>OX374633.1:12515000-13765000 GCA_947347705.1 Nymphula nitidulata
TTTTAACTACATAATAACTATAATGTATCTTAATGTAATACATTTGACCATAAAACAGGTGGACATAAAATTTTAATGAAAACTGGCCACTTTTAATAAAAAATCTTTTGGCCTAAATGCTCCACAGCGTGACCGCTAGGCATTTTCTAACGGTAAAAACGAGTATCAAATGCTAACTAGGGCAAAGGGCCCATGCTGTGCTGCGTACGCGCTTTGTGAATGCTATGATAAATGAATGTACTAGTTACTTAAACGTTGATTGCACACATGTAGTTGTAAAATTACTCTTAATACAATCAGTTGAGGTACAAATGTCTAAATTCTTTGATCCATAGCTATGTGTCACCAGGTGTGTATATTAGTAGGTATTTTAACTACTATTACGTGACAGCTACTCATCCAGTTCACCCAACTATAAAATTATCACACAATGATGACGATAGTCGTTTAGTCATACAAACCACAAGCATTTTTATAAGAGCCTACAAAGTTACATACATACCTACCATGATTTTCCACATATTGTAGAGTTTTAATACTCTGTAAAATTATGTTTTTACTCTACTAGAACTAAAGTACTGCCTTCTTTGCCTTCTAAAATGCCATGCCCGAAGGGGGTCAGTTTCTTTATGTATGTCCTTAGCGTTAGTGTGAATGTACCCATCAGTCAGTGTACCCATTTCTATGCAGTATCTAATATAACCCATGTTTCAATTTATTGTCGTATTGACGGCACCATCTTGTATAAACAACCAATTATGAAATAGAAATAAAAAAATAAATAACTCAATAACAATAAATAACTACTTGTTAGCTCAGATGCTTATAGCAGTCACCCGGATTGTGAAAGGTCACGGGTTCTGTCCCCGCCTGAGGCCATTTTTTTTCTAGTTTGAATAGTTTTAGTTATAGTTACACATTGTCACTAATGCTTGATAAGAGTATACATAGGGAGATACTCGCTTTAGGCAAGGTACCCATTTTGGGGTACCTTCTCCTACCTACTAAGGTAATAAAAAGAAAAGGTAGGTACTTACTGTATTTCTTCTGCTTCTTGCAAGCTGATTTGGAAGACGTGAGGTAAGGGTAAGTGGCACCAGTGTTCGCATCGCAGTTTTCTGGCCTCAAGTAGCTGCTTTCCAGGTTGCCCACAAGGAACGGGTCTTGGCAGTGAGGGTTCAGGTCTGAGGAGCAGGTCCAGCATCGGACTGATTCACCTGGAAAGACAATTAAAATGATTTTAATATAAAAGATAGTCGTTAGGTTGACATATGGAAATATCAAATATTAAGATTAGTTAATAAGTCAAATCCTATGCCTTTCTCTTTATTTTTACAGGGGGCTACGCATGAGCCTATTATGTGCGTATGATTCTATGTTCTGTGGTATGATTAGGCGAATATGTCGCTGTAGCGCTGCAGCGCAGCTTAATAATGATAATAACATTTATTTGCACAGATTTTAAGTACATTTTGTGGTCTTAGGTTTGACTTTTCCAAATGCAAGATTACTTTTGAATGCTTCTTGATAGCTTGTCAATTCTCGTTGACTGCTGACTTTGTGCGTGTGGAACAAGGTAGTCGAGCGCCTTTGCTAAGTGAAAACGACAAGCTTAACAATGCTTGATTTTATTCCACCCCACACTTAAGTAGGTAAGTAAACAATCAAGCAGTCAAGTACACAGCCTATTTGTTTGAATCGGTGCCAATTAATTCATTCAGTACAAATGCAAATCCTCTGAGATGATACAGTGTCAGTGATAGGAACTGCGCATTTTTATGAATTTTCCACCTATTCCCATGACACTGCTTGCGTAACTGTTATTATAGTTGATTGCTGCGATTGTGTTTATGTACTTGTTGTTGAAGTAACGTGACATATTATTATATATTATTATGGTTTTATGCAATTTTGCTAGTAGAGTTAAAAGGCATAAAAAGTTTTTTATAGGGTCGGTCACGCGCAAGTGATACCCCTGATGTTGCAAGCGTCCATAGGCTACGGTAACCGCTTACCATCAGGTGGGCCGGATGCTTGATGGTCACCTTAGTGTATACCACTAAGGTGGCAATCAAGCATCCGAAAAAAAACTTTTAATATAGAGTTTTTCTTGTAACCTCAATATCAACTAAAAAATAGTTTTCTGATTAAAGTTTCATTCCGTGACTGATTCAGCTATACTTGCATCAATGCTTATTCTTCAATACAACCTAGAAATTATTTTTTCACGGTCGAAGGTCGACAAAAACTCAATTGGTCTCTCGCAAGGCCCTTTGTTTGTGTTCACTAGGGCTGCGAAAACTATGCCTTCAGTCACTCAATAATATGCATTTTTAAAAATTTTGACACCGTAGGTACTTGAGTTTTATTAACGGTCTACCTACTGTCAGTAGGTAGACCGTTAATAAAACTTAAGTTTATCTTAGCAGTTAGATCAAATTTTGGTTTGAATATTTTAAGTGCAGTAACTCTCGCTTAGGGGACAACCTTATGTAACATCTAACGCCAGTTGAACATTGACAATAGGCAATGTACTTCTAAGATGTAACAACTCCATTATATTAGTTACAAAGCATACTACAGACAGATCGAATAAAGTCGATGACATTTTGGACACGCCGTAGAGTAAAAAAAAACTGGAACTGCACCGCAAAAACTTTATGTGTATGCACATTTTCCAATCCAGATTTTGAAATTCATCAAATCGAGTCATTCAAATCGATAACCTACTTTCATAAAAGGTACCTTTTTGAATAAGTGTTTTTATAAATTTCAACATAAGTAAATAGTACTACATAGTTCTATCTAAATGTTATAATTATTATAGACGGACTAAGCAATTGTAATTAATTATATCTTTTTAAGAAAAACATTAATTTCTTATGATTTAAGAAGAGAAAATTTTACACAGACCTACACTGTAGCTACGAAATACACAATTATAATTTTTATGGCTTCAAACAAAAAGTATTGTTCTATTGAAGTTTCGACCTTCGTAATATTGTTTTTGTCAGATTCGGTAAATGCTGATACCTTTATTGTATGTTTATACAACAGCTATATAGGTATATAAAATCTTCGGTAAATTATGTTCCATCTGCAGGCAAGTATATCAAATCAGAATGTGATTATCAAACGCATTCTCCTTCTAACGATAAACAAACAGTTGCGTCAATCCATAACACTAATGACTCACATCACATCCAATAAAGGTATCTATTTGAACATAAACACGTTTCAACAGACATATTATTTAAACATTTAAAATGTAAGACCGTTTTGTTATACTTTAACTACTTGTGTAGGATAACTCATTAAAAAAACAAAGCGTAAAATTATTGAAACGGTGAGTTGTAATAATGATAAGGTCGTATCCGAAGCACTTTTCAGCGAGATTTGTGAGTAACCTTCATTCAAACTTAAAGTATTACAACTTGAAGTACGCAAGTAATAATAAATTTTGATTAAATTGTTTCAAATACAAACAGATTTTACCAAGCCATACAACATGTCAATATTTCACCGTGTTTGATGCTTAACATAATGTTGAATGCTTATAAATTGATGTATATTTTCCTACTTTGTGCCCCAACCAGGCCACTAGGTCAGCTATTTCGTGAAAATATTCAAATTGTAAATAATGGGGATACACCTTCTGTCCCTAGAATACAGAGTTATTTGACAAGCACGCACACGCACAGATACGAGTATTCACATTGTTCACAAATTCTACATACATTTTTAGTGCAACAGTACCTAACTGTAAGCATTTTTGTAATTATTTTAAAGCTGTTTACAGAAAACAACACACTGGAATACTTCGTTTTGTCACTGAATTAAAAAAATAATAATTATATATTTGTTATTGTAAATATGACTTTAGTGTATTAGGAAGTATTTACATAAATCTGATCAATCATAATGTATGAGGAGCTCGGTGGCGTAGTGGTTGGAGCGCTCTGATTTCGATTACGAAAACAAAGCAACTTTCGCCATGGTTGGTCCCGGGATGGGTCAATCAAATTTATAATCTCGAGCTCCTCCGTGCTTCGGAAGGCACGTTAAGCCGTTGGTGCCGGTTGTTCCTGCAACCGCTTTAACCCACCAACCCGCATTGGGCCAGCGTGGTGGTGTTATGGCCCAAACTCCTCATGTGTTTCTCCCATGTAGGAAGGCCTGTGCCCAGCAGTGGGACGCATATAGGCTGGTGATGATGATGATGACATAAATCACTAAAAGAAAGGAGGTGGCCAATTTTCTAAGGGTGTGCTTGTTATTGTTCTGTAATCGGATTTTTAGGCACTACACATGTATTGTCAAACGGTTATCGCAAATTAATACTCACGTGTTTTTCAACACCAAACATGGCAAAAGACTTAACACCTAATCGTAGGTACGCGATGACACATTCAATAACGAACTGATAGTGATGACGTAGTGTTTTGTATTCAAGTGGCGCGTTAGTTGAGCTTGAATGCCTATCCCTTATAATTAAATCAACCTCCATAGAAGTAACATTGAAATTGTAAACATTACCAACCACCACCAGTAAAAATTACCATTTACTTGTCCACTAAGTCTCAATAGAAAAACAATTGCTATGTACTCATTTATTTATTTATATAAACTTCCATTGCACATATTATGCTAAAATTTAGCGGATTTAATACCATTAGGCATTTTCTATCCGTTATCCAGAAAGTTGAGACCAGAAAAATTAAATAGGTTGTGCAAAAGTACTTATACGTTTTAAATTTCAAAATATATAAACAATAACTTATTGTGATTACACACAAACATATATCCGAAATATAATATTAATGCAATTGTATTATATTGTGTATTTTTTTTGTGTTGTTGTATTATTGTTATTGTTGTAGTATATAAAGGTACCTAGCTATTAATGGGACAGAGAAATAGTTGACTAATATCTAAGAAATAACTGTTTCTTCTCAATATTATATTAAGTCTCAATCAGCTTGTTGATCTGCCTCGGATTTCATTGCGTATTGCGCAATCAGTAGAAAGTAGTTGCAGTTACACGCTTACGTCGTAATGGTTTCAATCAAGTTGCCTTAAAGATTTACTGAGTGCTGTGACGTTTTATAGAAATTTTATAGAATTGGGACGTTAATAAGTGTTGCTCTACTTGATAGATTTATGTGACATAGATCGATATTTGAAAATTCAGGAGATTTAAAATGAACTTATGTGATCTGAGTACCAATATTTTTTGTATTACACTAGTGCAGCTACCAATTAACTTGAGACTTATAGGAAAACTAATGATTAATGTCGTAATCGTAAACTGCTGCAAAAAAAAAACAAAAAAGAAATAGAAAAAGATTGAGACAGCTTTAACTAACCACTAATAAATGTAAGTAATATGATAATGGATGAGTAGCTACATGTAAATTATATTATATTATCTACAAACGCAAATGACACCTACTAGGTTAGGAAGTTAAGTGGAATTCATTGAATTAATCTGTGAAGCACCCTATTTCAGACACAATTCCCTTAATAGTTGATGCTGTCTCTATCTTTAACTTAACAAGTAAAAGAGACAGTATTAGTTTTAAACCCGTGCTAACTTTATTGGGATAAAAGTATTTTCTCTTTTTTGTTAAAGTTTGGTAATCGGAGGAAGCGACCATTTCTGCCATTGTCAATTGTTGGAAAAAACACTCGGCAGGCAGATGTAGTTTGATTGTTTTAATGCCATCATCACCTCAAGCATAAGTATCTAGTATCGAAACCAGTCAATCTGCCGTACGGATAGAACTAATGATAGTAATTACATGAAGTTGAATCAAAGCGTACCTAACTTCGTACTTAATGACTTTAGTAGTTTTAATTACTAATCAAAACTCAATTTAAAATAGCCGAATGGACGCTAACAAACGATAACTAATATCAAGGCAGGTTATACTTACGTCTTTTTCATAATCAACATATATGACAGAGATGTCCGAACAACAACTTACGTCACATGATTGGAACCTTTGATAAACATAGAGCCAACAAACAAGGGACCAACCAAACGAGAAGTGATGTCATTCATATTTTTACAAGCACTGTTTTTTATCACGAATCATGTAGTAGAAAAACATTTAAGCACAACCACTGCTAAATTAATTCGTATCATTATGCATAAAATTTGAATTCGGAAATCAAAAACAAAAAAGGTTTTTTAAATGGATTTCAGCTAAGTTCTTTTAAATCGTCACAATTTAACCCTGTCACCGCTTCGAAGAAGTAAAATTGTGTAATTTTTCATCTACACATCAAATTTTTTAATATACAGTTAAAATTGAACTTTTCTGTGGGTGATATCCCAAGTTGATATACTCTTACAGCTCTTTTTGCAAAATTACCCCGCAACTTAAAGTAAAGGTTTCAACCCACGCCCAAAACTCATCTATAACATGACTTGTATCTGCAAATTAGTATTACCATTTTAATATTGAATAATAACCTCCTCTCAAACCGTAGATTCCAGTTAATAGTTTATAATTGTCCCGGTAGTCTAACTGCGGCTTAGCCAATAAAGAACTCTGCCAGTATTGCATTTGGTTCGGAAATATAAAGACTCATATGAGTCTCCACTCACTGGTAGGTACGATATCTATTAATCACGAACTTCCACTCAATATAAATAGCAAGCAACATTGTTCCCTCCAACACATTCTAAATAAGATATGCAAACAAAAAACTGTTTAGAGTAGCGAATAAAATCGATATTTAATGTAGTACTAGTAGGTACTGGGACCGATTCAAAATTTAAGCAAAGTGCCTTCCAAATACATAGCTTGAAGGAAAATCAGCAAAAATTTTATTATTTAATAATTCTTACAGAGTTTTTATATTTAGAAACCATAGATTAAACAAGTTTAAGGTCAAAAATTGAATACACCTTACTAAATGTCAAATTATTTCTATGAAAATGTTAAATCAAATATGATGACTATTTGATGTTTACACAGGCACGTAACGTCCATTTTTGAAGAATATCAAGTTTTTGTCAAGCTTAGACACTTGTAATTTTGTTTCGCATTTTATTGAGTCGGAGCGATAAATTATACTTTGGCAATAATATTAAGTTCCTATAATAGTTTAACCTTTTTACCCTTCTTTCAGCCCGTTACGGTGGCCCCTCAACAATAGAATTTCTATTGTCTGGTTTGGGGTAGGTGCTTCAAAAATTTCTAGGATGGTAAAATATGACAGCCTTCTGCGTTACCCGCTGGTTCTTTTCAGCCGTTCCTAAATTTCCTAACAAGTGGTAGAGTCACTGTCTTTTATTTCGTTTAAGTAGCGCAAGATTAAGGTTAAGTTAATTAAGTATATTGACGTCAAGAAGCCCTTGTGATAATTTACGTAGAATAAATAATTAGAAATGAAAATAATAAAAATAAAAATTACATAGCTCTAAGCTTAAAAGGGACTATCAATGGATAGATTAAAATTAAATGGTAATAGTAAGTTTGTGTAAAGTGCGTTTGTGTTTACTAGGTGGTAGACCCGTATGTAGGGTCGTCTGGGTAGGTACCACCGCCTTTCTTATTTCAGCCGTGAAACAGTACGCTGTGTTTCGGAATGAAGGGAAAGGTAGCCAGTGCAATTACTGGGCATGGACGGCATTTCATCTTAGGCCCCGGGATGACAACCTGGCACCTGCAATATCAAGTGACTTTTCCTTGTTATTGCAGGTGTCTATAGGCGGCGGTAACCGCTTACCATCAGGTGGGCCGTCAGCTTGTTTGTCATCTAGTAGTATAAAAAAAAAAAAAAAGTGGCCATAAACACAGTTGATTTTTTAACGGCGTCGGCGTCAGTGGGCTGGCAAGAAACGAAAGGTCAAAGCTTATTTCACTATTTAGGCAAAGTAATTATTCATCCCACGACATGACCCTTTTTTAATGTCGTAAATGTTTTTTTTACAAAAACTCATTTATTTTGTTGTTTATTGCAACATCATCATTGTTTGTTTTAAAAGCGATTAAATTACGTACAGAAAAAAAAACGTTATTTACGAGAACGTGAGAATGTTTTGTCAAATGAGTATTTTTTGCTTTTAAACTAGCAGACCTTGTAGTTACAAGATCACAATGTTTTGTAGATAGTTACATAGGTCATTATTCTGCGGTAGAGATAACACTCAGTATCTACAAAATTAAATGTAATAAAAACAAATCTAAGGAAGTATAACGAATCATAGAACAAACCCAAGTATGTCAAATTACAGTATAATAAAACTGTTGACATGAACCACTAAAAGTTATATTTGGCAGCGTCGAAAATATTATAATGGAACTTAATAATTTTTATTTCTTTAAAGAAAAAAAAAATCTATTAACCTGTGAAGCCACAGGTTTCGGACACAATGCGGTTTGTAATTGTCATCATAAGACTTCCGGGACTTTTATGAAGATTGTACAAAGGTTTTGGAAGTCTTAAGACCTTTTGTATGAACAAATAAAATAAATAATTGATAAAACAGTTTTATAACTAGAAGGCTACAAATTGGTTCCTTCTAACCTAACAACTTTTAATGAAGATGCTTAAGCTGAATGTATTTTTATGGCTTTAGGTTAACTTTTTTTAATCTTTTTGTGCTGAATACTGACTGCAACTTTTGCTTTAAAGGTTGGGGACAGAAATGGATGCAGAGAGGCAGAAATGGTCTTACAAAAGTTTTGGAAGACTTACAAAAATAGGCAGGGTGTAGTGTTATGGTGTATAACACTACTCTTTTGCCTACTTATGAATATTAATTACTTGTATATAACACAGAATCTCAATTATCGGTTCAATATCTTTATTTTATCATTAGAATTTACAAATTTTTCACTGTAAACTTTCACCTTCACGATTTCGTCGTAAATGTGTGTTTCCATGTAAATAATTCACATTTGCGCGTTTCACATTTCAGACGAAAACGTGAAGGTGAAAAACTTGTAAATTCTTATGATAAAATAAAGATATTGAACAGGTTATTAAGTTTTGTGTTAAATACAAGTGATTTATATACATAAGTACATGTAGCCATAACAGTAGTGATATACACCATTACGCTAAAGGGTACAACTTACCTAACAACATTTATTTAAAGTTTATTAAGCTGAAAAAGCTATGCATTTTTTCTATGCCATTACATTAGCACTTTCAGATCTCTCTTTATTGTTTGACATTTTTCCATTAAAGATTGGGGACAGAAATGGACACAGTCACGTCGGCATTTGTAATATGAGTAGTCATACATCAATCTTGTCCTTTCCGCTTAGCCGTAGCTTCCGTCACATCGTCACTATTGGAAAAACATGGAATTTTCACCTAATTTACTGTATTGGTGCATGCCAATAATGACATCTAATAATGATAATTCCGGCACGATAAAAGAGGGGCGCGTCATTAATTAAATTATGGGTGCGTTGAAAAGATCAATTTGCTCCCTTCCGGTGCTTAAGATCCCCTCCTGTGTCATCGGCAATCATTTTCAATCAGGGTCCGAGTGTTTTTTTTATCATTTTCATTCATAAAGCACAAACGTATTCAATGATCATAATAAAATTTTGTTATTTCAATACAAAACGTATCTTTAAAGAATTTCTAAAATCAATAATTTTATACGACACATTAAAATTATAGAAAATACTGAACAGGAAAAAGACCACAAAATATGTAGCTTTCTTTCTAAAAACAAAAACTTTTCAATTCATCAATACAAAAATAGGTGTACATATGTTACACATGAAATATGCATGACACACCGGACTTTTCATACTTTGGAGTTACTTTTACAAGTTTCATACTTTTCATACTTTGGAGTTACTTTTACAATTTCAACACATATTTTGCTAATCGTGACTGAAAATACGCAGTCTTGCAGCTATTTAGTATTAACCAAATTACAGGGCAATAAAATATGTGTTTTGCAGAGAAAAATATATCTTTTAGATGTCATGTCGCAATTATTGGGTCAGAGGAGAGCGTTGAACTAATTCCAAGCAGTCTGACATACATGGTGACTAATGTGACTCTTGACTCTATCATGCACGGGTCGAGGGTCATGGCTCCGAGTAATAGACTACTTGATCTATTAGGTGGATTAACGAGCGTTATTACGATACATGGGTAAAACAGTAGATTGGTGTTATTCTTTTTCTGGTAACAATATTTCAGGATAAAGTTTAGCATGTAAATATAGGATTTTTTTATGATCTCAAGTTTACTAGTTCAATAAGCTTGAAGACAGAAATCGCCAAAATCAACTTCTGAACATAAGCTTATGGTCTAGGGTCAATTTTTTATCATGTTGAGTTCATGTATCTAAGCTAATTATTATCACCTAATAATTTTGAAAAAAAAACTATCCCTCACTTCTTTATTGATATTATTTATTGTAATCATAAATATAGGGTACTTTATTTATCAAATACCTACTATTGCTACCTACTTAACAAAGGAAGATAATCAATTAAAGTCAAATATCATGAATAGCGTCTATTAAACGACTGAATGGTGTGATTTGCCATCGTTCCCTCTACAATGGTGTTGGTCAACGAATCCAATGGGGGTCATGGTTTTTTATCAAGCCCGATCATTATGCGGGTTTGTCGATATCTCAGGGCGATTTGGGAACTGGCTTTCCGATAAGTAGTTAATTTACGATTTGTTAACGTATTTAACCGGTTTAAACGTTGTATGAATGGTGTTAAGAGTTTTGTAAAAGTTAGTGAAACCTTATCTACTATCTACCTCTGCCATACCTATACTGGCTAATCTAAGTAGCACATCCATATTATTATATTGGTAGTTCAATTGTGGTGTTTTTGTGTTGTTTAATTGCTGTTTAACTTTATGTTAATTAATTTGTCTCTTGTGTGAAATATTTTTTAAAATTGCCGTATCGTGGTCTAGCGGTCGAGACCTTAGATCTCAGATCTCAGATCTAGAGGTTCGGGATTCGATTCCCGTGGGGGCAGAAATTTTCTGCTTCGTTTGGTTGGCCATCTTACCTAAGTCTGTCGCCATAACAATAATGTTAACAGCATTGTTGTGTTCCTGCAGTTTGAGATAAGATAGCCAGTTCCTCTGTGGTTGAGGAATCCGGGTATAACTCGCTTCCATCTTCGGCCTTATCTTCACCTACCATCAGGTGTGATGAAGGCCAAGAGTTACAACCTTAAGGTTAAAAATAAATAAATTATTCATTGTTAAGCAAGTGTCTAAATACTACTACGAAAGATCTCGAAGCGAGAGCAGTAAATAATTATTAAAAAAAGAAAAAAAAAACAGCGTCATAAATTAAATAGAAAATACAAATAGTAATAATGAAACGACGTTTGACGTGGATTGTACTTTTTGTGCTATTTTAGGGAATAGGAAAAGTCAGTTATATTCATTTAACCTGACATTTTATCGAAGAATAACATTGAAAAATACGATGTTTACTACTTATGATAATTTTCAAATTATACCTACCTACATATAGGAATTGTATGTGGGAGACACATATCCGGAGTTTAGGCCTTACCACGCTGGCCCAATTGGTTGATGATTCCTTTAGGTGTGCAAAAATACCACATCATATGTTGTCTGGTTTTCGTAGAACATAGTTATTTTGGGACAGTTATTAGTGAACTATGATGTCAAAGGTACTATTTATCTGTGGAACTACGCCAACATTTATTTAGGACTTTACTAAAAACTTAATTACACCGTGGTTAAAATTTTAGCACTGAAAAAATATTGATTGCTAAAAAAAATAAATGAACATCGTTAATTTTTTTTTAAATTACGAAATGGAGCTATCCATTTTACAAAACTGTATACCTATAGGTATTATATCATACAGACTGAAAAATCTGCTTTTTTTTTGTAGAAAAAACTGCACCTTTAGAAACTAGATAGATACCTAACTATTTATGATTTTTGATTCACCCGATAGTAGGTAATTGTAGTTATTCAATATTTTTAAGTGGATATTATTCTTAGTATAATACACAAAATAATTAACTAGCTCTAATTGTTTGCAATGCTATTTTAGATCTTAATACTCTGTGAGATGATGCATCCTACTGACCTTGTTCTAGCGATTCTATTCTTGACATCTCTATTCAAGATAACGCTTGTTAATTGTCTATTCACTATTGTTACTCTTAGTCTACCGGGAAAATGCGTCAAATTGCTCGTAGAATCAAAATAATCACATAACAATTCTAAATAGAATGCAGGGTTGGAAATGAAGGCGTGTTAAATGTTATCAAAACTATGTAGATGATTTCCCATCTTCTCAAAGTCGCAACGTGGATCATCTGACTTTCAAAATCCCTTCCACATAAACTGCAGTTCCCCAAGGGAATTTATTTTCAAAATCCTTTTCTGCTTCTGCTGCTAGTAAAGCTAAGAACTTATATTAAAAAATCAATATTTAAATTAATAGAATAAGAAAAACAATCTGATTGTATACGTTGTTTGGACTTAAATGCTTAAATATTTGTTTTTTTTTTAATTTATCGCGTATAATTACCCAGGTGGATGTAAACTTATGAATAATAAATTTATTGTGTCGTGGCGTGTCAACAAAACAATTCGAAATTCGGAATGCGCGCGTCACGGTAGAAAGCGGTCCCTTCACCAACCCACCATTACATTTTATGAACGCCATCAGTCAAAAATAGATTTTAATACAAAAGCTTAAGGCGCTTAAAAAGTTTGTGTACTCAATGGAAAAGGGCCAAAAAGTATGTCAAACTTCTTCGATAGCTACGAGCGAAAGTGGTGTAGCCTACTTTGTTTTACGCAATATGTTTACGGTGAAACTACTCGTTCATTGATAAGCTTACCAAGTTTTTAAGGGCATAGGTTACAAAGTTTCAATATATACTCGCTTCGACTATACATTTTGTCCTTCACCTATAAATGAGAGGGATTCTCCATAAGTAACACCAAAAATATATACAGAAGGCCGGCTCCATACAAGGCATGATAACTAACGCACACACACAGACACAAAATCAAAGGAACGATGAAGGTAAGCGTTCGCAGCTCAGCGTCGCACGCATCGGACGGATCGCATCAAACGGATACATTTATTATATAGTATATTGCCTATACTTGGCAGTACGTCTACTGCATCCACTGTGATCGGAATGCCGACACCATCGCCAACTATCTAATTGCCTACACCATTTTCCCATAGCGAGCGAATGAGTGAACTTTTGTGTGTCAATGGATATAGAAAGTGATGAAGAACAATTCGTTGTGGTTGTTTATTTGTTGGAGAAAGAAAAAAGGAAAATGGAGATACTTATAATATATGTTTAAGAAGAGATCTCAATAGCCCGCAGGGCACGTCTCCTCATCGGCAATTTGCCTCTTCGAACAACTTAGTCGGAGTTACCGACAGGTCGATGCGTGCAGTTGTAAGAGTATACAAACAATACTAAATACCGTTTGCGACAGATGCGTGCGATGTGGAAATGTGACCTTTGTGGATGCTTACCTCTAGCTTGACTTGTGATTTGAAAATCACATATGTCCCCAGTGTAAGTTTCCTTTGAATTGAAGCGAAAACGTTGATCGTCGTGATAACTGTCGAATTGTATGAAAACGGCAGCAATGCCTGTATTGTGAATTATTGGAAACCACTTTTTATATATGGATCTGAGAGGTTATCACGACGATGATCGTTTTCGTTTCGTTCCGGTCGAAACTTACACTAGTGCAACTTACTCTGAAATCTGATTTGTAGTGAAACTTAAAAAGTTATACAAAATTTAAAAGGAAAATTATCAGTCCTGAAAACTTTTTAGATTGTTTTCGAAACCAATACTTGAAACACTGTAATATAGTATCCTCCTCTTTATATTTATTTTCATAGTTTGGGACTACTCCCACATAAAGAAATCATCATCATAATAAGCCATTATGGCTGGGAAACGATGTATCTCGTAAGCAAGGTTATAAAGTATTTTATGTTAACTTACGGCTTCTTGACTTTGACGAAGGTGATTTTTATTGCATACGAGGCCAAGTAACATAAACTTAAGTTTATCATAATATTCACTTAATAAGGTATCCAATGTCGGGCGCAGTTACATAATTTTATGCTATTTTCAGAGTAACTGTGATACTTGTGATCCAATTGTTAAATCGTACAGTTATTATTTCTTTAATAAACTATATACAGATAGAAAGACTAGAAATTTCAAGAAATCTATATTTAATAGAAATCTAAATAATGTAAAAGAAAAATTATGGGGTGAAATAAGATACCTACTTACTCCTATTTAAAATCGTGATAACCATTGAGCTACTGAGGACTTGGGAGACCCTATTTTGTTTCTAATCTTTGTTTTGTTCAATACCCGAACGAGTTTTTTTAGAAAGACCTACGTATCGGTGAAATTTACGTATTGCTTTTAATATATTCTTCAATTTATCTAAATATTATTGAAATATTTCGAAACATTTATAGACTAGAAAAAAGACTTGCCCTCCTATAATGTGTATCCGCCATCTTTCACAATCCATCATCTATTTTTAAGTTCGTACACTTTTAAAAACTTTTAAACATTTCAATACTAATAAAATAAAAATTTAAGGACACATTTTCCTTTTTTTTTATTTGTCATTTAGATAATATGAAATGAGTTTGAATTAGACGAGTGTTTCCGAAGACACGTTGAGTTGACGTACAACTTTGAGGCTCCCTATTCCTTGCCTTGAAATATTATTATATTTTATGATATAAATTTTACTTTATAGTTTATAAAGTGTACGGACTTTGTTTAAAATAGTGTTGAAATTTTTTTTTTTATCTAATGTCTTTATCAATGGGATTTTCTGTTTTCTTGTGTTTAAATACAGAAGCAATGAAGTTCTCTAGGTCAACTGCAGATCGCTATGATATAAATATGTACTCAGCATTGCAGGTTTCATGTAATAGTACAGTTTTCATAGGTTTCGATATAAACTGAATTCTATTGCTCAATCTACCTACATTATGTCGATATTAAATTCACCAATGTCACGATCAAAAACAGATCGAAACCGGTTTAGTTGAAAACTTTAGTATTTTCCGCAACTATCGTCTAATAATAAAAAGGAATTGTGCGTTTTAAATCGGCAAAACAAAATAATAACTCATACTATTTAAAATTTTGCATATTTAAAATTACGTGATTGAAAACCTAAACAATGTTTTTTATTGTTTATAATTAATTACACCGATTTGGTCTAATTTATAAAGGTTCACTAGACCTATTTTCGTCAAAACACTGCTAAAGATGGTGAGACTTTTATGTTATATGAGTAAGAGATAGAAACATAAATAAGATATTATATGTTTTGAATGTGCAGACACTTACCACATAATTTATTCTGAAAGAAGTTTGTAAAAGTTTTAAAAAGAACGACTAAAATGAACAAAAAAAATTACTTTGAATTTGACCACTAATCCATATGATAAATTTATCATATTTAACAGTAGGTACGGAATGCATAGACAAGGTAAGGGAACTGTACCTCTAGCACAAACACTTTTAAATTTTGAATCGCCATCGTATCGAGTAGTTACGTTAGCTTTTGTCTGGCTTTTTTCTGGCTTTTATTTTAAATTAAGTGTACGTGAACGATACCATTATCATTCGAAATTTAAAAATGTTCGTGGTAGGGGTACTGTACACCTAGCACGAACACTTTTAAATTTCGAAATTCGAAATTTAAAGGCGAATCACTATCGTATCGAGTAGTTACCTTAGCTTTTGTTTGAAATTTTTAGCGTGCTTGAACGATATGATTACGATTCGAAATTTAAAAATGTTCGCGCTATGGATACTTAGTAAAGATCTGTAGTTTTCGAGTAGGTACTTCACTTTCAGAAAGCTTTTTTATACTGTCTGGGCAAGAATGATATTGCTGATTTTTTAACCATCAGACAAGATCAGTGAGTTTCCTTAGAATTGAAACGAAAATTTCGTCGTCGTGTTAACAGTTAAATTGTATAAAAACGGCAGCAGCGCCTCTGTTGTGAATTTCTGGAACCCACTTTTATATTAGATTTGAAAGGTGAACATGACAATGAGCCTTTTAGTTTCGTTTTGATTGAAAGTTACACTTGTGGTCTAAGCTTAAGAGTTCTTATGGTCTAAGAAACTAAGCTACAACCATGCAAATGGTTGTGTTTAAGTTGACCAGACAAGCAGGTCACCTGCGTCTATTAAAAATTTATAGGGAAATATATCTGTTTAATATTATCTCCTCTTTTAATCTTTTAAACCTATTTAATATATCTATAATAAAGTAAATCCCTAATGACAAGCTATTTTGTTTTATCTCTTTCCATAATTTACTCTTGAATATTGATTTTAAAAAAAACCTGATAAAACTTTTAATTTATGCTTTTTTACTAAATACTTGATATGCTATATGAGTATTAATTACAAATATGTTCTTGCTTAAAATATCAAATTATGCCTAACATACGTACGTTGTAATATTAGATGTTTTTGGTTAATTTCATAGTGATATATTTAAAGATTCTTCAATTAAGTTTTTTTTCTAATGTTGCTCAAAGCGAGCAGCGAAATCTGGATCCCAACCGGTCACTTTCTTAGCAAAAACGTAACGCTATGTTCGGAATAACTAAACCAGTCAAACTGGTTTCATTCAGACCTAAGTACCTAAGAGAACTGCTGCTCGTTCTGAAATATCAATTTTTTATCCTCATACTTAACTTTAATGTGATTCAAACGGCTGGTTCATAGGTTGATGAGTGAGGTAATGAAAATTACCCGTAGGTGGTAGGTAACACGTATATTAGGAAGCTCCTATGTCATTCTTAAAATCGTCGTACTGAAACTTTGATCATTTGAAAAGCCAACCGTCTTTACAAGGGTAATTTTCGGCTCGGTTATGGTTGGCATGGTCTTGAGGCAGAACTGAGTATGTTTTTCACATAATTCTGTTTTTCTTCATTAAATGTTTACATTTGAAAATATTAAACACTTTCGACTAGCGTCATTGCAAAACATTCAGCTTAAGCCAGTTTCGGCGACAAAACAAATATGTTTTTCATAATATTAAATGTTGTGACGAAGTGCGTTTAGTTAGTTATAAATTAGAGTCGAGAAGATTCTTTGATTCATTATGTTTGTTAACTATTTCCACAAACGAATTGGAAAGTTTAACGCCGTATACGCAGTTATTTTGCTACGTAGAATAGGTACATTGATTTTTAAACCCAGCAAGCTCACTCGTGGGAGTGAGAATTACATTGTTTTCTATTGCGTTGTAAAATGCGTCTGTGGATGTAAGTACCTTGACATTATAGATACTAACTTCAAGTTAAATGCAAATATTTACTAAGGCTTTAAAGCTTTCCTAATTGCTACCTATTATATTTTTATATCTAACTTTGAAGTAAAAACATTCATATACATTTTCCTTAGATATTTGTTTATTTCTTCCGAAACTTTATTTTGAAAATTTTCCCAACGCGTATTTGTATCAAAATAAGACTATTCAGACTTGACTATTGAAGAAAAAATTTAGTGAAAATTCAAGAGAGTTATTCTTTTCGAGTTTATTCTGTTCATTATTTTAAACTTATTTGCCATAACATAACTCACAGCTTATTTAGAGAATTGGTGTCAAGCACGACCAGTTTGAAAGGTGAACTAACACCTGCGTGACTTTACTACTATTTGCGTCGTATTGCATCTAAGTAATCAACTTAGCTGTTGTTTATAACTTAGAAACTATTCTAAGTTTTCCGATAAGAAATTATCGCATTTTCCTAACGTGACGAGCTATTTATTAGAGGTAACAAGTCGTTCTTGCACATTAATTATATGAGAAAACAATGTAGTGTAGGTATGCTTTATAAGGTAAAATTTTAAAGCGATTTTATATCACACGATGTACATGGTGCCCCATGACAAAAAAACTTCGTAAAAAATACGATACGAAGGATTTGCTGATTTAAAGTAAGTACGAACGCTATGGCGTAACCACATACTATTAACAACAAAACAAACAAAACACGGTAAACAAAAAAAAACTTACCGTCTTGTACGAAAACGGCTAGCAGAAGCACGGACACAAACAAAGACAGGTTGGCCATTTTGAAAAGTTCACAGTAAATAATCACAAGTTTCGTAATTGGTGAGATGCGTCCGCACGGTTGGCTTGACTCTGGCTTGGCGGCTGAATGGCGAGTGAGTGGCGACGTTCCGTTGAATACCTACTCACTGGGCCGCGCACAGTCGCGTTTCGAACGCTGCGTTTGGATCGCTTCATATTTATTTGGATTTACAAAAAAGAAATATACAGGCTGGTGCCGTCAATACGACAATAAATTGAAACATGGGCTATATTAGTTCATAGAAACAGTTTGCAACTTTCAAAAATATCGTATTTATTTGATAATTTCATGACATTTGTATGAAGTAATGCAGCCAATGTTTTATTATTCAAAATTTCAAACCGTTTCTATGAACTAATATAGCCCATGTTTCAATATATTGTCGTATTGACGGCACCACCCTTTATACAAGAAAAAATCAGGTGGGAACCGAACGCGCGACCTTTCACAATCCGGGTGATTTTTCTGACCACTGAGTTTCCGAGGACTTAAGAAAATCCAATCATTTATTAAAATATTGAAAATAAAACTAAGAAAATAGAATTGAAGAAAAAATATTTGTTGGTAACATTATAATTAACTACATATAAAATAAAAGCACATCAAAGTCAATTTTGAAAATAATGAAACTAAATGATCGTCACTCAGCTTTATGGCGTAACGATGGAATGGAACGTCGCTGGTTTTCAGTGGAACGAGACTACAGATGAGGAGCACTGCACTACGAATATTTCAGTTTAACCGACACTGTGTAACGTGGTACTATAAAATTACGATATTATAATACCTTTTATCTCGTTTCCAAATTTACTAAAGCAATATTTAAAAGCAATATAAATTCAAAATTCTAATTCATACTTTGTCGCTTCACTCGGTTTTCCCTTTCATGAAATCATTCAATTGCTGACCGTGATAGCAGACGTTTCTCATAAACTCTACCAGCTTTTCGCTCTCGACGCCCGCCTATATCTTGGGCGATATAATATTATTATTCAAGTTATTGTTGATTTAACAGTCCTGATATTACATAATAAAATAAATATTTCTCTAATGTCAAGGCACTTTTGTAAGTACCTTATTTTTATAAGCCTATTTTGTATTTTAGTGTATTCAGTTTAAGTGGTTTTAAAGTATTAAGTTTTTAAAATTTTAATTAATTATTTCATTTTGTTACAGTTTGCCTTTATTTTACTTAAATAAAATACATAGTGAGTGACGTATATCGGTGCCCTATTTATCGGACTCCCACAGAAAATATACACCCACGTAGTGTATAACAAGCATAAAAATATTAAGAATTTACTAAACAGATATATTAACATCCATGAATGAACTCTGTTTTAGTAAGCAGGGGTATACTGGCCACTCGACCTCACGACAACCGTAAACTGATTTTTTGTCACAGTCACAGTCGCGTCAGTCGCGTTTCAACCGCTTCTTTACAGAGAATTTCCTGTTACGCTTTTCGTTTGTGTAATCGTGGGGTTTGGCGCGAATACGGTACTATGCGTACAGTTTTACTACATACAAAGCATGGCACAACACAGATTACAGAAAAGAGATTTTGGTACTGACAATATTATATTTATTAAAAAACTTTACACATGTCGCTAATAAATATTCTCACACACACACTTAAAACATAGCACTTATGAAGGAAAATTAGTGTTTTGTTTAAATTATTTACACTAAGTTATCGCTAATACGGTTTTTGTGAGAACTGTCTCTGTTTCGAAAAAAAATAATTAAAAAAACCTAAATAAGAATTTATCCAATTTATAATGAGTTTTGGGTACATTTTTCATTTAAATTTAGGGCGGCCCACTGGGCAAGGAACTATGAAAGATTACTGAAAATCGCTGTCAAATAACACTTAAAGTCGCCAAAACTCATTAACAAAGACGTGGTCAGACAAGTGTTTAAAATTAATGAAAGATGTTTGACTTTATCAGGCCTTTGTATATTAACTGTTGATCTTTGTGTATTATAATACCTACCTATATTGTGGTGGTGCATTGTCGGACAGCCTTTAAATAAAGTAAATAATCTTGTCATTAGGTACTTCTTGGTATGCTTATACTATACCTAGTTTTTATACTCTGTGTGACACTGCACTGCCAAATACTATTACTATGTAACTAAACATTGTAACTTTATAATTGAAAAGAGTGACTACACGAGTTTGTTGCCGGAATCTTCTCGGTAGTTCTACTTTTGGAACCGGTGTAAATTCAGACAGACTGACATATAGACAGACTGACTGACTGACACAGACTGTCAGGCTGACAGACGGACTGACAGACAGATCGACAGACAGACCGATAGACAGACTGACATTATAACATTGTTAGCTTACGTAGATCCAGACAAGACAGAAAGACAAACATTATGACATTGTTAGTTAATATTATTTTTCGTACCACTTGCTCAAAAAAGTGACATTCTATGCCACAAAAAGCGAACATAACAATAGTCATTTTTAATCTGTTAAAACAGGGAAAGAAAATTGTACTGAATTTCATTCATCCTCTAGGGGGAGAATGTGATTTAAATTTGGAATACTTACCGAAATTTATACTGAACTACATCTGTGTTTACACCATTGAGTTTGTATATAAAGCATTATACATCTTTTTGAAAAAGGAATACGCGTAAAAATATAACTCTCTCTATCAATAATTGGACCAATGTTTCGAATGTTAACTTTTACTTTGAATTGTCATTATTTTTAATAAATGCTTATATCATATTATTATTGTGTTAATTTTTTCGCAAATGTTACGAAAAGCAGAGTATTTTCCTCGGTGATAAAGCTGTCTTAGTCTTGGGTGAACTTAAATCCCTCGCTACACTCAGGACTCGTCTTAAATCCCTCGCTTCGCTCGTGATTTAAGTTTTTAACACCCTCGCTACGCTCGGGAGTAAACCTCGAGTCCTTCGTTACGCTCGCGATTTAAATCGTCACCCGCGACATAAGACACTGCTTTATCCCCTTGGTTAATAATCTACTATTATGTGTTAGACATAAGGGTTTTTTGACGATTCGAAAGTGGTTCCCAAGGGCCTAATTGAATAAAGATATTTTCATTTTCAAGCAAGGCTAGGGGACTTGTTTCTCATTCTTGACTTTTGCAGAGTTAGTACAGAAAACGTCACAGCTACGGCCTGATAGGGCTTCACTTGTTTGATTTACACACTCTAGTTTTAGTAAACAAATTGCTAAAGTTCAGTGGCATAAGAGTGAAAACGTAACAGACAGACTGAGTTACTTTGCATAAATAATAGTAGAATATATTCTTATGCTGACTATACCTAAACTAAAATAAAGTTACACAATGATGTGTGTACGTCGCTCGCACGTCTTTTCATACAAACTTCCAAGTCGAAAATACAGGAAAGAAACCAGCTAATTAGTAAGACCTTACATGCACAAGTAAGTCAGGCTAGTCTTATTATTTATAAGTGCCCCTAGTGTCAGTTTCCATAGAATTGAAACGAAAACGTTCGTCGTCGTAATAACTGTCAAATTATATGAAAACGGCAGCAGCACTGTTGTGAATTATTGGAAACCACTTTTTATATATGGATTTGAAAGGTTAACACGACGATTATCGTTTCCGTTTCCATTGAAACTTACACTAGGAGTACAGAGAATTTATCGAAAAATAGTTTTATTGTTGAGTCAGAGCAATTTTTAGCTTTCCACATAAAACCAAAAATCGACAATAATTTATTTATTATTAGACTTTTCGAATTTTTTTTTGATAAATTATTAGACTTAAGTCTGACTTGACATCCATGTCAAATTTTTTTAGTATTTGGTTCGTTTCCAATATTTTGAACTTTAAGTTTTTACGAAAAGCCGTGCAGCGTATACGTGCTTAACTCGTCAAGCATAACATTCAAAACATAATTGATATTTCAATTGTAATAGCCCTCCGGAGGGATAACACCGCTTGACAGATTAGGGTCTAATGATTGTTTCATTTCCTGGTACATTTGATGTATTAACAAAGGTACATTTTAAAAAACATTGTTGTGTAGTTTAGAGCCTATAGGCCACACGGCTTTTCATACAAAATTACAAACCTCCATTTTTACACAAACCTCCAAGAACGAACATACCGTACGTATTGTAAGAACTAGTCACTTAGATAAATACGTACACCTTGTTGTCGACGGCATGTTAATTATACGTATACATAGCAAAACAGCTCTTATGCTTATGTAGGTAATGCCTAAGTATATAAGCATATGTAGTTAAATACACACCTTGTTTACCACCTCAAGGTTAAATGATTCATGATGACACGCCAACCTCAATATGAGCTTCTTCGTCAACAGTATAATACGAAATCTCTAAAAGAAGAAGTATGATTTATTTAAGCAAATTACACTAACCAATTATGTCAATTGTATTTTTGGACAGTCGCGAACAAAAAGATGCTCTCTTTTGATATCTTGTGTGCCTTATTCTCTTTGTAAATAACAGCCACTGAACTGTATCAAACCTGTAACTGCATAAAGAGCAAATAAAGTATTTAAATTAGAATTTCAAAAGTGTATACCTACGTGAATGTACGTAATATTAACTAGCCTTATTTTCCTTTCAAATATCTTTGTCTTTGTACCTTTAAATTATTATTACTTTGAAGTCTACAAGCCTTGAGTTAACGATCTCAGGGTTAAGAAACTCATCGAATTGAAAACTCTACGTCAAATATAGAGATCTATTTCAATAATTATTTTAGTGTTCGAATCAGACTATGTAATATAATAATAATAAGGTGTTTATCCCACCGGAGGGCTATGAAAATTAAAAAATCATTTGTGTCTGGAATCTGATGCTTTAGTGGTTAAATTTATATGAAAGGAACCAAAACCGACACTTATTAACGTAAAGCTAAGTGATTCGGACGTTTGTAGATTTTGTGCACAGGAGCCTGAAACCCCATTGCCCTCCTATACGATTGTGGACCTCTCATCCACAACAAAGCCCTACTCCGAGGAGACATAATATCAACCCAAATGATTTATGGAATGTGCCAAATCAAGATACTATTTTAAATTTTTGGAGGCAAGTCATGTTTTCACATGAATTGCCTCCAATTTGACAAATCACGATTACAAAAAAGTTTAGTAACTCGTTTGTTCATCGTACTTCCAAAACTTGGAATTCTTTGCTAGCACATGGGTTCCTTCAAAAGGCGTGAAAAGGCACCTTATGGGCCAACAAGGTGTAGGCGGCTAGAACAATATGTGTCTTCGCATATCGACTCTTTTTACCGCTTGTCATTATTTTGTTTTTAGTCATTTGCCGTGCTTTCTATATTAAAATACTCTATCGAATGAAAAATGAATTTTGAAAATCGGTTCACAATTGACAGAGAAATCGGTGAACATACATACCAAAAAATACATACAATGGTACATACTCGTATAACTTCCTTCTTTTTTGAAGTCGGTTGAAAAACAGTCTTAACAAGACTGATTAGCCTTAAACACTTTTACTAACTGGTGGGCCCGTATATGGGGACTGCGTAGGTATCACCGCCTTTCATAATTCATCCGTAAAACAGTTCACATTGTTTCGGATTGAAGGGGGAGGTAGCCAGTGTAATTAAAGGGCGTATAATTCATTTCATCTTAGTCCTCAGGATGAACGCACCTGTAATAAATACCGAGTGATTTTTTCTTTGTCACTCAAGGTGTCTATAGGCGAGGGTAAAAAATAGGCGACCTTTAGTGTTACAAGCACCTTCAGGGTACAGTGGCCGCTTACCTTCAAGCGAGCCATAAATATGCTAGTTTTCTACCTATAATGTTAAGAAATGTTAAAAAAAATACCCCAATATAGTAGGTATTGTCTTATATTTTCGCGAGCTCTACACATTTGAAATAAGACCAATTTACCGTATTTAACTCGCGTTTAATCAGATGTTACATTATTATACATACTTTATAGAGATTACTTTACAACGATCGTGGTCACGGGATGTCTTTCAGGCATGTAACGCATGCATAATGTAATGCATGCGTTCCCGGCACACATAATGTAACATGTAATTAAACGCGAGTTAAATCTGGTTGATTGGTTTTATTTTAAATGTGTAGTGTAATACAATACTCTTTTACCTCTTTAGAAATCTACAAAACGCTAAGACTGCGATCACCTTTTTAGGAGGTTTCTACTGTAATTTCCATAAAGGCGCTGCCCATGGATAGAGTAAATGGTAGAGTAAACTGGCTACTACTCTACCAGTTTTAGATTTATTTATTTATTTATTTATCGGATCACCAACATAAGAAACAGCTTTAAACATATGTACTTAGCCTAAACAATATTAACATGAACTAACTGCTCTTACAATTATAGGTAACCACATCATCTGTTAATAGATTATAGTTATAGAAATACAATTACCCTGCGAATTTGAATACAAATTGTATATTATATTATTCCTAATTTTTCATATGAATAAATACTTAAGTATGCATGTGTATATAAAAGTAACAAACTAAATGACTAGGTAAGCATTTGTAGGCATTAGGTAGCTCCTTTAATAATATAAAAAAAAAAATTCAAGGCTTTGACAACAAATATCTAGTTTAGGCAGTTTTTTGGATAAATCGTTGTACAGGCAAGACAGTATTCATATTCATTAATTTGTGAAGTGACAGAAGACATGTCTAGATAGATATTAGGTACTCTACTCTAACAAAGCTGTCGACATTAGTATAGTTAGTGGTAGGATAGCTAGTAAGTTACTGTACCGTGCTACTATTCCGTTAACTCTACCCGTGGACAGCACCCTCAAAGCTTATGAATACAATTTCCATGAAAAATAAACGCCTGCGTTATGATTTCAGCATTGTTGTATTAGCGCGTAGAATTTTATCAACTACCAGATTTTTCTTTCCTAACTTCTTTCACCAGTTCTAACTAAACGATTTATTCTATTTCTAACTGATCCATTACGCTTCTTAATTGTAGTGTCAACTGTCGTGGACTAGGGGAGAGTGGGGTAATCAATCCTGTTCGGAGTAAAGCTTAATGTCTAGTATTGCCAAGTTACGTCCTTAAGTGACTAAAATAGGTAATAATTAATAATATAGTTGCTTTTAATAACGCCATCGCAACCCTCACAGCTCACAGTAAAATTTACAGACTATTATTATGCTGACGATCCCTACCAAAGGATAGGTAAGAGTCTATGGTTAGTGCTTGGCATTGAACATGGGTCGCCCTCTCGCCAACAGGAAAATATTATCAACTATCCTTTTCTATTACGATTTACACTGCCTCGTTCAAAAATACCCCGAGTTCTGAATTATCTTACTCTCTTCTATGCATGAAATAAAGTTACTTATAGTGTACTTATAGAGAAATACGTTTTCGGGCTTAGCCAACGTGCCTCGCGCGTTCATTACTCTTTAAGTACCTATAATAATATAAGTATGCAAGCCTCCACAAACAGTGAATGAATAAAAACACCAACCTTAGTAGAAAATCGCTTTATTTGAATAATTCTACAGTACAGACTAATAAAATGAGACTTGCTTAAAAAAGAATAATAGTACCTACTATCATCGAAATGGTGACTAAATAATCTAAATCTGCGCCTATTAAGGAGGTATTTTTATATTTCGTGTTTTATTCTTGATTAATAACCAAACAAGAATTATACACGAAAATAAAAATAGCTCCGTTATAGGCGTAAAATTTTAAACCGCCGTAATAGGATTGCACACGTTTCTAGGTATTACTGCGTTAGCCACAAATTTCTATTATCCAATCATAGGGGGTCGTCTTAAAATAATTAAGATAATGCATATTTTGTAACCACAGGCGTGACTGTCATGAAGAATAATGCAGTGGTTAAATCGGGAAGAGATCTAGAGACGCCGTTCGCGTTACATTTGTCGCCTAAGCATTCTTGGCAGGACAGCATCTTTACTACGTTCTGATGACCCTCGTGAGACCTCCTTATATCATCACACGAACCGCGTTCTGAAACGCAACCGCGCACGTATATTGGTCTTGATATATCTGAAATTGGGATGATATTTTATTTATTTGTCTCTTAAGTAAAATAAAAGCATAATAATAGGCGGTAAACCAATGGCTATAGACCTACATTTATACAAAACTAGCTGACCCCGCAAACGTTGTTGTGCCATAAAAAATTAAAAATTAAATTGTCAAAAAAAAAATGATAGTAGCCGATTCTCAGACCTACTGAATATACATATTGAATTAAATATGAATTTCATGAATATCGGTCAAGCCGTTTCGGAGGAGTAGGTAGGTATGGTAATTAAATTTGTGACTCGAGAATTTTATATATTAGATAATGCAGCCAATGTTCTAATTTAATCTCTTATTGTCGTCTGTATACTTACACAGTATAATGAAAATTACCGTTAAAAAATGGTCCAGCCGATAACTATAGATATTTAAAAATTAACTTTAAGTAATTATTAAATATTATAATCACAATAGACTAAATTAAAATGTATGTAACTCTCACATAATAGAAGTCATTAAAACACGAGCAAGTGTTTAAATAAAAAACCGGCCAAGTGCGAGTCGGACTCGCGCACGAAGGGTTCCGTACCGTTATCTATAAACAAGCGTCTACCTGTTGCCGTTATCAATATCGAGCAAAAAAAGCATTAAATCACGTTTATTGTATGGGAGCCTCCTGAAATATTTATTATATTCTGTTTATTAGTATTTGTTGTTATAGCGGCTACAAAAATATCTCATCTGTAAAAAGGAGGATGCTAATCTTAGTATGGACCCTTGCCTCACTTATAAACTGACACGTCCAAAAGTAATCAAGGGCGCAATTAGATATTATTACGACAAAGTATCTTTAGATACCAATACATTTTTGTTTAAAGATGCGGTTACTGAGATATACGTAAAACAAAACTGGATTGTAATAACAATCTTATCACTAGCAATGTTTGTCATCTGTCAAAGTGCGTTTTGTTATATTCTTTCTAGATAATAAACTCCAATTAACTGTAATCAATAAATTCTAATGAAATAATAATAATATGAAAAATCTATATTAAATACATTAAAATACCTTTTATGATTTTTAAAACATAAAAAAGTGTTTGATTTCCATGAAACAAAACGCACTGGTCAATGGTCTCCATTGACAAAATATTACAATTCTGGAATGAAAGATTTTTGAAGATTTTATATATTTTGTCGACAAAACCGTAGCTTTATATTAACTCAAAGTATTTCCAAAAATAATCTTTGTATTTATGAGGTATTATTGGAAATATTGTTTTGTTGGACATTAGATATGGGTTGGGGCAAAAATTGTCATCCTCCTTTCAACTCCCTATCATGGTTCATGAGATACAACCTGGTGACAGACGGTCGGAGGGATGGACAGCGGAGTCTTAGTAATAGTTTTTTTTTATACCACTAAGGTGGCAATAGTGTCTCGTTTTGGGTACGGAATCCTAAAAACAAGCCTTGGCTAGTTTTTTATTAGTATTACGCGAGTGGTACATACACTAAAAGAAGTGTATGTGTGTGAAGATGATGATGATAAAGATCTACTCGTATACTCATACATTCAAATAAATCACTTCTAGCATCAGACATTTTTTATAAATTAACTATTGTTCTATACACAGACAAAGTGGTAGACGCCAATATACATTCTCAATTTACTGTCCTAGCTCTGCGAAACAGAAAACATGCGCGCGCATCAAGGTTTAGGTTCTTTAAAGTGTCAATTAGGTTTTTCAAGTGTCAACTCGTAACTCAATTTTGCTGTCTGAAACACTTTTGCAATAGGTTTGTTATTTAACAAGAAAAATGGTTTTATTATAATAAGTTGAACCGATGCTAGAATTCTATAATGTTATAGGTAGTTTATTTTAATTTTAATTATCTGTGTTAAAAAGTACGTCTATAGTAACAGTTACAAATGAAGAAAGAAAACGCTGAAAAATATATGCTGCAGGCGGGTATTTTTTCATCGTTTTCTTTCTTTATTTGTAATTGTCACAATAAAGTAGGCGTTTAAACGTCTATAGTTACGTCTATAGTTCACCTTTCAAATAATTCGAATTTAAAAACATGAGCTTAGATACTTGCAGTTGTACTTCTCGGAATAGACCACGCATCTACTGGGACTGTAACCACACTGCCTGACGGTACTGTTGAGTAAAACGTTGGGGCAGTCCGTGCAGGCGAAGCACTCACTCGTGCCAGGAGGCTTGTTCTGACTTATACCAGCTGCTGCTGTTGCGTGAGCTGACGTGAGGCTACGACGATCTTCCTCTGCGTCTTCTACACTATTATCTTCATTTTGAGGAATCCCTAAAGGCAAGTCAACTTTGGTCTACTTTTCAAAAAAAAATACGCATTCGGCGTTAAACTCAAACAACTAATAATAAAATTAAAATAAAACATCACATTGAAAATTTACAAGGGGAAACTACAACTTAACTTAGCAACTTTTTGCGTAGTTATAGATAAGTAAGTATATTCCTATTGAGTATCTACGTTATTATTGCCCAGTATTTAATACTCCTGAAGTTAAAGTAAAAGTATATTTAGCAATTAAATATCAGCTTGATAGAATTTAACTACCTTTAGAAAAAGTGATTAGGATGAGTGTTAATCCAAGAAATAATAATACAGGAGGTTCCATTATTACTTTACACTAAAAACTGAGAGGCTTGCTCTGGAGATTTTGTTATTTATTTCAAGAATTATCGTGCTAAATGCACGGAAGACTTATAACCGTGCAATCAACAGACCATACTGTTACTTCATTGTTTTAATAGTCATTGTTTTAATAGTCATTGTTTTACCTAAACGTAAATTTCCTTCTCTATTCCTTATCTGATGATTCATAAAACATATTTAAAATTCGTCTGCAAAAGACGGTTGACATTGTGGTCTTTTGTAAACATTACTATTTTCGGATACGAAAACGTATTTCCTCTCTTAGAAACTATACCTCATGAAATTTTCCCTTCAGTGTTTGCAAACTTTGATGTCAGTTTGTCTGATAGTAATTTGTGAAGTGCCTACTCACTAAGCAGACACATAAATATTCTATTGTTGAGGGGATACCGGCAGTCTGGTAAGAGGCAAAAGGAATAGCGCCTTATTTGTTCCTAGTTCTCCTTCCTACTTGAAAGAACGCTTCCAATTTTTGCATTCCTCCCACGAACGCTTGCTTTGATCTAACGACCATCTTGTCCTGCTGTTCCCTTTTTTTCGCCCTAACGTCATGTTGGACTCATTTGCTGTGTCTGCTAAACGCTTTGAAACTCGATACTTGACAGTCTGCGGCAATCCAAGAACAGGACCCTCATTATGAAGGAATTGCGTAAATATTTCTTTAAGCTAGTATCATTAGATACCATAGAACAATTTCCAGAAGTCACAAACATGTCCAGAACCCGTTTAAAGACCTGGAACATCATCGACGACTTGCTTGTCGATCGGTTTGTTATTGTTAACACTTCGTCGCGTGTGTCAAACATGTCCAGGACCAGTTTAAATACCTGGAACATCGCCGAATGAATGAATGAATGAATGAATGAATGAATGAATGAATGAATGAATGAATGAATGAATGAATGAATGAATGAATGACGACTTGCTTGTCTATCGGTTTTTTAATGTCCACACTTCAGTGCGTGTACAAACCAAAACTGCATTATCATTGTGTTTGTTAGTTAATGTAATTGGTCGTGTACCTACCATTATTTAACTAAATAAATCTGATTCCATTTGTCCCTTTCCATCCGAGGATCCAAGCGGTGATCGACCTATCACATATGTTGATATTCCAAACATTCGCAAAAACACTTCGTTAGTCCTTCTATTATGCGTTTTATAATGCGTTCAGCTAATGAGTGGAACTAGCTAAAACTAGCTAAATTGGTTCGTATTATTGTTAACTTGGAGCAGACTGAAAGTTGCAAACCGTTTTTTCAGAAACATGAAATCCTTTCTCTTCCGTGTATATACATTTTTGAGATATGTAAGTTTGTCAGAAAACATGGTGAGTTTTACACAAAACATGATGATGTACAATTAAAATATTCATTAAGACATAAAAACAAATTAGAAGTTCCTACTGCACGTCTTAATTTATGTTCATCTAGCACATATAACATGTCAATAAAGATTTATAATAAACTTCCTGAAAAATTAAGAATCGAAAAAAATAGTAATAAATTTATAAAACTGTTAAAAGAAATGTTAATTAATAAATGTTACTATAGTCTTCAAGAATATATTAATGACAAAACACAATAATTATATATAAATTACCTTAATTATTTAATATCTTGCGTGCATATTAAAATAATTAATAATATATATATTTTTTATAGAAATTATACGTCCTCCTCTCCTCTTTCAATTTGCGATACCCGACAGGGTCCATAATTGTACTTTTGATATGTATAAACACCTTTTGTAAACATTATGGTTGCAATAAAATATTGAGTATTGAGTATTGAGTAGCTGCGTCCCGAGGATACAACTATCAGTTCTTCAAGATAAGAGTGAATTGGTACCTTAGACCATATCTGATGGTCCAAGATTGGCACTTAAAAGCAAGAGCGAATGTGGACAAGTACTTGCGTTCAATGTCTTAAGAAATTAAAATTTAGTCACAGTGTGAAATAAAACAAATTTAAAATAGAAGATGACCATTTTAAAAAGATTTATTTTTAATCAGTGGGATTAAAGCTGATCATCAATATAATAATATTTGGATAAAGCTTTACTTACCTAAACCTATTTTTTTTGCTTTCAATAATAATAATTTATATAAAAAAAATCTGGAAACTAAAACGAAATATCTACATATTATCACTTAAACAAGACTATATACAGGTCTAAAGTAAATGCCAATGAAACCATACCAAACCAAATATACCCATAATTGGTTTCTTTCACTTTTTTTTTCAACTAGATGACAAGAAAGCTTGCTGCTAATCAGATGGTAATTAGATAAGTACCGTCACCTAATAGACACCTGCGATGGCCAGGAAAAAAATTACTTGGTATTGCATTTGCATTGTTTTTTTTTTTTTTTTTTATACAAAGCACGACAAATGACTCAACACCACCTGATGTGAAGCGGTAAGAAGAGTCCATATGCGAAGACAGCTAGTGCAGTTCAGACACTGCTCTAGCTGCCTCCACCTTGCCGGCCCGAAAGATGCTTTTTCACGCCTCTTTTGAAGGAACCCATGTTATAGGAAGGAGGGAACACATGTGCTGGCAAAGGATTCCAAGTTCTGGAAGTTCGACAAAGAAAAGAGCTACTAAATTTATTTGTACGTGATGTTGAGGTGGAGACAGTGAATTGATGACTCCGAAGACCGGCACGCGTGCTCCTGAGTAGGAATGGGGAAGGTGGGATAAGGTCAAATAGCTCTTCAGAACACTCTCCGTGATATAGCCGATAGAAGGCGCTAAGCGACGCAATGTCTCGACGCAATTGCAGAGGCTCAAGGTTGTTGGTTATCTCTACATCGCCAACGATACGATACGATATTGTCATCCTGCCCGCCTAGCATGACCTCCAAAACGCGATATGATAAAGCTATTTATCGCTTCGAACTGTCAAAAATCATTGGATATAACCTCCATCTTGAAATTTTATCGAAACTGAGAACTTGTATATACACAATACTTTGAAAGTTCGAAGCGATAAATAGCTTTATCATATCGTATCATATCGCGTTTCGGTGGTCATGCTAGGCGGGCTGAGTCCTATTTTATAGTGTTTCCGTTATATTCCTGATTAACATGAAAAATATAAAAATGGACTTAATATTTTAGGTTTGAAATTGCTTTAAGAATTAGTACAATCATAAAAATCATTGCTGCTAAAACATTACAATAATATACATATACAGGGTGGTGCCGTCAATAGGGCAATAAATTAAAACGTAGACTATAATAAAATTCATGACATTTCTATAAAATAATGCAGCCTATGTTATAAGGTCTTCCTATATTAAACTTGTAATGTTTGTGAAGGAATAAAAAAAGAAATTATGTTATTATTATTTCATAGAAATGTCATGAGCTTACCAAATGAATAAGATGTTTTTGAAAGTGGCAAACTATTTCTTTGAACTACTTGTAAGATAGCCCATGTTTAAATTTTTGTCCTACTACCCTTTATAATTATGAGATGCAATTGTTCACAAAATTTACTATTTCCAGTTTAATCCAAATAAGTCTTCTGTTCCAACCATTTTCTAGTTAGTGCAAGTAATCTTACATATATAACTCCCTCCCATCCCTAATTACCTACAATTAAAAAAAAACAATAAATTAAACTTGAACATCAATAAAATATATGAACATGACAAAACTTAAAAAACAACAACAAAAATATTTTACAACTTCTATTGGTTGTAACTAATATAATAATTGTAATAAATAAGTTTTATTCTATACAAGGACGGACAGTGTAAATTTAACAATATAAGACGAACGTAACGAAGACTGTTAGCCGTATTATTGAAAACAAGACGGAATGTTTAGAAGCTAAGATAGTGTAAATTCGAAAAATAAAGTTTTAGCTAAAACCAATTAAAGAGTATTCATCACGGCAGAAATTAAAAGGAGAAGGAACGCAAAAGATGCTTTTGTAGAAGAGTTACAGAGATCTCCCTCGCAGAGCACGCAGCTTTGCAGTTGGCCTTCGAAGCTATTTCCTGTTGCCGTGATCGCTTCGCGGCATCGGACATCTGGCTCGTCAGACGCTTCGGAACACCCACGAACTACTTCGGTTTCACCATTTACTGTAAAAGTAAAAGCATAAGTAAATACGTAAGTGTCTGTATTGTTATTCTTAATTTTATTTCAACATTATTATAAATGTGTGAAAAGTATATATACACACAAAAATATCTAATCTAGAAAAAAATCACATCCTGAATATTTTTCACACATTTATAATAATTTTAAATCAAAATTAAGAATATTCAAAAGCAATGCCCAACTTAACCGAATCATGGGTAATTATAAAAAAACTCGTTCGGATGTTGAAATAGAATATTTCCACATGGTAGGCTAGACGTTAGCTTACAACGCAAATACAGATAGACTAGAAGAATTTCACAGGGCTATCCCAAGCCCTTGATAGCTCTGATGGTTAGAGCAGTCACCCGGATTGTGAAAGGTCGCGGGTTCGTTCCCCGCCCCAGGGCATGTTTTTTTTTAGTTTAGATATTTTTCTGTGTAAATATATGTATTGATTATTGGATTGGTAAATTTTATAGTATGTCAGGGGCAACATTCACTGTTCAAAGGCTTTCGTCTTGAAATGCTGTGGTATTCGAAACGTAAAGGTGTTGCGTAGCTTTTCGAACCTTGTAGCCTCATGTTCGAACTTACCTAGCTGGGCTTTTGCCCAGGTTAATGCTACATATTTGTCAACAATTTCGAGTGTAGAGTCTCTGACTTTTGAAGGAATGGTTAGAGAATGGGAGTTTGTCATGATTTTCTTCTTCTTCATGGTCGTTTGAAGATCCAGTTCTTGAAAATAATCTAATGAGGTCATCGTGCATTTCGCCTATATCGTTCTGGGTCTCAGTGATGACTACGAGCGAGTTAACAGACTGTTTGTGATGTACTCGCCGTTAAAGTTTATGCCAAATCCTTCTCAGTCCAGAATCTTGAAACCTCTTTTAATCACTGCAGTAAATTTAGGAGATATTAAATTTTCTGGTCGTACTCTTCACTACAGTCAAAAGTTTTAAAATGTTCAGGTTTCTCATATTTGGCACCACTGTAGCACAGATCATGTCAAGTCGTGTCTTACAGAATCAAAGGCTGTATTAGTCTACAAACGCTAACTCTCAGGTATAACTTGCCGGGGCTTATGTATATGTATGTGTTATATGGAACCCTGTTTGTTCTGGTGGCTGGAAGTTATCGAATCTGCAGAAAACATCTTATAAAGAACTTAGAACTAAAATAATAATAAGAATAAAATTTTACCTTCGAAGTAAGTTACAACACATCGTAAATTTTCAGAATCTTCACTGTCATCATTGGTTTCACTTTTCAATTTCCTTGATAAGAAACGGAAATATGGACTACGTACTCCATTTTCCATCATCTGAAAGTAATAAAATTGTAGGTACAGTAATGATTGCGGGGCAAGAAAACCTAATGTAATTAAGTTTTGTTGTAATTAAGGCATTGCCATTGCAATCGTACTATTTTTCAGTAAAAGTAGTGTGAGTGTATGCATATATCTAGGCAAGGGATCTAAAATCAATTCCTGGCAACGTGTACACTTATAAGTTCTATCTTAAAAAATTGAAGACTGTATCTCACCTGTACGTTATACATATTGTCTGTCAGAGGCTCTGTGGCTTGATTAGTTGGATGTTCTGTCAGTGGATTGGTTGGAGGCTCTATTGGTAGATTGGTTGGAGGTTCGGTCGGTAGCTCTGTTGGAGGGAGCGTTTGTGGAGCTGTCGGAGTTTCTGTAGGCGGATCAATTGGAGAGGTCGTTTGAGGTGCTGTGGGTGGATCAGTTGGAGGTTCTGTAGGTGGATCAGTCGGAGGTTCTGTAGGTGGAATTGTTGGAGCGATCGACGGAGGTATTGTCGATGGATTGGTTGGAGGGTCTGTAGGTGAAGCCGTTGGAGGAGCTGTCGGAGGTGCTGTAGATGGATCAGTAAGAGGCTCTGTTGGTGAATCGGTTGGTGAATCAGTTGGTGACTCTGATGACGGATTGGTTGGAGTCTCTATCGGTGGATTGGTTGGAGGTGCCGTTGGAGGTTCTGTGGGTGGTTCGGTTGGAAGCTCTGTAGGTACAGCTGTTGGAGGGGTCGATGGAGGTACTGTGGGTAAGTCAGTTGGTGAGACTGTTGGTAAAGCTGTTGAAGGAGCTATCGGTGTAGCTGTAGATGGATCGGTAGGTGGCTCTGTTGGTGGATTGGTTGGAGGCTCTGTTGGCGGGTTGGTTGGCGGATCACTTGGAGGCTCTGTTGGAGCAAACGTAGGTGGAGCTGTCGGAGGCTCTGTAGACGGATCAGTTGAAGGGGCCATTGGAGGTTCAGTGGGTGGATCAGTTGGAGGCTCTGTTGGTGAATCGGTTGGTGAATCAGTTGGGGGCTCTGATGACGGATTGGTTGGAGTCTCTGTTGGCGGGTTGGTAGGCGGATCAGTTGGAGGCTCTGTTGGAGCGGGCGTAGGTGGAGCTGTCGGAGGTGGAGCTGTCGGAGGTTCTGTAGGCGGATCAGTTGGAGGTGCCGTTGGAGGTTCTGTGGGTGGTTCGGTTGGAAGTTCTGTAGGTACAGCTGTTGGAGGGGTCGATGGAGGTACTGTGGGTGGGTCAGTTGGTGCGACTGTTGGTGTAGCTGTTGAAGGAGCTATCGGTGTAGCTGTAGATGGATCGGTTGGTATCTCTGTTGGTGGATTGGTTGGAGGCTCTGTTGGCGGGTTGGTAGGCGGATCAGTTGGAGGCTCTGTTGGAGCGGGCGTAGGTGGAGCTGTTAGAGGTGGAGCTGTCGGAGGTTCTGTAGGTGGATCAGTTGGAGGGGCCGTTGGAGGGGCCGTTGGAGGTTCTGTGGGTGGTTCAGTTGGAGGCTCTGTAGGTAGAGCTGTTGGAGGGATTGACGGAGGTACTGTCGGTGGATTGGTTGGAGGCTCTGTAGGTGAAGCCGTTGGAGGCTCTGTCGGCAGGTCAGTTGGTGGGACACTTGAAGGGTCTGTAGGTGTCGCAGTTGGAGGTGTTGTCGGGTCAGTTGGTGCGACACTTGAAGGGTCTGTAGGTGTAGCAGTTGGAGGTGTTGTCGGTTCTATAGGCGAATCAGTTGGAGGGGCCGTAGTCGGTGGGTTAGTTGGTAGGTCTGTCGGTGGAATGGTTGAAGGCTCTGTGGACGAATCAGTTGCAGGCTCTGTAGGTGGGTCAGTTGGAGGCTCTGTCGGTGGATCAGTTAGAGTTGGAGTTGGAGTAGTTGGAGTTGGAGTAGTTGGAGTTGGAGTAGTTGGAGTTGGAGTAGTTGGAGTTGGAGTAGTTGGAGTTGGAGTAGTTGGAGTTGGAGTTGGAGTAGTTGGAGTAGTTGGAGTTGGAGTAGTTGGAGTTGGAGTAGTTGGAGTTGGAGTTGGAGTTGGAGTAGTTGGAGTTGGAGTAGTTGGAGTTGGAGTAATTGGAGGATCTACAGGCGGGCCTGTTGGTGGATCGGTTGGAATAGATGAATCCACAGTGGTTGTTGTAGATATTCTTGGAGTGCATGTTTGTTCATGTTCTGGCAAAACTGTATGACACCCGCGACAGACATAGCACTTTAGGGCATCCGCTGAGAAAATACAATGAACACAGATTTTTTAAGAGGCTCAATTCACACTTATACTGTTGTGTAGATAATGTCAATAGGAATGTTGGCTACAAGTTTAAAGTAGGTTTTTCACATATATTTCGAAAGTTTGAGCAATTTATATATAAAAAAGTTTGCAAAGTACATTTTTATATTTATATTTTATGAGATTCCGCCCGCTGAATTTCGGTTATCGTAAAAAAAAGTATTCTTCCCAGAGTCTCAAACTATCTACATACCAAATTTCATCTTAATCGCTTTAGTTGTTTAGGCGTGAAAGCAAACCAAACAAACTCACTTTCGCATTTATAATATGAGTATGGATTAAGCTTTCCAGGTTACAATTATCTTCCTTTTAGTCAAATTTTAATTCACCTTAAATGACATGACCAAGATTCTATAGTGACTTTGCCTAGGTATCAATTTCCATTTACACTAATGTTTAGTATCGTATTATTTTGCTGAATACCTACAGATTAAAATAAAATAATAGTGAATCCCAAAGAACTTCAGAGAGAGGCATAGCAAACACAAACAGTTTTATTAAAACGCATGATGATTAAAAACACCAAGCAAAGTGTACAATATTAAACTTTGCTAGTTAATGAATGATCGACACTTTGATTATTATAAATGCCATTTTTCGTAACATGTTCACCAAAATATGAACGCGCTGGTTTCACTTGATAATTCTAAAACAAACAATAATAAATCATCTTATGTAAAAACTGAGAAATCGATTGAGAGACTGCAATGATGACAGCTAACAGCTAATGTCACATATCAGTCAAATAAGTTCCGTTCCATTTCAGGTATTTTTTGTGATAAAATATAATTAAATGATGTTTCAAAAATAATATTTATCAATAATGGAATAGTTAAACATTGATTTTTAAAAACAGTACTCTTATTTTGTTACATTATTACGTATTTAGTGTTTTGCTAAAGTTGTTGAATTTTTAAGTTGTCTGTGGGGTAAGGAACGTCAAATGTAAAAGTAAGTATAATCGGAAGTTTGCACTAAGGACTATTCATCATCATCATCATCATATCAGCCTATGATGTCCACTGCTGAACAAACGCCTATTAATTTAAGGACTATTAATTTAAGTTAAAAAACTGTGAAGTTCTACAGGATTAATAAATACATATACGATAATTCATTATTTTATTTTTATAATTTGATACCTTAGTGGTGTTCTTGTAAATGCTGGAAAGTTACCTAGGCAGAAATTAGCCATGTCCTTTGCAAAAAATAGCAAAATAAATATTACAAATCGGTCTATGATATTACACAATTAATTTATACTATTTGTTTACTCACATTAAATGTAACTACTTTTAACATACCAAATATTCATGTAATCGCAATAATTACAAACATAATAATTTTGTCCATGTGCACACTTTAGTTGTGGCCACCGAATATGTATGTATGAACGTCACATCACAATTCAGCATCATTTTATATGGAGCGTTTTTTAATAACTTGTAACAGCTTCTCAAACAAATTGCTATATCTAAGAAACTATGTATTGATTACTTCTGGAATATTTATTGGTTTTTGACCTACTTACTCTTTATATAAATATAATTTAAAAAAATGTCAAATACCCTATTAAAATTTTCCGTTGAAACGAACGTAATGAATTTCGCGTATATGCTGATAGACTTTGGTTTTCTTGAAAACCTATTGTTAATTTCATTGAAGACTTCTTTGAATAGTTTGAATCTCAAGACGATTTACAAGATGATAGATAGTTAGAGTGTGTGTATGTACACACTCTAACATAAAAGCATTGAACATATAAAAAAATTATATTTTGAAACACTTTGCAACTTGTTCACAATGCTCAAATGGTGTACTTCGTAAAATGTGCACTTCTCAAAAGGAGCACTTCGCAAGACGTGCACTTCGCACAATGTGCATTTCTCAAATTGAGCATTTTTTTTAAGATGTGCGGAGATGTGGGAAATTGGTTTCAAAATCTTTTGGAAATATGTACGAATAATATCAACTTAAATGCGTAACAAACATACAACAGCACACCGAACGTAACCATATGGCATTTCTGATTTCTTGCTGCCAATTTTGACAGTTTTATATACTTATGTCTCACTACCTTCTACTATATAATACTGTATGTTGGGTAACCGTCCACTACTAAAAATAAATACATCCTACATTATTTAAGATACTGATATTTTATTTTAAATTTAGAAAAATGGAGTCATAATGGATCAATGGTTCAGAAAAAAACTTCAGAAATTCATGGAAATCTTAACTGAAATTATGTTAGATTTGATTATGATTAGGTACGTCTTACTTCACTTATTGGTTAAGTACTAAATTAACTAAATTACCTTAAAAGAATCAAATATTATTTTGAAAAATGCACATTTTGCGATAGGCACGTTTTCCGAAGTGCTCCTTTTTAGAAGTGTACATTTTGCGAAATGCTCGATTTGACCACGGTGTAAATTTGCGAAGTGCACCATTTGCATCAAACGTTATCTGTCGACCTCGCGACTGAGAAAGTGTTGTGTCTTTTTTTTGGTCTAACTTCACGAAAAATGCAGATTAAACGGTCCATCTAAGCGACATTTTCTTGCGATATAGGTATCGGCTAGTCTATATCCCGCCAAAAGGTGGCCTAGGTCCTTTCTTGGGATGTAATCTATCTGTACGTTGGGAGTGAAAGCGTAGACGACAGACATATAGAGTTATGGATATGTTTTAATATAAGTCTATATAATCGTCAAAAATGTAACTTAATTCATAGAGGTTTACGCCGTGCGCTTTTCATACAAAATTTCAAGTCAAAAATATTAGAAACGAATAGCCCAAATCTATTAAGACTTTACGTGGATAAGCAAATCTGGCTAGTCCCATTAGTTATAAGAGGATATTTCGAAGCCAATAAATTCTTTTTTATTAGACTTTTCGAAAAATCCTTTTATAAATGATTAGACTAGCTAGCCTAACTGTTAGAATCGGATTGTACGTTTTTAATATCATTGACTTGGAAGTTTGTATGAAAAGCCGTGCCTCGCAAACTCCCTAATGTTGAAATAAGCTTTCAGCTCAAGCTTTCATAACTGACTTCAAAAGAAGGAAGTTATTTACTGTAGAGAAAGAAAATTTTATATAAAAAATGTGAAACCAGCATACGAACGAATATAAAAAAAATATTTGTTACTAACAACTAGAAAAGCTGTTTTAAAAATAAATTGAGACGCGTAATAAATTTAAAACACCGGAAAACATACACGAGTATGTACGAAACGAGTTTAGGAACTAAATTATTGTTTTGTTTTACTCGTAGCTTTTATTATAAATATCGTTTATATATTTATTATAATTTAAAGTTGTTTATTTATTATTTATGTCCAATACCTTCTTGATATAATCTCACATCATTTTTAAATAATACGTACCTACTTACTTGTGCTCAAAAGGTCGTTAATTACTTAATATCGAAATACAGTTCCTCACAGTTCTTTCTGGAGTCTAAAATGATAGTGGTAGAACGAAACCCTCTTTAGGTTAATTCCAAAGGCTTTTGTGACGTAACACTTATAGTAGGAACCACTAACTATTAACAGCATTTCACTTTCAACCTGACACTTCAGTAATATCATAGAGTAGGTTTGTATAAGAATTTCGTAACAACCAGCATTCGTTTATTTACTTACTATTTCCATGGGAGCTGAGAATGACAGCAATAATGCCGTAAACACTTATAAATCTCGCACTAATCATCATAATTATGTTTTATATTTCACATATTCACATCACCGCATCGTTCAACAAAATGGCGGTTATAGGATTTTGATAGTAATTTTATACGGGCGCATTATCACAGGAGATAATAAGTATAGGCCGCTAAGGATAATTAAATAGGTGATGAAATGGTTAGCCATTACTCATTGATAATGATGATAATTGCATACGTATTGGACATGGAGAAAGCAGGCTTACGTTTTCTTATTTAAGTATATGCTAGAAGAAGACACGTTCTGTTGATAGAATACAGTACAAGTTTCAAATATTAATCTCGAACGAGATTTGGCATTCTAATTTTTTTCAAGGTTTTTTAAATTATTTTTATCACATAAAAAAATTCGAGTACCAGCTCCCGCCCGTGACTGCAGCTACGTTATAGAGGCAGCCATGGATGAGTAAAATAATAAATAAACGCCTCGGAAACGCATTCTCAGTAGAAAAGTATATTTCCTATATTTTAATGCAAGCTTGCATCAAAATATAGGACATAAAGTTATTTATTTTTTAATTGTTTTTCTTAATGTGGATAAATCAAGACAATTATTTGTAAAAAAACAATTTTATGTAATATAACACAATTACAACGAATCTAAACATTCCCATCGGCTACATAATAATATTCTACTAGCTTTAGTTGACCCTCATTTTCGACTAATAAATTTCAACAAATACTAATAATTCCATTCGTAAATTCCTGCTTGTATACTGCACTTTGGATAAAAACTGTTATATTTGTAGACATTCATTTCTAGACATTTATATTTGTAGATAGACAAGCTAAAAATTTTAAAATTATACGTTTTTAAATAAAATACTGGGCTATATATTTATTATATCTTAAATACGTATACCTACCAAAATTATTGTTTACTTTAGGCCTCGATTCCCCCATCCTTGGACGAAGGTTGCTTCGAATTTCTGCTTCTTATTACTTTTCTTCTTCTTATCTTCTTTTTATTTCTAGTCCCTTTCTGAAGATCTGGAAATACTTTTCAGGCTACTGTTAGGTTTACAGGGTTGCTGTTTTTTTTTGAATAATGTTAGGTACTGCATAATAGAAGTATGGGGAAGTTTGATAAGTCAGCTTCATAAAGATATATCAAACCTTATTTTTATAGATAGGCATACCTAATTCAATACTGTAGACAGTGACAACTTAAAAACTATACAAACAATGTAATCAATAGGTATATCTAACCCATATAGGAATATGATGTTTTATAGGTGTCTTATCTTATCATTAGTATACGTCCGCGGCTCCGCCTGCGTGGATGTTGGTTATCGTTCCAAATAGTATCCTATGTCGTTCGCAGGTTCTCAAATTACTTCCGTACCAAAAGAGATGTTTCAAAAATGAATAGATACCCGGCCAGGTCTATGTACACTATATTGAAAAATAGGTAGTAATATGCAGAACAGTGATCAACTGCCCAATTTTATATGTCTGTCCATAGTGAATAACGGTGAAATCGACGAAAAAATTCAACTTTTGTACAAACAAACTATGCATAAAAACGAGTTATACGTAATTTTCGGGGATTCAGAAGATTTTTCCTGATTTTTTGAGATACTGTACATATACCTGGCCGGATATGAAACATCTCCCTTCAAATAAATCGGTGAAGCGGTGTAAATTACTTTCGCATTTTAAATATTATTATGGATGAGCACGCCAGCCGGTCTTCGGGCATTAATTTGCTGTCTCCAACTCAACATCACGCACAACCTGAATCTTGGTACTCTTTACCAGCGCTCATGTGTTACTTTAAAAGAGGTGTGGAAAAGTACCTTAGGACCGTGAAGGTGGAGGCGGCTAGAACAGTGTTTCATGCTGCACTTGCTACCTTCGCATATGGACTCTTCCTTGATAAGGAGATGCGAAGGCAGCGATCGAAGAAGTAATCTACTCCTTGAGTCCTTTACCGTGCTTTGTATAAAAAATAGTGATGTTGTCATAATAAAAGAAGTTTCCATTAGTTACTAATGTACATTATTATTGATTTTGTGAAGATTACAATAATTAAGATTTACTTTCCTAGCTTATTTGATAGGCAACTACAAAAATTAATAATACATATATTATACTAGCTGCACCCAGCATGCTTTGCAATGCCCGTAATGTAAACACTGTAAAATTTTTATAATAATAATAATAATTAATTTTACTAGGTGGTAGACCCATATGTAGGGTCGCCTGGGTAGGTACCACCGCCTTTCTTATTTCAGCCGTGAAACAGTTCGCTGTGCTTCGGATTGAAGGGAAAGGTAGCCAGTGTAATTACTGGGCATGGACGGCATTTCATCTTAGGCCTCAGGATGATAACGCACCTGCAATATCAAGTGCTTTTCCTTGTTATTGCAGGTGTCTATAGGCGGCGGTAACCGCTTACCATCAGGTGGGCCTTTAGCTTGTTTGTCATCTAGTTGTATAAAAAATAATAATATATAATCCAGGAACCTTTGCGGGCGTCCCTGAAATACGCTACCAAAGTTGCATTGCGTTGCATTCATCACAATCTGATCAATGGTTTCGGAGGACAAACATACATACATTGATTTTTATTTATGTAGATTGTATTAAGAAATGTTGTTTAAAAGTTTATCACGATTATTATCTGCTATTAGAAATGTATAAAATGCAAATTGTTTGTTATGTCACGCTTAATTAAATGCCTTTTATTGTAGCCGCTATCAAGTATTGATCGTCGTGCAATTTTAGGGGACCCTAATCAATAAATAATCTGTATGGCAAAAGATAAAATTCCTATCATTGTGATAAGTGGTCCTCAGTAATATTATATTCTCTGCTGCTGTTTCAGTAATGAAACCGGAGTTACTGGAGAGTTATAATTTCAATCAATTTTATTTAATCAAATTAAATTTGCACAAAAGACTACATAATATTAGGGCAATCATCATTGCAGTTTTTTGAGAAAATTCTCGCTTCCCGGATCATTTAGCAATTGGAAGACAGAGGGCTGGAATTGGCAGAGTGCCAGTTCGGCTTCCGCACTGGCCGGTCCACGATGGACGCGGTGGCTCGCCTCAAAAGGTCTGAGGCGACAACAGCACGAGGGGAGGCTGTGATCGCGGTATCTCTTGATATCGAACGCGTTCAATAGCCTCCCCCACTAGTGCATAGAGGAGGCACTCGAAGTTTCACCGAGTGCCTCTCTACCTTCGCGTCCTCGTGGCGGACTACCTTTGCGGAAGACAGGTCCTCTATGAGGACGCATAAGGCCGCGTACAATCGTGGACGATGACAGCAGGTGTGCTCCAGGGTTCCGTACTAGGCCCCTTACTATGGAACCTGGGGTACAACTGGGTTATGTGTGGCGCGCTCTTGCCTCAGATGGATGTCGTATGCTTTGCAGATGACACGCTAGTCGCGGCAAGAGCTCGTGAATGGAAGGAGGCGGTCCAGCTTGCGTCGGTTGGCACAACTATGGTCGTCCGGCGCATTCGCCTCCTAGGGCTGGAGGTGGCTCTCACCAAAACGAGATCCATGTCCTTCCACGCCCCGAGACGCAGAACCCAACCGGGGCTCGAGGTCCGAGTTGAGAGGGTCCGGATCCCCGTCGAGGTACACCTAAAGTACCTCGGCCTGGTCCTGGACCCTTGTTGGAGCTTCGAGGAGCACTTTAAGCTCCTCGCTCCCAGGCTGTGTGCTGCCGCGCCGCGCTCGGACGGGTCCTCCCGAATATGGACAGGGCCAGCGCGTCGTGCCGTCGGCTTTACCACTGTGTTGTAAAGTCGATGGCTCTGTATGGAGCCCCGGTGTGGGCAGAGTGCCTTTCCCTCCGCACACGGGCCCTCTTGCGACAGCCGCGGAGGATCATCGCGATCCGGGCCGTGCGGGCCTACCGCACGGTCAGTCACGGGGCTGCTTGCGTTCTAGCAGGCACGGTCCCGTGGGAGATTGATGCCCTGGTTAGGGGGCTAGGGTGCATTAGTACCGAGTCGCAGCAAGAGAGCGGGGGAACGACTCGACCTTGTCAAAGTGAGGCGGGTCCGCACCCTGGCGCAGAGGGAAGCTCTGCGCCGATGGGGCGAGGCACTTTTCACCCCAGCAGCCGGCCACCGGACAATAGAAGACATTCGTCCGGTGTTGGAGGAGTGGGTTGGGCGCCGGCTGGGTAGCCTCACCTACCGAATGGTACAGGTACTGACCGGACATGGTTGCTTCGGTCCCTACCTGTACCGTATCGCCCGTCGGGAGAAAACACCACGGTGTCATCACTGTGACTCCCCCGGCGATACGGCTGAGCACACCCTTATAGAGTGCCCGGCCTGGCAACGCGAGCGCCGTGAGCTTCGTGCGGTGCTCGGCGGCGGTCACCTCTCGCTGCAAACCATGGTAAGAGCCATGGTTGGTAGTGACAGGGTATGGAAGGCTGTCGCCTCATTCTGTGACACTGTGCTCTTGCAGAAGAAGGCAGCGGAGAGGGAGCGGGAGGAGGATCCTCTGGCCGCCCCAATCCAGCGTAGACGGGTGGGCGTGAGAAGGCGCCCTAGGTGCGGCCGCGTGCATGGGTGGCCCCCGCGCTGCATTGCACAGGTCGCCACGTCTGGGATTACCCAAGTTATTCTGGGTAATCCCCATGGGCGCGAAACCTGGCCGTAAGGCCGGGTTGCCTGGGCGTGGGGTGGTGAAATTGCTTCGGCAGAGCCCAGGCTACCCCCGTGAAGGGCAGTGGGGTTACCGGGGAGTTTTAGTGGGTATTCCTAGTGCCAATACGATCAGGCACTAGGCGACCCCCACACACGCCCGTCGCTTAGCCAGCGGCGGGTAGGTCCGTAAGCGGATTCCTCCCCGAAAAATATATATATAAAAAAAAGTACAATCATCATTACCAGCCTATATACGTCCCCCTGCTGGGAACATACCTGCCTTCATGGGAGAAACACATGAAGAGTTTGGGTTATAACGATCCACGCTGTCCCAATGCGGGTTGGTGGGTTCAAGCGGTTGCAGTAACAACCGGGACCAACGGGTTAACGTGCCTTCCGATGCACGAAGGAGCTCGAGATAACAAACTTTGATTGACCCATCCCAGGATTAACCATGGCGAAAGTTGCTTTGTATTTCGTATCGAAACCAGAGCGCTCAAACCAATACGCCACCGAGCTCCTCCTCGATTACGAATATATTATGTACACGGCTCTACATATGATAACTTTAATTACAAATTTATAAGCGTAGGTAAATTTTTACTTAGTAATGATGTGTTTGCTACATTTTCCACGGTCCGGAAAACTGACGGTTGATCGCACCTCCAGACTTGTTATTTATAGATAAGATAAAAGTTACCCTAGCTCTAATCGATGTAAATGTCACAGGCATCTATTGTGTTTATGTTTCATTAGACTTTGCCAAAGTTTGACATTGCAGTTGCAAATTTAATTTCTTATGGGTCAATAAAGAATCATCCGCTTCAAAAACCGAGATAGTAATTATTTACTAACTTAGATAATGCTTAAGACTCCGGTCCCTCATACTTTTTATGTTTACAATGTGCTCCTCTTGCACAGCAGTGGGATGTACAGTCGACAGCACATTAAACGTAACAGTGTGACCTTGAGAACGCCCTTACGCAATCGTAATAGAGGCGGTTTTCGTAGTGCAACTGTTACACTTGACGTGCTGTCCTTAGTACAAAGGCTGGCTAGACGTTCAAGGAACTTCAGTTTAAGATGGGTCTTCTATACGGGATATTTCATTTATGATCAAGTGATCCACACGACTCTATTATGCTTCTCTGACAGTATCTACAAATATTAGTCACTTGATCTGTAGGTGATGTCATGTAAAGTGAAATACCAATTTGTCCAGCAGTAGGTAAGATGTACGTACATAGTCTGGCTAGACCAAGGAACTTTAATTACAGATGGATCTTCTATCCGGGATATTTCATTTATGATAGAATGATCCGCACTACTGAATATTATGCTGCTCTGACAGTATCTTCAAATATCAGTCACTAAATTTGTAGGTGATGTCATGTTAAGTGAAATCCCTATTTCACAATTTTAATACACATGTAACCAATAAAATTTACAGCTAGAAATATATCTAGCATCAACAAACACTTCTTCTGTGACTAATGGACTTTCAAGTGCCTTGAGATTATCATGTAACAATGCGAGTGGTTCCCTGCTATCGGACTAATTGCACATTGTCATAGAACTATTATTAGTGCATCGGTAAAATACTTTAAAGACGTACCACAAAATATACAGCTCACTGGTACTCGTGTACCTAATCTGTGAGATACAAACTCAAAATATTTAACTGAATTGTTACCTCACCGACAAATAATGAAGAAACATCCAAAAAATTTTATTATTTACTATTTTTTTTAAAGGGCTAGGTAGTGTAGTGGTTAGAGCGCTTTGGTTTTGTTTACGAAAACTAAGCAACTTTCGCCATGGTCGATCCCGGGATGGGTCAAAGAAAATTTATAAACTCGAGCTCCTCCGTGCTTCGGAAGGCACGTTAAGCCGAGGTCCCGGTTGTTACTGCAACCGCTTTAACTCACCGACCCGCATTGTGCTTTGGCCCAATCTCCTCGTGTGTTTCTTCCATGTATGAAGGCCTGAGCCCAGCAATGGGACCTATATAGGCTGGAGATGAATGAACGGTGATCACTATTTATTATATTAATTTATTTGTTAAGGCGCTTAAGACTGCTGGGGAACGTCTGGCTTGACAGTTTAATAGTTTATAATAAAGCCTTGATTTGGGCACTTTCCATAAATTTTAGGATTTTCCCAACCTCATGGGTCTCAACTTCATTTGGGTCAATAGTGTGTCTCCCCAGATGAAGGCTTCGTTTGTAGATAAAAGGTCCACAGTTGCAAAGGAGGTGCATTGGGGTTTCGCGCTCCTGTGTACAGAATGTGCAAACATCCGAATCACTTAATTTTAGGTTGAATAAGTGTCTGTTCAGTTTGCAGTGGCCTGTCAAAGCTCTAATCATGGCACTCGCATTACTCCTGCTGAGCTTTATCATCTCTTCAGTTCGTTTAGCGTGGTAGCCATGTATGAGAGACTTTGAATGTATCAAACCAGGTGTCCTTAGCCATTGTTCAGAGGACTCCTGTATGAGCTTGCTTTTGAGATAGTGCATGGCCTGGTTCTTTGAGATTCCGCAGAAAGGTTCCGGTCCAATCTGTCGTCCCTGAGCCCCAGCTCTAGCTAATTCATTGGCCTTTTCGTTGCCTATGACGCCAGAGTGACCAGGCACCCATCTCAGAGTGATTCTGTTGTTGAGCCAGAGTATATTTAATTCCTCCACGCAGTCTATTACTAGTTTTGAGTGCAGTGTATTCGCATTTATAACATTAAACGCTGCTTGGCTGTCAGAGTAGATGTTAATTCTTTGGTTAACGTAGTTCCTTAAGCGGTTGGCCTGCACACATTCAATTATGGCGTAGATTTTCCGAAATGGTGGCGTAATTTACGGGGTTTACGCTTTTACTAAACCTTGGTCTGACTTCATACACCCCACATCCTACGTTATTACCCATTTTGGAGCCATCCGTAAACCATGTTAGGCTTCGGAGGGAGCAGTGACTTGTGGACAAATGTTGGTGGCCCAGTCTTCCCTGCTAGGCAGTTCAACTGTATAGTTTTTGTGGAAGTTGAGTTGTGGTAGCATGACGTCAGAAGTCATTGCTAATGGAGGTAGTTTAAACACAGCTTGACCGCAGTCTTTGAGATGCCCATTGTGCTTTCCCAGTGACGCCTATACATTCCAGCCTTTGCCTCTTTTCCAATAAATAGATCCGGAGGCAGTAGCTTGAGGAGAGCATTAAGGGCTGCCGCCGAGGTTGTGCGCATAGGACCAGTTGCCATCAAGCACGCGGTGCGTTGCAAGCTGGTTAGCTTATTGATGGTTGTTATTTGCATGACTTTTTTCCCCCAGACTACGCAGGCATACGTTAGCATCGGCCTTACGATGGTGGTATAAAGCCATAGAGCGATTGTGGGGTTTGAGCCCCATCTCGTCCCTGCAAGGCGGTGACATATTCCTAAGGCAGTTGTTGCCTTTTGGATTACGTTGTTTAAGTGTGTTTCCCAAGTCAGTGTCTTATAAATTGTTATGTCCAAGTATTTGACTTCTTGGGAAAAAGGTATGGATGTTCCTTTAATAGTTAGTGTAGCAAGCTTGTTTAGCTTGCGCTTCCTAGTAAAGGGCACTATAGTTGTTTTGGAGGGGTTAACCCCCAGTTGGTTATCTGCGCACCATTTGACAATGGTGTTCAGAGCTCTTTGTAGTATTGATGATACAGTGCTTTGACAAGGACCTGTAACGTAGGCCACTACACATTTGAGTTGTTTTTGTAAGGAGTTCATCCACAACAAGTGACCATATCAGTGGAGGCAGTACGCCCCCCTGCGGACATCCCCTTGTTGTCTTGAAACTTCTTGTTATTCCGTTTAGATTTATCTTAACGGTTCTATTAAGCAGCATTGACTTGATCCAACGGGTCGTTGTGTCATCGATCCCTTTGACTCCCATACCTTTGGCAAGGGATCCAATAGTGACATTGTCAAAAGCTCCTTCAATATCGACGAAAGCACACAGAGCTATCTGCTTGTCTTCCAGAGCTCTTTCTATTCTGTCCGTAAGCTCAAGAAAAGCAGTTTCCGTGGATTTCCCTTTTTTATACGCATGCTGCTTGGAGTGTAAAGGGAGTTCCTTCAAATGTCCTTCCCTTATGTATTCGTCTATGATTTTTTTCCATACATTTAAGCAGGAAAGAGCTTAGGCTTATTGGTTTAGAGGATTTTAGTTGTGTAAGAAAACATACGTCACTGAGCTAAAGCGCACCGCGCTTGCGCGCAATGTAATAGATCGCGGGCTCATTCCCTGCCTGAGGACATGAAATTTTTCTCGCTTAAATACTTTTCATATGTTTTCAAACATTTAAATAATGTTAATACTGCTGCGAGCAGCAGCTACGGGAACCACTTACCATTAATTATGTTTAAGATATTGGAGGAAATAAATACATATATTTATACCCTTATTAAGCGATAAGTAACAACATAAATATAAAATTGAAGATTTTAGTAATACCCGGCGTCATCAATAATCTATCTAACACCATCTCATTGAAACTATTCTTTTGAGCCCAAACACGCTATATCTGCTGTAGGTTTCTGAAGTATTAAGCATTCCGCAAACTTTTGATGGTACAGGAACAGCTCAAGGTAAGCATGTCTTGGAAATACGACCGAAGTAGCAGTAAACCTTTTTGTCAAATAGAAAATGAGCTGATAGTCATCAAACGCCTGAACAGATTTTCATAAATTATAGCTAAGAACCATTTGTATCGCGTTAGCTTTCAAACAACTTCAAACTCAATCAAAATCGGTTCATTCGTTTAAGAGCTACGGGATGCCACAGACAGAGACACAAATACACATACAGACACGACAAACTTATAACGCTCCTTTTTTTTCGTCGGGGGTTAAAAATAAACTACGGGAAAGAGCTTCTCAATTTTTTTCTCATTTGTAACGCAGTGTAATCTAGATAAGCGATCCACATTTAATCTAGATATAGGTACTTATAGGTATCCTGTCATAGGTATAAGTAATTTTTTTGTGTTTGTGAAATCTAATCAACTTTATCGATGTCAAACACAGTAGAACCTACTGTGGTAGAATCTATATAAATGTAAATAAATGTTTGTATGTTTGCGCTCCAAAACCATTGGCCAGATTATGATGAAACTTTGGTAGGGTATTCTGGGGATGCCCGCAAAAGTTTCCGGATAATAAAAACTTTTTTTTTTACTGTTTACCCTAACATAGGTTCACGGTTATTTTTCATGACTAATACTTATAACAAAATTATTTCGGTTTTAACTGCCTATAAAAAGACCTTGAATTTACCAATTATGATACAGCAGAGGAGGCGAGACCCCAGCAACTAGCAGCGTTATGATGGGAGTATTTTTGTGAGTAAGGCCCCCTGAGCTTATTAAGAAAGTCTTTTCTTAATGAGCTCAGGTGACCTTACTAACTGCAAGAACACAATACTACAAAGAAAACCGCCTTTGTGGTCTATTAGCTGTGACCACCTACACAGATCTAGATATCCGAGGTTAGATTCCCGTGGGGGCAGAAATTTTCGGTTTGGTTGGTGGTAGAACTTTTCTAAGTACGCCTGGCTAGCAACCATCATCTTACCTAAGTCTGCCGCCATAACAATAATATAATCTTTTTTTCTTCGTGTGGCAACACTATCGTAAACAGCTGTTGCAATTTGCTCCCTAACTAATATTTTATTTTAACAATAATTACGGCCCCGTTTTCAGTAATCACTAAATATTAATTATATTTAAACAATCAAAAGTGTATATAAATATGTAGTGACAACCAATTGTGCCTTAATATCAGTATTATGATATTGTAAAACCGGCGAGTGACTCATCACAGTGAGTTGTCAAACGTTTTCGTTGCTATCCCTTTCAAGTAAGTTGTGTTTTAAATTCAGTTTTAGTCTGTATTTATTGATAACTGAGATGTTTAAATAGTCTTTCCATATTTACATCGATAGTGTTTGTATTTTTTGCCGTAAAGTAACCTCACTTTTAAGTTGATTGAACAACTTCTTGAGAACAAATAACGGTTTTGTTTTATATTTTATTTGTGTTTACTATCATAATAAAATGATGACCCCTAAGGCCTTGGCTCGCCAGGAGGAATATCAACTGGCTTTGCAGGAATTAAAGGCTTCCAAGGAGTTGGTTAAGCAATTGAGTAGGGAAAGGGATGACAATGAAAAAGAACTGTTAGATTCTCTAGACATTAACTGTAAATTAAAAAAGGAAATGGGTGAGTTGTACACTCAAAATTTAATGTTAATTGAGGAAAAGGACAAATTGCAATATACTATAGACCAATTTGACCAGTGCAGTGATGAGTATGAGCAGGCCCTCAGGCGCATCGCTGAATTGGAAAAATGTTTAAAAGAGGCTTACAATAATATTAATGTTTTGGAATCTGAAAAATTGAACTGGACCGCCTCACAGAATCAGAGTCTATTTGATGAATTGATAGATAGTGCCCCACATATGGTTTCTGTTTTTCTTTGTGTGATGTTGAAACAGCAAGACTTGTTTACTTTGGTTACTTCCACAGTGTCATGTCATATGGCTTGTTATTGTGGGGCACAGCAGCCGACATTGAAGACATTTTTATTTTACAAAAAAGGGCTGTGCGTGCTATTTACGGACTCAAGCCACGTGATTCACTAAAAGATTTATTTAAAGAAATTAATATTTTGACCATTGCTTCTCAATATATATATGAGAACATAATTTATGTTCACAAATATAAACATACCTTTTCAAAACATAGTGATATTCATAACTTAAACACTAGATATAAAAATAAACTTGCTGTTCCAAGTTTTAGACTTCACAAGACAAGTCGCTCATTCATGGGGAAATGTATACACATTTATAACAAAGTCCCGCCAAATGTAACTGAACTGCCTTTTCACAAACTTAAGTTATATGTCAAACAAACTTTAATGAAAAAAGGCTACTATAAGGTCCAAGAATATTTAGATGATAAGAATGCGTGGAAACATTAAAATTCCAAAATGTTTTTAAGTTTATTTACGTGTAAGTATTATGACTATTAACCTCTGTATACCTATTTTGTGATTGTGCATTGTCAGATAGCTTGAAAATAACGATAATACTTTTGACATTGGGTACCTACTTTGTCGGTACGATGATATAGATTCTCTTCTAATTTTAATTATTTTTATCGCTGGGCGGCACTGCACTGCTAAAAGTTATATTTTTTTTTAACTACAAACATTGTATTTGAATATTTATTTTAAAAAGAGTGACTACACGAGTTTGTTGCCGGAATCTTCTCGGTAGTTCAACTTTTGGAACCGGTGTAAATTCAGACATGACAGACAGACAGAGACTATGACGTTGTTAGTTAATATTTTTTTTGTGATAGTTGTAAAAATGTGTTTTTTTGACGATTTAAAAGTGCTTCTTTGTGGCCTATTTAAATAAAATATTTTTTCTTTCTTTCTTTCTTTCTTTCTTTCTAATCAGCATTGTTGTGTTCCTGCAGTTGGAGGTAGCCAAAGTTTGTTCCATCAAAGCCAGTTCCTCTGTGGTTGAGGGATCGGATGTGGCTCGCTTTCATCTTCGGCCTTATCATCACTTACCATCAGGTGAGATGAAGGCCAAGAGATACCCCGTTAGAAGTAAAAAAAATAAAGAAGAAGTATTAATTAGCAGCTATCTTCTGTAAGATGGAGGTGCTACCCTGTTCGGCGCTTTAAATTCGTGTGGTAAATAAATGGTGCATTCAAAAAAGTGATAATTTAATTTTATTCACAAAGTTTACAAAAAATAGCAATATTTTTTTTATACAATTCCCTTTAAATTACTAATTAATTAGTGATACATATAAAGTCGGTATCAGTAGCAAAGCGGACATCGTGAGTGTTGTGCCAAAGTTACACAGGTCATTGCTGCAAGTTCTGCAATTCGTAGAATATCCTGACACTAAGCAAGTATATGTTGAGTTGTTCAAGTCCAAGGCGCAACCTTTGTTAACAACGCTGACGCCATTCTCTGAAAATGATAAAAAGTATGAGTGAAAGTATTTATTACCTTAGGTTTGGAGACGTAACATTTTTTTTGTCTTGAGGTGGGCAAACCCACTACACGCCATATGAGTCAAGCGATTTCTTTAGAGGAATTGATTTGAAACAACGACAACCAAATGTGCTTATTTTGTAACATCTCTGTCGCATTCTGTCAATTCCATCACTGCCGACAATGTCAAATTAAAAGTGAATGTCATATGTCTTTATACCGGGTGTAAGGGGAAGCTCTCGAAAACGAAAGCAGACGGCACTGCTGCTATGCGATTGTGTTAAGTCAGCAGCCTTTAATTCGTGGTTCATGCCTTTTGGCGTTTGTTTGACAACCATTGAACAACCGTTTCGACGGCGAGTACGGCATGTACCGGAACTAAAAAGTTGTTTATGTTTTTATATCTTTGTGTAAAACTACATCAAATATTGAATTAAGTTGTTAATATACATTTTCAACACAAGAACAACTACATCGAAGGATATCGTTTGTACTTTATGCCGTATCTCTACAACAGCGACAAACATACTTTCCTACGCGCAGAACTGTGCTCAAACGTCAAAAGCAATGGCGGGTCAAGGCGCCAAGGTCGATGACGACAATTTCTGTTAGTGAATCACACTGCTGGTCATCCTTAACGTAACTTTTTCAATACAAAGCACGGCAAATGATTCAACAGCATCTGATGTGACGCGGTAAGAAGAGACCATATCCGAAGAAGCTAGTGCATCTTGAATCACACTGCTCTAGCCGCCTCCACCTTGCCGGCCCATTAGGTGCCTTTCCACGCCTCTTTTGAAGGAACCCATGTTATAGGAAGGATGTGCTGGCAAAGAAATCAAAGTTTTTGAAGAGGACGGTTAAAAAAAATCGCGAAAAGTTAGCTGTTCCAAACTTGTCGTGTGGGTATTATGTGAATCATACGGTTTATTCGCGATTTCAATTTTTAATTCCACAAATCGTGAGGAAGTTCATACGCACTGCCATCTGCCTTCATTTTTGATAGCATATCTCTAACACCCGGTATATACTGGTAGAATGTTATCGTAATCGTAGCTAGAAAAAAGGGGTAGAACCATCGGTGACCATGCTGACAGAAAATTAAAACTCTTACCTAAGTCTTCAATCGAAAACCTTAGACTGGCTGCAAAAATACGGTTTTCTGATGAGGTTTGGAATACAGATTTGGAATACCGTGAGCCTAGCGCAGACATTCAATTTTTCACGAGCTAATCACGAAACGTAAGGTTTTTCCATTTGGAAAATATACACTTACCTTTGGGCCTTGACTCATATTTTGTATGTTACGGTATGCATTCAGGTTTCCAAATCTGAATTCCTGATTGGGAAGCCTAATCAGGAAATCGTATTTAGTGCTTCCACCCTTTAATTATTTATTTATACTTTTATTGCACTCACGGACTTAATGCCATCGGGCGATTCGATCTAATTGATATTATCCTACTACTATACCATCTTACCAGTAACGGTGTCTGTAACACATACAAGAGTTGCGTTCGTCTGCTTCAACCCTCTTTCAAAACAATCACAAACACCTCCCTGAAATATAGAAAACGGAAGTGATAAATCAAAATATTTGTTATTAAGTTACATAACCGTTTACAGTCATGAATGGATGAAAGTATTCATTATGAATATTCATTTGCATATGCGTGTGCATATGCATTACATTAAAAAAATAAGTATCGGCATTATTTATCGTGATAGACATGCAAAATAAAGTAAATCAAAAACACAATGTCACAAAATTCAATATGCTAATAAAATTAAATCAGTAGAAATATAATCATTTCAATATTGTGTTCATATCATCATCATACCAGCCTATGATGTCCACTGCTGAACAAAGGCCTCGATTTCCAAATGGAACCGTTCTGCGCAGCCTGCATCCAACGGCTCCCCGCGACCCTGACCAGGTCGTCTGTCCATCTAGTGGGAGGCCGTCCTACTCTGCGCTTTCCGGTACGTGGTCGCCATTCTAGAATTTTAACGCCCTACCGGCCGACTGCTCTGCCTGCTGCCCCTTCAACTTTCTAATCGTATGAGCTTTGTCAGTGACTTTGGTTTTCTTACAGATGTCATCATTTCTGATTCTATCTCGCATAGAAACACCTAACATAGGTAGCTCGTTGTGCGACTGCGAACTTCCACAGCAGGCTCGTAATAAGCCACCACGTTTGCCAGCCGTATGTCATCACTGGCAACATACCACCTTAGTTTATTCTATTATTTGTACTTATTGTGATGACAATATGTAATAATAATAGAATAACAACAACACAAGTGTACAAAGGTTACACAGCGCGTACATAGCGTTACAATATTCTTTCACTTCTCAGTCATTTTCAATTTTTATGAAATACTGGAGTAAGGTTACTTACCTGGTCACATGTACAGTCGTTGTAAAGTAAATCTTCTAAATAATCTTCCTGAATAGATCTTTCGAGTCTGACAACTTCATGCACGTTTCTGTCCTGGCTTGGATTGTTCGGCGACGGTGTCGTTGTGGTGGTTGTTGTGGTGGATGGGGTAGTTGTAGTGGATTGGGTAGTTGTAGTGGATTGGGTAGTTGTAGTAGATGGAGTTGTAGTTGTTGATGTTGAACTTGTAGATGATGAAGTTGTTGTAATTGTTATGTTTTGAAGCGAACAGGTCACCGTTTGAGTGTTAGTGCTGTTACAATTAGAGCACTGGTAGCATTTTATACTATTAACTGAAAAAAAAACAAATATGTTGTAATTCGCTTAATCTATCAAGCGGCGTTATACCTCTGGAGGTATATAACAATTGAAATTCTTTTCATTCACAATTCACAAAATCACAAACTCTTTACTAATATGCTAATTACAGGGTAATTGATTTCAAATCATTAACGTTCGTAAATAAAATGAAGATTATATCCTTGATTTTGATTGATTATTAAACCTGAATATTATCTTTGTTATCAAAAATTAGCATATCAGTGTGTATTATAATTATACCCTAGCAGAGATTTCATTAAAATTAAGTAATAAACTGTGATCAGTATAATAACAGTAATAGCCTTAATATGTTTGCGATGTCATATATTAATGTCATGAACCACATCACGTCGTAATTACGACTTTACTTACTTTTTTTAGATCCGTGTTTTTCAAAAATAAATTTCCTTACCTTCTATTCCACTCAGTAATAATAAGAAGGCTACGAAAATTAGTGATACTTCTTTGTCTAGTCCCATGATTGATTCACCGTTACGACAAGGCCACTTGCATTAAACAAATGGTATTGCACTTGCATTATTATTTTATATAGGAAAGTTTTTCTTATACATGGCGTTCTCCGAAAAGAAAGATTAACTTATATCGGTTTTAAAGGTAAAATTACAGATCAAAACAGTTTATTTTAAATGTTGGCTTTTTCAAATATTTTTTGAAAATATGAGTTACTTGTGACCGCCCGCGGCTCCGATCGCGTGGGTATTATTTATCGCCCCAAAAAGTATATAATGTCCTTTGCAAGGTTTTAAACTTACTCCATACTAAATTTCATTTAAATCGGTTCATCGGTTTAAGCGTGAAAAGGTAACACACAGACAGACATACAAACACACTCTCACATTTATAATATTATTTATATGGATTTGAAAAATGCTTTGCAAAATATATTTTTATTCAATATATTTTTTCAAACTATTAACTATTTTTATTCAATTGTATTTCTACTAGAATATGGAAATATTATTTTTTAATAAAACTGTAATTATAATCAAAAATAACGTATTTAATTTCACCCTGTTTCTATAAAATGAAACTAAGCACTTGTTTACAATGTCCTCTTGAACATTATCTGCTGATACTAGAATGGAATATAACAATCCTCTTCACTGATATAAATTAAATGAAAAAAGCAGGACAATTGCAAATATACACACACGTATTGACTTCTTTGGAGTAAATTCTGATGAAGTAATTTTATTGTCTTCTGTTATTAGTCTTGATCAGTTCGAGAAATACTAAAATAATGTCGTAGGACAAGTTCACTTTTAAAAGTAAACTTACCTTTGTTGTGACTACAAAATAAAATTTCGGGTTAGGTTTAAAAAAAAGTTCCAAAAAGTTCACGGTCAAAGTATGACCATGAACTTTTTTGGAACGTTTTTTTTATTATTATCCATCAAAACGATTTCATCCACGGTTCAAATGGCGAACAATCTTTTCATAACCGGTTCGGTTTCTCGAAAGAATTGCAAATAAGAACACGATTCATGAGGGTTCTTTCAAAGAGCTCTAGTACCACCCAAATGTCGACCTTCATCTTTGTCTATGTAACCAGGCCTCAAAAAACCAAAACTGATGTTAGTGCCTAGTTATTTAGCAATGTCTTAGCCAATTATATGCGAAATTTATGGCTCCACTTTTCACATATGGCATTAGCTGCTAAAGCTGCTTCAATGCTGGAATAGGAAAAGCAGTGATGTTGCACCTACCAACACACACGCTCTTTTCGTTTTGTCGGATGTTACCTACCGTTTTTATTTTCTCTTAATTCATACAACTCTTCAAAGAGATCGATTTATCGAGAAGAAAAGAACGCAATCTATCAGTAGACTTAGGCCTGATTTTTCAATTCTCAGATAATTATTATCTAGAAAATTATTTTGATGTTTTGACAGATTTTCTATACATTAACTGGCAACTGGTCAAAGTTATTCTCAGGATAAATTTTATCTGGGGATTGAAAAATCTGCACTTAGTCAAATTAAACACACAACTCGAGTGATAAATATAAGTTTTAGCTTTTTCGCAATTCCAACAATATAGTCATTACAAAGATAAGCCGTTATAGTTATCTTTGCGAAAATGGAATGAGGTAAGTAGGTGGGTACTGATAATGTTATAATACTTTCACGGAATACCCGTAGGTGGCGTAATTCAAATTTGTTCTGCATTCAAACACTCGAAGAAGTTTCGAACTGCTCCGCTTTGGACGGCAGGTTAAGCCGTTTTGTTCCTGTTGTCACTGTAAACGCTTTCACCCGCTAACCCGCATTGGGCTTTTGGGCGTGACGTTGTTTCGAACCAAAAGTCTTCGTGTGGTTCTACTATGTGGGAAGACTTGCGCACTACTGATTTAAATCATGATGATTTCAACTGGGAGGGTTCCCGACTGCAAAGTCGGGAGGGTCAGTCCGTCGTCGTTGTTGTATATTAATATGTTTGTACCCACAAACCAGGAGTAGCTCGATGGCGTAGTGGTTTGAGCGCTCTAGTTTCGATTACGAAAACAAAGCATTTTTCACCATGGCCGATCCTGAGATAGGTCAATCAAAATTTATAATCACGAGCTCCTCCGTGCTTCGGAAGGTCCTGTTGGTCCCTTTTGTTACTACTGGGCCAGCGTGGTGGTGTCATGGCCCAAACTCCTCATGTGTTTCTCTCATGTTGGAAGGCCTGAGCCCAGCAGTGGGACGTATATAGGCTGGTGATGATGATGATGATCCACAAACCATACACATCCCCCTTATTATAATACGCGAACTTAAGTCACACCTAGTTTAGAACTGATTCTGTCACTTTTATTTGTTAAAAAAACCGGCCAAATTCGAGTTGGACTCGCGCACGAAGGGTTCTGAACCATTATCTATAAATAAGCGTCTACCTGTTGACGTTATCAATATCAAGCGAAAATAAGCAAAAAAATTAAGTTTGCTGTACGGGACGGACGGACAGCAGAGTCTTAGTAATAGGGTCTCCTTTTACCCTTTGAGTACGGAACCTTGAAAAAAAGACAGTGACAGCATCAGTTTTAAGCCATATCTGACCTTATTTCGCGTTTTGTAAAAAGAGGGAATAGCTTTTCTATTGATGAGGAGATGTCTCCGTGCTGGTCATGATGATCTCTAATGTGACCCCAACAGATTGTCTCAAGTGAGTCCAGACAGACATATATTTATATAGAAAAATATCTAAAGTAATCTAAACTACAAAAAATTCACGTCCTGGGGCCCCACCCCATCAAACGCGCGATCTTTCACAATCCGGTTGACTGCTTTGTCCATCTGAGAAAAGAAGTGAAATTCTTCTAGTCTATCTGTATTTGCGTTTATAAGTGACCCGGTTTGTGAAAGGTCGCAGGTTCGAACACGCCACAGGATTTTTACTTTTGATACAATATTAAATTATTTAATTCATTTATTTCCCTACGATTGCCTGGTAGAGATTGCTTCCTTAGCAATAAGGCCGCCTTTTGCATGTTTTTCTTCTCAGTACTATTCCTTCTTGTGTCCTTGTGCAACAAAGCATATTCCTATCTATCTAGTCTCGACGAGTAATGAGGCCTAACGCTCTCGACTAGTCAAATTAGAATTGAAAAGTTTTGAAAAACAAAACAATTAGGGTCAATTTACATTGCAGCGGAAAAGAAGGGAAGGGAAACAATGTGAATTTTTGAACCGAAGCTGTACAAAGTATTTTAGACTTCATTTCCATTTGTTTCCAAAATAAAGACGAGACAAAATTACGCAGTGCCTTCTCGAGAATCCCAGTGGATAGCTTAAAGAACAGTTTAAAGAAGTTCTGGAGATTTGTTAAAAATAAAAAATCTACAAGTTCCGTCCCACATAACATGTCGTATGGAAATGAGTCTAGCTCTTCTGGCGAGGGTATTTGTAAATTGTTTGCCGATTATTTTTGCTCTACTTACTCCTCTAATGGTGATGTTGGGGTGCTGGCTCCTACTAACTCAGGAGCTCAAGTTAATGGTTCCCTGGCATCTTTGTACATCTCTCAAGATTTACTATTAAAGAGTCTTTAATCTATAGACTCTAATAAAACTCTTGATATCTCTCAAGATTTACTATTAAAGAGTCTTTAATCTATAGACTCTAATAAAAGTCTTGATTCGAGCTTGTGCAAGCGAGCTATGTTTACCGCTGTATATTTTGTTCAACAGATATAACAGAATTCTGGGGATTTTCCTATTGATTGGAAGCAGGCGCATATTGTGCCTATCTTCAAATCTGGAGACATGTCTAATTGCGAAAACTATAGGCCTATAAGTAAATTATCTTGTATGGCCAAGATATTTAAAAAAAGGTCTATCATTACATTTATAGCCATGTGATTCAATCGATTTCACTGATGCAGCATGGTTATTATATTGTATATAGTATATTGAGCGGCGGCCTACAGTAAGTAACTTGTTGTCTTTTGAATATTTCATTTGTAACGCTTTTGCTAGAAACCTTCAGGTGGACGTAATTTACACGGACTTCTTTAAGGCGTTTGATCGCGTAAACCACAAGCTGTTTTGTCTGAAATTAGCTGCCTTCGGCATCCATGGAAGATAATTAAGGTGGATTGAAAGTTATCTTACCAGAAGAAGTCAGTTGGTTACATTGAAGGGACACCTTTCTGTAGCCATAGTGGTCCAATCCGGGGTACCACAAGGCTCTTATTTGGGTCCACTGTTTTTTGTCATATTTATTAACGACCTCGTTAAATCTCTGAATTGCAGTCATCTGCTATACGCGGATGATTTAAAGATATTTGGCTCGGTGTCAGGGATGGAGGATTGTGTGGCGTTCCAAAACGACCTTAATTCGATATCCACCTGGAGCGTGAACAACGGCATGCAACTTAATGTGAAAAAATGTAGCCTAATAATATTCACTTAGAAGAAAAAGCACAAAATTATTTACGATTGCAAATGTAACATGCAAGTGCTGGATAGAAAATCAATAATTCGAGATCTTGGTGTGATGTTTGACGAAAAATTAACTTTTAGGACACATAAAAAATAGCTTTAGCGACATCAAGGGCATCCGTCAGGGAAAAGCTATTCAATGAAGAAGTTAAAAATGTCACAATGCAGATCTATAAATATCTTTTTAAATTAATTGAAACTGTCAAGCCACACATTCCAGACACGATGGGGTTTTATTTGTTAAATTGCCTAGTCTTACGTGGCCTGACAAGACAAATCGCTGTATTAAAACTTGGTTGAAAATTAGACCTGGCTTGAAACAGGCTCTCTCATTTTTGTTAATAAAGGCAGACAGAGACATAATTAGGTTTAGACCAGGAATAATGTTAGAAATCTTGCTCCACTACGAGTATTTCCAAGTCTATATATACATAAAAACCGAAAGAACTGTAAAAATACGATAAGGGAGTAAGCATAAACACACACAAAAATATTTTACCACGTTTATTAAATAAAAAAACATAAAATAATGGTCAGTAAACTAAATCAGATACCTGACTGTTTAAAAATATGTAAATGCCTAGAATACGGTTAAGTTTCTTTACATAAAAACAATTTGATCACTAATCATATCATTAATAATATAAAAAATTGGTCTGTTTTACTGAATTGCTTACTAGAAACAAGCAAAGATAAAAATAGGTATTGCCAACACCTAATTTTCCGTTCATGTTACTTTTTTAAGAGATTCATGGAGATTCCTCGTACTTATATCTTATCAATATCTTTATATCAATAAGTTTGATTTTGGATTATACTTGGATAAATTTATTTCATATTTATAATTAATTAGCATGACACTATTAACATACGTTGTACCAACATCTACAAGTAACACCAAAAAAATTTGAACACTATTTAACATCGACTGGTAATTGTGTTATTATATCATTTATTTTCGTCATGTTATATATTGTAATAAATAAAACTATTTTAAATAACACAGTGGGAAATATCAAACATAACAAGGACATACATTCATCGGGTGGTTTTTAAAACTTCAAGGACCTAAACACGTATAACCTAAATAGTTAGGTACTTATAAACCTACGCTTACAACAATAATCTACTGGTATTAAATATTGACAAAGCAAAAGTAACAACAATGGTATTGGACGGCTGTCATTTACAAAGGCATTAATTATCGGCCTGATCTTCAAACAACGAAGTGAATAAAAGCCTCTGCGATGATACTAACACGAAAAAGCTGACATATTCTTTTGCAGTATAACATTTTTTATTTCGATCTACTTTATTATCAATCCAGAGAGAAATTCTAAAGCTTCCATCAACGATAATTTTCTATCACTCTTTTGTTAATAATAGTAATAACAATGTCACCTCATTTCACTAGTCTTAGTAGACACAAGAATTTTTGTGCCTGGCATTTGTGTATGGCGATGCTGCTTAAAGGCCTGGGTAGCAAAGCGAACAGCTGAAAACTAGGCCAACGACATCGTGTTACTGACTTCGTTTTCATTATTGCTTGTAGATGAGGTAGGATACAATAACAGTTAACGCAGCAAGGGGAAGGGAGGCTGTGATGGCTCCCACGCCGTTACAGTTGTCAGTATCGCAGACGCTGCAGTGAACGAGTTTCTTGGTCGGGTCCAAGTGAGCAGCAACGTCCAGGAGCTGACAGGTGTGGTTCTTGGTGATAGGGTTTGAGTCGAGGCAGGCACGGATGATGGTGCCGGAGCCTAAATACAAGATTCAATGAAACAATTATATTTATCTAAGTGATTCGGAAGTTTGCATATCCTGTGCACAGGAGCGCGAAACCCCAATGCACGTCCTTAGCAATTGTGGACCTTTTATCAACAAACGAAGCCTTCATCTGGGGAGATACATTAATGACCCAAATGAAGTTAAGCCCCTTGAGGTTGGGAAAATCCTAAAATTTATGGAAAGTGCCCGAATCTAGGCTTTATTATCAACTATTGGCGGCAAGTCACAATAGATCCTTTAGGTCGCAGTGACAAATCAGTCTTAACAAGACCGAAAAACCCCAAATACAAGATAATAATACCTGGACAGTTACAAAAGATCCGGGCCGAAGTGCACTGGTACTGAGACATGGCCCCATACTAAGAAGATACCTGGCCACTTTGATATGATTTGTTTAAAACTCTTACCAATCGGAAAGTTCCTGCCTGAGGAAATACATCCACCATACAGAAAATCGCAGCCGAATGGCTACGTTTGTCGTTTTATGAGCATGGGGATTTGACTCATAAGCTGCCAGCACATTTCCATTTGATTTTCACAATATGTGCAATACATGAGTGAAAGGCTGTGGTAACCGCTTACTTTACAGGTCGCATGTTACTCTTGAAAATTTTATTTAAAAATCTTTACAAAGTACAACATTACAGCACTTCAAGAGCGAGAACTTCTGTGTTGTTGCTCCTAATACAGTTAGACCAAAAAGAGTCCACAGTGTCAGTTTCAATTGCAGTTAGGAAATACGATGATGTTTGCATTGATTTCAAAATTTTTGCTGTCGTATGGTCTTTATTATGGTAAACATAAGTGCTAAGGTAGCAAATGGATTTTCGTAAAAGCTTTAGATTTTAGGACAGTTGGATTTCCATTACCACTGCTAAGTTTACTCTTTCATATAAGTCTTTCCCAACCTTGTTATTGTGTTCTTATAGGTCACCACTAGTTAGGGAGGGGGCGGAGGAGGTTCCTCTTTACAGGCCCTTCCCCCCTTTTATACCCCGCAACGTACTCCGAGGTGGGACTGATATACGGTCGGGCCGCCCCATCGACACTACGGCGAAATGTCTCCGGGCCATCCCGTGTTGTCGATGGAAAGCGGCTAGGTGGTGCGTCGCTGAGGAGTTTAGTGGGTGAGAGCCCCACACACCGCCCCTTTCTCCCCCCGGGGGTAGGGGGGTAGGCTGGTAGAGCTTCTCCTCAGCGAAAAAAAAAGGTCACCACTAGTTAAAGGTCCTTAAGCAGTCGGGTAGGTTATCTAGCCAATAAAATCCTCACGGAAAGCTTACTTACTCGTAACGATTTTGTGACAATATCTGGTGGCTCCAGCGAGATTCAAGTTCATGGAGTCATCATGAGGTAGCAGTCCTCGCAGGTATTGGTTGTTGTAGTTGGCTGAGTCTTGAGTAGAACAATCCTGGAAAAATATGAATGATAAAAAATTATATGGACTTCAATTTTCATATTTTTTTGTATTTTGTTAAGCTAAGATTTCTATCTTGCCATTCTAGTCAGTCTAAAAACTAAAGTAGCTGTTTTAGGCTAGTTTTAGATAAAAAATTTCTCTATCATGTTTGTTGATATAATTGTTTTTATTATTAATGATCTCACATTGACACCTATCATCATCACCAGCCTATAAACGGCCCACAGCTGGGCACGGGCCTTCCTACATGTGAGAAACACTTGAGGAATCACACTAATTATCTAGCTCAAATTAAGCTTCAGTATGAGTACTATAGTAATAAAGATAGCATAGTAAATACGTCTCCATGTGTGTGGGATTACAACCCAAGACTTGTTTAGTATACAGGGATACTGATTACTCGAGACGACTATCATTATTTTAATATAGAAAATAACAGTGACAAAACTAAGTAACATATCAGATTGATTTTGGAAACGAATGGAGCACAAAATAGAAATAGGTATAAATAGCCCGTAAGTACAATAAAATTGGAAACATGAAACTAAGTATTACTAATAAGGCATAACTTGTCTGCCAAGTATACTCACCACAATTTTGGACGTCTTTTGGAATGGGTCGCGGCAGCTCGGATCATTCTGAGAGTTGCATTGGTAACAGCGTATGCAGGAACCTGGAATTAATTAAATAAATAATTAATATTAGTGATTAGCTCATTTAAAGCCATCTACAACATAACTCGTAGGCGAATTTAACTATTTTTTACATACAAGATAATAATTATACGATATCTACGGCGCTTATCGAGAACACAACTTCTACGGCTCTAAAGCCCAAAAGCATTGCTTTTAAAATTCTATACCTTATGACGTCTATGACATTTTGTACCTCCGCCGCGCCTACGGCCTTAGAGTTGGTACGTGCAAAAGTGATATTGCTTTCGTAAGCCGTATAAAATGGCTGTATGACGCCATATAAAGCAATGCAATGCATTTCGGTAGTAGGACCGATGTTGAACTAATAATAAAAAAACAAGGTTAAAATAGAAAAGCTTGACACACCTACGAGATGAGATGAGTTTTCCCATGTAGCTACACACAAGAATAATATGTCGTCGGACTTGAGACGACTCGCTACAAACTTGACGTTAAGTGGCGATTCGTCTCAAGTCCGACGACATAATCATATAGCTTCATGGGAAAACTCACCTACAAATTATCTCGTAGGTAGCATTCAATGTGTTAAGAAACTTTTCTACTTTAGCCTTGTTCTTTATTAGTCCAAGATTATAGTAAAATTTTGGAAAGCTTTATCAAGATTACCATTAATTAATCATAGACAAATATTTTTGAATGATGACAAAATAATAACGGCATATTTATCATTTTAACTTTTCGCCATTTTATTGACTTTCAAATTGTAGGTACTCTATAACGTCTGATTTAATGAAATTTAATAGATTTATCATTTATTAAAGAAGTTCATCATTTATTTTTTATTATATACTCTATCACATTCAGAAAGCTTAATATATTTTATATTCAAATACTAAGTTAGTAATAAAAGTTGTCAAGATTTTCTTTTCCTTCTTTCTTTGCCAGAGTTTTCTTTTCCGTTTCACAAATACGCGCTATTTTCGAACAAACAAAGTTATTATAACAAGTCGAAGATGTGAATTTATGGCAATGTTTTTGTGGTGCGCAGTGCGAGTGATATGAGTGTACGGATTTTTATTCTAATAGAATAACATATTAATACATGATTTTTTTTAGAAATTAGTAATGCTCTTTTACCTCTCGCCATTAATATATCTTTTTATGTTGTGTGTTTTTACTTAGATTGTTAAATAAATAAGTACTAATATACTCCATACGAACGTTTCCATTCTTAGTTTATACCGAAAAACAATAAGTATACGCGTAAGAAATTAATAATTATTAGTTATTTATCAACGAACATAGTCACAAATCGTAATAATTTCAAAATAGATATTCCTTATTAATTTTATAGGTCATACAATAGGAGCTGTTAGCCTTCAACAAACATGATGTCATGGATAGGTATATCAATAATTTTTATATCTATTAACTTGTTTTTTTTTCACAATTGATTCATATATATATGCTTGACACTGCTATGCCAAGTGGTTGCTTAAGACTCGGTAGACAATCGTGCCCAGAGATTAAGTGGCTTTTGAAAATCAACTGTTTCATATAAAATATGATAATTTTCAGGGGCTATATGAATAATTTTATCCGAAAGTTCGGAGACGAATGAAATAGTGAAAAACGAAACCCAAACCTACCTTGAGGTTTATTTCGTTTTTTAACCAGTCATATTTTTACTTATAAAGAACATTAATGAGGTAAACAAATAATGGTAAGGTATAATTATTGAAAAATATAACATAATAATATAATTATTGCACAAACGGTAACATCACATTATCAATTTTAGACTTATTTTTACCTAAAACTGTTTATTTTTTTCATGTTTTAGTTAAAATAATGTGTGAAGTTAAAATAGTATATGAAAAAACTACACAGGACTTTAACCAGTGCCCACTGCCGAGCCTAAATTTAATCTTTATTTCCCCGCAAAGTCAGTTCAAATCACAACACAGAAATCAATGAGAGACAAACAGACATCTGTGGACTGCTCTAGTTTTAATTTTAGATGTTCCTGATTTAGAAATGTTCCGCAACTTTAGGCTTTATTCCGGTGGAATAAGCAATCATTTGTATGTCACAATTTACGGCTACGACTATGCAGAATAAAGGGTAAGGTATATCGCTCCTGATATTCTTGTTCATTGATGAAATTTCTTCAGGAGTAGGTATTATATTTTCGAAAGAGAAACTTTATCTATTTATTAACAGATAAAAAAGACCTACAAAATGAAACGATAGATGGATAACATATGCATTTGTATGTTATAAATCTTGTGATTAAAATTTCCAAATATGTTAATTTTTTTTAAAAGAACGATGGAGCCATGCTTTTAAAATGGATAAGAACTCAGTGAAACTATTTTATTTAAAAAATATTTTAAAGCACCATCAACATCTACTATTAATTACATTTTATTTTAGATCAGGAATTGTTAAGCTACTATTATCATAGAGCTACCGGCAGTTCAACCTAAACTATAATTATAGTTACATATACAACGAAAACGAATAATAGTACGTACTAAACTCCACTTGAAAGGCTTTATAAAAATTATCACAATCAGTTCTATAAAAAATAAAGTGAAACAACTAAGGACAAACCTTTATTTAGCTAAGGCTAACATGTGATCTTGACACAAGCCTAGAGCTAACTTTTATATGGTCACTACCATGTTTAGTTTCAGTTCCATTTCATAGTTACTTCGTAATTTTCATGTTCACAAAACGTCACATTTGACGACTAATGGGTGAGTCAAAACATCCAAGTATGACCTCATAGAACATTCCAATAAAATACATTAAAGTATTACCTAAACAAAAAGACTGGAATCTCGTAAATTATTTCTTACTACGCACAGAGAAAAAGGAAAATACCGTGTGAAATAAAAGCACTTTATCGGACTTAACTTGCGATTTAAATGTGTAGCACTCACAAAAATATATAACACTACTAATATATAACAATTAAAATAACCTCCTCACATATTTCAACAAACAACGATCAAGTCTATTATACAAAGTAGCCGATTACTTTTTTCTTAAAGCATATCATCAATAAAAAGCCGGACAAAACCAGTCTTGCCAACTGAGAAATGACCTACACGTTACCATAACAGTTGTTGCTAAACCAATGATATATTAAAAATTAGTTGAAAATTTTAAGTAACCCCCGGCCTCTTTAATCATCTATCATCTAACACCATCTCAATCAGACTATTCTTACGAGCCCGTACACGCTACAGCTGCTATAAGTTTCTGTAGAATTGAGCATCCCGCAGACTATTTGAGGGTTAGGATCAGCTGAAGGATATCATGTCTCTCTTTTTGCGACGGGGATTAAAAATCTCCTATTTTGTGTTAAAAATTATGACCAAAAATTTTTTTCTAGCAAACTAGTCATTTTTTGAAAACAAAATACCTACCTACTTAATACACAAATACAATTTTTATCTCTGCACATTAATGCTATCATCGGCATCAGATGAAATAAATTAATTTTAAATTTCTTTTTTAATCGATTATGATAAGATCGAAATATTATCGTAAAATCATAGCTGGGATGTTTTGAATAAAAGGACACAATACTAAGCCATTATGTTATTGAACATAAGGGGTTATTGTCAGTATATCCAATAGTTAAAAATACTACCAGCAATACTAAGGCATAATCTACGAGCCGTCAAGAACAATATTTTTCTTCAAAAAAAAAAAAAAAAAAAGAGATCCAGGAGTCTCAAGTCTAATAGATTTGGTCAAGGAATGTCTTACAAGCGAATAGTTCACCTAATGATAATTACGTATACTTTTAGAGTCCACAATCCCCATTCACGACCATCCATATAGACACTTGTAATGTTTGATTTTTTTATACAACTAGATGATAAGGAAGCTGATGAACCACCTGGTGGTAAGTTGCTATAGTCGTCTACAGACAACTGCAATAACATTTTTTTTTTTTATACAACTAGATGACAAACAAGCTGACGGCCCACCTGATGGTAAGCGGTTACCGCCGCCTCTAGACACCTGCAATAACAAGCAAAAATCACTTGATATTGCAGGTACGTTGTCATCCTGAGGCCTAAGATAAAATGCCGTCCATGCCCAGGAATTACACTGGCTACATTTCCCTTCAATCCGAAACACAGCGAACTGTTTCACGGCTGAAATAAGAAACGCGGTGGTACCTACCCAGACGACCCTACATACGGGTCTACCACCTAGTTTAAAAATCGCTTGGTATTGCGTTGTCATCCTGAGGCTTAAGATGAAATGACTTCAATGACCAGTTCTTGTTTCGTGCTTCCGGACTGTTCACGGGCGAAATAAGTAAGGCGGTGAACTTACCCAGACTATCCTACAAGCCCTACTAGTAAAATATTACAGTGACATTGAAATTCTGGAGACAAGAGATCTACTATGTCCTGTGGTTATTTCATATTACACTCCCTTCGAGTCTAGAGATACTGCATTGTTAAGGGGTCTAGAGACCACTTCAGAAACAATGCTCGTTTAGTCTTGTCTACGATACCAATAATATTTAAGGAATCCATAATAGTTACCATTTGAAGAGCAGGGAATTGTGTCTTCTTTATATGATATATTTTTATACAGGTGATGACGGCAATAAATTAAAACATGGGCTATGTTAGTTCATAGAAATGTTTTGTAAGTGAAATTATCAAATGAATAATGAGGATGTATTTGAAAGTTGTAAAACATTTCCATGTGTACTACTAATATAGCCCGTGTTTTAATTTATTGACGTATTTTCGTCGCCAACCTGTATACTAAGGGTGTATTGAGAACTCTTTAAACTTACTTAATGATTGTAACGTATTTTTTGTACTCACAAAGGTAAACAAAATTTACCATGTTAAGTAGGTATGGTATTAACCATTTAGACACCAAATCATATTTAAAACCATCATAGAGACACCGACGATTTTTAATTTAAAAATGAATTTAATTAAAATTACAAATAAATTTTGTAGGTTCTCTTCAAAAATGTCATATAGCTTTATAATTATAAATCCACTTGAGAATAAATGATTTCCTACTGTTTTTATATTTGCTGTGACTCCTCGTTCACGCAGTTTGAAATGAGAGATGATGTCATCTAGCTTGGCCTGGCCTTGTTTTCGATTAGCAATGAAAACTTGTCAAACTACTTTATGTACTTGTTTGATCAGTAGTAAATGATGTCTTAGGTAATAATAAAATAATGCAGGTATTCTTCTATTTAATTATTAGATGAATTTTTCGCAGAAAAATGAAAAATAAAGTAAACCAAATTTTAAGAATGATGTTTGTAACTTTTTAATACCGAATTATATTATAGAGACGAAATAGAATATAGAAACCATATTTATCACCAAAAAAATACACAATTTATAAAAAGAAGATTTCATTTCGTTTACTACGAAGTTTACTTTGGACACAAACATTTTTCCGACAAGTTCATAATAAGGACAATCTACGTGATTAACATTTCTTATTAATCCTAGGATATGCTTATACACTTATACTTTAATAAAAAGACCTCGGTCGTTATTTGCTAAAAAAAAAGTTTGCCAGGCATGAATGAACGCCATTGGAATTTGAAGGTCGATCGTAAAAAATAACAAAAGGCGGACGAAGAACTTAAATGTAGTGTTTTATGTAAAAATGATAGCCCAAATATCGTTATCTGAAATTATAAGTATTGTATCGTGTACCGGCGGATTGCTAAGGTAACATCCCAATATGGCTACTGAAGCCCGTAGCAAAAAACTCACGCAAGTTCTGCTCCTGCTTTATCTTATGAAGAAGAATATAGTTTAAATGAAACTGTAAATGTATAACAAATATTTTTTTAATTTTAACACTTTATGATCTATCTCCTTTTGTGTACAGACTTTGGGTACAGGAGCAACAACTGCTCATTCATCCATCTGAAATGCAACGGATTTGAATATCCTTCGACAAGTCTCCAGCATTATTATGTCGTTAGAAAAGTTGCTTGAGAAGGTGAGACTAAAGTAATTTGCACACCTACAGTCAAAAAGTTTGCAGTTTATGAACTTTTGATTCTGAAGCTTTTATTAGGACGAAAAGTGCACATAGAAGCGTGTAAATTTTCTATTTTCTTTGTTTGTCACGCAGTATATATGTACCGTGACGTCACGAAGCGGCACTAATGGAAGGCGTTGGCTACTCCAGCATCACGCTGAGCTAGAGCTGTTTTATGATAACCTAGTTCTTTTATATTCACTCTTTGTTTGTTTGTTACTGTAATTTGTGTGTGTTATTAACTAAAATCTTTCTGTTCTGAAACTAAGTAATCCAATCTGCAAATGACATAAACCAATTGACGTAACACGCGTAATAAAATTTTGGTATAGAATTTGGAAAACGTTCTACGTTAGGTAGGCAGGACTATAGTGGTCTTTTACAGACGAATTTTAAGTTCCCGACTGGGGTACCACCTCCTTACAGAAGATTGCAACAAAATAACACTTCTCTGAAGTGTTATCCTCCTGCGGTAAGTTAGGTCGCCAGAGCTCATTGAAAAGCGGTTGGGCACTTGGGGGCAGGAGGACTCATCTCCTCTGCTGTAACTATAACACTTTCTCGTGATTTTCATCGGTTAGGCAACACGTGAGTAATGCCTAAGGTGCTACGAGCGTCTATGAGCTACCGTTATACCCCAGCCTTGTCGTAAAGGCGAAAGCGGAGACAAAGTTATGTACTATCTTGACCAGTTCATAGCTAAATTATGGATTCCGTAAGCCAGCTGCTATTTTGGCACGTTACTGTATTTTATGCAGTAGACTAATAGCGTTATTAAGTAAAAAGGAAATATCTCATGAAACTAAGTTTAAAATAACGACACCACTTAATCTTGCTACTAACATTATCACTCCGCAGTTGTTTAGTGTTTTTCTCTACTATTTTTGGCAACAATCCAAATGTTACTAAAAGTACATTATCGTGTTTTGCGATGTGTCCCAATTTTTCATTTTGCCTTCAATTGAACCTAACAATAAATTAGTATGACTTTCAGAGCTCCACTGGGTAATTGCAATATTTTCTCCTCCGCCTTATCTTTTGAAGTAAGTATTTACTCACAAACCAGACACAAAAGTAATTCTATTGTAGAGTGGATGCCGATGCAGGGGCCATAGTGTTAATTTTCCGTATTTTTCAGATCGAATGATTATTTTTATAAGTAAATTCATTAATACTTTATATAAATTTACATATTTTTTAAAAATTAAGTCAGTACAGGAGAATTAGTGAAAAAAACAACTAATATCTTAGTTGGAATTAGGCTAAAATAGTTACAAAAAGGGAGTCCTGAAATTACTTCTACCCATAATAAAGTCATAATAATACAGAAATACAATTTATATCCCAAACAACTCTTACTTAGTGACATCATAAAGTACTTGGTAGGTACAGAGTGGCGTTTGCCAATTGTGTTAATTTTCGTGAATAGGTTGGTGACCTCAGAGGGACTACGTGCCTACATACCGCATTAGAATCTGGGTAGCAAGTCTTCATTCGAAACAGTCTCGAATTTTGAACAAGATGAATTATTATAAAAATCTCGAATTCCACTTTTGTCAAAGGAAAGCCACTCTAATTGTTTTGAATGGTCGGCTGCGGTTGAAACGTAAATTTTGTTCAAATTTGATTGAACCATCTTAAACGTCGAATGGCGACAGGACCTACGCTGAGTATTATAGTGTAATTTTTATTTATTGCTCGTTTGCTTGTTAGTTTTTAAATTATAATTACGGAGCATTTGATTAACTTTAAAAATAAGTGTTTAATACCAAATTAAACGCAAAGTCTGAATTTTTTAAAAATGTCACGAAACCATATTTATCGCAAATATTGAGTGAATTTATTGACCCGTTGAATTGCTAAAAAATGAATTTGATTCATTTACATTTAAGGATGAAGATGAGTATTAAGTTTGGTTAACCTATTAGTTAGGTCATACCACAGATAATCTATGATGCTTCTTTAATTGTAATTACTTAAAGAAACATTAAATAGGTGTGTATATTTTACTTCTATATTATCTTCTAATCATTTTGTATGAGGTAGCTGCTAAACCTTGAAGTATAATTCGATTACAGGTGAGAGAGATTCGTCAAAAGAATCTCGATTTACGAGATTGTTTTCTCAAATCTCCGTAGGATGTCGAAGAGTGAAGTCGAATTCCCGGGGAAAACAATCTCGATTAACGATATTTTTTTCTCGAATCTCCGAAGGATGTAAAAGTGTAAACTCGAATTTAAGATTTTTTTTTGAAGGAAACGAGAATTGAGTCCATCGGACTTAATATTCTAAATTCAACAAGAAAAGAGAAAATAATTGTTAAAAACTTCACGTTATTTATTTTAAAAATTTATGTTCAAATAAATAAAAAGTTAATACAAAGTTAATGACTTCAGCTTTCATATAAGTATTCTATACACACTTAACTTGCCTTTTCACTCCATAAACAAACTCAACCCGATTACCTACGATTACCTATTTCAAGAAATGTCATGCTAGATGTCTAACTATCAATAGATAAACAATTCAAATCGTGGTAAGTAGTGCGTGTACCTTTTACATAGACGCCATTAATCCTTTATCAACTATACTAAACTAGTACAATTTTAGATCGTCATCACATCACCTGGGTACAGTGGCAAGAAAAGAAACACCATGCTTTTAAGAAACTAAACGCGTAACTCACAGACAGATAGACAAAATAATTTCTTCATACGTTTTGACACATGAATGTGTGTATCAGGCTAAAGCTTAATTTGAACGATATTTTCCACTTAACCCGTCAAGCATCAGATTTCAGACACAATTGAGATTTTAATTGTCATAGAGTTCCAGAGGTATAACGCCGTTCGACAGATGAAATATTAAAGCTATCTTTAAGTGAAGTATGCCTTTAGAGAAGATCGCAGCTAAATAACTATACATACTTTGTAATAATGTGTTTCGACGATATAATCGTCAGAGAGTTATTAACCTCGACATTATGGTAATAGTTAGCTTGAACTTGAACTTTCAGTACACCGGATATTATTATCATCATATCAGCCTATGAAGTCTACTGCAGACCAAAGGCTTCCCCCATCGATTTCCAAATGGATCGGTTCAGCGCAGCCTGCATTTAACGTCGTCTGTCCATCTAGTAGGAGGCCGTCCTACTTTGCACTTTCCGGTACTCACGTGGTCGCCATGATAAAACATAACCGCTTCATCAGCAGTCAATTCTGCGTGCTATGTGTACATCAATGTGCCAGATTTTAATAGCCTAATTTAACTACTGCTATACAACGCGTGATATGTTTTTTTCCAAAAAAAAGACGCTATGCCATAAAGACGCACCACGCGAGGATGCGACGTTCGCATGGTAGGCGTACCATGCGAACGTCTGCGGAGTTAATGAATGAGAGAGAATGACCGATGCTGACGAGCGATCATTTCCGACCACTGCTCCTCTGAAGAGTGTCCTCAGGATACAATGGATACCCTTCACGCGATGTGTGATGAGTGACGAGGGATGTTTCTTTCCCACAATAACCAAAATTAGCCTGACCAGCCCGCCAGCGCTCGCACACAGCGCACAGTTAAGAAAGAAAATGTTATGGAATATTTTTATTGCATTTAATGTAGCAAAAAGCCATACATTCATCATTCATTGTATCGCCAACGCATTTCACTTTAGCATTAACCTTTTATAACCAACTAAGTTAATTACACTTCTATTTCTGGAAGCTAGATCATTTTGTTTACATCGCATCGAAGTAATTAGTGAAGAGCTCAATATTATCGACAAAAACACATAATTTGTTACATTCAATCTTAACTAGTTAATTTAAATAATTTTTAATGCAGTCAATTGATTTACCTACGGCAAAATAAGTGTATTGCATTTTTATCAATAAAATTCAACGAAAATTATCTTATAAATTTTCATTAAGTTAAATATTAAGCTTATGAAATTACTCATTATATGGACAAATCATTTCTTTAAATAAAATATCAACAACTATAAATACCTATATACCTATAACACTGTCACACCAAAGCTTAATTCCCTCACATCAAAGATATTTGTTAGAGACTAATTTAAGTAATGTTATGAATCGATCAGAATTCAGACGTCGATGTTCGTATTTTTATAAGTAATTTTGCACGTAGTCTGACTCTGTAAGTACCTAACATTTTTTTTTATACAACTAGATGACAAACAAGCTGGTGGTAAGTGGTAACCGTTGTCCGTATATAGACACCTTCAATAACAAGGAAAAACTCACTTGGTCTTGTCAAAAGATGTAGTCATCAAAATAATAGTTCTGTTAAAAGTCATTTATGTTCATTTCGTAGTGCAGTGTCTAAAAAAATTAGATATTTTATTCTACTTCAGAAAGGAGGAGGTTATTTATTTATTCAATCTTTATTGCACAGTAAAATAATATAGTAGTTAGGAACTCACTACAATAAATCAATATTGCCATCATTTATCCACCTCATTGGATAATTTCGTCATTTCCTTTTAGTGCGGGTAGATACTACGAACCAAAATTGTATCCTTACAATTTTGGTTCGCAGTTCTAAAGGAGCTTATTGAAAATCAATAAATTCAATATTGATTTTCTGTAAGAAACATATTACAGTCCATTTCATAATGAAACAATAACATACTTAGCTATAATTTGAATTTGATGAACTGTCAACATTTGAAGTGACACTCCGTGTCCAATCGTTACTGTAATAATCATTATTAATTTTGTGAAAAACATTAACGTCACAATCTGATGATGTTTTTCTACAAACAAAGTGTATTTTCTGTGCATTATGTTAATCTTTAATGGAAAGTATTCTGTTCATCGTCTTCTCTAGGACAGCGATTGTGCATATGGCTCAAGGTCGTTAAAATCTGGAAGTGTTCCAGATAGTATCGGAATCATTCTGTATATAAACAAGCTCGCCGGACAGATTCCGTGCTGTACAGTCGACAGTTCATTAAGCGTAACAGTTAGCCCTTGAGACCGCTCTTACTCCGTTCGTAATAGAGGCGGTTTTCATAAATATTTGATGTGCTGTCGTCTGTACATGTCAGTGTTAACAATCTTTTCTGAGGAATCGTTCAGATAGACCGACGCCTACTGTTGTAAAAGTCTTGGGTCTTTAAGTCTTTTCTTATCTCATCTCGTTTCTAAGAGCTTCTATAGCTTGGTGACAAGCGAGCTTAATGACTTATACCCTCTTATTATAAAACGCGGTATAACGGTAGTCCTGGTCTAAAACTGATTTTGTCTTTCTTTAAAAAATTAAAAGTGCAGTTACAGCATCAGTTTTAGACCAGTACTAACTTTAGTCTGCGTTTTATAATAAGAGGGATAGAGTTCGAGTGTTCTCGATTTTTAATTTATGTTTATTTGAACAAATAAAGAACTTACAATTTCGCAATCTGCCAAATAATTTGTCGGCAGTAGTCTTGTGGAATTTTTTAACTTAAGTTCCTAAATGTAATCTCAGATTGTGCAGCTACTTCTAAGTTTTCTGTGATTGTGCGCTCAAGTTTGTTGGTTGATGTGAGTCGTGCTCGAAATTTGAACCAGGTTGATGATTGAATTATAAATATACCAACACATATAGGAGGATATTACATTTTTTAACTATTTACTTCATGTGTACATGACGAAAAATTTAGTTATAAAAACTAGTTCAGTATACCTATATTATTGTGAAGATACGATTCGTATTTTCTAAAGCTTGCACTTCTTGAATTCAAAATTGCCTTTAAGATGAGTCGTCCATAATCGCGTCTAGTCTTAGATATAAAGACTCGAGTGTTTAACATCACCATTAGAAGCAATTAATATCATAGCTTCATTGCTTCTTCATTCTGCTATTTCATAGTATAATAATGCCCTTCTACAAAATATCACCGCTACTTCTATACAACTATTTAATTTTTATTTCTTCTGTACTTTTACGATGATCTTACGCGTCATACTCAGCATATCATAATAGTTAATAATTTTCAATGTCCATTTGACAAGATTGGTAAGGGTTAAACTGTAGATTTGTTACGAAGAAAACAAAATTTTGAGTACATTTTACAATTACTCACTCCGTTCTTTACTTTCAACCTTGTTATAAGTATAGAAACGCATAATATAGTAATTACATAGATACCTGAGTCGTAATTATTTAGAAATTAAGTCGCAAATTGTAACAGGCGTAAATATGAAGATACTTTCAAGTTTATCGATAATTTAAACAGGTGTCCATAAATATCTAATGGACCAATTTCTTACCAATAAGGTAACGCAAATGTTGTTGATTTTAATGGTAGGGGTTATGGAAATTTTACTAAAATATGTTGACTCTAAAAACGTAGTGTAATACATTAAATTGATTTGTAGTTACTGTAAACATACTTGACAATTTTGACAAGCCATCGCAGTGATCAAAAGAAATCTTGTAAACTGTATCGTTTATAAATCGATTTTGTGATGATCTGCACAATTGTATTAGTTACTACGAAATTGTAATACGATCGATAAGAAATACTTTTGTAAGTGTCCTAAAGTCTTAAGGCACAGTACATAGCTAAGTTGTCGTTATCCAGTTCTACTTTGTTTTATTTATTGAAATAACTATTCCTTGTAGCGACGTAAATGTGATTGCCGGAGTTCGTTTAGATACCTTGTTGTAATAGTTGCAAAGAAAGTAGAAGGCAACGAACCTTATCAAGCCATAAAGTAGTGTTATATAAACGGTATTAAGTAAAGAACTGAGTTTAAGAAAATCCATTAGTCATTTTAAAATCAAATTACAAAATATCTTTATTGAAAAAGGCCCAAAAAGTCCTTTTGAATCGTCAGAATAAGTTTTTTTTTATACAACTAGATGACAAACAAGCTGACGGCCCACCTGGTGGTAAGCGATTATCGCCGCCCATAGACACCTGTAATAACAAGGAAAATCACTTGATATTGCAGGTGCGTTGTCATCCTGAGGCCTAAGATGAAATAAAGTCTCTCGGATGTGGCATATCTAAAGCCAGAAGACCATGGGCTCATTCAGTACAAACATATAATGAAGCTATTGGCAGCTATATTCAGGACATAGAAAGAGTGAAAACAGGGAAGCCACTGAAAATCCCGAAGGACCCAAAATAAGATTATTATTCGGAATTGGGACTGGTTTACCAAAGAGTCTTAATGATAGAAATTTTAATTTTTGACAGGAGCTTTCTATACGTAATATTCCCCATAACGGAGTATCCTTAGAGTATTTCCCCTTACCCTTTTGAATTTATACGCTTAAGATAAATTGTATTGTTATGTAGCCACGAAGCCACAAGGACAGACGGTTTGGCTCACGCACAGTCGGCAGTCAAGATCAAATGGTAGCTTGAATCCGTTGTTATACATTCATATGCTAATGTAGCTCGTAATAAACCCAAAAGGATGCCTCAGGGACCCAATCTAGGTCAAAAACAAGGTAATAAATAAATAGTAATGTTCCTTCACTCGGAACTTTTATCGCTAGTAGGGTGATTGCTGTAATATTCATTAATGAAAATTGTGTATCTAAACATTCTTATAAGGTCAATAAGTAACATTTAGTAACACATAAGGTAGAGTGAGGTAATATACGAACGGGTAACAGAAAAGGACAAAGTGCTATTTTTTTTTAACTGACTATTGCTGTTGGCGCAGATGGCCTTTAACAGCGTAACCGTTCAAGAAGGCGAGAGCCCTAAAACCGGCTCGAACCGGTCCGAATCGGCTCTAGGGGATTTCTAATCGACAAGCATCACCCGCGGGAGGTGCCCTGCTGTCGCTAGGGGGCTCTAACCATGAGGGATCGACAAGCTAAGAACGCCGACAGACTTTGACAGGAGCCTTTTAAAGGTCACTCGACAGATGAGGGCTAAAGGCTCGGACCTCGGCAGAGGTGAGTCGTCATCGCACGTGTCTGTACCTGCTAAAGCGCGACGAGTGTAGACCGGGTTTCGCACTCTTGTTCAGCGAGTGCGGTGTATAACAAAAGTGTGGCTAGTGCGTGACGTGCTTGTGTGTGAGGGCATTTGTGCTAGTGATCGGTTCGTCAGGGTCATGGCCCATGACCCTGACGAACCGGGGAATTTGCGTCGGGAGAGTATTGGAGACATCCCTCAAGCAGCGTTATCCCACCGGAGGGCTATTGAAAAATCAATTGTGTCAGGAATCTGATGCTTGATGGGGTAAAGTGTCCATGCTCAGTCCCTAGAATTAAATATAGGTTTTTTTCACCCAGAAGAAAGAGATTTTATCAGCTGTCCTTTTCTATCATATACACGGCCTCATCTGAAAAATTGGACATCCCGCGTTCGGAATTACCCTACTTTCGCCTACATCAATTATCTCGTATATTTTTTATTCACGTTCAATGGCTATTAGAAGAATAATAAGCTAATGATCATTATTTTTTATTTATTCACAATAGATGACCTAAGCCAAGGTCGTTCTGATCATGACATCATGGGCTCGACCGTTGAAGTCATTGCGTCTCGTCTCGTAACAAATCGTTAGGATCGATATTTGTTGTGTTTATTTAATATTTTCTAATATTTTTAATCATATTTTTGGGTAAATGGTAATTTAAGACAGGAAGCTATTTTAAGTATCGATTTAAAATAATCAAAGAGTAATCATAAGAAAAATAATAATTAAAAAAAAACGTAAATTTGATTAATTTAAAAAAACGTAAAATGTTATTCCAAATACATCGACTTGAACAGGCACAAATATTATTTATATATTTTTTAATACAGTAAAATATTACGTGATCAATAAATACTAAACGGAAACCAAAAGAAAAAAAACGAAGAGCATCGGCTTGAAACCAACGTCATGCTTTGGTGGTGGTTTCAAGCAATGCTTCTGTGTTAGGTACCTATTCATTAAAATTTTGGTAAGCTGTTTATTGCAATAATTATTTTGTTAAGTTTATGCGTCACAAAATAATATTATTATGTTATTTGTTTTTTTTTTTGGATTTGGTTTATGTTTAAGAAATTGTATTAGTTTATTTTAACTTACTAAAATGTATGCACAGAATATGAAATAAGTTGCCTTTTTTTACTTATTTCACATTTGCACTATTCTTTTAGGTAGTTCGAGCAGAATTATTGAAACGGCTATGTTTACGACTAAAACAGTAAAATTCTACAACAGTAAAATGCCTCGTAAAACTCTAACATAACCCAAGAACTACCTCAAAAAAGAATATTTCAAAACAACATTGTATTCGTAAATTAAAAAGTAAACTTCGCAAAGTAACTATCAGTAATTGGCATAGCTTTAATTAAGGGACAGTTACGCGGGCAATCACCGGCCGGCGCGGGCGGGCGGCAGCGTCTTTAATTACGCAAAAATGATAAGTCTATTCAAAAGTTGTATAAAATTTTTAAAAAAGACTTACCAATTTCGAAAACTGCCAATAACACAGCGAAGCTTAAAGCCATTACTCCACTCCGTGCCATGGTTGTTGTATTTAGTTGTGCGTTTGTGTACCGGTTGCGACGGGTGAGGCAAGGCGACTGAAGACCGCCGCGCCCGCCCGACAGCACGTCGCCGGCCAACGCATTTACACGTACCGTAGGATGTACTTACGTCAGATTTATTAAGGATAAAGTCTAGCTCGACCTCAAACATTACTCAACTTTGAGACATCAATATTTCTAGACTCAAATACCAACATCTGAACGAAAATAATGACGGTACACAATTCGAACGTGGTTAACATACGATATCACCTTTGTTATTTTAAAATGGAGTTGGAAAAATATATAGGTGGTATAACTTATCCAGTTAATTAAGTAAAACAGCAAAATAAGTTTTAAATCATTAGCGTTTACCTAAATATGATATGACTCTAATGTATGAGAACAAATATTAATATATTTCTAGAAATTACAATTCTAAATTTGTGTAAGGTACCGGTACCTAGTGTTTTTATAAATCGTTTTTTTTAGTTGCGAGGACTACACATTTTTCTTTACAGTAATCCTGGTCTCGGGAAGACCTGTCTTAAAATCCGGTCGCTGTAAAGTAATCGAAACGTCTTCGGGTCTAAAATAATAATGTAACATCTAATATATACATTTTTAAGGTAAAGTGGCTTTATTTTAGATCGGTTTTGTTAGAATAATTTCTCAACTATCGAATAATAATAATTTCTTAACTTAGCATAATTATATTACTATGAAAAGCCTATTAAGATTAAGGGTCAATTTTTCAATCCTCAGATATTATTTATATACTAACTAAAGAAATAATTTAGGGTTGATTCCAAAATTTACTCCACAAAAAATTAAGTCACCCTAACTTTGATCAAAGAATGTTTAATAAAATATAACAATTCATTAGTTACCTTGTCATAATGTCGATCGTTACTTCCCTGTGTAAGCTTTTCATATATTATTCTTCGTCATTACTACTGTTTGTTTTGGTAGTGGAATCGGCTAAAATATTAATGTAATAATAAAGTTAAGTTTCACAATTCCATTAATCATCGTAGTACTCATTTCTTTTTAGTTAATCAAAACTGCGTATAACAAAATATGGGCGTATTTATGTAGGTACATATTTTACCACTTTCTTACTGGATGGCAAAATATAATGTTTATATATTTTTTACGGAATGTTTACTATATTTTGTTAACGGAATTACTATAGATGACAATGTATTGGTAGTAATAAAAATAACAATCACTTCAGGCTTTTAGTTTAGTTTAATTCAACGAAGGTCTAAGCTCGTATAAAGTAAACAATAGCTACCTGATGAGGAAAGCAAGAACCTATGACAAATATTTCACCCTTGAGTGCTATATTCTCAGTGTCAACAGAACACTTAGGTCATTCGTATAGGGAAGTTACCTTAGAATAACGCCTTGCTGAGACAATGAAATCTATAGAGGAACATAATTGCAACACCTAATGCAAATAAATAGAGCACGCCATATTACATAGCTTTTACAGTAAGCCAACTGAAAGATCGTTTTACGAAGAACTAGCCCTGGATCAAGGACATAATGTATTTGGTATATGCCCTGATAGAACAGGCCAGCTATTGTAAAACAATCTCTACGTTGTATTGCCTGTAGCACGTTTCAGTGTATTTTAGACTAAATAAACGATGATGGCTATATAATGATCATATAATCGCTTCTAATGTGTCCATTCAAAAACCAACTTGAAGGTTATTTTAATATAATAAATAATGATGCCATGTACTTGAAACCTTCTATTGGAGTGTCAGTTTTGTATAGTGCATAATATAAATTAATAGCTTACTTTTGCTAAAAAAAATGTTTTGATATCGGTCACCAAGCGCCTAAACTGGTCTTCATAAATTATAGTTATAAACCATCGTTATCAAGTCAGCTTTCATACAAAAAAATACCAAATCAAAATCAGTCCACTCATTTAGGTGCTACGATGCCACAGACAGACACACAGATACACAGACAGACACGTCAAACTTATAACACCCCTAATTTTTCGTCGGGGTCTAAAAAAGAGAATCCGTTACTCCTAGTTTTAGTCCTAGTCTTGTATAGAATTTTGCAAGCCCTACTTTCAGAAAATAAACGTGTAATTTCCTGCGATTTCCATTAAAAATTTAAATAAAAAAGTGAATGTATTACTCTCTTTCTTAAGTAGATTTTTATAGAAACAAATAGCTGCAGTTTCTCTAAGATATTACTAACGTCACAGCGGATTATTTTATTTTTCTTTTACATAATTGATCACTATGCAACAACAACAAGCTTAACAACTGTAGGCACTTTTTAAGTTAGAAATATAATATTATATGCTAAAGGTCAGCTCAGCAGTAGCAATAAATCTTACTCTACATAATAATACACTTTTGTAAGAGAGTTCTAAGAAAATCAATACTTTACTATCTTTACAAGAGTGAACTGAGCAGATTTATTATTAGTCTAATTTGTGAAAATGTCTAGACTTTTAAAAAACACGTCCTTTGAGATAAATATAAGTATTTAGCTCTAAGAAAATCAATGCTTTACTATGTTTACATGAGTGGACTAAGCAGATTTATTTTTAGTCTAATTTGTGAAAATGTCTAGACTTTTAAAAAACATGTCCTATATAGTATTGTCTTACATTTTCGCGAGCACTACACATTTGAAATAAAACCAATTTACCGGATTCAACTCGCGTTTAATTCTCAGTCTTCCCGTGACCACGATCGCTGTAAAGTAATCGAAACGTCGGGTGTATAATAATAATGTAACATCTAATTAAACGCGAGTTAATTTCGGTAAATTGGTTTTATTTCGAACATGTCCTATACTTGAGCTAGATACTTATATTCCTATACTGGAGCTAAATATAATACTTATGTTTAGGTCAAGTATATACTAAAAATAAATCTGCTTAAAGAATTGATTTTCTTAGAACTCTCTTACAAAAGTATATTATGTAGAGTAAGATTTATTGGTAGTGCTGAGCATAAAATATTACATTTCACACTTAAAAAGTAAAAAGAAACAGACCGCGTCATTTTTGTATGAGTGAAGAGCAAGAAAGGTGGAAAGGTGGTAAGCCCGTATGTAGGGTCGTCTGAGTAGGTACTTTTACGCTTTTCTTACTTCAGCCGTGAAGCAGTTCACTGTGTTTCGGATTGAAGGGAAAGGTAGCCGGTGTAATTACTGGGCATGTAAGGCATTTAATTAGGCCTTAGAATGAGAACGCACCTGCAATACCAAGTGATATTTTCCTTGCTATTGCAGGTGTCTATAGGCGATGGTAGCCACTTACCACCAGAGGGGCTGTCAGTTTCCTTGTTATGTAATTGCATAAAAAAGATTCACTGTCAAAGTTGTTTTCTGGATAAAAGTAATGTGAGAATTAAAAATCAGCTTATAGTTTTATTGTAGTTCTCAAAATAATACGTAAATATGTAGGTTTTACGACATACTTATTGCACAATAACTGCAAAATGCATTGAAAGAGGTCAAAATCGTAAAAAAATCAACTTCGTCTTACAATGTTACAAGGAAAATTTACTCCACACAAAGAGACGCGGAGTGAATATGAATTTCTTATTTTACTCTTTAAAGTCACGTACTGACATGCGACAGTACCTAACTACTATAAAATCTATACGAATATTATAAAGCTGAAGAGTTTGTTTGTTTTTTTTTTTGGTTGAACGCGTTTTTTTATACTACTAGATGACAAACAAGCTGGTGCGTTGTCATCCTGGGGCCTAAGATGAAATGCCGTCCATGCCCAGTAATTACACTGGCTACCTTTCCCTTCAGTTCGAAACACAGCGAACTGTTTCACGGCTGAAATGAGAAAGGCGGTGGTACCTACATACGGGCCTATTACCTAGTAAATCTCACGAACTACTGATTCAAATTGAAAAATTCTTTTTGTGTTGGATAATCCGTTTATATATCATATAGGCTATATAACTTCACGCTACCACCAATAGAAGCTGAGCATTAAATAAAAATGATGCAAAAACGGGGAAAAAATATTAATTTTCAGAGCTTTCGTTGTGTGAGCTGCGTAAACGGTTAAAGTTACGCTTAAATCATGTCATGGCAGGAATTGTTCTTCTTTAAAAGTTCTAAAAAAGTCCGCGACAGCATATGACTATTGACTATTGACTTTGAAATTGACTATCTAGAAACATTTTTTGGTAATCAAATTTGTTCTAAAATAACGTACTATCTGCGAAGGTGTTTCTGTAAGCATGATATTATTCCTTATTGAAATAAATACTGTTAGCTTTTTCGAACAAAATTACTTCAAAAAAAACAATCTACCTACAACACAAATTAATTATATTTCTTAAGAATACGAAATAAATTGATCACTATCTTAACACTTGAACTATTTTAACAATTTAACAATCTAACAAAGACATCGGACAGCGTTTCCACGAGGATGGTGCGATCGGTATGAGGCCGGGTGCTAGCGCGCGCTTCTATTTATAGTGCGCGGTAAGACGGTAGCCGGGCCCGCCCCTCTTTTGTCTTCTTATTGACAATACGGCCTCTCCTGACAGGAGGCCGTCTTCGGACTCCTCTGTTGCGCAGTTAGTCTAGCCTTGGCATAGACAATCCAGGTTCCGTCGCGCTGGTTGATGGGGCGCCTGTCGTCGGACTGCCGCCCGCGTGGTCCATAGGATCTCGGGACGGTAGCTCGACAGGCAGGCTGGCGGTACACGAAGTACTTGGTAGTGGCTCAGCGTTGGTTGTAGTGGACTCAGCATCTATAACGTCTGCGTCTGCACAAAACATAGAACAACATGTATGCCTACACACGTAGAGCTTTTAGGTCACAAAACATCGAGAAAGAGGCACGACGTGAAGCATATCTCGAGAAACAATAAATCAAACACAGTTAAGTATCAAATCAAGACAGAGGCACTACGTGAAGCATGTCTTATTCGCCGCTTAACGTTCAATCAAGACAGAGGCACTACGTGAAGCGTGTCTTAATCAAATCAAATCAAGATAGAGGCACTACGTGAAGCATATCTTCATTACAGAATATCGTCGCATCAAGACAGAGGCACTACGTGAAGCATGTCTTAATCATAACAGAGCAACTCACCATCAAAGTAAGCAGCACATACTTCGGGAGTCCACTCTCCGCGCCACGGAACCATGTACTCTGCCGCTGCCTGCGTTGACTTCCCATAGGAGCCGGCAAGTAGCTGCAGCTCATAGCGCCCATGTGGTAGTATCTTCATTACTCGATACGGGCCACGCATCCCGGAATCAAGCTTCCCGGTTGACTGCGCTTGCTTTTTAACGAAACACAAAGAATTTAGTTCAAAACTGCGAGGACTCCTCCGGTTTTGATTAACGTAAGCGTAAGAAAATAAAACCGTAAACGATAATTATAATACACTTCATAATATTTTAATAAAAACATTAAATCATTGCATACCATTAAGAACAGTAAAACTAATTAAACATAGAAAAATATGGTTAACAACAGGAATAAAAAAATCGTGCCAAAATAAAAGATTGCTAAAAATACTAAGCACTAAATCTAATAATCCTACAATTAAATTACACTATCAAAAATATGCTAAAATTCTTAAAAAAACTATTATAACTGCAAAAAAACTACAATATATAAATAAAATAAAACGATCTAATAACAAAGTAAAAGCAATGTGGAGCATAGTAAATGAAAGAACAAATAAAAATAAAAATAAAGAAAAATGCAACATTAAATTAAAAGTAAATAACTCATTATGTTCAGACCCTGACAAAAATGTCAATGTTTTAAATAACTTCTTTGCATCGATCGGTAACTCTACCTCACCGGCAGTGGGAGGTAGTGGCGCTCCCGTGCTGTATCCCACCCAAAATACTATGTTCCTAAGCCCAGTAGAACCACGCGAAGTTAATAAAATTATTAGAAATTTGAAAAATAAAAGAAGTTATGGTTTTGATGAGCTACCACCCCATTTGATAAGAGAATGTGCTGATCAACTTACTTTGCCATTCTCCAAACTAATAAACCAATCTTTCGAAGAAGGTATTTTTCCGACGTTATTGAAAGAAACAATCATCAAACCACTACACAAGAAAAACGATAAGACTGACCCAAATAATTACCGCCCGATTGCCCTATTACCTACAGCATCAAAAATATTCGAAAAAGCTATGTATGACCGTATAATAACTTTTTTTGAAAAATATAATATTCTCGACGACAGTCAAAATGGGTTCAGGAAAAATCGTTGTACTGTTTTGGCTGTCTACAAATATGTGCAAGAAATAGTAAAATTATTAGATGATAAAAAATATGCTGTTGGTATACTCCTAGATATGACCAAGGCATACGACCGGATAAAACATAATATATTAATAAATAAATTGTATGGAGTTGGCATACGAGGTTTAGCTCATAAATGGTTAACATCTTACCTAAAGGATAGACAGCAGTACGTAGAAATCGAATACTTTGACTTTGATAGTAGAGAAATTGTGAATATCCGATCTAACTGCAGAGATATAAATGCGTCAATACCTCAAGGGAGTGTTCTTGGATGTCTTTTATTTTTGATTTACATCAATGACCTCCCCAAAATCATGGAGGAGCCCTGTATATTGTTCGCAGATGATATTTCACTACTCACATCATGTCAAAACAGTGTAAATATAGAAACTAAATTAAATTGCATGCTATCAAAAACTGTCAGCTGGCTTAATGAACATAATCTGGAAATAAATTTTGATAAGACAAAACTAATATCTTTCCATCCACGTCAAAAAATCCCATTAAAATTTAGCTATAAATTTAATAATAAAAAAATAGAATGCGTAAATGAATTCACTTTACTCGGTTTAAATATAGACACCAATCTAAATTGGAAAGCCCACATCCAAAAACTTAAATCAAAATTATCCAGCTTCGCATATGCACTCTACGAGGTTAAAAAAACTACCGATCTAAATACTGCTTTAGTCACTTACTATGCATATGCGTATGCATGGCTTAATTATGGAGTTATTCTATGGGGAAACAGCACGGACGCTCCTTCTTTATTTATTCTTCAAAAAAAATTGGTTCGTATTATTGTTAACTTGGAGCAGACTGAAAGTTGCAAACCGTTTTTTCAGAAACATGAAATCCTTTCTCTTCCGTGTATATACATTTTTGAGATATGTAAGTTTGTCAGAAAACATGCTGAGTTTTACACAAAACATGATGATGTACAATTAAAATATTCATTAAGACATAAAAACAAATTAGAAGTTCCTACTGCACGTCTTAATTTATGTTCATCTAGCACATATAACATGTCAATAAAGATTTATAATAAACTTCCTGAAAAATTAAGAATCGAAAAAAATAGTAATAAATTTATAAAACTGTTAAAAGAAATGTTAATTAATAAATGTTACTATAGTCTTCAAGAATATATTAATGACAAAACACAATAATTATATATAAATTACCTTAATTATTTAATATCGTGCGTGCATATTAAAATAATTAATAATATATATTTTCTTATAGAAATTATACGTCCTCCTCTCCTCTTTCAATTTGCGATACCCGACAGGGTCCATAATTGTACTTTTGATATGTATAAACACCTTTTGTAAACATTATGGTTGCAATAAAATATTGAGTATTGAGTATTGAGTATTGAGTATCTTGTTTACGTTGGTTTAGCCTTAACCGTTCCGACGCTCGCTGTCTACTCATTTCTCGCAGAGACTCCCTGTTAGGACTGGAGCCTTCTAACGCCACATCACGTACCAGGCTCCGGAGCAGAGGAGTGGCGGCATCGACGCCCACTAATAAATTGAGCGCGGAATACTGGGTCGTCCTGTGTTTTGTTATATTTAACACCAATTGAAGTTTCCAAATCACAGCTGGCCATTTTTGTTGGCGATGATTACATTCAATTCTAATCATATTAAGCACCGTCCGACAATACCGCTCGACCTGCCCATTTGAATGATGCATCTCAGGCGTAATTAGATGTATGTCGCTGCCCATGTCCTTAACCCAATCTATAAATTCAGTGCTTTGGAACATACGACCCCTATCGGCCACAATCAACTTAGGGGTTCCAAACAAGGAAATTGTGTTAGTGGTATGACGTTTAAGTTCGTCGGTATCTTGCCGATACATTGGGTAAAGTAAACAAAATTTGGAAAATGCATCAACGACTATTAAAATATAGCGGTAACCATCGGCCTCTGGGAGGGGTGTATTGTCTTGTGTGTGCAATACTTTATTTTCGTAGTGGAATGATGACTTTGCTTTACTGTCTTAGGAAATTCAGCGAAAATGTGATAAATAAAAATGGCGATTACGTTGTATAAGAGCAAGTGCGTGTAATCATACAATTTTGTACAGAGATTTTTGGGAAAGAAGGGGGGCATAGTCGACCAGTACTGTTGCGCGACGTCACACCGAGGTTACGAAACGCATTCGGATTGGGCATAGAGGACTTCTGATGTTCGTCGTCTTCACTAGATGGTATTAGTTGTCGCAATCGTATATAGTTCCGAACATGCCCCCGGCCTTGGAAGCAGAGAGCTTACAATGTGGTTTGCTCCTGCGTATCTTGAATAAGGGGACAAATCTTCGCATAGGCACGACGTACGACGCCAGATGTTGTTTGTATGTCTGCCACTCTTGATATGCCGTCCTTGCCAGGTATTGTCCTTAGGACACGTCCCAGATGCCATTTAAGAGGTGGAAGGTTGGGGTCCTTAATCAAGACCATAGAATTCCTCTTCAGCTCGTCCTTGTTGTTGGTCCATTTACTCCGTACCTGCAACTCTGAGACATATTCTTTGGCCCATCTAGACCAAAAATGTTGGCGAATCTGTTCAACCCTTTGGTAACGCTGCAAACGGTGAGCCGGAACAGTTGTTAAGTCATCACATGCGGGCGCTGTTAGCGGTCGACCAACCAAGAAATGGCCAGGAGTTAAAGGTAACAGGTCAAGTGGATCTGTGGATAGTGGAGAAAGTGGACGGGAGTTGAGGACAGCCTCAATTTGCGAAAGAACTGTACTAAATTCTTCGAAGGTCAGGTGCGCGTTTCCTACCACTCTTCGAAGATGGTACTTACAAGATTTTACTCCTGCCTCCCATAGACCACCGAAATGCGGGGAATAAGGTGGAATAAAATGAAACCTAATCTGTTGATCAGCCGCATACACCAATATCTCAGGACTGCATTTCTTTAAGAACTCTGCGAATTCGTTCATGAGACCCACGAAATTTCGGCCGTTGTCAGAGTATATTTCTAACGGCTTACCACGGCGCGAAATAAATCTATTAAGCGCTAACAAATATGATTGAGTAGTGAGGTCACCTACTAATTCAAGATGAACTGCACGAGAAACAAAGCAAATAAATAAACATACGTATGCCTTGATAGTTCTAGCTCCTCTGCCTTTACGGTTAAGTATGAGAATTGGTCCACAGTAGTCCACACCACATCGTATAAAAGGAAAGCTGGGCGTGATGCGTTCCTTGGGTAAGTTACCCATCATAGGCGTCAGCGTCCTACCTGTAGTACGTGTACAAACCACACAAGAATGCACCACTCGCCGAACTAAGTTCCGACCACCTAAAGGCCACCATGATTCGCGAATATGAAATAATAAAGCTTGCGAAGCAGCATGAAGCAATTGTACATGCTCATGCCGAAATAATAAAAGGGTAAAATAATGTTTACTTGTTATTAAAAGGGGATATTTTTTATCAAAATTAAATTCCTCTGAGTTCCCCAAACGACCACCTACACGAATAAATTTATTAGAATCTAAAAATAAATTTAATTTTTTCAATCTGTTTTTTCCTGTGACACATTTATTTTCTTTTAGTAATTTGTATTCTACAGGAAACGACTCTAATTGTGACCACAATTTTTAAAATATTTAACGCTTCATTTAGTTCATCGATAGAAAGAGGTCCCGTGCGCTTATTTGAACTGTTTATCGTACGTGTATTATAAATAAATCTTAATAAATATGCAACTGAATACCTCATTCGTCTGAATTGTGAGAATCGTTCAAATGGAAATAGCTTTGTGTCATTTGAATCACACGATATAAAAGAAACAAAAGGTGACTTAACCTCGGGCAACTCTGAATTAACATCGAATGTCTCGACACTAACATTCTCTACAGAAGAATTCAAATCCCTAAGGAACTGCGGACCTTCCCACCATAATGTAGAAGTGGAAAGTTCATCGAGTCCTACACCGCGTGATAAGAGATCTGCGGGATTCTCTTTGCTAGTAACATGTCGCCAAGGAAACCCCTGAGCTAAGTCGTGTATTTCTGCGGTTCTATTTTGGACAAACGTTTTTAATTTATTAGGTGCCATGCGGAGCCACCCCAACACAATAGTCGAATCCGTCCAAAATACAACATTTCTTAACTGCAAATTTAAAGAGCTATTAACTTTATTAAATAATTTAGCTCCTACTAAAGCGCCACATAACTCAAGTCGCGGTATACTTAGTGGCTTTAATGGCGCGACCTTTGATTTAGAAATTAACAAGCGCACTATACAAGTGTTATTATAAGTAATAGTTCGAATATAAACGCACGCGCCGTAGGCCGTTTGAGACGCATCAGAAAAAACATGTAGCTCAACATAACTAGACTGTGTACCTATAGCGTGTCGCGGTATACGTATCGATTCGAGCGCCCCGAGAGAAACAACAAACCGGTTCCATGCGCGCGCGACGCTCGGTGGGACTGTGTCATCCCAAGTAATTTTTAATAGCCATAGCTGTTGTAATAAAACTTTTATTACAATAATGCAAGGGCTAAGCAAGCCTAGCGGGTCAAAAACTTGCGAAATACAGGATAAAATGCTTCGTTTAGTAATAATATCATTTTGAATTTTAAATTGTGTTTGAAAATAAAAAATATCTTTAAAATTATTCCAACCTAAACCTAATGTTTTTGTATTATTATTTTCACTTAGCGACAAAGGCTTACAGTGCTCAGAAAAATCAAAATCATTACAATCGGTTTGAAAATTGAATATCCACTTACGGAGGGGGAAACAGCCTGATTGTAGTGCCTTTTGAGCCTTAGCGCATAGTTCTAATAGCTTATATTTATCGTCTAAACCCATAAGTAGGTCATCAACGTAGAAATTATCCCTAATTACGCGTTGTACCTCAGTGTCTGATGATTCATAACCTATCTGTTTTAAACACCTAACACTAAGAAATGGCGCGGACGCGGTGCCGTACGTTACGGTGTTTAATTTATAGATGCCTATGGGTTGTATCGGATCTTCACGCCATAAAATCATTTGAAGGTCTCGCTGATCCTCATCAACTAGGCAATTTCTAAACATCTTCTGGATGTCTGCACATACTACATATATATGTTGCCTAAACCTTAATAGGATGGAAATAAGATCACCTTGCAATGCGGGTCCAACTAATTGTAGGTCATTAAGTGACTTGCCCGAGCTAGATACGGCACTAGCATCGAAAACTACGCGCAGTTTGGTTGTGGTGCTGTGCTCTCGATACACACCATGATGCGGCATAAAATAGCAAGGTCGTTTGAATACATCTACCTTAGTCATATGTCCAAGTTGTTCATACTCACGCATGAAATTAACATATAAAGATTTATATTCAGGTGAGCGCTGAAGGCGTTTTTCTAATGTAATTAAACGACGCTTTGCTTGTGTATAAGAATCTCCTAGAACTTCAGGCGACTCCTTAAATGGAATACGCACACAGAACTGTCCATTATCCATGCGCTTGGTGGTGCGCATAAAGTGTGCCTCACACTCATGTTCCTCCTTACTCCATTTATTGTGTACATTAGGAATATCTTCGATTTCCCAAAACATGCGTAATTGAGAGTCGAGCGAATTCTCAGTAGAAAAATTACATGTAATAGACATTTTATTTAATTTTTGAAAGTTATATAAAGGTCCAGATATAACCCACCCTAATTTGGTATCTAATAAGTACGGGCCGCATGATAATTTTATTTTTCCTATACCTAATAGGTCCCAAAACCTGTCTGCGCCTATCAAAATGTCTACGTTTTTTGTATTCAAAAACTGCGGGTCAGCCAACTGTATGTTTTTTGGTATAGAAAACTGCGCGCTTAAGTGACACACAGCTGGCATCGTGGCAGTTATTTGCGGTAATACAAAACAACTTAGACGCGTTGTAAATGATTTGTCAATACCAAAACTTTATAATAATATTACATGTGTGCGAACAATGTATCAACGAATCACCTACTCCTCGAATTTCGTTAGTGGACTGTATAAGTGGCGTATTAATTAATTGTGAGAAGGATTGTGTTATAAAGCACCGCTGGCTTCCACTATCTAGCAGCGCACGCGCCTTGTGAAAAATACCGTTAATATCAGCAACTTCTACTATAGCCGTCGACAAAAGAACTGCCTGCGTATGCGTATCAGCTGATTCTGAATGGCGCGTTTGTATGTGTGCCTTATTCACTTGAATCAGATGGTCATCACAGGTAGCGGGCGCGAGAGGGGTAGCGGAAGCGGGAGCGAGAGGAGTCGCGGCCGCGCGCTGGTCAGCCCGCTCAGTAGCAGTCGCGGAATGGAATGCCACTGAAGCCCTAGTGTCCTCATTATGGAGTAACGAATTATGTTTTTGGTTACATCTTTTACAAGGGCCAAACCTACAATTTTCTAAAGTGTGACCAGACCGTAAACAGTTCTCACAAAGTTTGTGTTCGCGAACTAATTGATATTTAGACTTCAAATCACTATCGATAAATTGTTTACACGAATAAAGTGGATGAGGTGCCTTGCATTTTAAACAAGCCGTTTTATACCGAGACGCGCGGTCTTGTGACTTATGGCTGTTATTTGTGGAGACGTTGCAGTGTGATGCGTACTGAGACTTTAACGACGTGTTTTGTTTTTTGTTATCTATAGTTGTGTTATTATGTGTACTACGCGACAGCTGCAAAGCCTCCAACATGTCTGCCCGGCCTTTTAGGAAATTAATCAAATCGTTAACTTTGATAGACTGCTTGCTGCACTCACCACCCGTAAACAATGTACATTTGTACGTTTCCCACTCGCGTTCAGTGTTCTTATCAAGCTTAGACACAATTATGTAATTAATCAAGGTATCCCAGGAGTCTGTAGGCTCACCTAAAATTTTCAAAGCGCGTAGGTTTTTTAAAACAGTGTCCATTAAAGTTCTAATCGCAGATGGCGACTCTTTATATAATGGTGTGATGGTAAATAAGGCCTTTACGTGATTTTGAACTAAAAGTCGGCTATTATTATACCTATTAAGCAATAAGTCCCAGGCTACGTTGTAGTTGCCTGAGGAAAACTCAACAGAATCAATTACTAAAGCTGCGTGACCTGTAAGTGACGATTTCAAATAATGAAATTTTTGAATATTGCTAATTTCATTGGAATTGTGAACTAAAGACATGAACGTATCTCGAAACCGTAACCAGTGCTCATACGATCCATCAAAGGTAGGCATGACTATTGTTGGTAGCTTCACAGAATGAATTGCACTTGATGGCATGTTAGAACAGTCGGTGACCTCACTGCTATTCATCATGGCTTTAGCAAGGGCCAACGTAGAATAATAGGAATCTTCGAACGTTTCTCTTTGATTTAATTGATCAGTTAATTCAAAATCAGCTACACTTTCTTCAATTTTAGTTTGAATTGCATTGAACTCACTAAATAAATTACTAGCGCCTTTAATGCGTAATTTCAAATCTATGCGAGTTTGCGAGCTGAACTCGTCTTTTATAGTTTTAAGTGATTGTAAATAGTTACTAAATTTAGTTAGTCTACTTTTAATTATGCCTCGCTTCTTAATAAGATCACGAACGAAAGGCTCGTCTGTATACAACACATTAGGTGACCTATCGCGAGATTTTGGCTTTTCAACAGACATTTCGGTGATCAGTGAGAAGAGGAGTACTTACTTGTGGTTTGACAATCGACACGTCCGCAGTGCTAGCAACGACACAAGCTTGTCGATTGACCTGGTACAGGTTTCACTATATACGCGAATATCACTGAAATCAATTTAAAATACGTATCACAAAAAGGGCTGATGGAAGTGATAGGAATTACAGGTTGGTTGGTCCCACCAGATAGCGTGTGATGTCCGACAGAATGTCAATCCAACTTCTATTCCTGTGTGCGCTTAGCTTCCGTGTCACCCTGGTGTATATTCCTTGGTAAAGAAGTCGCTTCCACAAGGATATGGAATCTTCCGCGTCCACGTGGGGTGAGCGTTCAGATTCCAAAAGGCTGCTGAATTCTTGTTTAATCCGGCTCGAAGGACCAAAATGTATTGTCTTGTGTGTGCAATACTTTATTTTCGTAGTGGAATGATGACTTTGCTTTACTGTCTTAGGAAATTCAGCGAAAATGTGATAAATAAAAATGGCGATTACGTTGTATAAGAGCAAGTGCGTGTAATCATACAATTTTGTACAGAGATTTTTGGGAAAGAAGGGGGGCATAGTCGACCAGTACTGTTGCGCGACGTCACACCGAGGTTACGAAACGCATTCGGATTGGGCATAGAGGACTTCTGATGTTCGTCGTCTTCACTAGATGGTATTAGTTGTCGCAATCGTATATAGTTCCGAACAAGGGGTCCAAGTGCGTCCATGTGAATAGTTTCAAATGGTGCATCTGGCTTCTCCCACGAGTGGATTGGCTGAAGTGGAGCTCGTGCTACCTTTTTATGGGAAATACATATTAAACAATGTGTTATGTATTTTTGTATAAAATTCCGTAACCCCGGGATCCAAAAGTGTTTTGTAACTAGATCTAACGTCTTATCAACCCCAGGATGTTCGTGTTCATCATGGAACACACGGAGGAGACTCAATCTATGCCCTTTAGGAATGTAACAAAGTAATCGGGAGGATTCCCCAGTGGGTGTGTACTTGACATATAAGAGGTCATTTTTAAAAACGTAACGAGTAGCGTCTAATTGTCCGTCAGTCAATTTTTGTATAAGTGTCCGAGTGTCTCTTCGTCAGAAGCCTGTGCAATTTGAGCCCAGTTTCTTGGTTTTTCAACAGAGCACAGATTTACCGGGTTCCGACTTAAATAATCGCAATGGGACATAAGCGTACCTTTACGATATTCTAAGCAAAAGTCAAAATCTTGGAGGTATACCCACCACCGAGCTACTCTAGGTAATAGGTCCTTTTTGCGCTGCGTGAGCTTTAACGCATTGCAGTCCATGACCACGGTAAAACGAAAACCTACCAAATAATGCCTAAAGTGCTGTAGCGCTTGTTGTGAACCAACCGCTTTCTTTGGAATTCCCTATATGTTTTTTATTTTGGTTTAAAAATTATTGACAAAATTTGAAGCCGTCACTATATAAAAAAGACGAATGTGAAAAAAGATGTAAATGTGAGAAATATATAGTGAACCTGCAAAAGTAGTTTAATTCTTTCTCTTACAGCGCTTTTACTACGGCGAGAGTCTCAAGTTCATACGAGTGATACTTGGACTCTGCACCCTGCGTTAACTTACTGTAATAAGCAATAACTCTTTTGCAACCACCATCATGTACCTGCATTAATACTGCGCCATAACCTATCGAACTGGCGTCGGTATGTACTTCGCTCGGTAACGAAGGATCATAAATCGCAAGGACAGGTTCATTTGTAAGACATTCGATTATATAACTACGAGCTTGCTGCTGTTCTGATCCCCATTTAAAATCTACCTCCTTTCTTGTCAAGGCAGCAATGCATGCAGTCTTGTTAGCAAAACTGGGAATATACCTACGAAAGTAGCTAGCAAGACCCATAAATTGACGTACTTGCTTTACGGTTTTTGGTTCTGCTGCTTCGCTTAAGGCTTTAATTTTATCATAGCTCGGTCGTACCTGACCTTCACTAATATTTCTACCTAAGTACTTGATTTGTAACGACAAGAAAAAACACTTTTTTAAATTAATGGAAAATCCGGCTAATGTCAAAGTTCTAAGGACATTTTGCAACGTAATGAATCCCTGTTCTATTGTTTTACTTAAAATAAGGACGTCGTCGATATACACCAGGACTTCACCAGTATCAATGTATTTACGTAGTGTTTTTGTTATGATTCGCTGATATATGACTGGTGCATTGGCTAAACCGTAAGGCATTTTGAGTTACTCATAATGGCCCTCGGGTGTGACAAAACCAGTTAGGGGAACTGACCCCTTCTCCATGGGTATCTGGTGGAATCCTGTTGCCATGTCGAGACTTGTAAAGTATTTGTTTCGCCCTAAACGATCTATGTGATCGTCGATACGAGGTAACGGGAAACGATCCTTAATGGTCACATCATTCAATTTGCGAAAATCGACACACATTCTGTCCGATCCGTCTTTTTTCTTAACAAGAAGAATTGGGCTCGCATAGTCCGACTCCGATTCTTGTATGATTCCTTTGCCTAATAGGTCTATAATGATTTCACGAACGCGTAAGGTTTCGGCATAGGAAAGACGGTAAGGTCTATAGTTCACGGGAGTGCTACTACTCAACTTAATGGTCATACTACCTGTATTGACGGTAGATGTTGCCGTGCCAGAGATAAAGTATAAGGAGAACTCATTTATAAGTTTTAACAATCGCTGTAAGTGATCATCGACGAGGGATGTGTTAATGGGGGCTGACGCCTAAGATTGCGTAGTCATCACCCTATCTACTTTATTAACCACCCTCGTCAATAATTGTAAATCACGAGTACGAATATAACGAACACCGTCCCTATTTAAAACATCAGTTCCCACTATTACTGGCGTATTCATATATTCGTGGGACACGACAAATAAATCTACCTCAAGCGTTATACCGTCAAATTCAATTGGTAAAGTTACAAGAAGTACTTTCGATATCCTGACTCCCCAAACCCCGTAATACTCGGAACGCTGGCTTATGTGCACAGATGAAATATTTTAGTAAGGACGAGGAAACCAAGGATATAGTCGACCCGCTATCAATTAAAACGTCTATAGGTATTCCTTGAATCACAGCAACTATGACGTCATTGTTGCGTGTACTTTTATTTTCAAGACAAAAACTTACTTCGTTTTTGTTGCGTGATTCAGATTTTAATTTCGCAAAACAAGTATCGATTTTATGACCGACTTTTTTGCAGAATGAGCAAGGCTCGGTGTTTTTCGGCACAAAGACAGGTTTTGTACTAGTACTAGCCCTGCTTGCAGAGTTTATTTCGACAGGGCCTGGCTTATTTCTTTTGTTACAAGAAGCCTGTCTGTGTCCCGGCAGTCCGCAAGTAAAACACGTGCCTTCCTCGAACCTACGCTTTCTAGTAACCGTAACATTTTTATTTTTTTGAAAAGAAGTGTTATGTGGCATTACACGTGGAATGCTATTCTTTGGAGAAATAGATTTTACATAAATTGAAAAGAATTCGACTAAACCATTAGGTAAAAGTTTAGCGTTTGTAGCCGCTGCTCTAATTTGTGGATCAGTAATGCCACGTACTATGATTGCTGATATTAACTCATCGCTAAGTCCTCGTACAACTCGCAAGCGAAGAAGTGAGCGACGAGCATAATCAGCATAAGTAGGGTAATTGTCAGAATTAGTACTCATCACATCGTATAAAATATTTGCTACATCTGGTGTTTTTGGACACAACGGTTTAAAGTCTTTCTTAAAACTACTAAAAGTGCTTTTTTTTCTGGAATTTGTTGAGGGGAAAGGATTGTGGGGAGCCGTTGGATGCAGGCTGCGCAGAACCGTTCTATTTGGAAATCGATGGGGAAGGCCTTTGTTCAGCAGTGGATATCATAGGCTCATATCATTATGATGATGATGATGTAGAACCAGTTCTAAAAACCTTAAGTGTCGCCCTCGTACCTCCAACTGCCGGAACACAACAATACTGATAAGATTATTGTTATGGCGACACGGTAGACTTAGGTAAGATGGTGGTAGCGGCGGCGCGGCGGTGGGGTATAAAGAACCCTTTATAAAGAACCTTTATTAAAAAATAAATTAGCGGAAAATATAGGTACCATTCAATACATCGCATCTTAACGGTATGTGGACAAGCCGCTTCCTATCCGATATTTTTCAGTGATTCAAGCCTTGGTTTCCACGCACTAACAATGACAGTCTTTGAAAGAAGCCTGTCTAAAGCTTGAATAGCGACCTGAAAACTTTGACACCGGATTGGATCATATGATAAGATAGCCGACACCAAGGAACAGTCTCATAGGGTTACTGTGTAAGAAATAATTTAAAAATGTGTTATTGCTTTTAGTTTATGATTAAAACGTCTCTATTGTTTTTCTTTGATGACGCATTACTGTATTGTCACGTTTATTTGAAAAGTAATCTTAGTATGTTTTAAATTAATTATTCAATACAAATTGGTAATAAGATTAGAAGAAGAAAAAAAATTAAGCCGATTTTAAAACACTAAAAAGAACCAAATAATTAAAATGTAGTAGGTAATTAAAAGGTATCTTTTGGAGTCGGTGCTTCACTTTCTATTGTTTATGGAATCACTTTAATCACTTTAATTGTTAAAACAGAGAAAAGTGGCGAGAAATAATTATTTCAATTCTATTTTACTTCTCGATTCATACCTACATGAAGAAGAAAATATATCATCTTCTACTTTATCGAGGTATGATAAATTTATTAACCAATGTCAGCTGACTAATTGTAATTACTACATTATGACCACATGTGCTTACAATTTTCTAGTAATTGATGTAAAGATTTATATCCGTCCTATTAAAACCCATAGAAACTTTTTCTTCGCTTGCACAAAATAAAACTTTTTTGCAGAAAGAAAAAAAAGTTAAAATAATGTCTTCGAAATTTAAATTTTTGTTGTTTAAAAGAACTTTTTTCGGCTGAACAAACTTCCTAACAATTTTAAACCGTCTGATTAATAGATGTTTGTTAATAGTTAATTAGTTCAATTATTATGTTGAACATTGAGGAAAAACCGACAAAGGTTTTTCTCAGTGTTGACGTAGTTGGTCATGTTATCGTAAAAAAAAATATGAAGTGTATTTTTCGTGCAATCACACTGAAAACAAAAGTATGCTTAGTAATTATGGTTTCCTTTACCACAATCAGAGGGGTTTCATTGGATTAATGGCCAACAACTGTTGGAGGGCTCGCCAGGTGCGATCAGATTGTATTCTTCGGTTGTTTCAGATACCACAAAGTAGGTCACTGATACCGTTTTACGTTTAATACGAAAAAAGGTTTTACAACAAAAAAAACAACTTGCTAAGGAGTGTTTTGTTCGATTAGTGATATTTAAACGCCATTTAGTAATAAATAGACTTCAGTTTTTATGAATACACACGTAATCTGACAAGCGACGTTATACCTCTCATGACTTTTGAAAAATCAATTGTGTCTGGAATCTGATGCTTGACGGGCTAAATCAGTTTAGTTTTATGTATTGTATGGTATTCGTTGAGCGGAGCGATGGCTGGCACATGCGTCATACTTGTGAACAGGTGCCACTTGTGGAAATGGTCATCTCTAAGCTTCCTTGATTTTGTAATAATTTACCTACATATTCATCAATAGTATCATTTTTGAGGGATTTTTGAGGTATATGGCATTATAGGATATTATATATAAAACAATACAATTATTATTGTAATGACGTGCTCAGACAAGTGTTTAAAATTAATGAAAGATGTTTAGCTTTATTAGGTCTTTGTATATTAATTGTTGACCTTTGTGTATTGTAATACCTATATTGTGAAGGTGCATTGTCGGACAGCCTTTAAATACAGTAAATATTCTTATCATTAGGTACTTATTGGTACTTTAATATACCTTTTTTATACTCTGTGCGACACTGCGCTGCTAAATACTATTACTGTGTAATTAAACATTGTAACTTAATGATTGAAAAGAGTGACTACACGAGTTTGTTGCCGGAATCTTCTCGGTAGTTCAACTTTTGGAACCGGTGTAAATTCAGACAGACTGACAGACAGACTGACTGACAGACAGACTGACTGACGGACAGACAGACAGACTGACTGACGGACAGACGGACCGACAGACAGACCGATAGACAGACTGACATAACATTCTTAGCTTACGTAGATGCAGATAAGACAGAGAGACAAACATTATGAAATTGTTAGTTAGTTAATATTATTTTTATGTGATAGACTTAAGGGTTTTTTTGTTGACGATTCAAAAGTGCTTCTTGGGGGCCTAATTGAATAAAGATATTTTCATTTTCATTTCATTTTCATTTTCATTTCATAATAATAAAGCATATTACTATAGAAATATCTAGACTAGAAAAAATCATGTCTTTGGGCGGAAACAGATTTAAAAAAAGTAAGGATAACCGAATGCTCGTCGGTATTAGTAAAGATTAGAATTCTAGGTGGTAGGCCCGTATGCAGGGTCGTCTGGGTAGGTACCACCGCCTTTCTGTTTTCAGCCGTGAAACAGTTCGCTGTGTTTCGGATTGAAGGGAAAGGTAGCCAGTGTAATTACTGGGCATGGACGGCATTTCATCTTAGGCCCCAGGATGACAACGCACCTGCAATATCAAGTGATTTTTGCTTGTTATTGCAGGTGTCTATAGGCGGCGGTTACCGCTTTCCATCAGGTGGGCCGTCAGCTTGTTTGTCATCCAGTAGTATAAAAAAAAGTGAGGACTGTTTTCCTTCCTTTTCCTTCCCCCTCTTCATATCCCCTCAACGAAATTTCAAGGAGGGACCGAACTGTCTTGACAACACAATGGCAAACCATGATGTCGTGGGGAAGCGTTTAGGAAGGTTCGTCACGAAGGCGTTTAGTGGTTGAGAGCCCCACACTCCTATCTTCTCCCCCCGGGGTCGGGGGGTCGGCTGGTAAAGCTTCTCTTTAGCGTAAAAACAAAACATGAATTTATAGTTATCTCAAGTTTTCGGTAGCTCAGCGCTCAGAGCAGTCATACATATCGTGACAGGCGTGACCTGTCACGATATGTATGACAGACTGCTCAGAGCTTGGTTCTCGCCCCAGGACTAAATTTTACTGCAGGTATATTTCTGATATTTATTTAAAATATTTTTATAATGAATGTTTTAATAAAATTTATAAAACATATAGGTAGCTTATGTAACCTTAAAACTGTTTTTTTTTTCATTTTGGAACTCTATTTCCTATCTTAAAATACTGTACAAAAGCTTGACCATCATTCTTAGGTACTTAAAATTGGTTGGTAAAGCAGAAATTGAACTAATTTCCTACTAGATAAAAACTGTTTTTCAATGCTACGTGGGCAAAGCAACTTCTAAGTGTAACAGTGATACTCCGAAACTTGATACCGGCTAAATCATAATTGAAAAGAAATTGAACATGTCTAAAGGTCTGGTCGATGCTCCACCAACTGTGTAGTACAGTTAAACACAAAAGTAGCGCAACACTTTAGTAACAGGTCACCCCAACTATTTCATTCATAATCACAGCAGCTGTTATTGTTCAAGAGTAATATATGGTGTGATGATACTATTAAAGTGGGCACTTGGAATGAATGAATGAAATTTATTGTGAATGAAATGGCCCTTATCTCACCTGTAAGTGATGATATCGCCGAAGATGGAAGCGAACTACACTCGGATTCATCAATCACCTATTAGTGTTGTAAAAATATGTTTTTATATAAATAACCAAAATTTATTACTACTTATGCATACTTATTGTTATTGAAACGAATATTTCCATTTAAAAAAAAACAATAATTTCTTTATCAAACTGCTGGCATTTCGCTCTTTGATTCTAATAGGCAAAGCTTATTAAAAATGCTATACTCTGAAATCCCTGCAAATAAAGTTGATAAGATATCGCTATTGTAAATAAGAATAAGATTTCTAGCAGTAAAAATTTATAAAAATTAACTATTGTTTTTTATACAACGCACGAGAAATAACTCAACACCACCTGATTTGAAGCGGTAAGAAGAGTCCATATGCAAAGACAGCTAGTGCAGTTCAGACACTGCTCTAGCCGCCTTCATCTTGCCGGCCCAAAAGGTACTGTTTCACATCTCTTTTGAAGGAACCCATGTCATAGGAAGGAGGGAACATATGTGCTAGGCAAGAATTCCAAGTTCTAGAAGTACGACAAAGATACTAGGCACTAAATGTCTTTATGCGTGTTGTTGTTAATATAAATACTTAAGCACATTGGTGCGTAGAGTTAAGTAGGTACTTAATTAGTAATAAAATGTCATTAGTGTAAATCGACAAAGCATATAAGAGTTCTTCGGTGTTTCGAACCATGGTGCGCATTGAAAAAGTACAAAAAGTATGCGACGATGCATACCTACTACCATGAGTCGAATTAACAATTTTGAAAAGGATCCTTAAGCGATTCGCACCGTGGCGCCTGGCGTAGCTCGTGGTATGAGCCGATGTTTCTAAAACCCAAATCTTCTATATTTAAGCATTTCATCATTTTGCGCTTTATATATTTAGACTTATTAGAAGACCTTTAATGTCGGCTGCGTACCAGGAGACGCAGCGTTGGTATTGGTGGTACACTCCCACAAGGTTGACCGACGATCTGGTGAGGGTCGCGGGAAGCCGATGGATGCGGACTGCGCAGAACCGATCGGTCTGGAGATCTTTGGGGGAGGCCTATGTCCAGCAGTGGTAGTGGTATGGTAGGCGTCTCTCGGCTGAAATGATGATGATGATGATGATGATAATACCTTTTAAAATAATAGGATTTCAGTCGTACCTAATTCCTTTGAATATATACGAACCGTTAGCGGTGTTTTCTATTCATACTATATCATAAAATACATCAGCAGCATCACCAGCATTTCGGCGTCCAACTGCTGGGCACAGACCTTTCTGAATGGGAAAAACACACATGAGGAGTTTGGGCCATAACGCCACCACGCTCTGGCCCAATGCGGGTAAGCGGATAAAATTCTTAAAACCAGTTACTCGGAATACGAATTTTGTTGCGTTATCAATATCATTTAATGATATTTTTTTGCTAATCCGGATTAAAACGATCAATTCGTTTATAAAGTTATGAAAATATGAAAGGATTAGAAAGATAATATAATTTATATTATTAATCAAAGTTCTTTAGGATTACGATAAGTACCCACAGGCTTAAGCAATGATTTAAGGAAACCAGTATTATTTTTCATTGAAGAACGTAACAATAAACTACTAATATTAAAGTACCTCTGATAGGTTTCGTAGTAAATCAAATGTATATTCAGGGCGTCTCTAAGCCCTAAACCGTAAGCACTAAGGGTAAATTTAACCTCACCTGTTTTGTATGCAAGCAAGGTTGGCCACAGTATGACGGCATAGTATGGCATAGTGTTACTAATTGCATCAATATGTTAGGTCGTTCTGTTGAGTCAAACAATGAACAAATGATACTCGTCAATGAATGAGACATTATGTAATGGTAAAATTGTCCTTGGTTTAATGCCAGATCGCATTTATATAGTTTATGTGTGTTATTTAAATCGAATCTTTAAAACAGTACATGTTCTTTAGTAATTAAAATATAATAAAACTAGAAAAATTTCTCGTCCTGAGGCAGGAATCGAACCCGCGACCTTTCGCAATCCGGGCGACTCCTCTGACCACTGAGCCACCCAGGACTCGGGATATCCTTGTGAAAATCTTCTAGTCTATTTGTATGTGCGTTTATGAGTTAACGTCCACCCTACAATGACGAAATATTCTATTTCAAAAAAAAGGGAAAGGTCGCGGGTTCGATTCCTGCCTCAGGACGTGAAATTTTTCTAGTTTTATTATATTTTAATTACTAAGGAATTTTTCAAACATTTATAATTATGTTAAAATAAAAAATTAAGAGTACATGTTCTTTTCTCTGCAAATATACCAACTGATAAGTAAGTACAGACCTTTCACTTGGTATGTTTCTTGGATCCTATATTATACCTACTACATATTTCGTCATTTCACTCTTCTGATTAAGACAAAGCCAGGTAGTCCTCCTAGCCTAAAAGGCAACGTCTAGCGTCGAATCATCTAACGTTACCTTGTTATAAATAATATAATAATTGATCAGATCAACTTACCAATATAATTCGATCCTTATGATATAATTTGCTTCATTCTAAGATAGGTATAGAGAAAACTAGGGTTTCTGGTTGGATCATATTACAGTGGTACCAGGCTTTCAGAAATGCAAAAAGGTACTATTACAAGCAATTTCCGTGTAGTTTTCGTTAATCGAATATTCAAATATTTCTTGATTTGAATAAAGAAGTCATACCTACCTATTACTAGGTGGTAGGCCTGTATGTAGGGTCGTCTGGGTAGATACCACCACCTTTCTTATTTCAGCCGTGAAACAGTTCGCTGTGTTTCGGATTGAAGGGACAGGTAGCCAGTGTAATTACTGGGCATGGACGGCATTTCATCTTAGGCCTCAGGATGACTACGCACCTGCAATATGAAGTGATTTTTCCTTAAAAAAAATAAGTGGTGATTTTGTTTATGAAGATGCTGTAAAATTATAATAATGTAAGAAAAAATAGTTTTTTGTTTAACCGTTACACTGACTTATTTGTTTCTAATATGGCATTTTTCTACCTTTTGTAATTATGTAGTAACTTAAATTATACTTTATCTAGAACTAAAGGAGAATTAAATCATAAATCGTTGGACAAGTAAACATCGACTTAAAAGTAAGTGATCTATGTAGACCACTGCTTTGATTATTCCTAGTAGTTCTTAATGCTAGTGCTTATTAAACGTGGTTTAAGCTAGATATTATTACGAATTGCGGAAGTAAACCCCGAGAACGATAACAGTAACCTATTTGACTGATTACGTTCATGAATGTAGGCAAGATAAGGTATTAACTTACCGATTCCATCGGATTCGTATGTAAAGTCAATTATTTTTAGACTATTATTTTCTTTATGGTCAGTTCTTCGGGGGTGGTTCTTCATGATGGGAAAATAAGGTCGAAAATGTCAATGGAACGGGAGTTTGGATAAAAGAAAATAGATTAGCTTCCTATAGCTAAATGTTAACTTATGGAACGGTAGATTTATTTAAAAAATATAATTATATTACAATTATATTAATCCTTCAACAACCAGCATGCCATAGACAGTTAAAAATTAATTGTGTCTGTTGTAAATGTATACAAAGTTAATTTAAGCATTATTAAGAGCTTGTTTTACGGATACTAAAGAATGAAGATAAAAAGATATTCCTGTTATAGGATGTTAAGGATTAATTATACCAATTAGAAATAACACTAAATAAACATACAAACATCCATGCGTCGTGAACAAACGTTCGTACTCACCATAAAAAAATCCCGTAGGTACGAGATTCGAAGCCGGGACCTCTAGCTTAGTAGACAGGGGTACTGAGGACTCGACCAGACGGCTGTCAGCATTGAAATATATTGATCTTTTGACATTATACCTATTTTGATTACATTTACCTTCTCCAAGCTAATAGTAAACAACTAAACTTATCGTACAAACTCTCAAGTCGAATATATTGGAAAGGAATAAACCAATTTTAATATGACTTTACAAAAACTTTAAAACGTTGTCAGAGGATTTTTCTAAAAATAGTATTACAGTTTAGTAAGTAGTTTAGAACAATTTTTAACTTTTCATATTATCTATAATCAAAAATCGCACAATAATAACTTTTTATTATATTCTCTGAAAACTTTTTATACTTTCAATTCTTGCTTATGCATGGAAAGTCTTCTTACAATCGGTTTGTTCGTTTTCAATATCTTTGACTTGAGAGATTGTATGATAAGCCGTACGATGTTCACGCTCTTAAAGTATATTATTATATACAACTAGCTGACCCCGCAAACGTTATTTTCCCATAAAAAAATAAAAAATAAAAAAAAATAGATAGTAGCCGATTCTCAGACCTCCTGAATATACATATAAAATTTCATGAAAATAGGTCAAACCGTTTCGGAGGTAACTATCTTTGTGACAGAGTTTTTATGTATTAGAAGATAAAACCCCAATATATTTTATTGCATACAGCAAAAAATACAAGATATTCGATAGGGAATAGATGTATAACCTGTACCACTAGTCAAGCATCAGACCGTATTTTTAATCGCATTCAATTGTTTTTAATATCGAAATATTTAATCAAATAATCACAATGCACTAATATGTCTATAAATTTCACGAATAGTAGAACATATTATACTTTACTTACTAAAAAACGATTTTATTTATTAATTATTTGTACACTTAAATTTCATATACATTATATATTTAAAATTTATCGTGAAATGTAGTGTACGAATGTAAAATAGAATATTTCGACATAGTGGCTGCTAACGCAAATACAGATAGACCAGGAGGTTCCCAGAGTTTTTTTCGTAGACCACTTTTAAAATTAACTGGTTTCGGTGGATCTCCTGCAGCTACATTTCTACTATATTCCCAAAACTCGAAAAAAAAAATGTGGAGATTAGATACGCCAAAGTAGACCCCCGTCAAGTCTCCCGTGGAACCCCGGGGGTCCACCTGGACCACTTTGCGAACTAAGGGACTAGAGGAATATCATAGGGCTATCCTAAGTCCTTGGTAGCTCAGATGGTTAGAGTTAATGTGAAAGGTCGCGGGTTTGGATCCCACCCTAGGATTTAAAATTTGTCTTAATTTCTGTAGGTATGAATATTAAAAAATAAACTTTTTCCTCGGCCCATTTCATAATTTATTCAAAAAGAGGAGGATTATAAGAAAATTAAAAATATTTAATGAAAAAAAAACACTAAAAACTTTAGTTTTAAGTATTTAACTTGGAAGGTTTTCAAGTATGTACTGTTAGATAATACAGATAGATAAATACAAATGTAAATATAATAATTGTGTTCGGTCTGAATTATCTATCTTATCTTATCCTAGTTATAAGAACTAGACTTCTTCAATATATTATTATCATAAGTAATAAATATTTTATCTAGATATTTATTGTTACCGCTGCAGACCTACTTAGACATACTTGAATTTCCCTTTGATTTATTCTTCGCCTGAACGTAGCTAAAATCTCTTTATCTTCATATTCTCATATGAAGATCAAAACAAACATTACAAATGCGAAAGCTTAAATGGATGTTTGTTACTCAATCGCTCGAGGTGGATAAAATTTAGCACAGAGATAGATTATAGTCTGGAAAAACACATAGGCTTACTTATCATCCCGGGAATATGTTCCCATAGGATAAAACAGACAAGTCGCAGGTGAAAGCTGGTAGAAGATAAAATCCGCTCTACATATATGTTTATAGAGCTGTAACTACTGGTATGGAGAGTGTAAAGTCACAGAACTTAGTAAAGATATTTTTTTTATACAACTAGATGACAAACAAGCTGACGGCCCACCTGGTGGTAAGCGGTTACCGCCGCCTATAGACACCTGCAATAACAAGGAAAAGCACTTGATATTGCAGGTGCGTTGTCATCCTGAGGCCTAAGATGAAATGCCGTCCATGCCCAGTAATTACACTGGCTACCTTTCCCTTCAATCCGAAACACAGCGAACTGTTTCACGGCTGAAATAAGAAAGGCGGTGGTACCTACCCAGACGACCCTACATATGGGTCTACCACCTAGTAAAGATATGCCGTAAGTGAATCATTCTTATCTTTACTAGGTGGTAGGCCCGTGTGTAGGGTCGTCTGGGTAGGTACTACCGCCTTTCTTATTTCAGCCGTGAAACAGTTCGCTGTGTTTCGGATTGAAGGGAAAGGTAGCCAGTGTAATTGATGGGCATGACGGCATTTCATCTTAGGCCTCAGGATGACAACGCAACTGTAATATCAAGTGATTTTTTATTGCTGACTTAATGAATCAAACTATTTGGTGGTGGATCTATCTATAGACTTAAGATTTTCCGTTTCACTTACGTACTATGTAATTAATTTGATGGCGTTTTGGACTGTACTGTAAGCTAGAAAGTAACTTTTAATGAATAAATAAATAGCTTCTAAAATTAATATGCGTAATTGAACACTCTTCACTTCATTCCATATTAACGAAATGATAACGATGTCAAGTCAACCAACAAACATGTCGACACTAGATTTGGAAGACGCACATAACGCAGCCTTGATGTGTCATCCATTAGTCCATATCAATACCTAAATGTATTTTTCCTTTGTATAGACAAACAACAACTTCGAACAATTTATAAAATTGGTAAAAAAATTGTGTGTATGGAACCTTCACAGTAGCAATTTTGAACTACCAACCCAACTTTGAATTATTTTGGTTTCAGGTTACCTTATGGTCTCTAAAGCTCTGGTTTCGATTAAGAAAACAAAGCATCTTTCGCCATGGTTGAGCCCGGGATGGGGCAATCAAAATTTGTGATCTCGTGCTCCTCCGTGCTTTGGAAGCTGCGTTAAGCCGTGGGTCCCCACCAACCCGCATTAGGCCAGCGTAGTGGTGATATGGCCCCAACTCCTTATGTGTTGCTCTCATGTAGGAAGACCTGCACCCAGCAATGGGACGTACTTATATAGGCTGGTGATGAAGAAATAAACAGAAGCTAGACAGACAGACAGATAGATGACTAAGCACTAACGGGGTCGATCATGCTAAATTATTTACAAAACCCTTAAAAACTCTAGAAAGACGTATTATTTTTCCTAATGTATGTAGTGAGTACTTAACTATCAAAAACTATTGCAGCCTCTAACAATATTCTAATATAACGAATGTGCTTGTAATTATTTTTTGTATTTTATACAATTTATTTTCATAAGTTTTTTATTTCATTATTATTCATTTTTATTTTCTTTAGGTGTGTTTTATATCAACAAAATGTAAATCATTGTTATTTTATATATATATAAATATAAATATATATTAGTAGCTTTTTATAACTTCCTTATTAATTTAACAATGCGTGGCATTATCGTTCAATGCTATGCCAAATATAGAGACAATCTAATCTCTTATATTGGAGATCATCGACTGAACGATCGTTGGACTTGTTACTTGGGTTTTACTATGCTATATCAAATGAACGTCGATTTTATCAATCGAACACGAATAATAAATCGGTTGACGATTTATTGTATTATACACCGTTGAACGGTCCATCATCGCTATTTAATAAAAATGTAAGCCCTGTAACTGAAACATAGGCGCGCATCTTTTGAATTATACAGTACTTCATTATGTAGGCAACCTACAATTACCATTTAACGAAATATAAATAATCACAATATTACCGAGGAAGAAAATCATACTCTTATATCTACTAACGTTATAAAAAACTTGTTCAACTCCAGTTGGTATGAATCAAAACTTTTAAGAGGGTCACAATAGATACAGGACAAAGGCGATTTATTTGTGGCGAAATATATTTATAGCTCTGTTATTCGTTTCTTTACTCAGACAAGGCGACGTCACTCCACCCCTAAGGCGATTGAACTTTGACCCTTTCATACTTACGTAAAATAACAAGTAGTACATACCAAACAAAGACACGATCCAATGCCAAAAAGTAATCAAAAACAGAATTCCGTTGTCAGATTTTGATTGAAATCCCGAAGTATTTAATTTAAAAAAAAACATCTAAAAAGCAGGAGCCATAGACAATGATATCAGGAACTTTAGGTACTATTAAATTTTATTAATTATTAGCTGCACCCGACATGCTTTGCAACGCGCGGAAAGAAAAAACGGTTTTATAATCTGGGAACTAGGGCATTCTCCCGGGAAATACCGGTATCCGTTTTCCCGGTATCTCTCGGTAAACTTATTTTTTACGCAGTACCGGTACATCGAAACCGTTTCTCGGGAAATTCGGTACATAGTAATTGCCGATGCAATGGAAGCAATTGTGGGGGCCCTGTCCACACATATATTTCACTGCATTTCATTTTCCGATTTCATTAAATCTTTACGTAAATATATTTTCTAATTACTTTGCAATCCCGCCTTCATAGTGTAGGCCTCTATGGCACCATGGAGTTAGCGAGCACGGCCGACGACAAACTTCTTGTCTTCCCGATCTGGTTGCCATGGTGACGGATTGGTTGTTATAATGAGTTAGAATAATTTTATTAGTATTTAGTTATCTTTTGTCTTTCCGTGCCTTGTAAATATTATATCTTCTAACCTTCTGATTTATGTAGTGAGGCGATCTGTTGTAAATATTTTTAATAAACTTTTTACATTCACTTGCATAGTTGTACTGCTTGCATCATCGCCCCCCTCCTACACAATTGTGGATGAATTAACATAAAGACACACCACCAAAAATGCTCAAATCACCAAAAAGGAAGAGCTTAACTTGAGAATGGAAAAGGTATTAGAGGTACCTGGTCCGGTTAATGTGAAGTCAACCCCGGCATCATTTTTAACTATCTAATACCATCGATCGATCTCATAAAGATTATTATTTTGAGCCCAAACACTATATCTGCTGTAAGTTTCTGAAGAATTAAGCATCAGTAAACCAAATTTCAAATCAATCGGATCTTTGAAAGTTAGTAAGAAAGACCTTTTTGTCAAATAGATAATGAGCTGATAGTCACTAATCGCCTGAATACATCTTCATAAATTAAGCTAAAAAAAGAAGCTAAGGCTATAATGTATATTTATATTATAATATATAAATTATAGCTAAGGCTATAATGTATATTATAATATATTTATATGTTATATTTATTATAAGCATACTACGTGTCTGTGAGTGATCGAGGTGGTTTAAGAACTACATCGATCGACTCACAGACACGTAGTATGCTTATAATAAATACACACTTCAGTTAAAAGACAATGTTAATATATCTTTATCTACTTTTAAGCATTAGGTATGGTTATGTCAATGTTATGTGAGTGGCAATACATTGCAAATAAACTTATTATCTATTTTAGGTTTTTAACTGTTCCTAGTTGGAAAATTGAAAATAGGATAATGTAATAAGCGCTTTGGTAGCAACTGCCCTTTCGCCTACTTATAAGTGACGATTTCGACGATATCTTTGGGTGACACAGGATCGCTTATAAGTATTTAGTACACTAATATACTTCTTTGATTTTTCTTTACAATAAATAATCGTTACTAGGAGTTATTTACGTCTATGGCCTAATAAAAACGTCACAATTCCAAAAATTATGTTTTCCTTGCATGTTTTCATCCAATTTAACACACAAATAGATCCTTTGGGTTCAATGAAACATTGTACAGCAATTTATTAACATCGAAGATGTTTAGATTTCTAAGTATTTATACTGAAAATTATGTATCTAATATTATGCTTACCTAAATTATTCATACATCCATTTATAGTAATATTTTAGATGCGCATGTAACTCTGTGTGTGTGTCTGTCTGTTAGGTATATTGTCACTCCTAAATCGCTGAATCTATTTAGATGAAATTTAGCACGGATATAGATTACCTACATCTTGTCAACCCACAAAGACTACCTTTTAGCGCGGTAACCGATATCCATGCGCTGACGGCCACTTGTATAGGTATAAATGACAGAAGATTCGAGAAAATGGTCGCGGCTCTACTGCGGGATGTCTGCAAAGCTTTACAATTAGATCGCGTTTATCATCCACGTATATCATAAGACTACTTTTTCATAAAACTACTTTTCATAAAACTACATTTGTATTATGGAGTCCATTTGATAAACATTCGGTATGTTTAAATTCATACTTGAAGCACAGATAGTACCCACTAGTGACTAGGGGTACTTACTGGAATCTCTATCTGTGCTTCAAGTGAGAATTTATGTTCAGTAGCTCTACCGTGAGTTGATATCGAAAATTGACATTATGTTACTACAGTCGATAGCGTACAAACGTGCATCGAATAGTTTTTATTGCTGGCAAATGAAATCGATAGCAGCAGCTCTATTGTGAAGTATTAGAAACTACTTTTTTTCGAGACGATTGAGACGTTTCCAGTTCCATTTTCAAAATTTAAACTTATTTTTTTATTCTATTGTTTACAAGAAACAGTTCTTAATAATTTTAGTGTCGCCCTCGTACGCAGCACGAATCCAGCTGCTAGCCTGCTGCTTCACTAGATTATCAGTCCACCCTGTCTTAGAGGTCTTCCCACGCTGCGTCTTCAGGCCCGTGGTCGCCACTGCAGAACCTTCCCACCCTTAACGGCCATTGGTTCTGCGAGCGGTGTGTCCTGCCCACTGCCACTTGAGCTTAGCAATTTTGTGAGCTATGTCGGTGACTAGGGATACTGCTGTCTTTTTGAAAATGATATCCTCTGTGGTGTAGTATGACAAACTAGTTTTTTTCTACTATGTAAAGCCGTTTTCGCCACGTTTTGATAAAAATGTCCTGGCGTAGACCAAATTGTATGAAGGTTCCAATAGTTTGATGTTGGTGGAAACTAAATAATATGTGGACAGACGATCTGCCCCCTTATTCTCAACTGTCGGAAAATATTCGAATTTCGGAAACTCTATACCTGTCACTTTTTATCGCTATGCGTCAAAGCGAGACGGCATGTGACTTTTCGAATCGAATCCGTGATCCGACAGTTGAGAACCAGGGGGCAGGTCGGCAGTAGGATTCGTGAAGCGCATAATCGAACGCGCTGGAAATATTTACGCTCTAGGTACTAGAAAGGTTACATAAGTAAGTTGTTTGTTTTATATGGGCTGCTGTTACATACCTCCATTCATTACTCACACAATGGTGTTGTTATTTAACAGTGGTAACTAATGTTTCGAAAAATGAGTCAGGAGCATTATACGTAAGTTATATTAGCTTAAGGAAAATATTATGTGTATTCCTCTTGTGTCACGTGTGTCCTGTTATGAGTGCATTTTAAATTGTGTGTCTTATGCTCATATTCACTAATATTTGCTTGGCGTTAAGAGTCTCTTGAAGATTTCTATCTCAGTCTATCTAAAGGAGATAGAAAGAGGGAAATGTCGTTAAGTGTCACCTAAGCCTAGGGAATGGTTAGTGAAAACGGACATTAGTTTTGTCATGCAAGTGGCGACGCTGAAGTTTGACATATGTCACCTATTATTGAAAATCCACTACAAAAATGGGGAAACAACCAACATTTGTCACAGAACATTATAACGGAATTCTTGTAGCCTGAAATGCGCGGCATGTATCTGGACGACCTGTGGTTCCAGCGAGATGGCGCCACTTGTCACACTGCGAACAACATAATCGATTAATAAATCGATCAGTAACAAAAACAACGATTTCCAAAAAAATCACCCCGCGAAAATTTGATTACAATTGGTCACCACGTTCTTGAGATTAAACGCCGGCAATTTCTTTCTTTGGGGTTTTATGAATAAAGTCAAAGGCCGAGATCCAATGTGTCACTAATTAAATACAAAAAAAATTATCGAAACATGAAACGAGTATCTAATGTCCTGTGATTCTGTGATCAGTGCTGCGCTTGCTATTTACCGGATACTGGAACATGTTTATTTTAAAATGCAATAAAAATATTACACCTCGCTCAATAATAAGTGTTTTTATTTTAAAATTAAAAAGTGCCCTTATTGGGACACCCTTTAAATATGGCCATGTTAAATATGGCCACGATAGGTTCAGCAACAGTACGTCTGCTTACCATTAAATACCTTTTATCCTAATGCTGTTTACGCTTAATTTTGACCACATCTAACTGAGTAATATATTCCGGGAAACTTTATGACACTCTTTATAGTTTTCCTATAATTAGTATTAGCATTAAATATTTTATTAAAATTGCTTTACATAGAACAATATCTAGACAAGAAAAATTTCATGTCCTGGAGCGGGGATCGACCTTTCACAATCCGGATGACTGCTCTAACCATCTGAGCTAGCAAGGACTAGGGATAATCCTGTGAAATTCTTCTTTTAGTCTATTAGTATTTGCCTTTTATGCTAACGTCTACGATATCGAAACAATCTATTAAAATCACATTTTAATGTTTTTGATGCGTTTAAACGCCTACTTTATTGTAACAATTACAAATAAAGAAAGAAAATGATGAAAATATTATATGCTTCAGGCGGGAATCGAAACCGCGTCTCTGGCCGGACTCCAGAAGACGCGGGTTCGATTCCCACCTGTAATATATAATTTTTTCATCGTTTTCTTTATTTATTTGTAATTGTTACATTGTTATAGTTAACTGATAATATTCAATTTTTAATTGTTAAGTATATAGGTACATGTGTATTATTTATTACTTATTCGTCTAAAGTTCTAAACTATCTTATTACGTTTGTCTGTATATAATTACGAACTATGCCTACTTTTATTTTCTCGTATTCCTGCAGCAGGTCTGCTGGTAAAGATTCCATTAGAAATAAGCAGTGCTTTTGTACTCAACTGAGTTTTATGTATTCTTTTTTGAATCTTTTGTGTGTACCTACATAAATTATTAAATAAATAAATGTAAGAAACTTTTTGGTTGTGGGCTGGCATTCATTTTAGTTTTAGCCCCGTTAGCAATAAAACTGACATTGTTGCTTTCGGTAGTGACCCGGAGGCGTTAAAAACAAGGTCAAATAGGGGTGGACTTAATAAACAACGCTATCGACCTACTTAGATAGGACCTGCGGCGCCTGCTTTCCTGTTCCTAATGTCCGCTCCTGTAGGGGTGTCTACAGGTAAGCTTATCCCATAAAACTTTTCTTTTTTAAACATAACAGCCTGCATTATTCTTTCGTAAACATGTACGATAAAACTGAACCGACATTAATAAGGCAAAATTGTCCCACTTTAGGTATTCATTACCTAAAGTCGGCGTTTCACTTTCTCAGAAACCAGCGAATATGGATTTCCCATCGTATATTAATTAGAACTTTATCAAAACTGATTTGTTCGTAATCGACGCTAAAGAATAATCGATGGAGATAATAAACCATCTTATCTAAACTATTTATTTTAATATGTTTATAAATATTTGATAAAATATTTAAAGACTCACTGACCTCATATTTATCTGATAATCATTAGTGACGAATTAATGACAGAAAATCTATATAATGTTGTAAAATTATTTATAGGTCTAATATAGAATAGTCTGAAATTATCAAAACACTTTAAGCCGGAATTTAGTAATAAAAATAGGGTTGCTGGCAGAAGGCTAGAAAGCATTGATATAAATAAACAGTGCTTTAAGATACAGCATAGATGCTATATCAACATCATATTATAATGTTGATATAGCATCCTTATAAGTACAAGATACTTTCATTGCACAGCGGCACGGTAATTACCGTGTCAGCGGGGATGTATCATCAATAAGTCCACAACTGGGCACAGATCGTCCTACTTGAGGACAACACATGACAAATTATTTATAGCATTGTTATTTTACGGACCTCAGTTTTTCAAATTTTAATTTAAAGTTTCAATAAAGTGCACATAACGAAAATCAAAAGATATGATGAACGTATAAAAAGTCTTTGATTAGGTAGGTGTTTATATCAAAGATATAAGTATCCACATTTTTTTTATACGACTAAGGTGGCAATGAAGCATACGGCCCACCTGATAGTAAGCGGTTACCGTAGCCTATGGACGCTTGCAACACCAGGGGTATCACTTGCGCGTTGCCGACCCTGTAAAAACTTTTTCAAATCCTTTTTGAAGTGGGGTTCTTCAAACTCGTTCTCGTTGTACACGTTCGAGAAAACCTCTGCAAGGAGGTCATTCCACAACCTGAGCGTACGCGGGAGAAAGTTTCTATGAAACCGCACAGTACGAGACCATTTTAGTTTACATGTTGTTTTTTTCATACAAAGCACGGAAAATGACTCAACACCACCTGACGTGAAGCAGTAATAAGGCTCCATACGCGAATACAGATAGTGCAGCTTGAAACACACTGTTCTAGCCGCCTCCACCTTGCCGGCCCACAAGATGCCTTTTCACGCCTCTTTTGAAGAAGGGAACACATGTACTGGCAAAGAATTCCAAAATCACTGTTTCTATGCCATTATATTTAGGCTCTAAGAGCGCACACCGCTTTTTAGAATAATATAAATTAGTAACACTTGTTAATGTTATTTTTATCATAAAGCACAAGCATGCTGTTTTTTATTAATAATAATCTTTTTTACCTGATGGCGGCAAAGCACAAAGAATATAGTGATAAGTATATCATTCATTTATATGTGTACTCACGTATCCTCATAGAGTTTAAACGATTCCATCTATTGATCATTCATCATCATATCAACCTATGAAATCCACTGCCGAACAAAAGCGTCCCCCACCGATCTCCAAACGGATCGGTTTTGCACAGTCTGCATCCAACGTCTCCCCGCGACTCTGACCAGGTCGTCTGTCCATCTAGTGGAGGGCCCTCCTACTTTGCGCTCTCCGGTACGTGGTCGCGATGCTAGAACTTTAACGCCCCGTCGGTCGTCCGTTCTGTCCACGGCTGCCATTTAAACTTGCTAATCCTATGAGTTATATGTCAGTGACTTTAATTCTCTTACGGATGTCCTCATTTCTGATTCTATCTCATAAGAAACCACCTAACATAGCTCACTCCAAAGCTCGTTGGGTGACTGTAAACTTATATAGAAGGCTCATAGTAAGCGACCAAGTTTCACAGCCGTATGTCATCACTGGCAACACACACTGGTCGAACACTTTCGATTGGAGGCACTGAGGAATTTTGGACAGAAAGGTCTTAGGTACGCAATTTCCCGAACGCTGCCCATCCGAGATGAATTTGTCGATTTACCTCTTTTTCAAAGTTGGACTTACCTAGCTGGACCATTTGTCCGAGGTAAACGTAGCAAAAGCAACTTCGAGAACAGAACTCCCAACTGTACGGAGGAGCTCGAGATTAAAAAATTTGATTGATCCATCTCGGGATCCATCATGGCGCAAATTGCTTTCTTTTCGTAATTGTAACCACTACGTCACCGAGCTCCTCAAAAAGTAATATGTCTATAGGCAACGGTAACCGCTTATCATCGAGCCGTATGCTTGTTTGCCATTGCCACTTGCCACTCTTGCGGTAAAAAGGTTCGCGCTGACCTGAAAATTGGTAAAGACTAAAATTGCGAAGGAATGGACGTGGATACTAATTGTAAATATGTATATTTATATTTACAATTAATACGTCCATTCCCAGCTATTTTAAAAGTACGAAGGATTTCTTGGTGAGGATTTTCTTAGCTCTAAAGTTCGTTATCCTGAACCAGAGACCCTAACAACCCCTACACCAATACACCAATTCAAAACTGCGCATTCGAGTGGATAATTACACTAAATTGATAGAAACGATGAATAAATACTTAAAATAATTAGTGAGGTTGATTTTCAAGTTTCTGTTATTTAATTGTTTCAATTATAATTCATGTAACTTTAAACAAATAAATTGTATCTAGAATCAGTTAAGATTTGAATAGATATCAGTGTCGATTAATCAGTTAAGATTTAAACAGATATCAGATTTACTTTTCGGCGAATTCACTTTCTCAGCCTGCTTTGTTATCAATTTCTAATTATCTCATTCAACAATACTTGCATAGATTAATGGTTTATAAAAATATAATGTACGTAGCACAACAGTCTACTGGTAATGATACGACATAATATAAACACCTGGGATACATACGTCACGCACTTTTCCAAAATATGGACGCCATGCTTGCAGACATGCTTTGTGCATGAAATACTCTCCGTTCTTCACTCTTGAACCAGTACCTACCCTACCAAAAAAATCTGTCCGAAACATCGGAGACAGACGAAATATTGAAGTAGGGTACACGGAAAGCTACCAGCCCCCTTTTTCTCATCGGTGGGATCACGGATTCGTTTTGAAAAGTCACATCCCGTCTCGCTTTGACGCACCACAATAAAAAGTGAAAAGTATAGTGTCCGATATTGGAGTCCTTTTCGATAGCAGAGAATAAGGGGGCAGAAACTTGTTTCCATTCGAATCTTTCCTTTGGGCTTCCAAAAAAACGCCCATGGGCTCAAAGGAATAATTTTGCTGCAAAGAATGTTTCATGGTAGATGGTTTTTTTCTGGCTGGGGCAATGCCTGTACGCGCTATCCCGTCTTTCCGGTGGAAAAATACAGGGCAGTGTGGGGCTCGCAGCCTCGCATCTACTAAATCCCCTGCCGTGTACCTACCCTCTGGTTCGTGGCAGAGAGCAGTAATGGGCACTCTTGGGGCTTAATTTCGATTTTTGCTCTCATTTGAAGCGACCGCGCTCGATGCGATCTCATCTTTTGGGAGGGGTTGTAAAAAATATTTCTAAATACACGTTTTCAAACATTTTAGGTAACTAACTACTAATACAGAAGTACACTGCTTTCTATGGAGCGTTACAACCCCGAAGGTTCGTATTTTCAAATTCCGTATTAAAATATATAAAGAGGACCTCCCGGAGATAGGTACTAGTCTCATCAAGTGCCAGATGGATGCATTCAGGTGAACAAACTCTCAAAATTTGGTTTCCAAGAAGATTTTACGATCTGATCTTACAGGCGCTCTCAGTCAGACCAATTACAATTTGTGAGCTTCTTCATGCTTCAGAAGGTTTGTTCAGCCGTTTGGTCACATACTACTACGCCGACCACTAAAAGAGGAAAAAAAGAAAGACGGTATATCCCCTGCCGTGTACCTACCCTCTGGTTCGTGGCAGAGAGCAGTAATGGGCACTCTTGGGGCTTAATTTCGATTTCTGCTCTCATTCGAAGCGACCGCGCTCGATGCGATCTCATCTTTTGGGAGGGGCTGTAAAAAATATTTCTAAGTACACGTTTTCAAACATTTTAGGTAACTAACTACTAATACAGAAGTACACTGCTTTCTATGGAGCGTTACAACCCCGAAGGTTCGTATTTTCAAATTCCGTATTAAAATATATAAAGAGGACCTCTCGGAGATAGGTACTAGTCTCATTAAGTGCCAGATGGATGCATTCAGGTGAACAAACTCTCAAAATTTGGTTTCCAAGAAGATTTTACGATCTGATCTTAGAGGCGCTCTCAGTCAGACCAGTTACAATTTGTGAGCTTCTTCATGCTTCAGAAGGTTTGTTCAGCCGTTTGGTCACATACTACTACGCCGACCACTAAAAGAGGAAAAAAAGAAAGACGGTATAAACAATAACATGATATAAATATCAATTATAGGTTTCGCAAGCACCAATGTGTTATCTCATATCCAATCAATGGAATTTATGTGAACACCATGGATAAAACTGGTAGCGCCATCTAGTGATTTCAAAGCAACTGTCTTGGCATTGCCAAGCATGCAATGCTTGCGGCCAAACTCTCGGAATTGTTTAAGCATTATTGTTACGTCTGAAGTATAGGTGGCGCTAGCAACGTAATAAGCTATCAGTAGAAAATATTATTTATGGCACAAGCTGTGCTTACGGGAGTTTACGCGGCACGGCTTTCCATGCAAACAAAAAAGTCAAAAATATCGAAAACGAAAAAACCGATTCTAACAAAACTTGACATGTATAAGCAAGTCAGGCTAGTCTAATTAGTTACATGAGGATTTTCCGAAAAGTCTAATAATAAAGAATTTATTGGCGATTTTTAGTTTATATCAAAATCTAAAAATGGCTCTGACTCAATTATATCCTTTTGCTCTCATTATTATTAGACTTTTTGAAAAATCTTCTTATAACTAGTTAGACTAGCCAGACTTGCTTATGATTTGGTTTGTTCGTTTCTACTAAGCCTCGCGGCGTAAACCCTCCTATAGAATATTTTAAAGCAGTCGCTCACCCACCGTAGCCAGAAAATGACAAAAGTCTATAAAGAAATTTTAAGCTTAACATAATGGAAAGTATTAATTATGTAAACATTTTTACTTTTCCTGGGAATATAAAGTTTATATCTACAAAAAGGGCTGCAAACAAGTATATTTGGGTCTTCTGTGAAGCGGAGATGCTTTTTCAGCAAGGCGCTCTAGATTCGAGAATTGATGTAGGTAGTATTTTTCCTAAATAGTCATATAAATGACCTTGAACCTTCCCATCAAATAGTCACAACCTGGTACCAGTCGATGTTCCATATTTTATTATTGGCCTTTGACGTAATGGTACGTACCAAAGAGAATGTTAGCACCTAAGCATGATAAAGCTAGCGACGTAGGTCACATATGACGTAAAGTGGAATGGGTAAGGTAGGTGAGTAGGTAATAGAATTGTAGCTACTTCAAATGAAAATATAGTACTTACCATCCCTGGAACTCTGGCTTTCAACAGTCAAATTGTCATACAAAGTTAGGAAAGTGAATTCCTCAAAAATGCTTGCCTTTCATTTTATGTAGGTAACGTGCTCATAGAATGATGTAGGTAAATGAGCGGATTTTCCACCTGAAGTTTACTGGCACCTAGGTACCGCTTGAAATTTAAAGAAAATAATTTAATCGTAGGTGCAATGTATACTAGAGATGTAAATAATAATTCCTCATAATTATTTTGGTCATTTTAACTCATAGGTAATTGAAATGATAGCGTTTTGGCAAAGTAGAGTTTTGCTCAGTTATAATTATTATGCTTTGATCCGTTCAAAAATATTTTGTTTTAGTTGATGGCTTGACGACAGCGACAATCTCGTTGCGGTATTAGCATATTTACTTCTTATCGATCAAAATGATCTAATAAACTAGCGTTTCGGAACAGAGCAAAGCTATGAAGAACTGACTAAATTCTTAGAAATTCCGAAACTCTACACCTGTCACAATGCGTACAAAACGAGACCGGATATGAGTTTTGGAATCGAAACCATGATTCGGCAGTTGACGCCATAGCGACGTCTCTGGCTGCGTATCCATGAATACCTTTGGCTACCTACTATAGCCAAATGAGGTTGCACAATGAGAAGCCAGGGGGGGCCGATCGGTCGTTTCTACGCCTATAAATTGGTGACGTCGCCAGATCGCAGCCGTGTGTTAATTGTATTACCTACATACATGTTATTTGGATACGTAGCTGCTGACATCACCTTGGCACTCCAGTGTGTTAGCGCTTTAAGGGTGCTGCACTAGAGTATGCGGATTACAAGAAAAGTTATGTCTACATCGAATAAATGTAAAAAATAAATGATAATCTAGAGTTGAGACTTCGATTCCTATAATTTAGCTCAAGGCAACTGTTTAGGTCCAGTTTCTGCCTAGCAGTACTGAGTGTTTTGGTAAAGACAAGCACGACAGCAGTAAACTATTGACAGCGGAAAAAAGCTTGCCTTTTATGACGTGACCAACAAACAATGAATGAATCGTTCGATTGTCATTTGGTATGTTGACAGCGGAAACAGGTAGTGCGAGGACAGTACTGATTGATCATTTCACTAACTTCCTGACTGTCCGAGGTCAGCCGCCATTGTCGAACTGGACCAGAAAGCCGAAAGCACAAACTTAATTACACATGTAATAATGAGGTATCTACCTACATTAAAATCTTAATTGTATGAGACGTGATTAATAGAGGCACTTATTTAGGTAATTAGAGCGGTCTGATATGTGATATAATTCCTCGTTCGCATTTCTTTTCAATACAATCAAAAAGGCTTAATGAACGAACAGTTGTTAATTAATGAATTACGAATGTCACAGAGTAGTAATATGTATAGGAGTAAAATGTAGATCTACAAGTTTTCATCCAGTTGTACTACTAGTTGTGACGTCATCATATCTTCACAACGATGAAGATCTTTTAGATTGATTGTAAGTAGGAACTTAGATAAAGTGTTTTGGCTGGAGTAAAGTTTTAGTTATAAATGGGACGGTTTTGATGAGTCGACCTAGACAGACGAGCTCGAGGCGTAGGAAGAGCTCAGTGACTTAGTGGCTTGAGCGCTTTGGTTTCAATTACGAAAACAAAACAACTTTTTCCGTGGTCGATCACAGGATGGATCAATCAACTACGCCGTTATTCGTAGGGCACGTTAAGCTGTTGATTCCAGTTGGTACTTAACCCAAGTACCAACTGTTAAGTATTGGGCTAGCCTGGTGGTATTATGGTCCAAACTCCCCGTGTTCTTAGCATGTAGGAAGGCTAATATACTTCCCATTGAAGTATATTATTAAAGGTTGGTGACGATGAGATTACAGAGGCGTCTAATTTGTGGGAAACAAATATAAATAAATCATCAATCATCATTAACAACCTATACTAATACATACGCCGCACTGTTTGATATAGGCCTTTTTTATGTATGATAGGCAGAATGTTTGGCCACAATCTCACCTGATGTGAAGCGAAGATGAGGCCTAAGATGTTACACGCTCGTCTAGAAGATGCTTGTTCACTCTGGCCTTAAAGATATCCAGATTATACTGATCCGGGAAAACAGACCTTGGCAACGAGTTCAACTCCTTAGCTGTCCGTATAATGAAAGACTAAATTAAAGGGAAAGGTAGCCAGTGTAATTACTGGACATGGACGGCATTTCATCCTAGGCCCCAGGATGACAACGCACCTATAATATCAAGTGATTTTTCCTTGTTATTGCAGGTGTCTATAGGCGGCGGTAACCGCTTACCATCAGGTGGGCCGTCAGCTTGTTTGTCATCTAGTAGAATAAAAAAAAAAAAGAGGAAGCAAAGCCTTCCCATAAGAGACGAGTTTGGGCTTCAGCACCACCACGCTGGCCAATTGCGCGCTGGTGGCTGTAAGTAGTTGCCGTAAAAATGTAAACAACGACTAACATGCCTTTCGGAGCAGCATGCTGCATATTTCTGACTTTTTATTTACCCATCCGGGTTAAATCATCGTGAGAGTTACTTTGTCTTCGTGATCGAAACCAATTTTAATGACAATTTGCATACGCCGATTAAACTTTCCTTTATCATTTCTCAGTGGTAGAACCGCTGCGCTGGCATATTTAAAAATAGGCGGTAGGTACCTTTAAACCTAAGTACACAATTTTCCTCAAATGTATTTTTTATTGTTTTGTTATTTCTATAAATAAATAAAAATGGTTAAACGACGCGTTACTGGTAAAGGCTAGTCTCGTAAGAATGTTCGGAGATGATATTTTTTTTTAAAGACTTTTACGCTTTTGAATCACATCAGCTAGGTATGATTCACTTTAAACCCCAACAAATTTTATGAAAGCAAGGTTAAGCATAAACTTACTCATATTAGTCACGAGTTGTCCAAATGGAACCCAGTCTCCAAATCACTGACGCATCTCTTGTCATTGTGATGCCCTGGCTAGAACCAAAATGGTATATCCGAAACCTGAAGACTACAGACTCTTTCTGCATAAAGATATGTAAGGCTATTGGCATCTACATTCTGGACCAATTCCAATGTGTCAAAGTGCACTGTGAATTGGTCTTAAACCTACAAAAAGATAAGATATAATACGAATCCAAAAACTTGTTGCAGTATCCAACCGTGCCGTATTCGCATACCTAAGTAGCACCGGCGCTTGAAATTGTTCACTCATTATCCAGTAACAGCTGTTTTGGGCGTGGCAGTGATCTAGTTCCCGCTTAATGACTCAGCTGTTAACATTATGTTAATTATTATACTTATCTTTATGTGTTGTTTTTGTTTTGTTAAGAGAGTTAAGTAGCCAAATGTGTTTTCGAAGCCTCCAGAATAGGGTTTCAATATAAAAGTGCAGTTTTATTCTAGGTAAAAATATTACGTGAAAAATGCCAACTCAGCATTTGTACGCGTATTTTTTGATGCATAGTCCGCATTAATCACAGTTTCTAAGGGCTTATATTGTCATTATGAGGTATATTCAGATTCCCTTCCCTTTGACAGGAAACTATGGGGGATCCTGAAATGGCTGTAAAGAAACCAACCCAATAGGTAAAAACCTTCAACTTATTGGTAACGAGTCACAATAGATCTCACTTGTCTTACATGAGATTGCACAGCCCCAAAACACAAATAATAAACAAAGGTTGACTTCGGAAGGACCATATAGAAAATCACAACCAAATAATAAACTTTGTAGTGAGTAAGATGTAGGTAAGTATGTTGCAAGCAGCGGGATTTTTCTTCATTTTTTAAGGCTGAGGAGATTTTATTTTATTGGGGAGAGATGAGGAGATATACCACAATGAAGAGTGGCAAATTCGGCCTTTGACCAATAGGTTGGCTTATCAGTACATTAAATGTGCACCGAGGGACAATCCCTGACTGGCCTGGCCCGGAACTTATTATTTGATTCCTTAGAAACAAACAAAAGACGTCCGCGACCCACCTTCTATGAAAAAAGGTTATGTAGATGTTCGGACGCTCTGGTTTTGATTACGACAACAAAGCAACTGTAGCCATTGTGGATCCCGGATGGATCAAACAAAATTTGTAATCTCCAGCTGGCTGTCTCCGGATGTTACTGCAGATGCTGTAACCCAACAAAATGCTCAAGTGTTTCTCCCTTGTAGGAAGGTGTGTGCCCAGCAGGACGTATACATATAGGCTAGTGGTGGTGGTGAGGCAGCTGAGATCACGCGGTCTGCCTGCTCCATATAACACTCCGATCCACGAAATAAAAATATGTAAGACTCGTAATAGGACTTGTAAGTAAAGATTCATGAAAAATAGACAATAAAATAGACATGTCTGCCAGTTATGTACTTACTACAATACTTAGAACAGAGAACGAAATCCAGATTAAACCTCCAAGGACATAGACCAGGCGCCGCACGTTTAACAAAAAATAATCACGATTTTGACAACGAAATAGATACTCGATATTAATAGCCTTTCTAATTAATTCAAAACTGGGGTAAAAGGTGTTGAGCCTTTTAATAGAGTCGTGTAACATTGTGCACAGAAGCGTTTATGATTAAAACCTAATTTTAGGAGAGCCACGGTAAAGCGATATTTTTGAACCTGCACTTTACAAAAGATCGTCATCATCATTATCAGCCTATACCGGACGTTACAGAATAACGAAATAAAATTTCTAATCCTGGGGTTGCGGGGGGTTGATATGCGATACGCAATAGTACGGATTTTAAGGGTTGTGACGAGCAGGACAATGTTTTTTATATTTATTTCACTATATAATTATATCAGAAAATAAATGATTAAAGTAGTCTGAAAGGAGTCCGGTTAACTTTCTGACGTAAATGTTGACAACCAACACAATCATCCCTTAAATTTTATTGCGGACTTTCGAAACACACTACATATCTCCGTTTTACTGTTGGCCTTGACACAGGTGTAACACATGAGAAGTGTACACGCAGCAAAATAATTATTTTGTAATGTTATGTTCCAGTAAATGAGCTTGTCTGAGCTCGTCGCAAAATCATTATTTTAAGGTCTCCTATGATTCCTTACAAATTTTACAGGGTGGGCAACGCGTGTGAAATAAAATTTGACAATATTACATCCGATACGTCAATTTGCCATTAATAGTACGTTTATTTTTATTTATTTAACAAATAACAAACGCTCCAGTTTAAGCAGTGACTCAGAAGGCCTTTCCAGTGAACTGACAACAGCCAAAGAATTGCATATTGGTACCAGTTTTGAATAGAATTAAATGACTAAATGAATCATTTCTACTAAAGTAATTTATTTACGACTGTGCTCTGGTCACGACTAAATGCTACCAGTTTACTTGTCTATTTCTTGTCTACAATAGTAAGTATTATTGCTATAACAAAAACATATTAGAATTCTGTATTAATATAAAATCCTGTCACTTTTATTTTTTTAAAGAAAGACCGAGATAATATCACTATATAAATATTACTATAGATTACTATATAAACTTATTTCCCCTTATTATAAAACCGGGAGTAAACTTAGACCGTTGTAATCTGATATTATCTCGGTATACCCGCCGCTCGGGCTTACTAGCCCGCCAGCGAGCTGGTAAGGGACGAATGATTTAATGTAACCTAGAGCTAAAAGCTTCTTCAAAAGCAAGGAGTATCAATGCCATTTTGTATGCTATACTTTGCTCGACGACGCAGAAAATAAGCGTTTAAAGACTTGGACAGTGTATGGGATAAAGAATGATAGCTAAATAAAAGGAAGATACTCTTATATAACTATACATATAGTGCAATAAATATAAAACAATGATCAAAGTTAGAGGTGGATCTTTAATAATATTACTAAACAATATAAAAAAAATAAAGAACAACAGACGTTGTTTGTCACTATTGAGCGAACTATTGAAAGCTCAATCTACATATTGTTGTATGTGTATACAGCCAGAGGAAACTACACAAATGATCTATTTGAGGCCTTAATGGAAAATCACCGGCTTACGTACTTTCTGAAACAAAAGAGCTTTATCACTAAAAAATAAAAATTTAGGACAAATTTTCTTAAAAATGTTCAAAAGTTTGTATGTCTTTTCTTAGGGTGTATTCTATCTCCATTCCAAATTGCCTCTATTGCCTCTACATCGGTTCAATAGCTTAGTAGTAAAAAAGTAGGACACATACAGCTACGTTCGCATTACAATTTAGTTTGAATATCTGCCCTAACAGCGCATTTGACATTAGAGAGACAAAAAATAATGTTGTAATGTTTTTTTTATTTGGATAGATTAATAACAGAATTGCTTTCTTCAGTTCCTCCTGTTACAAGAATTACTTTGTGGTCATTATTATCTCAAGATGACTATGAATCGATACGGAAAATTTTAAAAAGTATTATACTACCGTACAAGAATATCACAAGATTTAATGTGTTTTGTGGGTCGTGAATTCGTGAAAAGCAATAAGTGATAAGTAAAAGTGGACAATAACGTAAAAGAATTGATTCAAAATGATCATAGCCTAGTTAACATTGAAACATCTGCGAATTTTTGATACTCAAGGTTGCCAAATGGATCGGACTTGTTAAACATTAAACTATAACTCTGGCTTAGTCTTAGAGACTGAAAATTCCTTGTTCTTATCGTAAATTGTATTTTTTTTACAGAAGTAAAAAATTATACGAATTTATGTAATCTATTACCAAAACTAATTCTAGTATTTACCTACAAGTGGACCGTCTCGTTTAATTACAACCCAACTTATCTATATTGACTGAATATAGAATTCAGTCAAAAATGGATAAGTTGGCAGTAAGTTAACGAAATAAGTAAAATTATAAGTATCACTGGTCGTATGAAGAATAGCACTTTATACTTTCATGGTAAATATCCTGAATATAACTCTAATTCTTATGAAGAAAATTATAAAACTGACCAAAATTATATGCATTTGAAATGCCTTGAGATGAAAACATTTGGGTATGGCTTAGAAAGAAACTGAAATTAATATTTTACAAATAGACTTATAAATTAAGATGCTGAATATGAGCTCGTGGTAGGAAAAACTAAGATAATGGGAAAAAGTAGCGAGCTGACTCCGGAAGTTCAGTACCCAAGTGTAAGTTTAAATCTAATCGGAAGGAAACCAATCATGGTCATATTCACATCTCAAATCAATATCAAAAAATGGTTTCCAATAATTCACAACACAGGTGCTGCTGCCGTATTCATACAATTTAATAGTTATCACGACGACTCTTACATTAGGGTTGTATATCATGTTGGTTGTGAAACTTATACTAGGGTTGTATACCGTTGGCCAAGTGTCAAACTTCTTCTAACTTCTACCACAAATATGTTTATTTTCAAAACGATAAATTTGTCAGCGACATTGAGAAAAATAAATTATGTCTGTCTCCTCGAGTAAATGATGCGATTGTGTAAGTGCGACTCGCCGAAAGGTCAGTTCGGATTCGGAATACCTCTCGAGACACATTCTGTAAACAGCCGTGAACTTTCCTCGCTTCAACAATTTCCGATCCTCTTTAGCGTAGCTTTTGCCCTGACTTTACCATATTATGAGTGATATCGCATGAACCTGCTCCCTAATCACGTGACTTTAATGGTAAATCGCCACAAAGTGTTGGAGCAATATACTTCCCCCATTAAGGAAATGTACCAATATAAACATTTTTAGAAATAAGTTTAAAAATAATCTATTAGGTGTACAACAGGGACTTGGATAGTAGGTAGGTAGGTATTAGGTAGGTAAAGATTATAATGGTGCTTGTGCTTGATTAGCTTGCTAAGCTGTCACGCGTAGGTATTGTGCCGTGTATGTACTGTCTATATGTGTGTGTGTGTGTAATGCTTCGTATAATTATATAAATATTATTATTAAAAACGTATACTTTTACAATTAATTTGCCAAATGAGTCGGAACTAAGTAGTTTTAACACAGCGTAGTAGTGCTCTCAAAACAAAAATTTAGGCGACCACGGAAGACCAGCGTCGAATGTCTGTGACAACCGACATATGCTGAGTGGCTGTCCTTTTAGTGTCACAGCTATTACTTTAGTCATAAGATTTTTATTGTGAAGTAAACAATAGTGTGTCACTAAATAAATAATTTCTTTCTTTCTTTCTTTCTTTCTTTCTTTCTTTCTTTCTTTCTTTCTAATTGTAATACACTTCATTTTATGGATAGAACACCATCCTAAGTTTTTTTTTATTCAACTAGATGACAAACAAGATGACGGCCCACCTGGTGGTAAGCAGTTACCGCCGCCTATAGACACCTGCAATATCAAGAAAAAGCACTTGATATTGCAGGTGCGTTGTCATCCTGAGGCCTAAGATGAAATGCCGTCCATGCCCAGTAATTACACTGGCTACCTTTCCCTTCAATCCGAAACACAGCGAACTGTTTCACTGTTGAAATAAGAAAGGCGGTGGTACCTACCCAGGCGACCCTACATATGGGTCTACCACCTAGTAAATAAGTTAGTGTTGTATTCTATAATCAAAAATGTTTTGCTTCTTAATTTTATGACTCAGAAAGTTGGCTTTGGCTGTATTGCAAACCTTTTTCAAGATCTTAGATTACTTTCTGATATATTCGATCAATAATGGACTTCTGATAGTATAGATCTTACTTCTACTTAGGTATAGGTACATATAAATACCTGAAGTCGCGCAATCACTTTAACTTCCTTTTAGTACTGACTGTGATAAATTTTTGTTTATAAATATTCTGGAATTCTATATGTACTTTCTCAAATAAATTGTTTATGTAACTTATTGGCATCATCGGTTTCTTCATAAGAGTGAATTCTATTCATTATATTTTTTCTAATTTCTCTAAGCGATTGTCTGTAATAGGCCTACGAGTGATTTTTTTAATAAGGTAACATGATCAAAGTGAACAGAAAAATAGTGATTTTTCTGTTAAGGGTTTCTGTTAAGGGTCCAGGCCTCCGCACCGTAGAGAAAGATGGAAAAAACAAGATTGGTGACAAGCTGCTCCTTAGTTTTTCTTGAGATGTTCCTGTCGCTCCAAACACGGCCCAGTCGGGACATAGCGCTCTTTGCCACGCCAATCCGTCTTCTGACATCCTTCTCACAGGATCCATTGTTCGTGATAACGGAGCCGAGATATGTGAAATCCTCTACAATTTCCAGGTTTAATCTACCGGTCATGATAAGAGACATGTTGCGGTTAGGAGTCACGAACTGTCAAAAGTAGTCACATATTCTTGCTAGTGATTGTACGTACACACATACTTCAACATGTGTGAGTACTTTAATCCGTTGTAGCAAGAGTCATTTTTCAGTTGCCTTACTAAAAGTTGAAGTGCGGCCGTCTAGAGATATAAGGCTGAACGTTTCATGTTAATTGACACTCTACATTGTAATAAAACCGTTTTGTTTTACTTACTGTAATTTATTCATATTAAATAAATGTTAGTCCTAGATCGCAAACCATACCTAATTCAAATAAATGGGTATTCAAATCCACCCGTTTGGTAGGCGCATAAAATGTTTTGATGTAGTTATTAAACGGGGTATTACAAAATAGTGATGCAGCATAGTATTTGACATTTAAGCTCATTTTATTTAACCTACTGACACATACTGATCGCTCTATGACGTTAATTAACTTGCGAATACATTTCTGAACTTACATCCTCATATATAAGCACGCGAAGATATTAAGTAGGTACAGTTGTATGTATAAGTTATAAACAATTACGAATAAAGGCTATAACAAAATGAGTAGGTATTCAATAAATTTTCACTTAAGTTCGCTCTGACCACGAGTCGATTCAATGCACACTATCAAAGTATGGAAGGGCTTGAAACTGTTTTATTTTTAACATCATGTAAAAGTTTTAAATACTAGTCCGAGTGTTGATATATAAAATTTCATCATTATAGGGTAGTCGTTAGCTTCTAACGCAAATACGGATAGACCGGAGGAAACTCACATGGTCATCCCAAGACCTCGGTAGCTCAGATGGTTAGAGCAGTCATCCGGAACGTGAAAGGGCGCGGGTTCAGTCCCCGCATGAGGACATGGTGTTCTAAACATTAGGACTATACTGAACTTCAATAATTTTTTTTCCAAATTTAAGAAGTGGCGGAGCGCAGTAGGGTTTTCTAATCGAATTTCCAGAAGAACCCGGCAAAAAAGCTTTATATTTGTAATGTAGAGTTGTAGAGTTGTAGGTGTTGAGACTATATAGTGTCTCCTAATAATTTTTAGACGCAGGCATGGCGTGAGTGGTGCAAGCTACTGTAACCCATTAGGCGGTACACTTATTTCGTAATTGAAAAGCTAACATAACCACACAAAACAAACTCGGTTGACCTTACTCACTATAGAATCATGAAATAAAAATATGGTTGCAATATCCTGTAAGGTATTAGAACAAAAGCAGTTGACCGGCTTCAAAGTTAAGCGAAAAATTACACCACGCCCTGCCTCTTTTATTTAAGTCTTAAATAAGCTGCGTATACGCAGCGCAAAGAATGCGGCATGCCCCGCTCATGAAGTGGTCACGACTTTGTGCAGATTTTAATGATTTTATTGCATCTACATATTTGTCTTGTGAATACCTTGACTAGAGTTCAGTTCTTTGATAGTAAGTTTGAAATCAAAAGGCAGTAGCTGTCTTTATAAATTATAATTGAGAGCAGAGGGACTCGTTTAGTCGTGTAGATTATACTTAATCACCAGCGTATATACGTCCCATTGCTGGCCACAGGCCTGCCTACATGGGAGAAACACATGAGGAGTTTGGGCCATAAAACCAACACGCTGGCCCAATGCGAGTTGATGGGTTAAAGCGGTTGCAGGAACAATAAGGGAAAAACGGCTTAGCGTGCCTTCCGAAGCACGGAGGAGCTCGAGATAACAAAATTTTATTGACCCATCCCAGGATCGACCGTGGCGAAAGTTACTTCGTTTTTTTTATCAAAACCAGAGCGCTCAAACCAATACGCCACCAAGCTCCTCATACACCACCGAGCTCCTCGTACGTCACCGAGCTCCTCCGAGACTATACTTACTACACTTAATTTTTATAGGGTGGGCAGTTACGAGCATAGGCTACGGTAACCGATTACTATCAGACGGGCCGTACGCTTGTTGGCTAACCTTATCGTAAATTCTTGTCTTTCTTATGAGCCATGTAAACTGTCTATATAAATCATCGGGTCAACAGAGCATTGGGAGCCTGACAAGTTTTATTTTATCAAAATCCAAACTGATGGAAAATTAATTGATTGAATAGAAGATTTTTAAAAGTTTTTTTTTCATGCGGTTTTACGCTGCCTAGTGCGATTATTATAAAAATGAGGTTGGCGCACTGTCGAACATTTTTAGTGTACAGGCGGTGTAGAAACTTCTTGAATAGAAAGGTTCGAATTTCCAAAAATCTTTCCATGCTAGAGATAAAATGCACTTTTGCAATAATATTTCTTATGATTTATAAGAGGTGGGTGGAGACAAAGAGTACATTTTTTATGGTGGAGATTACCACCTAAATTGACCGGTTGTATAGAATTTTTTATAATATTATTATTGGAAAATAGAAATTCTGTTTGGACATGGATTATTATTATTATTATTAGTATATTTTTTACGTTTTAATTATAGTGGGTGCCTATTTGCATATTGTAAGAAATTTTGTATTTGTATATATGGATCCTTTGTCCTGAAATAAAGATTATTGTTATTATTATTATAACATAAACAGAATCTTTCCGAGCTTGTGAGGAGAAAAAATGCTTTTCGATGAACAAATTAAAGTGGTCTTATTTTCGTCAAATATTAAAATTAAAATACGCTTAACAGGAGATATCTAGTTAAGTAAATAATATGCTTCCGATCAGGGAAGTTACAAAAAGTCAAGAAACTGAGTTGACCGGGGAAATGACTGCACCTATATTGCTTTTAAATTATGCTCAGAGATCAAAGTTCATCGGCCTTATTTACACAGTTTTAATTGCGAGTGGTACAACGTTGATTACGCATGCAGAGGTTAAGGTGGCTTAAGAGCATTAAACGCCTCACTTAAAGTTATTAAGTACTGTTTTAACTTTAGGATAATTATTGACATTTAATCATAGTCTTCATTTTTTATGTTAAAATAATAGCTGGTTCGTAAGTTTATATTAATCTTATTCAGTGATGGACATGATGGACTAAATGCCAAGTATAATTTTATTTAGTATCTTACATTATGTAAAGTAAACTTTTGATGTTAACTATTTTATCTGTGATGTACGAACATACATTACACAATAGACATGTTATATTATTTCATACAAATGTCATGAAATTATCAAACGAATTAGATGTTTTTGAAAGTAGCAAATCATTTCTATGAAGTAATACAGCCCATGTTTCAATTTATTGTCGTATTGACGGCACCACCCTGTATATTCATATACATATTAGGTATTATCATTATTCCTCCGTTCTTCAGTATCAATAACACAAGCTCTTAATGATGCTCTGGGATAGAGGTACTTCCCAGCCAGTGTCATGTTCGAATATGCCAACAAAGGGACAAAAGTAAAATAAAAACGAATTTTCATTAAATCTTAAACTGCTGAAGAAAATCTCGAGAAATGGAGTCAGTCAACAAAGAAATAACATACAATTATCTGATTTACACCCGGCGACAGTGATCGAAGCCAATTCATAGAACTGAAAAGTGGTTTAACCGGTCCGCACGTTAACTTTTTTGTCGTTGAAACAAAGAAAATGTACTTCACTAAAACCAGTTTAGTTAATTTTTATTTCCTTTGTTACGGCGTAAGAAAATGCAGTAAGTATCTGTTAATTTCAAAGTATTTTTACAATTGAAGTATCGAGTTCATAAAGTTGTTAACTTTACAATTATCTTCCTTGCCGTTCACAACTGACAAAGTTTTTTATTTATGATAACATTTGGTAAAATATTTACCTGGAATATATTTACCTGGGGCAAATAGTCCAACTTACAGAAAGAGGTCAATCGACGGATCCAACTTGGCTGGGCAGCATTCGGGAAGCATCGCGGCATATTATCGGCCCAACTTCCGCAGTATTTCAAGACTAATGTCTTTAATTCGTGTAAGTTGTCAGTGATCACATACGGGACCGAGACGTGGCAGCATACAATGTGCCTCATAAAAAGGCTCAATGTCACCTACAGGGCAATGGAGAGGGCTATGCTCGGGGTATTCCCTGCGTGATCGAATCAGAAATAATGAGGTCCGCAGGAGACCTAAAGTCGCCGACATATCCCAAAGAATTGCGGCAGTGGCAGTGGGCAGGTCACATTGCTGGGAGGACTGACGGCCGTTGGGGCGGAAAGGTCCTCGAGTGGCAGCCGCGTACCGGGAAACGCAGCGTTAATAGGCCCCCCACAATGTGGACCGATGATCTGGTGAGGGTCGCGGGAAGCCGATGGATGTGGACAGCGCAGGACCGATCGGTTTGGAGATCCGTGGGGGAAACCTATGCCTAGCAGTGGGCGTCTCTCGGCTGATATGATGAATATGGTAAAATATATATTTGTTCTCTATCGCTGTCGTACCGATTGACGAGACAATAACGACACACAAATTTCAAATGTCCGTAATACCCTTATCCCAAAACCTCATGAAATATTTTCCAAAGTTTTCTTGTTTTTAAACTTTCTTTGAACAAGTTTAAAGAAGGTTCAAAATTGAAAAAACATCATATGGTTGCTTATTGGATAATATGAACGCTTCTTATTCCAGTGTATCATATATCTCCAAAGTTTCAGATAAACTTTTTAAATAGTAGCAGTGCTGGTTTGCAGGTATTTCCATTCAGAATTGTAAGGTAACATATCGATACTTGTTATTTTAATTGACGTAAAGCAAAAAAAAAGTCCCGACTTTTCAGGAGAGTTAAAATAATTATTTTTTTAGATTTAAATTCATTATGCTTGTGTTTTTAAAGTTATAAAAAGTGATGTAGACAATATGTACCTAAAATCATGAGATACAGACGATGAAATATTTAATTTGTAGTGTAGTTTGTTATTTTAGAAAATAGATGTGCCCTAAATCTAAGAAAATTCATTTATCTGTCAAGCGACGATATACCACCGCAGGGCTATGATAATTGAAAAATCAATTGTGTCTGGAATCTCATGCTTAACGAGTTAAAATGTTCTCAACGTCCAGTTTTATTATGCGGCTCAGATTCATTTTGGGCGTAAAGCACGATTGATTGATTGATTTGCTTAATTTTATATGCCTATAGAATATTTATCCATGTAAAATGTCTATTAAATCACAAATAACATAATGAAAATTTTAAATGTTTGTTAATCTAATCGGAAATCTTTTATTTATGATATCGCTATGTCGTTACTCAATATTTAATTTACTGATCGCACATAATGTTTGTAGCACCAGGATAGAGGTAGCACTCGCACTTGATTACTGCCTTAAGGTTTAAAATTCCTGCGTCTATAGCTACTCTTATATAATAATAATAATAATAATACATCACACGCTACACTTACTTGGTACAAGCCCGTAAGTGTAGCTTAAACCAGCTTACAGCTGAGAATTCAAAATACCCTTATAATAATAATAATATTTATACACTTACACCTATTATCTAGCCCAAAGTAAGCATCATTAAGAGCTTGTGTTATGGATACTAGATAACGGAGAAATAATGATAATATGTATATAAATATTAGAAATATACTGAATAAACATATATTATAAACATCCATGACTCATAAACAAATGCTCGTACTCATCATACAGACATTTGTTCCTACCGGGATTCGAACCCGGGACCTCTTGACCGAGTAGCCTGGGGTACAGACCACTCGGCCAGCCGGTTGTCTTGTCAATTACTTCTATCTACGCCTGTACAATTTAATTTATGAAGTAGTCACAAACCAGAGATAAAAGATATTATATTTCAAGAAGACGCTAGCAGGAAAGGGTCTAAAGATTTCAAACTATATTTGTAAAAAGTGATAATGTGATATTGTTAAATCTTTATCCTTCATAATATTAAAATAAAAATAACTAATCATCCAAGTTAATTTTAAGGACCATTGTTACTAACAAACTAACAACAGTATGGATGAAAATCTGAATCAAATGTTTATTATTATTAATATTAATATATGTCTAAAAATGCGAAAGTTTGGTTTGTTGTTTTGTTTGTTACTTAATCACACCAGAACGGCTGTAAAGACCTAGGTGAATATTGGCACAGACATAGATTATAGTTTACAATAGAACATAGCCTACTATTTATTCCGCAAGAAATAATGTAGGTACGCGTGCAGTGTGATAGAACCAAGTTGAACCGACATTCACACGGACGAAGTCCCGGGCAAATGCTAGTAAGTTCATTCATAAGCACGTTGTGTTGATTCCAGTACTTATTCATCCTTGATTGTGTAATTTTACAATTATTTTTATCTTATTACTGGCGTGAATATTTAAATTAATCCGTTACGGACAATAGTGGACAAAACATGCGCGCGAGTTGGTTAGCTCCGTCTCGGCTTATGAATTATAAATGTAATCTAATATTTATATCGGTTGAAACTATTTTGATCCGGTAGCTTGTTTAATTGTAACAGCCTGGGGCCTAATTGTAGTGTTCTATTGATAACGATTGATAGTGTCACTCGTGATCGTCGGTCGCTATCTATCGATAAACTGAAAGTCGGTGCCTTATGTTAAGTTGGTTTGCATAATTTAATTAAAACATGAATTCAGCTGTAGATTATTTCCTATAAAAATAACCCTCACTCAGAGAGGGTTATTTTTTATAGGAAATAATCTAACCTCTATAATTAATACCTACGTAATAAGTACATAAAACATTTTTATTTTATTTTAGAGTTCCTCTCACTTCTAGAATATACATTTTTGTGATTAGACTTTTAAGTACTTAGTCTAATGACGATATGAATCCAGTCCTGACCAAAGCCAATCCATGGGATTAGCGGAATTTAAAACTATAATAACATATTCTGTCACTATTTTAATGAATTTAGTTAGTAGAATTAAAAAAAAAACAAACACTTATTAAGAACAACAATAAAAACAAGAAATAAAACAAACTAATCAACAACAAGATCAAACAAATAACTATCAAGAATTGGCAACAAATTGAGTTTGTGATTGTAACAAAAAAAATTGCGAAGAACTGACAAGATTTGATCTTATTTTGTGGCGCATGTCGAAGAGCGCGCAAGCAGGAATGCGCGCTCAGTTTCGACGTTTGTTGGCGGAATTGATTTTTTTTAACATGATTATGAGCAGCTTCTATGTACTTTCCTATATTATCAAGATTTCTCATTCAAGAAGTGTCTTCTTACAATATTAGATCAAATGAATACACCTGAGCAGCTATGCGATTCTCTAAAGTCAGCAGCCATGAATTCGTGGCTGTCTGCAGCGCCGTCATACTTTTGGTGTTTGTTTGACAACCGTTGGCGACACCAGCGTTCCGACGTCGAGCACGGCGTGAACCGGAACTAAAAAGTGGCTGATTTTTAAAACCAAAACAGAGACAATCGTACACAGCCAAGAGACCGACGTAGAGATTAGTGAATACGGATTGACGCAGCGCAGTGCGCAAACGTCAAAACCAATGGCAGCTCGTCGTCTTTGTCAGACGTCAAGTTCGATGTCGAATATCTTTGTTTGTGAATCACACTACTGGTATTAATACTGCAGTGTGATTCACAAACAAACATATTGGCTGTGTACGATTGTCTCTGTTTTGGTTATACGACATGAAGTACAATCGATATTTATTGATTTCTTTTTTGTTGTGTTAAAATTGTATCGCAATGACTTCATTCAATATTTGATAGATTTATTACATAAAGATACAAAAATCAACCACTTTTTAGTTCCAGTTTACGGCGTGCTCGACGGCGGAACGCTGGTGTCGCCAACGGTTGTCAAACAAACGCCAAAAGTGTGACGGCGCTGCCGGCAGCCACGAATTTAAGGCTGCTGACTTTAGAGAATCGCATAGCTGGTGAAGATTTAGTACAGAGACTATGCCGCAATAAAAATTCATCTTCCGCGTCTTCACGCTCGCGATGTATTTTTTAGGGTTCCGTACCCAAAGGGTACCCTATTACTAAGACTCCGCTGTAACAACAAATACTAATAAACAAAATAAAATAAATATCTAAGGGGGCTCCCACACAACAAACGTGATGTTTTTGCTTGTTTTTGATCGATATTGATAACGGCAACAGGTAAACGCTTGTTTATAGATAATGGCACGGAACCCTTCGTGCGCGAGTCCGACTCGCACTTGGCCGGTTTTTATTTCATACAGTTTATTATTCAGATCCTCAAATTCCTCGGATCCCGCATGCATAGTCCCACAATACCAAGCCAGCAAAATTCATGTGGGGTTCCGCGTTTGTGGGAGTGGATTTCCTATCCATACGCCCTTTAAAAAAGGTGATCACTTTGAATCTCATACAGCTATGTTTGACATAGTTTTGTTATTTTAAGATTTTGTATAAGCCGCTATGCGTTTATATCTATATTGGGAAATCTCTTACAAGCAGCTGTGCCAACTTAACATTTGTTTCGTACTCTGATAATGATCTTACAACTTGTAACGATGTCTTTATAGCTTACAGTATATCACAGCTATACTGTTAAGCTGAAATGACCTTTATTCTACTGCCAATGAAGGCTTTTCTGATGTGTGGTCTTCTGTACCTTTGGGCGGATACAGAAATTATCGATTGTCAGTTCGACGTTAATTATGACAGATTGGTGTCTTTTACATTGATTGGAATAAATTATCTGGATTTAACGTTAAAGCGTAGGCCAGTGGACTAATATGTTAGTCCATTGGCCTACGCTAAGGGTAAGCAAAAAAAGAATACTAAATCTACAAACAAATCAGAGCAAAAGTTTTGATAAAGTACAATGCTTTTATATATAAACATCCAAGACTCGTAAACAAATGCTCGTATTCATTATACAAACATTTGCCCCTACCGGGATTTGTACCCGGGACCCGTGACCGAGCAGCCCTTATAGCAAGGGGTACAGACCACTTGGCCAGCCGGTCGTCTAATGCATGGCAAGTTTTGTTAGAATCGGTTTTTTCATTTCCAATACTACTAATTTAATGTTACTTGAGACTTTGTATGAATAGCGTACGACGTAAGCCCTCTTAACATTGAGACGTTGACCTCTTGGCCGCTTTCATCAATGATTAATAACAAACATCAGCTTTAAATTAATGGCTGTCGACATTTGTCGCTTTCGACACCAATGGTAAAATACTACTTACATTATCTATGTTAATTACGTTTTGAAATGACTTGCGAGCTTAACTAGATTAATTAATCAAAATAAACATGTATAACATGTCAAACTAACTATCACAGGTATTATTGACATGAGGTATGTGTGCCTGTTTATTTTGTTAATGTTTATAAAAAGAAGAGGTTTTTATTTCGACTCTAGTTTATGTATGTGTAACGCGATGGCTCCGTCAAATCAATATGTTTACGATCAATACCGGCTGGTCGAGCGGTCTGTACCCCTTCGCTATGCAGGCTACTCGGTCAAGAGGTCCTGCTGGGTTCGAATCCCGGTAGGAGCAAACGTTTGTATGATGAGTACGAGCATTTGTTTACGAGTCATGGATGTTTATAAGTTTATTTAGTATATTTCTTATAATTATATACATATTATTATCAATATTTATTCGTTGTCTAGTATCCATAACACAAGCTCTTAATAATGCTTTCTTTGGACTAGATAATAGGTGTGAATGTATGATTATTATTATTATTAATAGCTTCACAGATACAGTGCTATGTTTGATATGTAGCGTCACATCGTCCGAAAACGCTAAACGTTCCTATATTACTAAAAATGTATGGGTACCTATATTAACAAAATTAATAAAAACTATGTAATATGTACCTATCTTTTTATTCCAAATTGTCAAAATAATAGTTGTTCTCACAGATAACTATAACTAGGGTTGTTCTAATGGATGACAACAATCAAATACCATTATTAATCTTGGAAAATTATGAAAAAAAATGATTATTTTCATAAATTTTCTAAACCGTACAACATCAACCATATTCCATGCCTATAAGTTTGAATTATGTTTATGGATAAAAATGGCGTATATATTCCGAATCTGTGCAAAATAGCTCCATTTTCAAACATAGGCAATATCCCTAGTCTTTTTTCTGTTTGAAAGGGTGAATTAATTTTGGTCCCTTTTCATTTGGCAGTGATTTGATGAACACTGAGTGCAGCGAGGTATTCAAACGCAGCCAAGATTTAAGACTGCTTTTACCCGAGGAATATACTCTACTTTTCGTACCAACTGCGAGAAAATAAGAACAAATTTACAAGAATGTAATTTTTTGTTCAAACTGAACTTTATAAATCAAAAGTAGAGGTTTACATTTTGAGGTTTGCTAATTTGAAAAAAAATGCACGGAAGACTTTGCTATATGCACTCGATCCCTTTATTTTACTTACAGCAAAAAACTGTGGGCAACATGGCGAGACTTAATTTTTTATCATTTTGTTACAGTTTAGTGACTACGGATTTTTGTACACATTTTTTTTATTTTTATTTTATTCTATCCCTAGGAATAGTATGAAATTCATTACATTATCTCCCTGTCTTTTAAGGTCTTAGAATGACTAACTTTATGTTGAGTTTTCTTGACACAGAAAACGTAATTTTTGAGCAGGTGGTACAAAAAAGATATTACTTATAATGATATCATTTGAAGAATGAAAATATTTACAGGAATCCAAATAATTAACTAATAATAATTTTGAACCGTAATATGTAACTGATTAAGTCGTCTTCAGAAGCGAAAATGCGTAAATGCGTCAGCATTTACGTAGGTGGTTTAAATGAACTATTTAATTACAATTAATTAAATTGTAAATATGCAAAAAGCAATTTTACACTGTCATTAGAGCAATTAAGTAGTTTAAAGGAAAAAAGATTTTAATGTATCAATTTAAAATACTCTATTAGAAGCCGCAGAATACGTTCGAGTGTAAGTCACAAAACTGTTGACTATACTAAAAATTATAAAGTTACATAGGTATTTTCTTAAATTTTATTTTGTATTATTATAAATGTTATTTTTTTAAATTCCAAACAAAAAATGATATGTCCTAGTTCGGGATGTCAATCGAAGTGACAGCTTTAACCAATGAATTTCCAAGGGCTTGGGAAGACCAGAAATTCTTCTAGTTTTTATGTGTAAGTCTTAGTCGTAGATTAGTCACCCGGATTGTGAAAGGTCGCGGGTTCGCTCGCCCCAGGAAATTTAGTTTTGTAGTCTAAATATTTTTCATTAGATAAGATGATAATAAATTAAGATATACTCGGGGTTTCTCTGCGTGATCAAATCAGAAATAATGAGATCCAGAGGAGAACTACAGTCAACGACATAGCTTAAAGAAGAGCCTCAGTGGTGGTGATTTCATTTTTTACAAAAATTTGTTCGACAACCATTTGTCAACCGTTTGCGATACTAGCGTTTCGACGACGAGCACGGTGTGAGCCGTAACTAAAAAGTGGTTTGTTTTTATAGTTTTGACAAAATAACAAACAACAAACATACACAGCCAAGAGGTCGACGTAGAGTTGTAGTGAATACGCGCAGCGCTGTGCTCAAACGTTAAAATCAATGTCGTTTCGACGTCAGGCTCGATGTCAAATATTTCTGTTAGTGAATCACAACTGTAGGCCTCTTTTCAAGGAATCCCATGGTAGGTATATGAAAGAGGGGAGGAAATGTGCTGGCAAATAATTCCAAGTTTTTGAAGTACAAGTTACCTTATAAGTTTTAGTATCTATCGGCAGATCCAAATTTAGATACAAAAGAGAAATAATTTCAATCGATATTTGTTCATATTAATCTCTATTATTAAGTAAAGCTTGAAACTTATAGGTAGGGGCTTAAAACTAGGAATTTCCTCATTTTACTAATAAATTATAATTTATACTTCACTAAGGACTTCGATAATTTTATTACATGTAATGCACACTTATTACCGTGTTAATTTACATCTGTTTTCCCAATATGTCATTGATATCTTTATGTACCACTACTTAATGTGTAACAATTACTACGTAGTTGGTTATTATTTTCCGTTATAAGAAGGTCAGTCTTAGTCCTTTGATAGTATAATCAAGTTCTACTTAATTAAAAAAAGAAAACAAAATTAGCCCGTTCAATAGAATGACATGGTATTGAGTAACCTCGCTTTGAATTATAAAGTATCAACACAACACGGACGACAACCATCAATGAGAATCGGATAAATTTGGTGTGATTAAAAATTGTACGAAAATATTTTATAAAATTTAAAACCCAATTCAAAACGCTTTAAAGGCAAAAATGATTCTTAGTTATCTACATAATTTCAAGTTACTTTTTGAAGATTGGATTTCACTTATTTCTGGAAACAGCCAAGCAAGATAAGTACATAAACTTTATTTCTTGATTGTTTGTTGATTTTGAGTCATTTCGTAAGTGAGCTTTCTGTTGATGAAATTATTATTACAAAATAATAATTCAAAAACAAGCTTTTTCTGCTCAATTTGATTGGTGATACGGCTTTTTCCAAGTCCGCCAGGCTAGATAACACCGTCTTAACAGGCAGACTTATCTGCCTTCATAACAAAAATAACAGCATTGTTTTTCTGACACTAAGGAGCTGGCGGTCTTACATCCAACTGAGCAGTTGAATGTAAGACCGCCAGTTCCTATAGTGTGAGAAATCTAGTTGTAGGTATCTTTGCTTCCAAGTGATGCTAAGGCTGAAGCCTTATCATCACTTTACCATGAGGGAGCTACCCCGTTAAGAATTTAATAAAATTATAATCAACAACTTATCCACAGCCGGGCAGCAGCCTTCCTGCCCGTGTAGGAAGGCGTGTAGTGTTTGTCTCGTGACAAGCGCACAAGGATCTTTTCAGCCATCACACCACCACTCTGTATGACAGAAACCACAACGAGGCTCAACAGCTTACAACGTGCCTTCTAATACAAGGTTTTTTTTATATTAACGAGGTAACTCTTGACCTTCATCTCACCTGATGGTAAGTGAAGATAAGGCCGACGATGGAAGCGAGCTACACCCGGATTCCCCAACCACAGATGTAATGGCTATCTTACCTCTAAATGCCGGCACACAACAATGCTGTTAACATTATTGCTAAGGCGGCAGACTTAGTTGAGATGGTGGTAGCTATCCAGGCGGACTTAGAAAAGCCCTACTACCAACCAAACCGAGCAGAAAATTTCTGCCCCACGGGAATGGAACCCCGGACCTTTAGATCTTAGTTCGCTGGTCTCAACCACTAGACCACAGAGGCGTGTATGGTGGAGCTCTAGATTACATAGTTTGAGGATGCAGCTCAGATTTACCCATTTTACTTTTTGGTGTTACGTTTTAGGATCCGCAGGAGCTGAGTATAATACTCAACAAGAAACCACGAAACAGTATTTTTCGCAGAATACAGTTAAAGATTACTACTCTCATGCTGCTTTATGTTTTTAAGTAAGTAAGTAAGTAATTTATTTGTCAAAACACGAGTGTACATAATTTTTAATGTAGATCTTAAAACAATAATTGTCCTACGTGCTTTAGCCAATATGGCGTACAAATATTATATACTACAAAGACATTATTAATTGCATGCCAAAAGTATATTAAAAATTCTCATTTGTTAAATTCATAAAAATGAAAAATTAAATTAAAATTTGATTGATTTTGCTTATTTAAAAAAATAATAATAATATAGGTCCAACTTTGTAAAACAAAAAAAAAAAATATATACATCCCAAAAATCATTCAAAAATTAAAAATACAATGTCAAAAAAACATACAGGTATATAGGTAAGTTTTCAAAAAACTGTTAATAAACTGTTGGTGTGATGTGCAGTGTTCCTGTATGTATAGTAAATCTGTACGCCCGCCGGCGCGCGGCGTCTTAGTAACCATTTTTTACCTTCTCAATACGCGAAAAAAACAAAAATCAGTGTACTAAACAAATAATGTAACGATATCGAACAAGGAAATTCCGTTAGTGTTCACAGCGCATTGGTATGGACAGTAAATGAGGCAAATTAGGTAGCAATAAATTCCTAAATAGGCACGGGGGGAATGCTCGAGTGAACGTGCCCCGCCCTGCCAATCAGCTGCCGCCTCTGTTAAGGCGAATGTTTTGATATAACCGTCTATTTCATCTAACAACCTCTCATACTGTATAGCAGAGTACGTTACCATTGGGTCGGTGGTGTTACGGCACAAACTCCTTATGTGTTTCTTCCATAGCCTGTGCCCAGCATTGGGTAGTATATAGGCTAGTGATGAATGATGCTACCTCTAAAGTTCACCGAAGACAGCGATATGTGACTTTATGAAAAACCTATTTAACTTATTGCCGTTAAAAAAAACATTTTATTATGACTATGTTTCTGAGGGCAGTAACACAGATTATAAAATAGTCCCGTAGTATATCTATTGTGTGTAAGTTCACTGGATATTTGCATATTCAAATCAGTTACTCACCCTTCTCTCTAACAAGTTTTAGCTATTGTGTAAAGTTAATTAAGGAAAATATTAATGTTTATTTATTTATTTAACTAATTATTAATGTACAGACGACAGCACATCAAGTGTAACAGTTGCACTACGAAAGCCACCTCTATTGCGAACGGAATAAGGGTGGTCTCAAGGTCAACTTTTACGCTTGATGTACAAACATCGTCAGTTCAAGAGTAACTCTTTGAGGTTTATGGGTACCTCAAATAAGAGTCATTTACCTACTGATGTGTTACGCGCGCGTAAACAAACTAATGAAACACAATGGAAAATGCCATTTCAGGAAAATTTAAATTATACCGCTGCTTACACAGAAAATTTATAAGCACACCTTCTGCTGCGATGTCTGTACCTTGCTTACAAAAAGGGGCCGCTATCATAGCCTTAACTTTTAATATAATCGGCCACCGTGACATATCGCTGGCGTAGTTTTATTGACTTCTTATTATAAACTAATAATAATTATCATAACCCGGCACAATACAGCCGGATGTCGGTCACATTCGTGTTTCATGGATAAATAAATAAGTGCTCCGAAACAATTATCAGATAGCATTCCTATTTTTCATTCTCTTTGAATTTTTCAGATGTTATTATCATTTCCTGGCTAATCGATAAACGCACAATTATTCATACAAAACTTTAGAAAATTCGTCATCTTTTAATGACGCTAATATAATTTTATGCTGCGATGATTACAGTTACATCATAAGCTAAGATGCTCGCAGCCACTTCAATTTCAATAGTGAGTTGACTCATAAAAACAATAGATAGATCCTTTGAAACTTTTACGTAACATATAAGTATCAAGTATTACTCATAGCAATTGCCTACCTACAACTTAACAAGCCATTCTTTACGTTTTCATAAACAACTACAACTGTTTTAATTATAGTTTCATTATTCACAAATATAGCTGGAATTGGAAATATAAATCCATAAAATTAAATATCGTTTATGTAGTCTATCTCACAATGAGTGACACGTACAAAATCTTTGTCCGGAAAATTAAATTGTATACCAATTTAATTTCATTTACCTTTTTCTCTTTTGATAAATTTAATTATACAAATTATAAGCAGCGTGTGCCAAACAGTTTTGTTAATGAACTGCAAAAAAATAATTGACATTGTTCGATCAAGATCTCGGGCTTGCTTTGTCCTGTGTTCGGCAAAGTCATTTTATACATAATAGCTTAACAATGAGTGTACTTACGTAGTTTCAACGTGTTAATATTTAAGTCACAGTCTAAAGAATTCCTTTGAACTTGAGTGTTTTATTTGCAGTAGTTAAGCAAGTTTTACTCTTGATTCTTATACTCTAAAGTGTCATCGTCTATAAGTAGTGTATTCGTCCGGGATTTCCTCACTTCCGCCAATGCTATGGGGTTTTCTCTTCATTACAACATTTTTTCTTTAGACTCACGTTCCGTTTTACGGAGCCGGATCCATTTTTTAGCGTTTGCGGTCAACCTACCTAATTTGATTAGTTTAAATACCAAAACTAGATTTAATTATGAAAGTTAATGGGAAACGGGGGTGTTGTGAGTTAACGGAACTTTTATAAAGTCTTAGACAAATAAAAAACCAATTTCGGTTTTATAATTCAAATCCAATTCTTAGCCTAATATTACCTATACTTACCTCAGCTGTTTGGTAAAGTAGTTATTTGAATTCACAAAAAGCATAATGAAGCATTAGGATGTGCTTACAAAGCTGCTTAATTTGAATCCTTGACACCAGAAGTCATATATTTACTGAAATTTTAATTATACTAAGACACTCAATAAATAATGTTTATCGGATATTTTTTCTGTTTTATAAACAAACTAGTTATCTAGTTTTGAAAAACTCTCAAGCCCCATTTAATGCCATCATGGCATATTAATATTTAATAAAATCAATGCTAAATCTTAATATAAACTTTAGTAGTGTCAAAAAGTGTCGTCTATCTGATAAACCCTAAAGATACAGTTTAAAAAAAATTAGACCTCGAAGAATCCAAGATCATTAATTTCGCTTCGTAATTACCATGAAAGAATGACATGTACATGTTACAATTTGTCTCAATTCGTGCGAGGACATGCTATGTCATTAATAATGATTAATAAAGTAAATCGAACATTAGCAACACAGAGTAAAAACTAAAAAAACTATTAATTATTTAACAACCGTTACCTATGATCATTTTTATTACTTAGAATAATTATTCAAACTATAAAAAATTCATGGCTCCAGGCGGGAACTTCACTGGTTTTCAGTGGAACCTAAAAAATGTATAAATATCAAAGCTTTTAAGTTTGTATTATTTACTTGTATAATTGATAAATTATAATCCTAAGCCGTTATTATCTCAGGACCTGTTTATAAAAGTACCATGTTGCAGAACAAAAAAGAACTAGTAGGTACTCTTTAAAATTATTTCTAGATAATAAGTACAGTTAATGTTTTATATTTGCATACAATGCCAGAGCAATACAAAGTAATATGATCCTTTTGATGGTACTCACAGAGTTTAAGCTCCAATAGCTGATTTCGCATATAAATTGACTAGACGTTTCATGACTCATCAAGGTTTGCCTTCCAAAATGAAATGTCACATTTTTCTATTGGATTGAATAAGAAATAGAACTGTCCATTCTAGTTTAACCCTTAATTGGACGCGTGGGTACCGCACATCCCAGACCGTATGTTTATAACATTTTGAAATTTGAATTTACCAGGCTAGTTTTTCTAGTAGCTTCATAAAACGGTGAGGCCTTCGTAATTTATTTGGGAACGGCGCTTGATTGTATTCAATTTTGCTAGCGTCATTTGGGGTATATAACACCCTACGTTTACGTGACTGCTGTTTACTTACTTTAAATATTTACGTAGTTTGGATTTTTTTAACCGTCTGTAGTATGAAGTTTTATGTAATTTAAAAGGCCAAATTTAGCTCGAGTTCATATATAAAAACATTTGTAAAGCAGTTGGCTATCAATTTGGTCGATCTTCATCAAAGGGTAGGGTCTGGTCCCGTACTCTACTCCGTAGTATATAAAAAGGATGTCCTTTTTATATACTACGTAGTCATGAAGTTGAGGGCTATGATTCGACTCGTATCACAGAAAAAACAGATTTCTTAAATTGAGACATATTTATTTCAGTCAAAGCAGTTTTCTTTAATCCAAAAAAACCTTCCTCCCTATAGACGCGTGAAAATACTTTCTTGTTTGTAGTAAAGATATCTTCTTAAATATTTTTTCTTAATGTAAGATTATTATTTTTTTAAGCAAGACAATACAAATCGTCTTAAGAATTCCCATTATATCAATTCAAGTACACATATTTTTGATCTTGACAATTCTGATAATATTGGTTCAATAAAAACCTATTCTTAAATTTATGAAATATTTTCTTCGAGCATGACAAATATGTATTAAATTTAGATTTTAAACTGTTATTTCAAGATTGACATTGTTTTACCGACAAGCGAATCTTATTTTCTCTTAATGAAATATTGCATTAAATTAATTTTTTAATTATTTTGCATTGAAGATATTTTTTCTCAATGACACAAAAAATTGTCTGAATGACACAAAAAAAATATATTTTAAAATAAGCTGGTAATCTTAGAACAAGAACATTTTTATCCCAAAACTAGTAAATTTTCTTTAGAACAGAGAAATGTAGGATTTTAAATTAAGATGATAAAAAATTCTAAATGTAAGTAAAACATATTATCAAACCAATATTTTTATCTTGTAGTCAATAAAAATTATGAGAAAAAAAACGTTTTTAACCAAGACTTGCTCTTTTAAATTGAAGTTCAGTTTTGTTGGGCTGAATACATATTTTATTGTATTTACAAAAATTCTTGAGAAATTTGATTTTCTTGATTGAATAAATCCTTTTTTTCTGTGTAGGGCCAGCCGATCACCTTCGTTCAAATGACGTGAAGTATGTCCTAGAACCAAAGATAGAAAAACAAAAACTACATGCTTCAAATGCTAAGTAAACGTGTGCAATGATCATTATGATTGCTGATGCGAAAACTGTGTTACCAAAACATTATCATTACTTTGTTAATATTAAAAAAAAAATAACAAAAATTAAACCGACTTCTAAAACAAAAAAGAAAAAATAATTATATTTCGGTATCTAGGTGCGGTTTCTGCAATATCAAGTGCTTTTCCTTGTTATTGCAGGTGTCTATAGGCGGCGGTAACCGCTTACCACCAGGTGGGCCGTCAGCTTGTTTGTCATCTAGTTGTATAAAAAAAAACAAGGTACTTACCTCCCAAATTATATTTTTTGGAGTTGGTGCTTAACTTTCTATTGTCTCTGGAAACAGATTAGCACCAACTCCAAAAAATATATTTTAGGAGGTAAGTACCTATGTACCGAAATATATATATTTTTTTCTTTTTTGTTTTAGAAGTAGGTTTTATTTTTGTTAAAAAAAAATTCACCTTGTTAAGTGGTTTCCTAAGGTCAAAGCAAGATGGGTGGCCGTCAGCACTATCGACTTGCCTGTCTCTCAGGTTTTAGTTGAAATACATAGTGAAAGCATTATCTTCTAACTCCTAACCGTTAAGGAGTTGTACCTTCCATCACCAGCTCATCAACATGAGATTGATGACTAACAGAAGTAAATAACTTTGGAAAAAAGTTAAACGTGTCATACGTGCCCATAAAATATGGGGTTTGCTCTTAATTTCCCTGGGATCCCATCATCAGATCCTGACTTGGTGACAATGGGACCACCTCAAGAGAATACTCTATCGAATAAAAAAAGAATTTTGAAAATCGGTTCACAATTGATAGAGAAATCGGTGAACATACATAAAAAAAACATACAGTGGAACATATAACCTCCTTCTTTTTTGAAGTCTGTTAAAAAGAGTTAAAAATATTTCGTGGTTTATTTCTATTAAAAAAATTGTGGTATTACGACTATACACCCCAAGCGACTGCTTATGTTATGTATTATGCGCGCCCAATTAAGGGTTAATACACAAGTAAGGTCAAGTGAACCAAAGAGCATTGAAGTCATATTGAAGTAAAATTAATTAAGTGTAGGGGAGAGAGGGGAACTTCGAAGTCTAAAATTAAGTGGTCATTTATTTCTTAATAGAAAATGATAAAGAACTGCTAGATATCTGATATTCTCTTATCATACAGATACAAGACCCAATAAAAATCAATATTATCATTTTATACGATTCATGGAACAAGGAATAGGTTAAAGTAAAAAACTGTGAGAGCAGATTTTAATTATTTTTAGTTTATTTGACAGTAAACAAACAGCCAATATGGCAACCGCAGTAACAGAAGAATGTTGACCCAAACATCTTTGTTCTTATGATATCTTTTATCTGGCTAGGGAAAGCAAAACCCAATTGATTTGAATGTCAGGTGAGTTATACTCAGAATATTTTACTGAGAAAATCATTCACGGAAGTAAAGAAGAATTTACTTTTGAATACCTACATAACTCGTAGCAAGTGTGCGTACGGTAATGTGTTGGTATGCAATTTTGTTTGAACGTTATTTATAAATATATAAAATACTGTACATAATTTATTATGTTTCGCCTTTTCATCCTTACACTGTAGATATTCCATCTACCCGCGGAAAATATTTTGCCAAATCATTAGTAACGCGTACTGCTAAGGAGTGAACTCTCTGCCTGCCCATTTGTTTCTTGAAACCCAGTTTTGGATATCCTCAAGACTAGAGTAAATAGACACCTTCTAACATGTACCATCGTAGGCCACAATTATTATCACGTAATATCAAGTGTCATTGTGGACAAATGTTTGCCTATTAATCTAAAAATAAAATATTTGGTTTGTCATAATTTTACAATATTTGTTAACGTCCCTGAGGTGTGACGTGTCGGTGACTGATCTAAACATCTGAGCTACCAAGGACATGGGATAACCCAAAATTGAAAAAAAATATTATTAAAATAGAATATTTCGACATTGTAGGGTAGACGTTAGTCTAACGCAAATACAGACAGACTAGCAGAATTTCACACGGTTATCCCAAGTATTTGGGTGGGCTGTCCTATGTGTACGCGAGTACATGGGATCTTGGGATAATTGTGAAAATCTGAAGTGTCACTGGACTCATTTTATGTGAAAAAGACTTACCTAATTTTTTTTGTTCGATTCTCCCTGTAAAAGGAAGGCAAAGGGAACTAATGCCCATACAGACATGTCGTCAGTGTTTGTTGTTTCATGTAACACATTTCAATGCATCTTGGGAGTATCTGACACGAAATATATGCTGATAGTCTCCAAATGATGTTACTTTATGGGGTGGATAACCATAAAAAAATCTCATCGTATTTCAAACCATAATCACTTTTATTATAATAATCTTTTAGTTGCACGTCAACACAAACACTTATTTTATAAAACTACACCACCTTTATAACATAAAGTTCGCTCAGACACAATCTTTGATAGTCTCCATATGATGTTACTTTATGGGGTGGATAACCACAAAAAAATCTCATCGTATTTCAAACCATAATCATTTTTATTATAATAATCTTTTAGTTGCACGTCAACACAAACACTTATTTTATAAAACTACACCACTTTTATAACATAAAGTTCGCTCAGACACAATCTTTAATTATCGTAATAAAAATCTTGACTGACACCACAAAATCCTGCCAGACTTACCTAACATTAAAATAGTATCAAAACAGACAATATTTTATTATCTATTGCCGCATTGATAATAAATATTGTCTGTTTTGATATCGTAGCTCTCGCGTTGATGTCTTTTTAAGGTATTTTTAAATATCCATGAAAATGAGTTTATATAACTTACTTTTTAGCCGACTTCAAAAACGAGGAGGTTCTGTTTGTAATTCGGTTGGTATGTTTTTCACTAATACTTTTTCGTCTTTTTTGATTGTTTGTTGAGTTTTCCCTATAAAAGAGATTTCCGGCAAAGGATCAAGCCCATACAGCTATGACTGATGTATTTTCTTTATTCGTATATTTTCTTTGCAGTTATTGCAGTGTATTTACATAATGAAATGTAAAATCTATTGTTTTTCAGCCAAACATTTTAATAATAAACAATAAAAAATATGACAGGAATAAAATCGAATGAGTATAAAAATTAGCTGATTAAAATGGAGAAGTAGAATTTACACAATTTTCATAGTTTTCTTGTTCTAATTTGCAATTAATCTATTTCGGGTACTAATTAATGAGCATAAGAAGGTCTTGGTGTGATGTCAAATAAGCACTTTGTACAAAAAGTGCAAATCTACGCATTTTTTTATTATTTAAGCTTTTCTTGATTTGGAATCGAAGAAGTAAATTCTCGTGCAGTTATTTTTAATTACTGAATATGTAATTCACTATTCATTTAAACATAATTGGACGGGTGTATTTGTTATTCAATTCATAATTAAAAAAACAGCATACAAGAAATGTAATATATTGTGTTTTCTTATTGCTATCGGTGTAAATTTCTTTTTTGCGTTTTCAAAATATTTTAACAATTGTTTAGGTGCACCTGCACTGTCATTCTCCTTACATTCTGTATACTTCTGCTGTCGAATGTTTATACATTCGAAGTCATTATTAATAGTAAAACGAGAATAGAACTAAATAAATATGACGATCCTAAAAGGAAACTGGACCAATGTATTTGTCTCGTCATTCCCTATAGTTCTGCGGTGAACCCAACCACAGACCATATTGATCCGCAAACGTTTCCGTGTGTCATACCGATAAAATTGTAACTTATCATAAATTCCAACCGGAACATAATACATCATCGGAAGTTTATTAAAAACAGATCAATGTGTCCACTAACTACTGATATCAAGACACAAGCGAGTAAAAGGTGCTATAAACCTCCAGTGACCGCGCGAATGTCTGCTAGTACAGCCGCGTTCTCGCATCTCGCGTGATAAAACTTTTTTAATCGTGTGCATAGAGTTCGAAACGTGACAGTTCTATTTTATAATCTGTGGACTGAATTTTGGAGGGACATTAACGACTTCGTTCACGTGGAGTACACGAGAAAGAAGGTAAGAATTTCCATAATAATTATTAAATAAGGATTAAAAGTGGTCAATTATCAATCTTGTTCATATTACTCAACGTGATTGAGTGAAAATTTTATGATTGATGTTTTAAAGTTAAATCACTTGAACAATTTGTATTGGCTTTTTGTATAGAATTAAGGAGATAAAATAAAAAAAAACCATATGATGTGTGTACAAATAACACATACGTGGTCATTTCATTAGTGTTACGTAAAATATTTGAGAAAATTATTGTAACTGATTGAAGCTCATTATGTAAGACTACCTACTTTTTCTGCTAGTTCATTACAAAAAAAATTAACTAAATTCATAAATGTTAAAGAGCGACTCTTTATATTATAGCAAACTGTTTTTGATATTCGTAATTGAAAATGAAAGCGTTAGGAACGTTTAGTTTGGTTCGAGTAGCTATAATCCAAAATAGTTAGATGCACGTTGGTATGGACCAAAGTTCAATCTAGCTATTTTGAATGAGCAATTTTTTCTGAAATCGAAAATCGAACTTTTTGCAAAAATATATATGACAGTCGATGTTATCTAAGTTGGTACATATGCTAAGTATTTTCATAAATGTCAGATCAGTTGTTTTAACTTTGATAATGACTGGAATATTTTATAGTAAAAACACAATCCACCGCTATTAGTTTTAAGTCTGAAGTGGTACAACCTTGAGGCTGTATCGCCAATATTTGCGCAAACGTTCGTCCAGATCAGACTAGCAATGACACAACTATATATGTAAATAAATTTAGTTCTAATATAAATATTCAACCGTGACTTGTAAACACAAGCGTAAATAATTAACAATAAATTGCCAGATGATTTGGCTTACAAAAACGGCCGAGGAATTTGAATTATCAATAAAACAGGTTATATAATCAGATGTAACGGGATTATTTGTATGATTATAAAGTATGCTATCTCAAGTTATTTTAATTATTCAATGTTTGAATAAAAGGCAATTAGTTTCTGTCAAAACAAGGTTAGTTCAAAAAAGAAAATGTAAAACTCTTTATAGGTACTAGTCTAACATGTTAGACAGTACTCGTATAACTAGTGTAAGTTATTACAAAAACTTTTTTACTTATTAAAAAAGTTATCATTTAAAACGTTTTTGGGAGAGTTTAATCAAAAAATAATATCACTCTTCACCTAGAAGCTTTTTAACATATTTTAGGTATCACCTAGAAATTATGAATTAGCCTTTATTTATATTACTATAGCAATTACTATCCCCGCCCTAGGGCGTGATTTTTTTCTTGTCTAGATATTTTTCTAAGTAAATGTGTTTTTCACACATCTATAAGGAAAAAATAAAATTAAGAATAATCAATATCAATTTGTACTCGCCACAATATTTGTTAAAAGAAATATAATCTTTTAGTGTAGCGTTTACTTTTGACTGAGTTGGAGAAAATAAATCAGACTGAAATTATCCCTCTTATTCGTAAAAGGTTTTCATCTAGTCAAAACAAGACTATAATACCCAAGCGCAATATTCTAACCTAAGTAAATTTTATTGTTATGCATATGCGCTTGTGCCTGATTCATTCTTTAACATGTTTACATATGTGAACTGATATTAGTAATCTAATGTGTGTGGGATATCATTGAGAAAAACGCTGAGTGCAGTACCTATTAATAAGAAATTTGTGTGGGCTACTGGTGACTTAATGATACACACACAATATTATATGTATAAGCCTGATATTATTATTTATTAATAACATTTATCGAGCTACTAATCAATTTAGAGTGAGATTATTATGCTCGTGATTTATATAATCTGAAACAACTAAATTACGTAACAATTTTACTCAATTTTCAAATAAAATCTTATCCATCAGATATAGTACCTAATACACACTAAATCCATACTCATTTTATAAATTCGATAGTAACTCTATCTATCTGTTACCGTCCATTTAGATGAATGGAGATAGTTTGAGGCCTTGGGAAGGACTTAAGATACTTTTCGGAGCGATAACCGACATCCACATGGACGGAACAGAGAGAGTTAGATATAATACAAGAAAATTTTTTTTAACTAGTATATTTAATACTTAAATTACAAACCAAAATTCAAAATTTTTTATGGTAAAACAAAAATGGCCACCGCTGATTTTACTGCAATTACGGTAAGGTACTCGATAAAATACAAATCTGTTTCAATATAGGCCAGTATTTTATATCAACAATATTGTTGCACCCATTCAGTCGCTAGCAGAACTGGCTCACTTGCAATTTAGTTGCAATGTAGAAGTATAGAATATACGTTAACATTTACAATGCAAAGGGCGCGGTAGAACCAATTTCAAAAGCTTGGACAAAAATGTCATATCAACACTACATCCTCCTAGAAATTGACACGCGTATGCTCCAACATATCATTGTTGACTTTTTGCGTCCACCCGGAAAGAATCTGGTATTTTTTTCTCCTTATCTTTGACCTTATATCGAAAGTACTATAGCAATTAAACGAGTTTTTAATAAGTGAGAACAATTTATAATATAAAGCACGCATCACATTTTCCGGGTAACCTTGCACTGTCGTTGACACTATGACTGGACTAAAGAAAGTGTTCGAATATTGAGTTATAGAGATAAAGCTTCATAAATAAGAATTTACTCAGTAACCGTCTTGTGTATGTGCTGAGTCAGACTTCCAAAATCCTGCTCAAAAATGAGGTAATTTAAATCCTTAAAGTCGGTATTTTTTTGCTTATTCAATATACATCAAGCTTTCATAATATTTAAAGATAAACTTGCCGTTAGAATTTACAAGACCCTGGTACGACTTGTTATAACAAGCGCCAAAGACTGTAAATCGCGACAATGAATGTAGTGTGCATTTAAAGTATAACACTTACTAGGTCACCCTTTTAAGTCTGGAATGTGATAAAATTACTTTATTCGTATACTGCAATTACTTGAGCGTACAAGTTACTGTCTGATCGTGTACTTACCTTATATTTGTTATCTTAATAGATATAGAGCTCTTTATTCCTGCTTCTTCGAAAACAACTTTGTTTGTATTATTAAATTTCCTCCTAAATCATCAGCTGATTGCTGTTATACCTACACTCAATAGGTAAGCAGTTATTTATAGTGATCTGAAGCTAATTACAGATTCACACATGTAGTTAACTGAACAAATGTACAGTGAGCTATACAAAATAATAAACAGTGTAGACACAAAATATTAAACCTTCGCATCGCAGTAATGTAAGATCCAAATATAAAATAAAAGGACAGTCGACAGCACATCAAGCGTAACAGTTACACCTCGATAGCGCCCTTACTGCGTTCGTAATAGAGACGGCTTTCGTAGTGCAACTGTTATACTTAATGTGCTGTCGTCTGTACAATGAAATGAATATAATTAATAAAACCATACATCTATGAATAGAAGCCTGCTAATTGACTCTTCCGCCGATTCAATATTTGTATTAAATATGTTAAGATCTAGAATAATTAGACATATAAACATAATTAAATCAATAAGATTTCTACAAATAATGACTTAACCATTTTTTTTTCAGTTAAAGTTATTTATTAGGTCAATTAATCTGTACTGGACCAATTTACGTAAAATATGATAATTATAATAACAATAATGTAAAAAAAATAAAAACATTAAATTATATATATACTTTTTAGATTTTATAACTTGTATTATAAATACTTAATAATTCATAGGGAAGGCATTGGAAACACCTCTTTGAATGTATCTTCGGTTTAACTACTTCCAACAGGAATATTTTTATCATAGTTATGCAACTATTATCTAATCCATGGTTATAGTCTGTTTTTTGAGAAATTGAAATATGCAGTGAATAGCTTTTTTATACTATGTCTGGTGGTGGTGTCGTATTGTTTTAGGTATTTATATCTTTACTCTACATTAACTACATAATCAAAAACGTAGTCTGAATAGTATTGATGACAACATACAAAAGGCGGCATTATCGCTGAAAGCGATCTCTTCCAGGCAAACTTAGGATGGAAAGAATTTATGTAAACTTTAAATTATTAGGGTATAAGTTGGCGTTGGATGGTTGAGTATGTAATTAAACTTAATATGATAATGCCTACCATATGCCCTTTCCTTTATTTCGGTCAGTAATAAAATAACATAAAAATCCACAATAAAACCTGTTACAGTTCCCTTAATCGCTCGATACCATCAACGAGGTGATGCAAGACAGTTTGTCTGATTGACTTAACTAGGTCAAGTAACTTATCACCCTGGGTGTATACAAGTAATGTACACGTGTGTACAGTCCATTAGAACATGGGAATGAAATATGGACACACACGTACAGATAGCACATGAAGTGTAACGTTTCGCTACCAAAGCCGCCTCTATTATACGCAGAACTCACACACAATATAAAATCTATTGTGTCCAATATGGTATTTCACAGATTAACTTTGACTATTGGTGATATAATAAGGTAGTTGACAATTTTTATTTCATTTCATAAATAAGAAATATATAACTGATAAAGAAATATTGCAATATAAATAGTATGTCTAAAATCAATAGTTTCACAGACATAGTAGTATGTTTGATGTGTTGCGGGCTTGCGGCGCATCGTCCAAAAACGCTCCATAGAAAATCTTTGGAACAGTTGACGTCACATGTTCCTATTTTACTAAAAGAACGTATAGGCATAATGACAAAATTAATAACAACTATGTAATATATGTATTTCTTTATAGATGCCATAATAATAGTTATTCTAATTGATATCAACAATCAAATATCATTAACATTTTTAACAATACATAAAGAAAGAAAACGAAAAAAGCAAGATTACGACGATTGTTACCTTAAAAGTTATAATAGTAGGCGTTATAAACGCACAAAATCAAACATGCTGTGATTAACATTCTTGATAAATTTTGGTGAAAAATTGACCATTTTTATGAATTTTATAAACAGTAGGTACAACTTCAACAATATTCCATATCTTTTAATTTTGAATTGTTTTCATGGGTAACAGTAACGTATATTTCCGAATTTGTGAGAAATAGCGCCAAAATTAAGGGAATCAAAGTTCAAACTGTTGATGTGCTATCGATTGTACAGAATTCCTGACGTTTTTCTAGAAGCAGATTCATTATTGCAAATAAACAGGTTCTATTCTTAACTTATCATAAATCGGTACTCGAGCCTGGAGCTGGATATGAAATCCAACCTTTTCATTTAGAAAAAAAAACGTATGCGTAATCATGTAGTTTTTAATGGCATAATCTGTCAAACAAGCATTTAATCGATCTGAAGTATTAAAGGTTAAGAGGGCCAAGGAGTAACTCGACCAGAACCGAACTCCTCCCCTTTTTAATTTTATTTTTTCAGGTCACATTTCTAACCTAACCAAAACAATTTAATTTAGTCTGTAATTTTATATACCGTAAAAAAGGAATAAATTTGACACTGGTAAAGTTGCGCCCCCAAATCATATGGCGCACCTGCTATATCATAAAATCGTTTGATAGGTGACGTGGTTGAAATTCCGACAATCTTGCTGTGACTAAAGTGAATTAAGTGTGAATAAAGTACATTTTTTTATGGTAATTTCACTAAAATTGCCTACAACTCGCGCAGTGTAAAATATAAATTTTTTCACGTCAATTTTAACCTAACCTAAAACATAAATCAATACTTTGGTCTTGACACTAACTTAATAAAATCATTTAGAAACATTAGATATTACATTAATTTTACATAATGTAATATTTTTAGTATTCATAGAATCGAACGTACTATTTAAACATTATTACGTGTTGGATGAGATCATGTAACATTTTGATTATTATGCTTCCTACTCTTCGTGTCAGCGCATCGTGCGATTACGATCGATTTTGGATCAAATTCACTTTAATTAAATTAAAATACAATAGGTACCTACATATCTTTTTCTCAATATAGGTGGGAAAAAGATAACTGTCATAAAAGCTTGACTTTTAGTTAGGCGTGTTCTTATTTCGATCTGACTAGTCCCAATAAAATGTATTGTAGCTGTTTTAATAAACATTGCTTTCTAAAAATTGTATCTTATTTTTGGAGTTGCCTACATTTGAATAATTTGACAATTCTGATATAGAGAAATATATGTACTGTCGACAGCACATCAAGCGTAATAGTTTGCCCTTACTCTAACCGTAATAGAGGCGACTTTAGTAATGCAACTGTACCACCTGTTTTGTGTCATCTGTACTGTATTTAAATTTAATATTATTAAGTGTCGCCAAACTTAACACTAAAATCTAGCATTTACTGCCATAACTGTTACATATTTAATTTCTTGTTTTATTTTTAAGGAGCTCGATGACGATGTTGTAACCGTTCTGGTTTTGATCTCGAAAACCAAACCACTTTCGATTATGTTGGCCCAATTACGTGACCGAAAGTATTTTTAAATTCAATTTTCCTAATTGGGACCGACAAAGGAATGTTGTCCATACAGCTGTATCTGATATGTGTTTTATTTTTGTCTTCCATATTCACTTAGCAAAAGACATTTCTTAGGTTTGGGTATCAGACCACGACTACTCACAATGCAGGCTACGGTGGCGTTCCAACATATTTGTATTTTTACTCCTTAATATCCAACTAATGGTTAAATACTTTTTAAATTTGAGACCCTCTTAAATATTGTCAAAGTCAAAAATGTTAGGCACAAACTCCAATATGTTACGGTTATTGTAAAAAAGGTCCTTCTATCTTTTCGGTCGCGATTATAATAATGTCAGTCAAAATTGCTTGCGTGTTCTAATAATGTATGGATCGAGACGGATGTTTTAGAACATTCGAAAATAATTGATTAAGCTGTCACAAAATTATTCACACTAAGTAGCAAGATTTATCTGAAGACATTAAAATTAAATGTCCTTAGCTTTCTTTCATCACTGTTTAAAATTAGCATATAATTATCATCTTTGATTAACTAAAAATTCCTTAATTTTATTTTAAGCGTAAATGTTTGACGAATAGTTTTCTTCTAAAAAATTTTCAAGCCGTTAAAAAAATGTTACCTAAACTCATTACTTTAGCCATTCCAATCCCAACAACTTGACAGATAAAAATGACAAAGAAATATTGTGGATTTCTTCTAGTCTCTCTGTTGTCAGTTGAGGCCCTTACGGCCATAATCACTCCTTCAAATTTACTTCTTATTAGATGATCCTCAAAATAACTGATCTGAGTATGATCCAAGGAGTGAAATGTTTATTGATAAGGCTGTTAGTGTCAAATTTGACATAAAAATTCAGAGTCAAAATAAAAAATTCAGTTAAAGAATTGATTTATAAAAATACACTTCGCTATTTAGCGACACTTGTAAACGGAAAGACGTAGGCATTCGAGACATAAAAAAATCATCCGACTGCTACACATTCATGGCCGCCACATTCCGTCGATCTGTTCGAATTATATTGACAAGGCCGTTGATTTGCGATCTAAATTACTCTGAATTCGCACAATGTGATTTTAAACGAATAAAACAATACGAGAAATTAATCTGTATTGTTGTTTTTAATAATTAATAACTTTCCCTCTCACGCACACACACAGACATACAGACATACACTTACCTTACCTATCCCATAATAAGCATAATTTTAAAAGCAATACCTAATTGAACCTAATCGTAGGTATTTTTAAAATACTCGTTCGGATGTTGAAATACAGTATTTCGACATTGGAGGGTACTTAGCTTATCACGCAAGTATAATAGATTGACTAGAAGAATTTCACAGGGATATCCCAAGTCCTGGGTGGCTAAGTGGTTAGAGCAGTCGCCCGGATTGCGAAAGGTCGCGGGTTCGATTCCCGCCTCAGGACGTGAAATTTTTCTAGTTTTATATCATTTTAATTACTAAGTGAATCTGGTATGTTTGGTTCGGAAAGGTTGTACTTATATCTGCTGTGACGGACTTTTGTCGCGTCGACATAAAAGGATTGTAAAAGTATTCCTCATTTGTGTGCTGACTGTACACTCGACAGCACATCAAGTGTAACAGTTGCACTACGAAAGCTGCCTCTATTACGAACACAGTAAGAGCGGTCTCAAGGTCGACTGTACCACAGAAGTGTGTACCCTTCTTAAAGCCATGACAATAAACTCTACTATGCTGGAACATGCAGGCTAAAGGATGTTTTCAGCCCGCCTAGCATGACCACCGAAACGCGATATGATAAAGCTATTTATCGCTTCGAACTGTCAAAAATCATTGGATATAACCGCTATCTTGAAATTTTATCGAAACTGCGAACATGTATTGTATATAATCAATGATTTTTGACAGTTCGAAGCGATAAATAGCTTTATCATATCGCGTTTCGGTGGTCATGCTAGGCGGGCAGGAACCAGTAAGATCAATTCGAAACTTAGAGCAGAGATACACCATTGCGAAATTGATCTCAATGTACCTAGATCCACTTAGGAATTTTGTGACTCTTATTCTTCCAAAACTTGGAATTCTTTACCGGCATGTATGCTCCCTCTTCTTATAACATGGGGTCCTTACAAAACCGGCGCGAAAATGCACCTTTTAGGCCGGCAAGGTGGAGGCGGCTAGGGCAGTTTGTTAAAGCTGCACTAGCCGTCAGTATAAATATGTGCTTAACCTCCTACACTAACGACTACTCCTCTCTTCCTTATATGAATAAGTAATCCTATACATTTTTACAAACGATCACTGGAATGTTAACCAAAGATGTGCTATGAGAATTGTCAACAATATCAAATTTCGCCTCTAATATCTACGGTCTCTTGATTTATTTATTTTTACCCTAACGAGGTAACTCTTGGCCTTCATCTCATCTGACGGTAAGTGAAGATAAGGCCGACGATGGAAGCGAGTTACACCCGGATTCCTCAACCACAGAGGAACTGGCTATTTCACCCCTAACTGCTGGAACACAACAATGGTGTTAACATTATTGTTATGGCGGCAGACTTAAGTAAGATAGTAGTAGCTAGCCAGGCGGACTTAGAAAGCCCTACCACCAACCAAACCAAGCAGAAAATTTCTGCCCCCACGGGAATCGAACCCCGAACCTCTAGATCTGAGGCAGGTGGTCTCGACCACTAGACCACAGAGGCGGTAAAAAAATATCACCGACCCGCGCGCCACCCTCTGCATAAATCTATTTTGTGCAATTACAGTGGGCGTTATAATAGCCTATGAGAGTCTAAAACAGACTTAGTACAGTATGTTAAAAGTGCAATATGCTTCATCACAGTTTTTTGGAAAACTTATGTAACTATTGCCGCTTTGGTTGTGAACATATGAAAAAGGCCCCCGTTGCTATTTCAGACAATCTACGGATAGTTCCACAACTTCCACAGCCAAATTTCAGGGCAAAGAAGATGACTAAGTCATCTTCTTTTATTATTAAGATTATTCTACACACCCTAATAAACTTGTTTTTTTTTCTTTTTCTTATAGTTTTTAGTAGATAGGTTTATTATTTTTGTTTCAAATAATAATTATTGAGTACTTTGTCTTTGTATTGACAACAATGTGCGTATTACGAGTATGTTGGTACATAAATGATAAGCATGTCGTTCTGTACTTTAGAATAAACACACTTTATTGACAGGTAACATTGACATTTAAATTTCAACCAGTATTTAATCTGTCATTTTCGCCACCTTCAATTTGACATTTTAGTGACAAGTCGATGTGATATTAATATTTAAATAATATGATGACTTTGTTTACTCTTCCAATTAGTTGAAAAATGTAGTACTGATTTGAATTATAATAGAGAATGCTTCTTTTAATTTTTATTATAAACCATCGCCTATAATTTACACATGAAATATTAAGGTAATGTTCCGAAAAAATCGCCTATTTTATGTTATAGATATCGCCTATTTTATGTTATGCCAAAGGTCGCTGAATAACCTACGATACGAATAAGAGAGACATATATTTCTCTATATATATTTTTTTCTACACGACATGACCCAGAAACGCAATTTAAACATTTCGCTTCTATACATTTATTTTTGAGTATATCTCTTGGAAATTAAAATGTTTATGATTATTAGTAAGCAATATTAGCAGCCGTATCTTTTAATAAAAATTTTACTCCTTGGATGGTCCTCGGAATAGTTATTCTATGTAATAAGTTTTAACACATTTTCACATGTGACATAAGACACGTCATGTAAGAACATGACAATCATGGAGTAGCTAATCCGAGAATCATCCAAAGGTAAAGGAGATGTTTCATATCTGGCCAGATATATGTACACTATCTCAGGAAAAGTCTTCTGAATCCGGTTAAAATACAAATAATTTGTTTTAATGCATAGTTTCTTTGTATAAAATTGAAATTTTTCGTCGATTTCGTCGTTATTAAATATAGCAATATAGCGGACACTATACAAATCAACTAAACATCACCAAAGTGACATGAATATTTGGCTGTGTTGCAGTTTTTTCTATGAAAATTCTTGTTTTGTACCACACAACAAAGTAAATAAAAAGAAAATGGACAATTGAACACTGTTCTGCATAGTTTTAAATATTTTTCAGAATAATGTACATAGAGCTGGCCGGATCTCGATACATTTTTGGAACATCTCTTTTTTTATTAATAAAGCCGAGATTGCTTCAATATGTTGATATCATTAATCTTTTCACAATCGTGAATAAACATGTTTTCTATAATCCCCATAGTTATTTTTAACATAATAATTTTGTCATTATGTAGACAAGAAATAATTAATGCCTCCCATGCCCTGTAATTACACTGTCTACCTTTGTCTACATACCGAAACAGCAAACTTCTTCACGCCCAAAATAGGAAAGGTGGTGAAACCTGCGCAGACGCATCTTGCAAGAGGTACTATTATATTCTACCCATAAAATTAATTATTACACAAACCAATGGAAAAATAACCACCTGTATATTAGATTTCATTGTCTTTGGCCAACAATAGGCGCACTATTAAACTATTAATAGATAATGTGATAGACAAGCAAGATTTATAGCCTAGCTTAGACAGGAAATACTCCAGTTCCATATTATAATATCATGAATAATGTTCAAGTCACACCAAGTGGCCACCTACTAAATTAATTAATCGAATAATAATCGGATATTATGAGATATATTCGTTCCTTTAATGCGCAAAATTAACATTTAAAATTAATATTCAGCGTGCCCTTGGAAAATATCACTTATTACTAGAGAACTAAGTAAGTATTAAAAAACCTTAAGTGTGCCATATTAAACCGTTTACGAAAATTCTCATATAAATATGATTTGATGACCTCCACATTGATATGCGCATATTTATCTAAAAATAAACAAAAATACAATAAAGAGAGGCAAGGCATAGTCATTATTCCACTCTAGTTTGAAGCCGGCTCACTGATAAGCTGGTGCGGCCAGCAACGAAAGTCGCTACAAACCACGGATAAATTGAATTGTGGGGTAATTCATTGATATTCAAAATATTTATTTGATGTCGGGATTGTTATTTTTTCTCAAAATTGCTGTTTTCGGGTTTTATTGTAGACTATACTATACAGTTTTATTCAATATTAACGTTTCAAAATAGTATTTCGCCGTGGTCGTGTTGCGAAATATTTTTTCCAGAGGTACTCTCCCTATTCCGTAAACTTTATTTACTGTAAAAGCTCTATGATCAAGTTTTTATGTAAGTTATAAGATTCTTAGTGAAAAATGAACTTTATGATGACTAGCGGCCACGTGGATATCGGTTATAGCTTCGAAGAGTATCCAAATATCCTACCTCTACTACGACTCAAACTATTTTTATCTTCTTTTTTTATTAGTCTGCAAAGAGGATAGCTTAGTCCTTTAAAAACTATCCTTTATTGCTTAAAATCAATTGTAATTATCAAAAACAGAAGCCAAGAGTTCAACCCTTAGTCAATGTCTATCTAGGATTCCAGCGAATACATCAGTCTATTGATCTGTGTCGTCGTCTAAAGATTCCGTAAGAAACAACATGAAAAAATGATTCACTACACGAGTATTAGTTTCCGCACAAATTTTCTTAGCTAAGTATTTTAAAACTCAATTCCCGTCTGTTGCTGATAGCTAATCAGTCTTTTTGATTTTTCATATTTTTGTACCTACTTATTTATATTTCTTTTTTTATTTCTTTCTTGTTTTTCTATGTGTCTGTTTTTAATAGTTGTTGTCAATATACTGGTATAGAGTGAAGACGTGGTTTTCTTAGTTCCCACTTCTTTCCACCTTAAAATACAGTCCACAGGCTCCAGCCTACCGTTAACACCGTCAATTTTAGTCAGATATCGTACCTAAGTATTTTAAAACTCAAATACCTTCAATCTGAGGAAAAAATGTAGCAAGTATTAAAATGTCCATTCTCAATAGGACACCCGTTACAATGCAATGCAATACCTTATTTCTTCGAAATCAGACTTATTTTCCTAATAACGTGGTTGCATCGCTGTTTTGATAATATAAATAAAATTCAATAAAAGTTATGTAATTTAATTGAGCGAATAACTTTCCAATGCTATTATAATTAATATTTGTCGACGTCTCTATTTTACTTACGTAATGTTTAGTGTAATTAAAAAAAAATTGCATTACTGCGTCATAAAATCTTCATACAATCACATGAATTACAAACATATGAAAGGAAAGAAAAATCATGTCAATACGCAACAGCGACTTAGTAACCTCTCTTTCCCATTAATTGCCGGTTCTATTCCCATGGATCTAGCAGATGTTTCTCACGAGTTGCAAATACGCATTACTGTAATATTTTATTGCAGTGCCAATTTATTTTAGTAATGTGAAATTTATACATGATTAACCCACCCACTACTTTGCAATAGAACAAACTCCATCTTGTGTTTTATCGAATGTATGACAAAATTGACGAATTTATTAATAATCCTATTAATAATATTAAAAATGCGAAAGTGTGAATGTTTGTTATTCATTCATGCCAGAACGGCTAAACAGATCTAGATGAAATTAGGCACGGAGAAAAATTATAATCTGCATTCAATCAAAGTTAAAATACTTTTTCTCCCGGAAATGTGTTCCCATGGGATAAAATAACCCAGACGCGCGGGCAGAAGCTAGTAATATTACAAAACGTGAATTATGTAAATAGTATGATAAAACAAGGCACTTTCTCTTTGAAGGTGCTTGAAATTTTAGATCTTACTGTGGGTACGTATAGGCCTATATTCTCAAACTGGTTAGGTACCTACTCTAATTTCCGGAAAATACTGATGAGGGGGACCTTTGCACAGATAAGTATAAAGTCGTTATATAAAAAAGTACATAAAGGCTTAGTGTAGGGAAGAATTTAAGTCTCCAGAGTCCTTCTTAAATTGACTAGACTCAATTTTTAGGACTCGACTATCACATCTCAAATCTTTTTGTAAGTGGATCGCCACAATCCGACTTCACAACTTGAATTTTTTAAATATTATTTATTGATTCAAAATAATTAAAAGATTCGGGTCGTTTTTAAGAATTGAGTTCTCTCATGAAAACTCAGTAACTACGAACAAGATGGGTGCCCTAAGGGCAAAACACAAACAATCGAGTATCCTGTATCATCTTTATTTTTCGATTTACACATATACCAACATTGACAAGGGCTACAGGTTTATATTTTATTGTAATTACTACCTATTCTACCGACTGCAAATATTCTTATCTGTAAAAAGGACCAATTGAAACGGATAATGTTTTTTATATAGTCTCTCAAAGAGGTTGATCTTTGTTTTTACTAGTAAAAGCTCAGAGATGAAGTTCTAAACAAAATCTCAAGTTCCAAAATGGGGTTCGTGTGAGCGTCTGGTCGTGATACCGATGCTCTTCGACGATAGGACCACCGCAAGGTCGAAAGTCGAAAATATAGAACCATTTTGTGATTCCAAGTACAAAACGCAACTAAGTATTGAGGTCACAACGACACTGCTGTTGAAATTTTGCGAGGATACTTAAAAATTAAATGTGCGTTTGACTCTGCAGGCATTGTCTGGTTACGTGGTAAAAGTATGGGTTGTAAGAGAAACTATAATGGACAACTTTGAAATTATGACTTCAAATTATATGACAATAAGATTCAGATAGAAATTCATGCAATTTATGTGATCTGCGAAATTAAAATATAAACAGTTCTAATAAATTAAACTATTTTGCTCTAATTCTAAAGCGTGTTTTTTTTAATTTTGCGGGTTACAAGATTTTACATATAAAGAAATCTACAATGTCGGTACTTCATATGAATCACCTATTCTCTATTATTTTAATTTTTTTATGTAACGAAACTGCCCGCGATAGTCGAACGGCTTCACGACTCTAGCCTTTCAAACCGAATGCCATTCCAAGTGGCAAGGATATCACGAAACGAGGGGAAAACCGCTCGTAAAACGACAATCGACAATAAAGCCTCAAAATACAATATGTGCGAAGTGTAGCACATCACCTAAATTACGCAGCTGAGTCATTTTCTAACAAATTTAAGGAACTCAAAAAAATAGACAATCGGGTGAATACGTCTTTGCAGAAACAATATACCTACAAAGCTCATACGAAAGTAGCTTTTGTTAGCATTGACAGTGTTATTAGCTGTAGTTTATATATTGTAAGAAAATACAAACATTCGAAAATAATTGTATTCACATTTTTGTAATGAGTGCGCCGACAAAGTGGCAAATTGCTTGAACACAATAAATACAAAGATAAAAATCGTTAAATTTAATGAAACTAATTGGTTGCTTCATTTGTTTCAGAACGCCCGTGTAGTGAACTAGTGTGTCAGTGCAGTGTCCTCTGTTCCGACGATGAGAAGACGCTCGCGCAGCTAGACGATCCCACGCCGCTCACGGTATTATGCAAGCGCGGTCGTAATAGCACCGTACGTTGTATTGACATAGCGAGTTGACATTTGCCGCCAATGCCGACTGAATAAGCAATGGCATTAGCGAATTTCACGCTAGCGTCCGCCACTGGTGCGACCCCAGCGTACGCAGCATCCTCAGGCCCGCTACGAGTAGGTCTCGATGACTTACTTTACTCCCCTGAGCAGGCCGAGTACCCTGCACAACCCGGCAATGAACCATACACACCACCGGCTAACCAACAAAGAAGGACCAAACTAAGAAAACGCGCTGGTACAGCCTATCTCCCTCCCCCCAATCAATTCACCCATTACCCACACGATGACATCCCACGCAATCCTTATAATGGTCAGCTACATACACAAATATACCAACAGAACGCACGGTTAGATATACCGATAGATAACCAACGTGTACAGGGGATGAACGCACAGTTTGACAATACGGGACAATACGTTCATGATCCTACGGGTGACTACGATTATGAACAGAGAAGGTTAAATCCAAATAACATTCAGCTTCCTTACGGTGGATTCGCAGATGCTCCTTATCCTGCTGCGACGACACCCCATTCTAGTCGAAAGTTAGATACGAATTCTAATCTGAACGTAAATAACTTCAATTTCCCTGTCCGAGCTACGCCAGTGACGTCGCCACAGCCGAGGACGCCGGACGCGGGCGTAAAGACTGGCAGTAATCTTGGCGGTGGTAACGGTGGACAGCCTCCTAGTCGACCCCGAGGATTCACGAAAGTGGAAACGGGGAGTTCTGGAGGCAAAACACAACTTCACGCAGTACTAGACTACGACGATGATTATTATGACGACGTTCCTGGACCAGGTAAATATTTTTTGCTCTATACTTGCTAAGTACCTACATTTGATTTAGTCTTAGAATTATAACTCATTATTTGTTATGCTTCCTTTGTGTTCTCAGAGGTAAATATTAAAATACCAACCTGACGTTCTAGGAAAATAACTATAGTCAAATTAATTTAAGTTCCACATTTTGTCTGTCAGTATTTGCTAGAGTCAAGGTGGTCAGCTAACAATTAAATCCTGTTCAGCGTGTTCACGATAACGGTTTATTGAAATAAATTGGCCGGCAGCCACGTTGATAGTTATCTGTGAAACAGTTCACTTGAATGAGGTAGCACGACAATCGCTACAATTCCTAACTCTAACAATTATGATGACTTATCTATTTCTCGTCATAGTCACTGGATTCAAACCGACATAGCTTAAACAAATTTAAAATATAATGCGAGTTCAGCAAAAAACTCAACTCAACTAAAAAAGGCATTTTAGTAAGTAAGAATTTGATAGAAATAAATGGTGAAAGAAACACAATAAGAATCCTAACGTTTCTTGATATTTTTAACCAAGCTTAAGAATATACGGATGTAATTACATATTGTTTAGCCTACCAGATCAGCATCCCTAATCGTTTAAGCCTGCATCTTGTCTCAGAAGGCCTTCGATTACTTAAACACCGGACTCCAATGCCACTTAAACAATGGACTGTCTACCGAAGACATTGACACATGGAGATGAATGCCATAGTCCTGGTGCACACAGATATCTTGTCGAGATCAGCTCTGCTATGCAAATTGCCATTTAGTTCGCTAATTTTTGATAAATCGTGATCATAGGCATCAATAAAGATCTCAATCGCTTCATTAAATTGTTTATTATCAGCGTCATTTGGGGCAACCTCTTAAACCAATGTCAACATGTCTGCCTTAAATTATATACTTGACACTAATGGTATTGTCTGAAATGTTTTGTGCCAATAATTAAACTATGCCTATCCACTGACCTCCATCAGCTACATTGTCATATTTCAAAAATGTCTGAACTCTAAAGGCAGTTAAGCTCTCATGCCAGACACAATTACATTATAATTCTCTAAAGACTCAGGGGAGTCTTTCGCGGCTTGACGTTAAGAAAGTGCCTATCGCTTGTAAAAATCAGAAAATACAGATAATTTTTACTATCCATGATATATACCATTTCAATATTAAAATGTACACTGTTCAATAAATTTTAATACCAACTAATTTAAATGTATCACATTCAAAGAATTAAATGTTATTAAATTCTGAAACATTCTGCACTCTGACAATCTTAAATAATACAAATTTTTGTGGCTGCCTTAGTCGGCAACACCCTGGTGCTACAAGCGTTCATGGGCTACGGTAACCACTTACCATCAGGTGGTCCGTATGCTTGATTGCCACCTTATAGGTACTTATAAGTACATGTATGTTCAAGGACATTGTATAACAAACGACATAAAAATCGTAGTTTCTAACCTATGTAACTGAAATGGCTGCGTGGGGTCATTAGCATAAAATTTATCAGTAAATACCTACTTAAGGAGTCTTCGCTGACCTTGAAGTGCCATTTGGATTCACTTTCGAAGTATTATTTATCATCATGTCTAGCGTTGTGAGGAGTTGAGAACTATTTAACAAGTTTTTTAATTATATACTGAGGGAATGTTATTTCGACATTGCCTCAGTATATTTAACAATGGAAGCGATTTATTCAAACTAAAATAACAAAAGTACGACAGTAATTAAAATAGAATAAAACTAGAAAAATTTCACGTACTGCCTCAGGACGTGAAATTTTTCTAGTTTTATTCTATTTTTCTAGTTTTATTCTATTTTAATTACTAAGTAATTTTTCAAACATTTATAATAATGTTAAAATCAAAAATTAAGAAAAGTACGACAATTTATTTCTTCTTTATAATAATTTGATGCAACTATCTCGCACTTGTGCCCTTTATTTTTGATCAATTAACCTGTCAAACATCGGATTCCAGACACAATTGATTTTTAATTGTGATAGACCTCTAGAGGTTGAACGCTGCTTGACAGATGACTAAAGTTAATCATTAAATTTTTTGTTTCGCATCTCAACGTAGAAATTCTGTCAGACGCAACAATTGTTATTAAAAATTTTAGGTGGATACCTGCCTAAAAGGTAAATGTGCTCTCGATTGCTAGGTACAGTAAGCCTATATACATATCTATATCTACAGTAATATTTTTAGTATAAATTTAATTAGTTAAATATTGTCTGGATACTTTTCTAAAATCTTTCAATCATTTTTTATAGATCATCATCATCATCATTTCAGCCGAGAGACGCCCACTGCTGGGCATAAGCCTCCCCCAGGGATCTCCAAACCGATCGGTCCTGCGCTGCCCGCATCCATTGGCTTCCCGCGACCCTCACCAGATCGTCGGTCCACCTTGTGGGGGGCCTACCAACGCTGCGTCTCCCGGTACGCGGCCGCCATTCGAGGACCTTTCCGCCCCAACGGCCGTCAGTCCTCCTTGCAATGTGGCCTGCCCACTGCCACTTGAGGTTCGCAATTCTTCGGGCTATGTCGGTGACCTTAGTTCTCCTGCGGATCTCATCATTTCTAATTCGATCACGCAGAGAAACCCCGAGCATAGCCCTCTCCATTGCCCTTTGGGTAACATTGAGCCTTCTTATGAGGCCCATTGTAAGCGGCCACGTCTCAGTTCCGTAAGTCATCACTGGCAACACACACGAATTAAAGACTTTCGTCTTGAGACACTGCGGTAGTTGGTCCGAGAATATGCTGCGAAGCTTCCCGAACGCTGCCCAGCCGAGTTGGATCCGTCGATTAACCTCTTTCTGGAAGTTGGACTTACCAAGTTGGACTGTTTGTCCCAGGTAAACATATTCGTCAACAGCTTCCAGTGTAGAGCTCCCAACCTTCACAGGAGCGGGTACAACATGGGAATTCGACATAATTTTCGTCTTATCCATGTTCATTTTAAGACCCACTTGTTGGGAGACTCTACAGAGGTCGTCGAGCATTGTGCCTAAGTCCTCCAGGGTCTCAGCCATGACCACGATATCATCAGCAAAACGAAGGTGCGTCATGTACTCACCGTTAATGTTGATGCCAAGTCCTCTCCAGTCCAAAAGCTTAAACACATCCTCCAACGCGGCTGTGAACAGTTTCGGCGAAATAACATCGCCCTGTCTCACACCTCGCTGAAGTCGTATTGGTTTCGAGTTTTGATCCTGGAGGCGGACTGACATAGTGGCGTTTTCGTACAGTGACTGCAGTACTTGGATGTATCGATAGTCAATTTGGCACCTCTGGAGTGACTGAAGCACGGCCCAGGTCTCAACAGAATCGAAGGCTTTCTCATAGTCCACGAACGCTAAGCATAATGGCAGGTTGTACTCTTCGGTCTTCTGTATAACCTGCCGCAGCGTATGTATGTGGTCTATGGTACTGAAGCCTTTTCGGAATCCGGCTTGTTCGGGAGGCTGGAAGTCGTCAAACCTGCGTGCGAGACGATTCGTTATAACTCTCGAAAACAGCTTGTAAACATGACTCAGGAGCGTGATGGGTCTGTAGTTCTTCAATTGGGTCCGATCACCCTTTTTGAAGAAGAGTGCCACCACGCCCCTGTGCCATGCTTTTGGCGTTTTACCCTCGAGCATGATGGAGTTAAATAGCCTCTGAAGAGCTTTCAGGACCGCACGTCCACCTGCTTTCAGAAGCTCTGCTGTAACTCCATCGTTGCCCGGCGCCTTGTTGTTCTTGAGCTGTTTGAGAGCTACACTAATCTCGTACAGGCTGACGTCCGGGATATCTTCTGTGTAGTGTCGGGTTAATTTGGCTCTTGGATCGGTGGCCTGAGTGACAGGTGTGCGTGATGTCGCGTAAAGCTGTCCGTAGAAGTTTTCAATCTCGGCCAAAAGCTCAGGTCGTGACGTAATGAGTCTGCCGTCCTCCGTCTTCAGCTTCGTCAGCAAACTTTGTCCAAGCGAAAGATCTCTTGCGAACACTTTGGAGCCTTTGTTCCGCTCGATCGCCTCTTTAATACGTTCCGTATTAAATCGGCGTAAGTCACGTGTCAAGGACTTAGAGATCTGCTTATTGAGCTGCCGACGAGCATCCTCAGAAGACTGCATAACCATACGTCTTTCCTCCATCAGCTTCAACGTTGGCTCGGAGATTTTCTTAGCCCTTTTGTTACGGCTGGGTTTGAAGAGCTTAGAACCCACCGTAAGGACAGCTTCCACGAACCTGTCATTGTAGGTGTCCACATCTGTGCAGTCCTCCAGGCAATCGAAGCGATTTTGCAGTTCGAGCTGAAAGTGTTCGGGGTTTTGGATCTGGATAGCTGCAGGGCGGAGCGTAGACTTCATCAGTCGATACCTCTCGGATTTCACATTGAGGTTCAATGTGCCTCGTACCATTCGGTGATCACTCCCCGTGTTAAACGAATTGATCACTGAGACATCATTGAATATCCGAGTCTTAGTCGACATGATGAAGTCGATCTCATTTTTCGTTGCGCCATCCGGACTTTTCCAGGTCCATTTTCGATGCGGCCGTTTTTTGAAGAAAGAGTTCATCATAAAGAGTCCCTCCCTCTCCATGTAATCGGCCAGCATTTGACCTCTAAAGTTCCGGATTCATTATATTCATAGATGGTAATTAATAAAATAACATTGAGGAAATATTAAAATAAAAAGCAATAATATAAAATATCCAAAAATAGCTGAATCGTCGACATTTGTAAGAATACTCGATCGGGTGTTGGAATACATCGCGATTTCGACATAATGGTGGTAGACAGCTAGATTTTACCGCAAAAAAAGAAAGACTAACAGGAATTAACTTGGACTAACTTGGTAGTTAAGTAGATAAAGATCTCTCCCGGTTTGTGAAAGGTCGTGGGTTGCGTTCCCGCACAAGGACAAGATTTTTCCTAGTCTAGTTATATTTTTAAGTATTTTAATTACCGTTAATTTAAGGCGAACTTTATCCTTGCAAGCAGTTTTAACATCTTGCGTGCATCACACTTGGTACATCACATCACGTACATCACATATATTATAAAAAAACTTAAATATTGATCTCAAACCATCACCTCACAGTCAAATTGCAACACCAGTATAAAGTTAACAGTCAATCGAAATGGAATTACAAGTGTGGCCTTGACCCCGTTCGAAGAAAGCATCGTGAACTTGCGAGCGGCATAGTGGTATTGCATCATCGTGTAGCTTAATTTTTGTTAGTTCCACTTTACAATCATTTTGTGTCTTATTTATTACACATTAAGAGCTATTTCCGCGTGATATAATGTTAGAGTTTGAAGCGCAGAACCCGCTACGAGCCAATGACTTTCGATTTCGTAGCGTCATATCATAACATACCTAACACTTGCGCTTGAAATAGGGAAAATACTTTGTAAAATATGTTTTTAACGCCTATGAGTTTTTCTAAATTAAGTGATGGGATATGATATGACTTATAAGGGTATAACATATGTCTAATTATCATTTATAATTTGATTGGATGAAAATTGGCTATAACAGCGTAGACAACATTTTCGGTTCGATTATTTAATAATAATATGTAATAATAATAAATATTCTTTATTGCATACGCGAGACAAATTAAACAATACAAAGTATATAATCACAAAGCTGTACAAATAGGCAATCTTTTTACTAAAAAGCAATTTCTTCAAGGTGATATACATATTACGAAATAGGGGAATACAGAAAGGGTGCGACGTGCGAGAAAAAGAAAGAATTAATGGAATATAATTATGTATTACATACATAATGAAAGTAAAAGACACAAAATATTATGTACATATCAAAAATGCTTACATATTATGTGATACAATACTAGCGAAATAAAATACACAGCTAAAGAGATGAACGTAAGAAATTACTCTTGACTTGATGCTTTTAAAGAATTCAAACAAAAAAAAGGAAGAAAAGATTATTCCAAAGATCTATCCATCCATTCCATTTCCTAAGATTATTTATTGATTAAAATAAAACCAAATTTTTGAACTGCACCCGTCGATTGTTCAAATTATTTATAAATTTGTGTTACCTACTGGTTACAGTAATAAAGTTAAGAAAACGATTTTTTTTCTGACTGAACAGCCAATTTGCGTAAGACTTGATAATATGTTTCAGTGATATTGATGAAAGAAAAGATATTTACGATATATGCCATTGACACCTGAAACAATACACCATCTTTATGTAGCCTTACCGGAATCCTTTGCCAGCACATGTGTTCCATCCTTCCTGTAACATGGGTTCCTTCAAAAGAGGCGTAAAAAAGCACCTTGGCCGGCAAGGTGGAGGCGGCTAAAGCAGTGTCTGAACTGCACTAGCTGTCTTCGGATATGGACTCTTCTTACCGCTTCACATCAGGTGGTGTTGAGTCATTTGTCGTGCTTTGTATAAAAAAGCCTTTAATAATAATAATAATTTAATTTATTACATAGCCATAAACACAAATAATATAGAAATACAATAATATGCCTTTTAATTATTATTTTTTATACATCTAGATTTTTATATATCTAGATGATTTACAAACAAGCTGACGGCCCACCTGATGGTAAACGGTTACCGTCGCCTAGAAACACCTGCAATAACAAGGAAAAATCACTTGATATTGCAGGCGCGTTGTCATTCTGAGGCTGGCCACCTTTCACTTCAATCCGAAACACAGCGAACTGTTTCACGGCTGAAATAAGAAAGGTGGAATTTACTTAAATTTAAAAACTACTAGGAACATTATTCAGCGGGCGACTTGTAAGAGTATAATCGTTAAAATACTTTCACCGTCAAATTGAATATGGCCAGAAAGTCAAACTTCACTTAATTTAAAAAGCCCAGCACATCTAATAGACTGCTTTGCTGTTTACCAATAAGTAAGTACATATTTATGAAAGCTTTTTTGAGAAGCTTTTTAATAAACGGCCGTAAATATACAAAAACAATATTTCAACACTTTCACCAATCATGTAGCCCAAATCAAGAAGCTTGTAAGAAACAAATATACGAGTACGCTACACCGGTAACGTATATTTAGTGTGTGTGTGTGTGCTGCGTGTAATTGTGTATTATAGAATCGCACACAACGTAATTTTCTCAATTACATTACAACCAAATGTTCAATTATGAACACGTTTTTAGAATGAACCAATAATGAGAGGTAGATATTACGTACTTGCTACTATACAGGTTGAGTCAAATTAATGCCCTAAATATTGAAGTTCGCAAATTACACTCAAAGAACACGATCCTTTATTTTTAGAAATAAAAATAATTGCATTCAAAGATTTATTAAAAGTCACTTACCTGAGCCGGGAATCGAACCCGCATAATGTAGAAAAATTAACACCTGTATTATTGTGATGCCGATCGGACCTATCCATCATAGGTACAAAACATTATCTGTAAAATTTTGGGAAGACCACGGTTTATGCTGCCACTGTCTACAGTGGCAGCATAAACGAACCTAATTTGTAAAATTTTGTTTAACTTACTTTAAGTACAAAAGATAATTCTTTATCTATCAAGGGTTCTTATTTTAGATTTGCGACAAATAACTACTTAGTCGATTTTTTTACTTGTATTGATTAGCGATCTAATTACTTCTAACATAATTTGTATAGACAAATTATGTTAGAAGTATGAATAGTCATATTATAAGGAATTACTTAGATTAGAGAATTGCAGTTGTTATCTTAGCGGGTATGTGTTAAATTCATGAAGCGTACGTTTATTTATATTTACTTCCACTAGATCCTTATCGTCTTTTGATTTTAGAGGCAAGGTTTGTTAAAGAGTTCTTTTTTATTATAATGGAACCTGTCTATCGGTGTCATAAGAATACATAATGTTTATTTTCTACATTTGGTGGATTCCATTCCCGGCTCAGATATTTCTAAAAATAGAACAATGTTTCCTTCGAGTATAATTTGCTAACTACAATATTTAGAATACTATCCCTTCAGGGGGCATTGGTTTGGCTCATACTGAATAAGTATACAAATTTTCGGTGAATAATCACTTATATCTTTTTAGCTTGAGACAATATGTTTCATTTAAGGCGTTCACGTAATTGCTGAACTGGTTTTCCGTATGCACCGATGACATTGTTTATGTAACGGTACGGCCGTGTCGTAATGTTGAATAAAACGTCGCCATATCTGGCAGTGTGAAAATAATTACGATTTTGAGTTCGAAAAATGATGATACGGGACTTTTGATGGAGTTTGATATCGTCCGAGACTCCATGATCTAGTGGGGAGTTCCTTTAGTAGGGAGTCGTTCTACGCATCGTTTTCGGGTACGTTATCTCAATTCACATGATGGAGTATGGGATCTTCTGATTCAGTTTTATTTATCAGGAGTACTTCATGAATCCATCTAGTAAGGAGTCATTCTATCTTAAGTTTGGGTACGTGGTATCTATTCACACGTACTCTTTAATGTATGATGATGTTCTAACTGGGACGGCCAAATCACATCTAACGTTAGTGAGGGACAGTTAGTTAATAGGGATGATCAGTAGATAGTTATCAGTTATAATGGCTAAGGCGTTCCGAAATGTGATGTCCTCGTTGCGCTTTTGCTCGGAACCAAGCCCAATTTATCGTTTGAGTGTAATTGATGGATTAGATACGGTTTTAGTATTATTTTCTTGATGATTTGTTAGTTTGATTCATCAAACTAACAAAGCTCAGGAGACGAATCGCCCTGTTCCTAACATTGCTCGGGAACATAGGCTACAAAGTAATGGAAGGTTATCAATTGTACTAATTGATAAAAAAGTAAAACTTAAATTAATATTATAGCAGTTCAATAAACAGGATTACAAAAAGAAGCGGGAATATGGGTACCCAACCCGGCAATCGAAGAAGTGTAAATACGTGACACCTGAAGTCCGAAATTACTTTGGCAAGCGTATGAGAAGGTGGCTTATACCGACATTACACAATGAGTTACCACAAAACCTTTTGGATTTGAAACAGTAGAATCAAAAAATCATTTAAAAAGCATTCTGAAGAAACATTACTTGTCACAATGTCTATAGGGGAGTAGATCTGAAATATTATTGTAATTTTCTTTTTTAAATACCATTAAGGTGGCAATCAGGCTTGCGGCCCACCTGATGGTGAGCGGTTGCCGTAGTCTATGGACGCTTGTAACGCCAGGGGTATCACCTGCGCGTTATCGACTCTGTAAAAATTTATGTCACGCCTTTTTTGAAGAACACCATGCTGTACTCATTTGAGAAAACCCTCTGCAGGGAGCTCAATCCACAATCTGAACGAACGTGGGAGAAAGTTACTATTATTGTAATTATGTTATGTTATGTTACGTTAAATTATGCTAGGTTATTAAACAAATGATTAGTACTATGGCGAGAACTACTGCCGACAAACTGTAATGCAGTTTGGCAGATATATTTTTAAGAAAACTTTGTATCTTTTGAAAAAAAAGTGCTTCCCCTGTCGCTCAAACTTGGGAAACACATGTTATGCCGTACCTTTCTTATTCGTGGAATAAGACAAAAATTACCTATGTTAATAGCAATAGGAAGCCTTTTTCAAAAATATAAATACGTTTATTTTGGTAGGTATTGGATTATTAAAATTTTTGATTCGCCGATGTATGCTATACTTGACACTTGCAGATTATCTTCCAACCAAATTCATGCAAAGAATTAGATAACATTTTGTGTTTTACGTAATATTAAATTATAGCGCTTGTGAATATACCGTCAGGATTCTCAAATTGGTATTTTAAGTTGATCTGCTTTGTGAAAGTTACTTTAACAGGTTTCGTTGATGACTTGTTTCTTACATAATTTTCATATTCAGTACAGTGCAGTGGTTAGAAATAACAACATCATTTACTTATAAGAAATAAAATGGTGCACTCAAAAGATTAATAGCTGCACTGCCCTCATCCATCAGCTTCCCGCAAACCTCACCAGATCGTCGGTCCACCTTGTTCCACCTACCAACGCTGCGTGTCCCGGTACGCAGCCGCCACTCGAGGACCTTTCCGCCTAACGTCCGTCAGTCCTTGCAATGTTGCCTGCCCACTGCCACTTGAGTCCCGTAATTCTTTGGGCTATGTCGGTGACCTTAGTTCTCTTTAAAAAAAACCTATGCTATCAAATTTACCGATTGCACTTGATATTTACAGGGTAGGCAACGCGTGAGTAGTGCCCAAGGTGCTATGAGTTACGAGTGTCCAATATCGTATAAAAAACACTGTCCACCAAATACCAGTAAATCGAAGTAATAAAACGTTAGTATTAAATTGTGACCAGTCTTATATAAGCCGCATAATATACAGTATTATATAGTTATAGGTACTAAACATTGTCCATGTGACTAGTAATCTATAAAATAAGTAGCTACAATCCCTTCAAATACCGACCTTACTGAGCCAGGTGCATTGTGCTCGACTTACTTTAAGTGCTACTGTCTACAAAAACATTATCGTGATATCGTTTCGTGTCGACAACAAGGCAATGATAGCTGCCTGATTTTTTCTCTCTTTCGCTTTGTATGCAATTAACAGAAAAAGAAGTGAAGATAATGCTGTCTTTGCTCTTTTAGGCTCCGCTCTCCGACAATATAATGTAAATTCATATGTCGAGCTTAGTAGAAAAAATTAAAGTAAATAAATGGTAATGTAAGAAACACTTCAATTATTATAAATTGCTCATTACTGTTTGTGTCAAGTGTTTTTCCGACGTACCGATAACTTATTTGTGTAATGAAGGTTGACAACTAAGCGAAAGCTTTCACGCGGACTCATAATTGAAATAAAATACCATACTATTCGTAACTTATTATGTAGAGTGGCACTTTAATGGTTGATTCCGTAAATATTCCTTATGCAAGGTCGTACAATATTAATTTATTTGCATATTTTAAAAAAATCTATATATAAAAAGGACAACTGACTGAGTGACATACTAGTATCAACGCACAACCCAAACTACTAGGATTAGAAACTTTAAATTTTGCACCATGCTTTCCTTTATAGTTTAGGTGAGCACGAAGAAAGGGTTTTTGGAAATTCCATCTCTAAGGGAGTGAAATAGGTGTTAAAAAGTTTGCATGGAAGTCCGTCAGTTTTGAAGCTAAAACGATAAAAATTGGTATTTTAGATACTTGGTTAGAAATAAAGAGTGACATATTTCAGTATTTCTGAAAATTCATTCAAGAGAATAAGGGCAGAAAAGCTTGTTTGGCCCATTTTTGGTTGACGTCAGTTTTGTTTGAAACTTTGCATAAAAAGACTCAAAGTCATCCAAAGTGCAATGGAGAGGGCTATGTTCGGGGTTTTTCTGCATGATCGAATCAGAAATGCTGAGACCCGCAGAATTGCGAGCCTCAATTGGCAGTGGGCAGGCCACATTGCAAAGAGGACAGACGAACGTTGGGGCGGAAAGGTCCTCGAGTAGCAGCCGCGTAGGTACTGGGAGACGCGGACGCAGCGTCGGTGGACCGACGATCTGGTGAGGGTCGCGGGAAGGCGATGGATGCAGGCAGCACAGGACCGGTCGACTTGGAGATCCCTGGGGGCGACCTATGCCCAACATTGAGCGTCTCTCGGCTGATATGATGATGATAATGAACTTGCTATTCTGTAGTTTGACGAAAACATTGAATGATTACACCATTTGAATAATCATAATGTAATTACTGGGCATGGACGGCATTTCATTTTAGGCTTCAGGATACTAGAGGATACTAGAGGACCTACAATATCAAGTGATTTTTCCTTGTTATTGAAGGTGTCTATAGGCGGCGGTAACCGCTTACTATCAGGTGGGCCGTCAGCTTGTTTGTCATCTAGTTGTAGGTATATAAAAAAAATCATAATGTTAATCTTGTAATCATTCATCAGTTACCAAATGAATAAAACTTATTATATTAAATACTTAAACTCATATGATGATCACTATTGATCACTGCAAGTTCGACACTGACATTGGATTAATCGATTTATAAACGGAAGCAAGGCCATTCTCATTTTCATCTACCGTTTTAATCGATTTGCTGTGATAAATGATTTTGCTTCGTAATGTTGATTCGAATATAGACATGGGTAATGAATAGCACATACAGGCCTGCTTACATAATAGAATAAATAAGGGCTCAGCATAATAACCTGACCAAAAAAACAGATTAAGTACCAGTAGGAAAAATATCCAATTGGCTTGCAAAGAGGGACCTAACAACGATTAATACTATTTAAGTATTTAATAAAGACACCAAGTAAATATGGTGCTGACCGTACTTAAATTATAGTCCAATTAATTACCTTCAATAAAGAAGAAAATACCTAGTTAAGTAAATAAAAATTTCGGGGGTATGCATATGTCGCAGCCGTCTGGTTAAATTAGCCACCCAATTGGACGGCTAGCACGTTGATTAAACGCCGGCATCCAATTGAATGCCTAGCCCGATAGTTAATTGAACTAGACTCACTTAGCGTTTAACGACTTGGCGTATTGAATGGATCGTCTTCTACTGAAAAGTTTGTAGGTTTGGTAGGTTCAAGGTTACTTTTTTATGACCATTTATAACCCACATAATTTTGGTTCTAAGTGGTCATAAAAAAATTAACCTTGAACCAACCAATCACTCAAACAGTCACAAAAAAGCTCTTCTATTTAAATGACCTGCCCAGGCGTCCAATTGAATAACTAGACCAGACGACTGACTTGACGTTCAGCCATCTGGTTAAACGTTGCGCTCAATGACTTAGTTGTCCGTCAACTATTTGATTGGATGCCGGCGTTCAATCAACGGGTTAGCCGTCTAATTGCGACATATACATCAAGTACCATCAAAACGTCAAGTAGATAAAGCTTTCGCCATACCGCCGACGAGACGGGACGTCGATGGACCATCTGCGTGACGCTGAGAGTTGTAATACAAGAAACTGTACGAAAGAAGTGAGACAGCGGCGCACGTCCCGCTCGACGGGATGTTGCACGCCCCGTCACGTCAACGTCCCGTCGGGCGTTCTTCTCTTACGTGTTCCTCTCCTCGGTATTGTCGACCAATTTTGATTGAATTTGCAAAAGAAATGCCTGAGAAAACACGGTCTGCAGCGAGTGACATTCGGTCACAGATAAATTTGTTAGAAACTACAAAATTAAACAAGAGTAACAACTTGATTGAAATTGAACATGAGTTGTTCCTCACTATGGTGGATGGAAAGATACCGCAAGTTTTGACAGACACTAGTTCTGGTGCTGTGTGCACTATATGTGGTGCTAAAACCAAGTGAGATGAACGAATAAAGTAAAGTTTCTGCAAACCCAGAGAATGAAAATGCATATGAATATGGATTGTCAACTTTGCATGCATGGATAAGATGCACGGAGATGATTTTATATATCTTATATAATTTGTTTTTTGAAAGATGGACCATCTTTCAAAAGACAACAACACCAGAAAACAAAAGAAAGAAAACAGAAAAAAACAAGTGCAAGATCTATTTAGAAGCCAAATGGGGTTATAAATAGACAAACCTCGACAAGGCACTGGAAACGGCAATGACAGAAATACAGCTTGTCTTTTTTTTAAACTACCACTGCACTTCAGAAATAGCAGGACTTGATGAAGAGCTCATGACCTTTTCATGACCTACAAAATCCTACAGAGTTAAGCATCAGGATTGCCTTGCCTGTTAATCCAGAGAAGTTTGGAGAGTATGCAAAAAACACTGCAAAACTGTATGTAGAAAAATACAACTGGTACTACATGCTCTCATCCATTCACAAAATATTAATCCATGGGGAAAGTATAATTAGACATTTTGCGATTCTGCCTATAGGGCATTGAGCTGAAGATGCCCAGAAATCAAGACTATAAGAGAATAAGACTAAGCCATGCTAGAAAGTGTTCAAGGTGAGCAACCAATGAAGATGTTTTTCATGCGCTTTTATTCTCATCTGACCCGTTTATATCCAGTCTTAATGAACCTTACGAAACAGTTCCGAAAGAATTGTTTGAAGAAGCTAAAAGTCTTTTAAATATTTAGGTATACTACGATATTTGTTAATTATGCTTAGAATTATTGTTTACTTTTAATTTAATTTAAACATTAAATAAACATAATGTATCGTTTTAAAATAGTAATTACAATTATGTGGAAAAACCAAAAAAAAAAAAATTTAACAATTTTTTATTCACAAATTATAAAATATATATAAAACGCAAATGTTATTATTTTAAAGTCTATATATTAGAGATAACATTCTAAAAAAGACATTAGATTCTATCAAGTAGTTCTAAAGTTACAGATTTTCGAGACGATAAGCACGTCTTCGTCCCATAGTGCGCCGGCCCGTTGGACGCGACGTGCTCCAGCTGCTTTTTCGCAAAACGTCTGCTTCGCAAAATGTCTGCCAGTCGTAAAATGTCGTTTTCTCAAAATAACTCTTTCGCAAAAGGTTGCTTTCGTACAATGTCTCTAGCGTGCCGCTGGGAGTATATTGCATGGATAACATTGTCAGTAGGCACACCGCGGGCGTAGCATCGACGTCCACATTCCGTCCGACGGGACGTAGACTTCGATGCTACGCTCGCGGTATGAGTGTGACACGCGTTGCGTGCTGCAAACACGCAGACGTTCCGTCTGTCGTCGGTCGACCGTTTCCATGCCCTGGCGACGACGTGAGAGTTTTAATCTGTCAAACCACAGAATACCCTCGGGGGCTTATGATAATTAAAAACTAATTGTGTCTGCAATCTGACTTGACAGGTAATAGGGAGATATCAAAATGGTTTGTACGACAAACTTAATAGGTAATGATAAAAAGTTAATTTTAGCAGGCATAGCTTATTCTTTCCTGTGGTTTTATAAATAAATAGTTAAAAGTTATAACGTCTACCCACCCTCACAATGTCGAAACCTTTTTTTATCTATTCCGTGGTCGAAACTGTATGATTATTACTGTAATTTCAATTCAACACCCGATCTAGTATTTTTTTAAAATACCTACGATTCGGTTGAGTAAAATTTAAATTAAGAATAGCAACTAATATTCTTAATTTTATTTTTGCCGTACTACAGAATGAAATTATAAGAAGTACCTATGTATGTCCTATGACATACAAGTAGATTTAATATGTTGTTCTATTATACGTTGGCACTTGTTTTTTTCATTTTTGTATCGCAATCTAATTACCTTGGTAAAATATTGTCATCTGCAGTTTTTTACTTCTTAGTTTTTTAGCTAAATAAGATCTTTTATATTTCCAGGTCCCAGTCAGCCGGCTATAACTCCATTGCAGGGACCTATTTTGCTGAGAAACGGCACTGTCCCAGTAGTTCCACTGACATCATATCCGACTGTCAACAATGGATCATTCTACCAAATACCTGTAAGTTTTGTTTATAAGGGAAGAGTGGAAAACAAGCGTAACCTAAGCCAGGTGGTAAGCGGTTACCACGTGGTATACCTTGCAAAAATCAAGAGAAATCATTATGTTCAAAGCATTGGAGACAAGTCTCCGTGCTCTCATTGTAACGCTTTCTCCAAATATTTAGCTGGGATTTTCTATAAGGTCGGGAGTGGATAAGACCACTAAGACCAACTTCTGTCTAAGTGTATCCAATACGAAAATATTATAAAACAATAAAATAAAAGTTAGCCAAGGGCTGAAAGCCTTTTTTAACCGACTTCAAAAAAAGGAGGAGGTTATCAATTCGTCTGTATGTTTTTTTTATGTTTATTACGTCAGAACTTTTGACTGGGTGCATGGATATTGATGATTCTTTTTTTGTTCGATGCGGAATAGTTCCCATTTGGTCCCATACAATTTTTTTGAAAATCCATTTGGTAGTTTGGTTTTTAAATCAAAAAAACTGGAAAAATTAAGTCGTCTACGTATGCAAAGTTGCGGATATCTGGCTTTCCTATGATTTTTTTAGTGAAATGATACGATAGTAGAAAACAATACAAGTTGACGGTCACCCATCTAGCTTTGACCTTCAAAAGTTATCACTAAAAAACGTGAAAAAAAAATTAAACAAAAAATAAAACCGACTCCAAAAAACTGAAAAGGATAAAATAATTAAAGTTTAGTAGGTACTCATCCCCTAGGAACATATTTTTGGAGTTGGTGCTAAGTTATTTCCAGAAACCATAGATAGTGAAGCACCGACTCCAAAAAAATGTTCCTAGGGGATGAGTACCTACTTAAATTTAATTATTTTATCCTTTTCAGTTTTTTGAAGTCGGTTTTATTTTTTGTTTAATTTTTTGCTTAGATATTTTGCAACAGTTTTCACACACTCAGTCATACACTTTCTCGAACGACCGATGTACGGGCCCAGGTGGACCCGTAGCAGTAAGTATGTTGGATGTATGTGTAGAAATGTTAAGAATGTAGGGATTTATGTATGTCTTTTGGGCTTTATGTACATAATTATAATAAAATAACAATGTACGCTTGTACACACGCGCACATTGTGCACATCAAGTGTAACAGTGGGTACGTATCATAATGTATAAAATTAAAATATATAAGTTTACAATGCATAACTATAAAATACCTATAATCAAAAATTTTAATGATTTAAAATACATAAACTTTAATGGCATAAGTTTTAAATGCATAAAAGAAACAATTGCAAAGCTGAAATTGATGCCTTCCCCCAGTTTAGCACTTTTTTCATTTAGGATATTAATAAAGTAAACAAACAAAAACTATATGAAAAAAATAACTTGCTTTCCCGTACTTTTTTCTTTAAAAAAAAGTACGTAGATATTTTTTCTAGCTGCAATGGTCAGAATTATTTTATTTTTTTGCGCGGCTACGCAGCGGTTAATTTAGTGTCATAAACGAGAAGTTTGTTTTTTTTACACATCAATTATCCAGCTCAGATAAAATATAAAATTCATGATTTTCAAAAGCCGAAATTAATTGGTAAGAAAGATCCGATTACTTTAACATTATATCTAATATCTGATAGTTTCGATTTCAGTTTTGAAGTCATTGACACAAGGTAGGTACCTATAACCGGTTTGTTGAATAACTATGAATAAGGTTAAGGCCGATACCTCCATTAAAATTGACATTTCTAATGAACACTTCTTACATGAATATTCTTATTATTTTCTTACTTATTTTTCTCAAGCGAGTATAGCATGGGGTTCTTAAAGAGGGGCGTAAAAAAGTTTTCACTGGATCGGTAACGCACGAGTGATACTCACCATTCACTACTCGTGTTGCAAGCGTCCTAGGCATTCAACACCATCCACCATAGTGTTATAAAAAAATATTCTAAACAGCGCTTACCTACGTCACGGCTTTTCATTAAAACTCCAAATGCCAGTGAAATTACTGGGCATGGATTTTATCAGGCCTCAGGATTACAACGCACCTGCAATACCAAGTGATGTTTTCCTTGTTATTGCAGGTGTCTATAGGTAGCGGTTACCACTTACCACCAGGTGGGCCGTTAGCTTGTTTGTCATCTAGTTGTATGAAAAAAAACTCGTCGAAAATATTGCAAACGCACTAGCTCATTGTAACAAACCTTCCCATGCATAAGCAAGTTACGCTAGTCTTAAAAACTTATCAGAGGATTTTTCGGAAAAAAAAGAAATCATTAGCGATTTTCGCCGTTTGTATGAAAAGCTAAAAATTGCTCCTACTAAACTACCATAATACTGTTCTTCGAAAAATCCTCTGATAACTATTTAGACTAGCTGGACTTGCTTATACATGTAGTCTTATTAGAATCTTTTGTCTTTTTTAATATTTTTATCTTGAAAATTTTTATGAAAAACCTTACGACGTAAGCGCTCTTTACTTAGTAGGTATAAACTAGTGGCCGCACGCGGCTCTGCCCGCGCGGATTTTGGCTATCGCTCCATAAAGTATCCTTTGTGCTGACCAGGGCACAGATTAGATAATAGAACAGTGCCTCAATCTGTATTCACAGCTATATTTACAGCCGCACGGAAGCTCGGTGTCCTGAACAAGGGGCGTCGATTTTTCACACCTGACCATAGATGCCCGCTTTACAAAATTCAGATCCGGTCTTGCGTGGAATATTGCTCGCACTTGTGGGATGCTCCGCCAAGTACCTCCTCGATGCACTGGACAGATTTCAGCGTCCTGCTGTCCGTATCATTGGCGATGTAGAGGTCACGAACAACCTTGAGCCTTTGGAAATGCGTCGAGACAATGCGTCGCTTGGCACCTTTTATCGGCTTTATCACGGAGAGTGCTCTGAAGAGCTTTTCGACCTTATCCCACCTTCCCCCTTCCTGTTTAGGAGCACACGTGCCGGTCTTCGGAGTCATCACTGTCTCCACCACAACATTACGCACAAAGAAATTAGTGCCTCGATTCTTTGTCGTACTTCCAGAACTTGGAATTATTTCCCAACAAATGACAAAATCCCTATAAAATGGGGTCCTTCAAGAGAGGCGTGAAAAAGCACCTTCTCGTCCGGCAAGGTGGAGGCGACTGAAGAGCGTCTATTCTGCACTAACTGTCTTCGCATGTGGACTCTTCTTACCGTTTCACATCAGGTGGTGTTGGGTCAATTGCCGTGCTTTGTATAAAAAAATATCAAGATTCATCTAAATCGGTTCAGAGGTTTAAGCGTGAACAGGTAGCAGACAGACAGAGTCAATTTCGGATTTATAATTTAATGTGAATTTACAGCTTATTATTTTACCGCAATAAGTACGAACATCTAAGTACTTACAGTCACGCGTATGAGGACAATGTGTGGATATTAGCAGAGTACGTTTTGCGTAAACGAAAAATGTTTAGCTAGGTTAAACAAACACACTGTTTACACAAACTCAAGACAAACGACACGCCGGCCGATACTGTTGAATGAATAATTACTCAATGTTTATAAAATATATTTAAACGTACACACAATCTAACACGTTAAATGTCTGTGTGCCTGCCTACCTATGTATTTTTAATTTACTAACATAACTTTTTTAACTTGATTTTACCAAAATATTATTCTTAGGTATTTCTTCCAATACTTACGGCCTGGCCACGAACTCACCGCACGCGCGTCCTGCGTCTCGCGAATCGGCAACCACTGCGCGGTCTCTATGTCGGCCTCGCAGCGCGTCGTCGTGACCGCGCAGTGGTTGCCGAGTCGCCGCCGTCGCCCCCGTTCCCGTAGCCAGGCCGTTACCTAATTAGATATTTATTATTTATATCAATTTTGTCCAACCAACGACTTCATTAGTGGCAACAACACAGATGATTTTTTATACTAGCTGCACCCGGCGTGCTTAGCAATGTTGGTACAGATAAAACAGCTAAGTAGGGTATATAATAATAAAGAAAGGTTTAAAATCCAGGAACCTTCGCAGACGTCCCAAGAATACCTCATCAAAGTTTCATCACAATCTGATCAATAGTTTCGGAACGCATAGAAAACAAACATACCAACAAACATTGACTTTTATTTATATAGATAGGTCGTTCCCCGCACTCGTCTATCAATTATTAACATTTGAAATTAATTAGTGCTTACTTAAAGATCAATTTTAAAAAAAATACATAACCTACACAAATTTATTAGTTTATTAATTAAATTAATAAGGAGAAGTTTAAGGAATCTAAAATGAACAAATATGTAGCGCAAAAGAGAAGAGGCCTTAGTAGTCTGAGAACAATGATTATAATATTTTCAATATGAAATCTATCTTTGCATACCTGCTTAGGTATCTCATCAAAATGATACGGAAACTAAATATTTAAAAATAATACGAAACCCTTGTCATCAAACGCATTTTCAAATTACATCGTACGTAGCATTTTACACAGTAATAAAACAACCATTAAAATAGTTTCACAGTCGCAATACGTTCAAACAGCCTTATATGCCCCGACTGGATTTTTTGAAATCATTAAATAGCTGTACGCACATACCTAATTCGCTCTTCTACGACCAACACTAGCAATTTTTATGTCTTCATTAGTACCTCGAAACAACTTTATACCGGTAGATTTGAAACTAACATGGAATAACAAATAGATAAAATGCCTACAAGTGCGAATAACGGCGTTAAATTTACCGATTTGCTAATTTAACCAAATTGTTTTCATCGTGAATAAATAAATAAATATACAGACACGGTATGGTTAATACTTCTTAAACCTTATTATTTAATATTCTTGTACTTCAAACTATCCGCATAAAAATGTACCTACTTACTAAGTATATGCTTTAAATCTATTTAATTTTATAAATAGATTAGAGGTACTTAAACTTTAATTTTTCGATTACTATAATTGTGAATTTTTTTTTTAATAATTTAAGATATTAAAATATTCAATAAATTTAAGTTTTACCATTTTGTGAGCAAGTAGGTATAACTATAGGAGAAGTTTTACTCGTGCATGGCCATAGACTAGAGATGCCCGTGGCTTTGAAAGGACAACCTTTAAGCCCAACTGTGACCACAAAACTAGCTATTTCTATTAAAAATGTTTTTAATTAAATTTCAAAATTATTAGGATGTGCTGTCACTATACCAGCTCACTATATAATTTGTGCATTAAAATCAGGGTCACATTATTTTGTTCTCACTTTTGGGTATTCGTGTACCTACACCACTAAGTTTAAACTTACTGATGTTGATATCTCATAAATTATTGAGTTATAAAGTCACTCGTAGTAACTACCCAACTTTAATTTAATTACAATGCTATAAATAATGTTCAATGGTGTTATAAAATACGTCTACTTTGGCACTAAACTTTGTTCCCAATAAATCACGATAAACATTAATCCGTGGGCGAGTACATTGTTGCCTGTTCCCATTACTGTCACTCTTTCTGAAAATTCGACTAAGTTAAGGTGAATGCACTTAGGGCATAAATTACTAGCTACGTCGTATGTCGTAAATTGGTCACGTCTCAAGTCTCTGTATCTGCAGCCTACGCGTGACTCAGGCAGCAACAGCCGTTTCCTGTGACCCTACGACGCTATCGCAATCTTAATACTTAGATACTACTCGTATCTATTATCTGTAGCGATTTTCCACTTTTGTAAAATAGGATCCCGAACATAAAAATGCACTGATTCTATTTAAATAAAAAAAGTCAATATTATAGTTTACATAAACAATGGTCAATTTGTAATGCAGCGTGCATTACGAAATACTTACAATTTTTTTGTAAACGTAACTAAGATTGAATGTTAATTACGTGTTGAATATACATAAAATTATACACAATTAAAGAAGCCCAGACGTGATATCGTAAGTATTGTGTGTTACTTCATAGTCTGGAAGATCTCGTACCCGTTCGCCACGTGATTTTCGCCCCTTATAAGTACCTACTATAAAAATATTTTCGCCCCAGGTTAAGGGGCAGACGGGAACCTTGATAAGGGGCGAAATGATAATCTCCGGCAAAGGGGGCGAAAGATGCGGGGTGAACGGGTCCGAGACCGTCTTGATAATCAATTAGTTACCTACATATGTATACTATCTTATGCCAATGTCAACATAAAACAAAATAAAATTTTAATGTTTTTGATGCGTTTAAACGCCAACTTTATTGTGAAAAAATATATTCTCCAGGCGGGAGCATATATTTTTAACCCCCGACGAAAAAAGAGGGGTGTTATAAGTTTGATGTGTCTGTCTGTGTATCTGTGTGTCTGTCTGTGGCATCCTAGTGCCTAAACGAATGGACCGATTTCGATTCGGTTTTTTTTTGTTTGAAAGCTTATGCGCCTACGGTGGTTCTTAGCTATAATTTATGAAGATCAGTTCAGGCGTTTGATGGCTATCAGCTATATGATAATAGGGTTTTACTAACTTTTACACATCCGATTGATTTGAAATTTGGTGTACTGTCACTTCGGTGACATTTCCATAACATAGTATCCTTGAGCTGATCCTATACAATCAAAAAGTCTGCGAAATGCTTAATTCTTCAGAAACTTACAGCAGATATAGCGTGTTTGGGTTCTTATGAATAGTCTCAATGAGATGGTGTTACATAGATGATTAATGACGATGGGGGTTACTTAAAATTTTTAATTTTGTATTTTATTTCATCATTTTCTTTCTTTAAATATTGTTTTTTTTTTATACCACTAATAAGGTGGCAATCAAGCATACGGCCCACCTGATGGTAAGCGGTTACCGTAGCCTATGGACGCTTGCAACACCAGAGGTATCACTTGCGCGTTGCCGATCCTGTAAAAACCTTTTCACGCCTTTTTTGAAGACCCCCATGCTGTACTCATTCGAGAAAACCTCTGCAGGGAGCTCATTCCACAACCTGAGCGTACGCGGGAGAAAGTTTCTCTGAAACCGTACAGTACGTGACCACTTTGGTTCCAATTTGTGAGGATGAACTCCCTGCCGGTGGCGAGCGGTGCGATGATAAAAAGAAGCCGTAGGCATCATGTCAAATAATTCCTCAGAACACGCCCCGTTATACAAACGGTAGAACACACACAAGGAGACAAAATCTCTCCTTAGGCTTAGAGGTTCAATACCGCTTGTGAGCTCAGGATCGTCGAGAATTCTCATAGCGCGTCTTTGGAGCACGTCAAATGGTCCAAGCTGGTATCTAGGCGCTCCCGCCCATAAATGGCAGCAGTACTCCATATGGGGCCTGACTTGAGACTTATACAGTAACAGTCTTTGCCCCGAAGTGAAATACCGCCGCGCTCTATTGAGTACACCAAGCTTCTTGGATGCCAGCTTGACTTTAACCTCCAAATGACTGCGGAACTGCACGTCACTAGAGATATCAACACCAAGGATCCCGATACTCGTAGAGATGGAGAGCGGCGTGTCGAGGAATTGTGGAGCTACAGCGAATGGGGTTTTTTTAGCGGTGAACGCGCAGACTTGTGTCTTAGTGGGGTTGAATTGGACTAAGTTTAGTCGTCCCCAATCGGAGACTCTGATTAGAGACCTCTCGATTTCAGACACAAGCCGGCCGCGACTTTCCTCCACTGTAGACCGAGGGGTATTAGCACGACTCGTATAGTAAACGTCGCCAGTACTGTCATCCGCATAACAATGCAGTCCGTCAATAGACAACATATCATTGATATGCAGCAGGAACAATGTTGGAGACAGCACCGAGCCTTGCGGGACGCCAGCGTTAATGTCCATGCTATCCGAGCAACTGCCGTCAACGACGGCTCTTATGCATCTGCTGGACAAAAAGCTAGCGACCCATTTGCACAACCCCTCAGGCAGCCCATAAGATGGTAACTTCGAAAGAAGACCCCTGTGCCAGACCCGATCGAACGCCTTCGCTACATCTAGGCTAACTGCCAATGCCTCACCATGACTCTCAATGGCAAGAGACCAACGGTGCGTGAGATACACTAGAAGATCACCCGTCGAGCGACTGTGGCGAAAGCCGTATTGTCGGTCGCTGATAAGGTCGTGATCCTCTAGGTCCCTGAGGAGGTGCGTATTTAAAACGCGCTCCACCACTTTTGAAAGAAGGGAGGTTATAGAGATTGGCCTGTAATTCGATGGGTCTGATCTATCGCCCTTTTTGGGCACCGGGTGCACATGGGCAGTCTTCCATGAAGACGGAACTTGCCTGGTGGAGTATGAAAGCGCGAAAAGACGCGTCAGGACAGGACACAACTCAGGAGCACACTGCTTAAGCATCACTGCCGGTATGCCGTCTGGCCCGCTCGACTTATGATTATTACAAATAAAATAAAATATTTTATGTCAATAAATAGTTTATGTTAAATTTTTAAACTTCATGTACACGAACCATCAACAGATGAGTCACAAAATAAGGAATAAAATTAATTGCTTTGTTCAAAAATTCTGTGCGCATTGTCTGACGCATACTATAGATATTAATGTAAATTGGTGAATTACATAAAATTAAACCTTATCACGAAGCACTAACAATATTGTGATATAAATTTTCTACACCAAAACACTGCGAAGACTCATCACACTAGGTACATTTTGCATACAAAACACACTGCCTAATGAGGACATGGGTAAAAAGTAAGATTCCAATTATTTTTTGTTATTAGACAAATAGCTTTAGTGTATCTACAATCTAGTTTTCGATCATATGATTATAAACTATGACCATATAAACCTATGTTCCTTAAACTGTTCAATATAGGTCAGCATATAGGTTTCATAACAATCTCTTTATATAAATAAAATACAAAATTAAAAATTTTAATTAACCCCCGGCGTCATTAATCATTTTTATCTAATACCATCACATCGAGACTATTTATAAGAGCCCAAACACGCTATATGTGCTGTAAGTTTCTGAAGAATTAAGCATTTCGCAGACTTTTTGATGGTATAGGATGAGCTCAAGGATAGTATGTCATAGGAATGTCACCGAAGTGACAGTACACCAAATTTCAAATCAATCGGATCTGTAAAAGTTAGTAAGCCCCTATTATCATGTAGAAAATGAGCTGACAGTCATCAAACGCCTGAACTAATCTTTATAAATTAAAGCTAAGAATCACCGTAGTCACATCAGCTTTCAAACAAAAAAAAACGAATCTAAATCGGTCCATTCGTTTAGGCGCTAGGATGCCACAGACAGACACGTCAAACTTATAACACCCCTCTTTTTTCGTCGGGGATTAAAAATAAGCTAGTTAAATAAACTGAATTAGAAGCTTTTGGAGACGACCCCTTAACAATGAACTCATAAGATATTTTTATTTTGATATTACTTCAAAAAATTACTGCGGAAAATTTCGACTCCCACAGGAATTGAACCACGTACCTCTAGATCTAAGGTAGGTGGTCTCAACCACTAGACCACAGAGGCGGTAATTAGGCACCAGTTAACATTGAATTAACCACGCTAACTGAACAACTTGATTGGTTATTTAATCAGCGCTTGCACACTCGTCTCACGCGTTGTGTGGGGTCGGTCACAGATTAAGATCAAAAGTTCAAAAGTAGCTAGAGGTTTAAATACATTTAATTACATCATTATGCTTTCCATATTTATCAAGACTATTTGTACTTATTATGTGGATTAAACACTGTACCTTCCTGTATTCTGTTCAAACAACTTAACCCGATTTTTTGTTTGATTAAACATACTTTATCTGTTTATTTAGGAATGTCTTGATATTTTAGGCTCAATTGATGTTGGAAAAGTATTTATTTCCTCTTTTAGTAGGTAACAAACGTCTGCATTTAAGGCTACTCAACTCTATTAATTGGCGATTAATTATGCTCGCGCGCGCGCCATTCATAAAAGGGACCCCATTGATCGAACGCATTGACCTCACGCTGTGATGACATCGCTATCTCAAGTTAAAGCTATAAATTTATCAATTGGCTTTATATGGCAATTTAAATAAGATAAAATGACTCTAATACCGTGCACATAAGCACATTCGAAAGGTTACGGCCTGGCCACAGGAACGGGCGGCGGCGGGCGGCGCGACTGGCGAGGTCGCCGGTGGCCGCTACGTGTGGCCTGCTTAGTACATTTCCATACATTTGTTTTCATTCGGGCGAATAGAAGCGCGAATATTCGCCGCGGCGAATTTCCCGTGGCCAGGCCGTTACGTTGATTTTTTGCTAGCATTGTTAACTGGTGGAGTTTTAAAGTTACGTATCGTGTTTAAAGGCTTAGCAACCTATGTCTTTGTTTGTAATACTTTTTAATGTTGTTTATTTCGGGAAAACGCCAAAACCAGATGAAAATTTCGAAGGGCTATCTACGATACATCACTACGCTACGACATCGATACGACGTAGTATCGTAGCACAACATGAAGCTCGTCGTAGCGAACTACGACGCACATGGGATGTGACTTGCCAGGTATATACGAAGTCGTAATGTATAAACTATGACCACAGTATTACGAATATAACCAGCAGGGAATTTTCTTTGATGCCGGAAGATGCCGCCACCCGTCATGCGCAGATAAGCAAGGATTGTCTGTCACAAAATAAAAAGAAATCAATTGTTATCTCCGTAGATATACGTATATTTCCAACCTAAAGTACCAGACTACCATAAGGTTATCAAAGATTATGTAATTTAATTTTTTAAGATTATTTATACCCGAATTATAACATCTAACTATATAGTTATGGTAGCCCGGTATAATAAATACGTTAACTTATCAAACAAATAAAATAATTGATGTCATTGGTTTCATTTGTTTTGATTGTGCTTCTCGTTACTTGAGAATTTGGTGAGTTGCGAATTTAGTGAATTGAGAATCTAGTAAACGGCTCCGGGCGGTTTGACATTATTTTTCATAAAAAATGTGATTTTTTTTTAACAAAAATTAAAACCAGTTTCAAAATACTACTTTTTCACTTTTTTGTGATAATTTTCGAAGGTCAAAGCTTTCGTATCGTTTTAATAAAAACTCATAGGACAGCAAAACACTGCAATTTCGTATACATAGATGACTTAATTATTCCAGTTATTTTGATTTAAAAATCAAACTACCTAATCGATTTTAAATATTTTTTTATGGGACTTAATGGCAACTATTTCACATGGAACAAAAAAAGGATCACGTTAATCGGATCAGAAATCTCGGTGAAATCGGTGTACATACATACAAAAAAAAATACCAACCGAATTGAAATCCTCCTCGCTTTTGAAGTCGGTTAGAAACACAATACAATAAGTATAAATATATATTTATTATATTTATTTAGGTAGGTACCTTGTTCTTCAATTTTCCGTTATTTATAATAGCACAAGCTCATAACTATGCTTAATTTAGGATAGATAATAGATGTGAGTTTAATAATATTGCCTATTATTATTATTTATGTTTACTATTGGTACCTATGCCATACTGATCCATATTATAAAACCGAAAGTAACTCTGTGTTTTTGTTACCTTTTCACTCGTAAACTAGTAAACCGATTTAAATAAAATTTGGCTGAGAAAGGGCATAGGCTACCTTGTGGAGCTATTATGTCACTAGTATAAGAATATGTCACTAGTAAAAGATATCAAAGTTATAGAATTAGATACGAAGGTTTGATAATAATACACTTATTTAACATGCACTTAAGTTTACTAGAGAATTCGGAAGTCTAGCAAACTAACGAAAAATAAACATTGACGATTGCAATTGACCTCAGAATTAAGTTGTTTATAGCATTTAAGTACCATTTTATGTACTTACCTTACCTAGTTTATATTTAATTATTATTTTTAATATGACAACGGTGCTAAACAACTGTTACTGGAGACTCTGTAGTCTCTGTAGTACGACTGTTCGTAGCACTGGAAATCGCGCTTATGAAACACATTTTTGAAGCCTGGGAAAATGGGCAGGATGCTCTAGTTAGATCAATTAACTCATTAGAGGCTATTGAATTGTACTTGAGCAACATAATTCAAAAAGTTGACACAAATAAAACTCAGTCTTCGGGTGCGCCTGTGCGTCAGGGATCTATATTAGGGCAATTGCTGTTCCTAATTTAAGTATATCAACGATCTCCGTTAGTAGTCAAAAAAATTGTGTGAGACCGTATTGTTTGCAGATGACGCCTCATCAGATTTCAAAATATTGATGTACAGAAAAGACTTTAAAGAAAAGATTTGACATTGGTTTCGTTTTCAAAATAATTTAAGCTACCACATTCGAAGCAATAGAGTAGTTGACAACTTTTTTTATTTCATACCTAGATAGGCACCTAGGTATGAAATTAAAAAAGTAGTCAACTATGTTATATGTTTATTATGTTTTCTACATGTAATTTAAATTTTTATTTAAAAACCTACAAACTCTGAATATTTTCTCGCTGTCTCTCAATCTGTGCAATTTGTAGTTATGTACAGTAAGTATTTAATGTTGAACCGAAAATGTAATGAGAAATCACTATCATTACTGTAATTTTATTACCCAGTAGATAGGTTCCTAGTGCTCAACGTGAATTTATGAAACTTATTGTTGAAATTTATTGAACTTGCACATTACATACCTGCCGACTGCATAAGGACGTTAATTTACGCACTTCTATAATACCTACCTATGTAAAATCTTGTAATTAGCATTAACATAAACATCAATTTGAATTAAATTGTAAATATTGCTGTAAGGCTGTACCTTACCTTTCCTAATGAAAAAAAATAAGTTCAATAAATTGCTATCAATTAGATTACATGTTTGTTTTAATAGATTGCTTGTAGTTTGATGGGCATTTGAAAAATTGGGATGACAGAAAACATAAGTAATTATAAACAAACAAGCCTCATCATCATCATCACCAGCCTATATACGTCCCACTGCTGGGCACAGACCTTCGTACATGGCAGAAACACATGAGGAGTTTGGGCCATAACACCACCACGCTGGCCCAATGCGGTTTGGTGGGTTAAAGCGGTTACAGTAACAATCTGGACCAGCGGCTTAACGTGCCTTCCGAAGCACGGAGGAGTTCAAGATTATAAATTTGATTGACCCATCCAAGGACCAACCATGGCGAAAGTTGCTTTGTTTTCGTGATCGAAACCAGAGCGCTTAAACCACTACGCCACCGAGCTCCTCAAAACAATTAAGCCTATAATTAGAAAATAGAAGTACTTTCATAATATTTGCGACACCGCTAGCTAAATTATGGTATTGAACTTGAAACCTAATAAGTAGGTACTTACGTAAGGTACTAAGTAAGCATAAAAGCGATTAATTTTCCTTGACAAGGAACACAGCCCCCCTTTAAATTTTATTTCTGACTTTCGGAAAACACTGTAGAAACTTAGAAACTGTGACAAATGCCTTATCAAGACAACGAATGGTTTTGGTTGTCTTAACATCTGGGTAATAAAAACACAACTTTAATGTATTTTGATCGAAATGACTCAGTTTCTTGGCTTACATCATAAGCGTATATCGCGTCAGATCTCATAGCATGTGTGGAGAATAAAATATCACTCTACTTATTTAAAGTTAATGTCATAAATTCTGTTATCCTACCGTAAGCAATAGGTCACTACTTATGTTTTGTTGTCAATAAGGTAATGAATAAAATAAGTTACGGCGTAATGTCAATCGGATCGTGTTGTCATAACTAAAACACATAGCAAGACTCAACATTTACGCCAAACGGCTTTCAAACAAACTTTCAAGTCGAAAATATTGATAATGAACAAACCGATTGTAACAAAAAGCATGAGCAAGATAAAATTATTCCGAAATGTAATTATTTTATGAGTTATTTAAAATTTTATAAGTTCTACGAAAATTTTAAAGACCATTAACAAATGGAAAAATATAAAATTGAAAACTTTAAAGTAATCCCGGTCTCATCGATCTTCCATCTAACACCATCTCACTGAGACTATTCTTATGAGCCCAAATACGCTATATCTGCTGGAAGTTTCTAAACAATTAAGTACCCCGCAGACTATTTGACAGTTCAAGGTTAGCATGTCTTGGAAATACCACCGAAGTAACAGTTAACCAAATGTCAAATCAATCGGATCTGTAAAATTAAAAAAACTTTTCTCAAGTGGGAAATGAGCTGATAATCTTAAAACGCCTGAACTGATCTTCATAAATTCTAGCAAAGAACTATCCTGACCACGTCAGCTTTTTAACAAAAAACCTAGCTAATGACTAGCTTCATCCAGTTACTGCCAGCCACTCTGCGGAAATCGTCACTCCACCGAACCTGGGGACGTCCCACACCGCGCTTGCCGATCTGCGGTCCCCACTCAAGTAACCGCTTACTCCAACGGCTTAACGTGCCTTCAAAATCACGGAGTCGTTCGAAATAACAAATTTAGATTAACCCATCCCGGGATCGACCATGGTGAAAGTTGCTTTGTTTCCGTAATCGAAACCTCAAAGAAAGCAAGCGCTCATACCCCTACGCAAGCTCCTTGTAATGCCTCGTATTAGGTATTAGTTATTTGCTCAAAATGTGAGTGAAGGGTGCATTTGTTTTGGGTAGGTCGAGTAGGTCACACTGATTTCAAATTTTTATGATGTCTTCAATCAGCAGAATCCCCAACGAATTGTGCGTTAGAATCAGTATCAGCCTGACTTAGTGAACCACAGAAAACCGCCAGCAGTTGGGTTTGGGTGAAAAATAGGTTACAGTCACTTTTAGACAATTTAAATTAAAATAAAAACAACTAAATGTGGTCTATAAAATAATGTGATCTATAAATCATCATAAAATATGAAGTTCAAATGTCTCGAATCAGGCGCCTCTTATATTTTTTGTTCTCAAAATGTATGCAAATTTATTTTATAATGCAAGGTTATTGACACACTTGAGTCAAAAACATACAGCATTTTATTGCTTAACAACTGAATGTTGCTAAATTTTTAACGATCTAGTTTTCAATACACACAAGAACCAATGTGAAATCATTTAATAAATAAATAAAAAATACATACCTACAATTATTCTGTAAGTATATACATATTAAATTTTTCATATTGAATTTTTAGTGGTATCAATGTCAAAAAAAATATTAAATCATCAGAAGGGTCGTTCAACCGATTAACCAATGTAGTTACTGCAAGAAACTAGTTTAATTGTGTAGGTAGGTACCGAATTGCAAAATATAACTACCCACGTGGGGTTTTTAATTCTGTCTAGGTCTTAGACCATAGAATGGTTTAAGGTCTAGGTTTCGAAATATATGAAACTAAGCGGATGGTATAGTGAGGGACGTGTCAGCTATTAAGTGACCTAGTCTGTGGTAATCACAAACACGACTTGACCCGTCAAGCATCAGATTCCAGACACAATTAATTTTCAATTGTCATAGACCTCCACAGGTTGAAAGCCGGTTGACAGATTAAAAGAGAAGTTTGAAATCACGGAAAAAATGTGCTGTTTCATACTAACTTTACCTACACGACCCTTTTGTATAGAACAGTTAAATTTTTTTCGTGTTTCAAATTTTTCTTTCAACAAGTCGTTATTAGAATCACCAGCACTGCCATCTGTCTTTGTTTTCGAGAGCGTTCCCCATACAGCCTGTAATAACTTGTAGGTAACTACTTTCCTACGTGGTAGGTAACATTATTAGTGCCACAAACTATTGAGTCAGGCAACGTACCTTTTTTTTTGGGAAGATATCCGATTACAGACCTACCCGCCACTGGATAAGTGACGGGCGTGTGTGGGGGTCGACCAGCGTTTATAAGGCACTGGGAATACCCACTAAAACTCCCCGGTAACTCTACTGCCTTTCGCGGGGGTAGCCTGGGCGCTGCCGAAGCAATTTCACCAACCCACCCCCAGAAGTCAGGCAACGTACCTAGTCGCGACTCAAATCAGTAAATAACAATAAATTATTTTTTTTAAGTAACTATCCCCCGGCCTAAATTTAGGTAATATCTATAATATGTTCCAATCCTTCTTAATATTTCGAATCCTAGTTAAGTAGTAAATAATCTTAGTATTCAGGAATCAAAGGGATCAATAACATCATTTTCCTCGTGTCTAGTTCGTAAATATAATTCAAAGACAATGAATGTTTGTATTCTGATCAAGCGCTTGTTCTGTAGCGATTGCCATTTTGAATTTCAATTACCATTTTATATCATTCATAAACGTTCATAAGTTACAAGTATCTGCACACTATTTGCATATCAAAAACTTACCGAAATGTAAAATATTTTATGGTCTGCTTTCGATTGTAACGTACTTTAAAGATTGGAGATGTCATAGGAAGTCTACGTCGCGTCGTCACGCTGTGTGGACGCTGATAGTTTTTTGGCGTTCATTTCAGATTAGTTTAGTTAATTAACGAAGTTTAGAGGTGGTGGACGTGTTAATTAGGACAGTACACGACGGCGGATATGGATTCGTTCTGGTTGTGTCGTTCGACTGTAAGTAGCTTTTGTTTCAAACCATGGCGCTCCTACTTAAAGTCAAGCTATTTATTCGGTAATAACAGTTATTATAAAATTGCTCGCACGTCTTTCGGTGAATTACAAAACTGTTTCTAAATTGTAAAAGCACCACCTTGAATTGAATACAAAAGCTGTTTTCCGGAATGTACAGGATACCTACAGATTTTAAACATTAAAAAATCTAATTCTTGCATAAATTTCAAATTTCCGTACCTTTTGTTTTAATGACCAACTATTTGTAGCACACATTGTATTTATACGACTATGTTAATATGAGTAGGTAGGTGCCCGCTTGTTATACCATGTACCAAACACCCCACCACCACCTCCATAGTTAAGTGGATACACTACCTGCCGCGTTTTTTACATTCTGAATAGGTAATAACAGAGACGTTGCTCAACTGAGCAACGTCTCTGTTTGAATATTTTAAGTCATTTTCTTCCTAGACTCACTTTACCAATTCATCATAGAAATTGTGTGCGATTTCTTATTTGCTTGGCAATTTCTTTTTAGGTTTGTTTGTTAATACCTCAACAATATCCGTTATCGGGAAAATAGGACTTGTATTCCTACGATAGGGTCGTTCTTTTATGGTAGATAACAATAGTATGTAGGATATTATAATATAGTCAAAATCTATCTCATTTCCAGATTTTGTGGACTGCCCTCTCGGTAGCACTGGGGTATGAGCTACAAGGTCAAATCATCAAAGGAGTGCCATGCGTGAAGAGGAACTACCAGCTCTATTGTCCCACGGCCGGCAACACATATCCTTTGTAAGGTTTAACTTAGTTGATTTTATTACAATCAGTTTAGGTCAATTATAAATTCACCGCCTGTCTTTCCAATATCAATTCATAGAGAGATAGTCTAACATAATTAGCAGCAAACATTTATTAAGTATGGGGATACACGTGTGTTCGCATGTGATTTGTACAGTATGGTCAGTGTTGCCAGAAAAAGTGACGCCAGCGCCCTCATTTTTCCATTTTAATATATCGCACTGTAGATAAATTCTGTTGTGACCTTATTAGTTATATTCTTTTAATTGTTGGGTGTCATTATTGAAGGCTGTCATTAAATATTTATTATTCACAATAAACGTATTTAATTTATAATATTATGAAATAAGTACTAAAAATTTCCTATTTCATTAACCTTAAATTTACTGGTAGAAAATGCTTCATGCATGAAGTCCACCAATGTAGGTAACTACTATATATAAATATAGGTAGGTATGTGCAGTAAATTTAGAATTAGCTAATCAAATAAATATTTAAAAGTACCTATTTGACTATTAATAAATTCCCCTCTCATTACCTACCTACATAATATGTAGATAGTTATTCTGTGCTCTCACATACACATTATTTTTGGCTAATAAATTTCTCTAAATTTTCAGAGACAAAATAGAAACGTTCATAGACGAGAACAAAGCGTTGATAAAGCGCATGTACGGGTCCTTTACGACCCCAGGCGGGAGCAGGGTCCGAAGAGCCCCGGGCGTTCCAGACGTTGAAACGGGGGATTCTTACTTCCGACACGTGCGGCAAGCTACGAATACGCCACTGCCTGATGCGCAATCCATTAATAGTACAGGAAGGTAAGGACGATAATTAAATACCTAAATTGTTAGATCGATAATCGGATAATTGCATAGCTTTTTACGGCGACGCTTATCATCGTTTTTAAAAAATTACTTAACGAATATGGCCGTCGTCGCGCATAGACGCAACGACCGTCCACAGCAAATACAGTGAGCGGTTTGCGTATGCGCACCTTTTCGAACGTCTAATTTTCGCGTCATTAGACTAGTCATATAGTTACCGCTGTAGAAATAGAGAAGAACCATAAAATTATTTTCTTACACAAAAAAATGAAAAAAAAAACAATGATTTTGTCACAAAAAAAAGTTGAAAAAAGGGGTCGTCGTCGTCGCCTTATACAAAGGGCTATCATTAGGTAACTAACTTCTTCCAATTGCATATATTTTGATAGGAAGAGTCCTTAGGATAGTAGGTATCCTAAATTGAGAACCTATGGTAGATTTTGTTGAGTTTTGGAAATATGGTAGAAATGCAGCTGCAGGGGGTCCACCGGAACCGGCTAAATATAAAAGTGGTCTATGAAAAAAAAAACTGGGAACCTCTGCTCTAAGCTATCCTAAAAAGATATTGAATTTATAATATAGATATTAATTTAAAATATTTAAAGGTTTTGATAAACAAATTGAGCGAACAATTAATACCGTAGCTAAAATCAAAATGAATCTAAGCGCATATTAACATAGACCTATTAATAAAATTCCAGAATAGACGCCTGCGAAAGCAAGACAGAGATCACGACACCATACTGGGCCTTGAACTCGGCAAGAAAACTACGTGCCATCGTCAACACGATGCACTTCGAACAAGCGATACATCAGGAAGTGTGCAGGTATGTAATTATAACTGCTGAGGTACTTATCTACTATAATTACCCGATATTCATTCATCCAAAACAAACAAAGGCTTACAAATACCAGTTTCCTGGTGATCCTAATAATTTGTTCTACAAATAGGACTATAGAAAAGCGTAATCGCGCAGTCTTGACACGGTTTTGTCAAGAACCTCGAAGATTAGGTACTGTTATTATTGTAATAAAATAGGAGTGGAGTACGAAGATTTGTTATTGAGACAGGGATGTTTATATGTTTATTATATTTTACTAGTTGTTCACCCGTGCGCAAAGCCCTTATAGTACCTAAGTAGGTACCTAATATATTTTTTTCATCCCCCCCTCTCGGAAAGAGTATTTTTGCTCTTCGATATCTGAGTGCAAAAGCCGTTTTTATCCGTTAGAGGATAAAGTAAAATTGAATTTAGAACATCGTGTGCACTAAATTTGTAAATTCCAAACATTATTAAACCTCTTTACTTCTACCTCCATGGTGCCGAATTTATCATACAACCTTTTTTAACTTGTTAATAACTTAGACTCGGCACCTTCTTGGTGTAGGTACTTTTTGTTTAATTTGTATTGCGCGCGCCATTTTCTTTTCACAACATATTTGTTAAAACCATAGGTTTATAACAAGAATCATTAAAACAAGTAAAAAACCTCGTAAAAAAGTAAAAATGAGTGATTTAGAAGCGACGAAGAAGTTTATTAGACGCCAACAGAATTGACTGAAACTGTTAATACCTAATGCGCAAATGTTTTTTTTTTGCATTTAGTCATTTCCTCGTTGAGGTGGGATAAAAAGTTACGTGTTGCATTCGAGTGCAAAGATTTTTCACCTCGTGCTCTTTTGGTTTCCTCGCTAACGCTCAGGATTCTAATTGTTGAAGCACTCGCTACTCGGTCATCAAAATTGAGCACGCGGTTAAAAAGCAACTTTACACTCTTGTATAACAAATAACTATTTTCTCATAGCTCTCCAGAGGTATAACGCCGCTTGAGAGATTTACTATTTGCGGATTCTATAACAGTAGGTTTGATAAATAATCGAGTGTTTTGTCAAAATATTGAAGATCTTTCATAGGTACTGTCTGTCTCACTCATTCACTTACTTTTCATATTAAGAGATTTAAAAAACTTTTTCGTACGATTTTTTGCAATCCAATTTTGTAGTCATTCGAAAGTTATGCGCGTAGGTATATACTATACATTTCGGCGATTAATTTTTATATCATTATAGATTATCAATATTTGTTTATTCAGATATTTTATATTAATATTTTTTCTTTATCTAATATCCATAGCACACATTTGGAATCAATAAATAGGTATATAGGTGCGAGTCCTGTGAGTGTAAGGATATTGTTACATATTTTTCAAGCATTGTGTGCCCACACCCCTGCCCCCTTATTCTCAACTGTCGGATCACGGATTCGATTCGATTAGTCACATGACATCTCGCTTTGACGCAGCGCGATAAAAAGTGACAGGTATAGAGTTTCCGAAATTCGAATTCTTTCCGACAGTTGAGAATAAGGGGGCTGGTCCCTTCTAAGGAAAATGCCTTCATACATATACATGAAACTGACTTACGGAAAATTTTATTCTGCATTTCAGTAAGACGTCCACAAATCGGTGTTCGGGTGATTGCGGCTGTGAGCAGAAATACAAATGGCACCGCCTCTTGGCGTATGACCCTAGCGACGACTGCGCCGGAATATTCATGGACTGGTTCTTGTTCCCATCGTGCTGCGTTTGCAGATGTAAACCTTAACACGTGTACCTCTAGGTTCAAATTGTCATGCAACCGATTGCTAAGCTGAGTCGTGTTAAAATTTTACCAATGTAAACCTTAAAGTTTGCAGCTTTAGATTCATATTTCCATTCAAACATGAACAAACTTCACCTAGAAGCATCAAAATGTTTTGAAATTGTAATTATTATTATTATCATAATATCACGTGTTCTTAAAAATAAATATTACCTCTAATATACTGTTTAAAGTTTTTTAAGCTAAACTTATTGACTGTGTTTTATGGTACCGTTTCCTTTCTGACGACGTATTTTAATTTATTTTTAAAAATCGATTGCGTGACAATCACCACAGTAGTGTATTAAGATTTGCAATAATAAAAAATAAATTATAGATATTACATTTCTTTACAGATATAAATTTACACGTGGTTTAATTACCTATTGTTATCTATATAATATATCTTTGTATTTATACCTACTATCTACATTCCTTATTTCCATCTTCTATCACACATCTTTTAAAACTAGTTCTTAAAATTTTGAGTGATATTTTATGTTTCTCATTAAGTATAGTGTACACTGATGTTTTTAAAACTAACAAATTTCTTTTTATGACGCGTTTTTGTAGTCTCGAAAAAGCCAAATTATGTTAAACATGAAAAGAAAATATGAGAAAGGATGAAAATATAACTTCTATATTGGGAGTAAAGTTAAATTAAAGATTTATTTTCGAAGGGTCTAAAAAGTTTTTAATAAAAAAAATTGATAGGTGCCTATTAACAATCGAAATACGATTAGGTACAAGAACGCGGCATTAGAAGAATGCTGTTTGGATTGGGACGCATAGTCTAGTATTATCTCCGATTTATGTTAAGTTTTTCTGGTCCTCTGTATCTATTGAAAGAAATATTACGTATGCAGATTAATAGTGGACGGATCTCTATGTATATAAGTGTACCTTATTTTTAAAGCAACACTATACCTATTCATAATAATTTAACCATTTTCTTAGAGTAGAGCCTTTAAAATAGGTGACGATTAGACCTCGTTATCAGGGAGCTCGAATATTTTCACAGTAAAAAAAACATCATTTTAGTTATACTGTCCTACTTTTAGGCACTAAATCATCTCAATACGTGATCTAAAGTTAACAACTTATAAGTAATCGAAAGACCTTGTGATCTAAGCCCTACCCATAAGATCATAAATTGTGAAATTGGTTTTACTTTCACAATTTATCATAAAAAAAACGCATCTTTATTACGATGAATATAAAAGGTCGATTATTTAATGAATCTAATTTAGAAGTACAATTAATTACAAAATTTTGAGGCATTTCATCTTAGGCCTCAGGATGACAACACACCTGCAATATCAAGTGATTTTTCCATGTTATTGCAGGTGTCTATAGGCGGCGGTAACCGCTTACCGCCAGGTGGGCCGTCAGCTTGTTTGTCATGTAGTTGTAGGAAAACATTTTATGTTTTTAAACAAAAAAATATTCATATCCCTTATAATGTGGTCTAGTGATGTTAATCTTAATTAATCACTGCCATTGTACAGTTCTTTACAAAATAAAATGTTATAAAATATGTCACAATCAATGAAGACTTACACAATTAAATACTTTAATGTCTACAAGAATAAGGGTTGTTTTCGTTTGTGTAGTTTTGGTAGCAATACAATTTTTTAGTTTAATAACATTACTTTATCTAAATCTATACCTATTAATTGTATTGTTATTCTTTTCTTTTATTATATGATAAATTTAAGGCGTATATATGACACAAGATGAATAGAAGCTGACACTTCCAACTTTAGTTGTGAGGCTTATAATGACATAATAGTTATTTAATAATATTATTAATTTTAAATTTTAGTATAGTGCTGATGAAGGCTTAGAGAATTTCACAAATTAGAATAAAACTAACAATAAATATATAAATAATTTTACTCCTTGTATTTAAGTATTAAGAAAATAAATTAAGTCTTGATGACTCCATTGTTTTTATTTAAAATAAAAAGAAACATCATTTTTTCCTATACTTTAACGAAAAACTTGCATAACAGAAGACTTATCTAGTATCAAATATGATTCAAATGCCTAAATTTTCAATAAATTTTACAACATAAATAAACACAAATATATTCATTTGCTTGTTCTCTATTTCTTTAATATTTAAATAGACTATTTCAAAATATAACTATAGTTATATTCAAATTATATATACAGACTACTTACATTATATGATAAGAGAATTTTAAAATATAGTACTCATTCGATTTTTTCATTATTTTTCAATTTTTCAAATTCCTTAAACACTTTTTCACTCAGCTTCTCACCCTCGTCATCTATTTGTTCAACTGCCAATACCTCTGGGATGTAAAATTGCATCATATTTTGAACCTAGAATATAAACACGGTTTTTTTGTAATAGAAATAAAATATAAATTCAAAAATATGCTATTAGGCTTACTAAATGTTCTAATAATCATAGCCTAAGCTTTTAATAATCTAGTATTTTTTTTAAAATTAGTCACATGGAGAAAATCTGAAAATTTAGCAACCCTGTAGCCAATTTAAGCCCATTTTATTCAGTGGTTTTTTATGGCAAAGAAAGTCAAACAAGCAGATATCCACCTCATGAAACATAAAATATAAAGATAAAAAAATTAAAAATATGTTTCTAAAATATTGATATGACATATTATGTTAGAAACAAATATATAAATTCTTGCAAAATGTCTATTAAAAATGAATAAAAAAAATTGTGGTTGTTTATAAAATCTAAATGAGGAGTCTGTAATATCCTACAAACTTATACTTATAATAATAAAACATATCATGATGGTTAAGATATCTCTAACTTTATTCATGGTGTTTTTTCACAACCTTTATATGACTACTTGTGTTATAGTGACCGTCCTCCACCTGAATGTGGTGTAACACAATTCATTCGAAATATGGTAGTTACTGATGATACTGTCCTGAAAAATTTGGACGCACTAGGTATATCGAAGGGAGCTGGTTGTGATAGAATATTTTTTTGCGGCATTGTGCATCGAATTTAGCAAAATTTCTCAGTACCTTGTTTAATCGATCATTAAAGGAGAGTGCATTTCCTTCTTAATGGAAGCATGCCATTATTGGTCCTATAGAAAGGTTTTTGTATGGAAGTGACAAACTATAGGCCCATATCTATTCTCAACTGTGTGGTAAAGGTTTTTGAGAGGATCTTAAATGACTTTATTTATCCTTAAGGTGAGAGAGGTGTTACACTTTAACAACACGGCTTCCTAAAAGGGCGGTCTACAACTACTAATCTACTCCAATTACTTGATTTTGCATTAAAACACATGGATAAAAGAAGGCAAGTTGATGTGATCTACACTGACTTCGGAAAAGAGTTTGATCGCGTGGACCACATCATCCTACTTAAGCTAGAGCGGCTAGGTATTCACGGAGACCTTTTACAATGGGTTGAAACATATTTGAATAATCGCTCACAAGCAGTGGTGATGGGTGGATTTAGTTCAAACTATATATATAAACTATATACTCCCATAACAAAGTCCAATTATTTCCTTTATGCTGATGATAAGAAAGTATTTCTTGATATTGGTAATATTGGAGACTGTGTTAAGCTTCAAGCTGACTTAAACCAACTAATAGGTAACTAACTCTAGATAATAGGTGTGAGTGTATAAATATTATTATTATTATTATTATTAACTTTCACAGTATTATGTAGACAACAGAATCAACATAAATGCATAAAAATGACAACTCATAACTTTTACTCATAAAATGGCACCCATTCACTTTACATATACTTTAAAACGATAATATAATCGAATGTGTTAATAGTATTAAAGATATTAATGTTATTCTGGATTCTAAACTTACATTTACTGACCACATTGAATATGTTTTTAAGAAAGCATACAAAATTTTGGATTTGTAATAAGGACTTGTAAACCCAAGAAGGATAACCATTGCATAAGAGTTGTTTTTTATCAGCAGCTTTGCCCACAGCAAAATACAGTGGCATTTACTAATTCAAGCTCTTCAATATTCATTTTTAAATAGGTTTAAACATTATTCACAAAGAGAAACACCGGCATTGGTACTACAACCTCTAGTAAACCCATGTTCACTATGGAGAAATTCATTTTTAATAAAGTATGACTAATATCTGCAGCAAGGTTGAAATAGAAATTGTGATGTGGTACTAACCCAGACACACAACTCTACACAAAAGCAGATGTATAGCACCATTAGGTGGTGCTATACATATGTCTTCCTATACCATTCATTTAGCATCTCACTATTGACTCCTGCCTATAGTTCCAATAATATGAATTAACTTACCCCATTTTTCAAAGTTACTATTGAACTAGGGCAAGAAGAACATGATCCTTGCATTTTGAGTCTTAGGATTCCATCTTTAAAGTCTACAAATAAAACATCTCCACCATCTTCTTGTACTGTAGGTCTTATGCGTGTATCTAACAACTCTTTGATCATTTGAACTGTTTCATCGTCATCTTCATTTATCTCTGAGGGAAAAATACACTGACTTTGAAAATATAGAAGAAATTACATACCTACATAGTAGAAGAACAATTAAAATTATAGTATCAATAAATAAATAGGTATCTTACGTGTTTCTCCAGAGGGCTTAGCATCGGTAACAACAGGCAGACCACTAGCAAAGAAGTCCATAATAGTTGCAAATATTTCAGGCTTCAACAATTTCCACTCCACATCATCATCTTGTTTTGTTACAGTAACAAAATCCGAACCAAAGAACACAGCTCTCACACCATCAATTCTAAAAATCATTTTTGCTGGAAGCAAGTTGTAAAGTAGGTAATATATTGCATTTGGTACTAGGGTTTCACTTGTGTATTTACTCTACTATAATAATAATAATCTGCTAAATTTGCACGCATATTACACGCATATTTATTAGCACGCTCAGAAAGAGGTGAGTAAATCGAATATTAGCAACTGATAGCACTCTGGACCAATATATTTTGGGTAATTACTGTGCAGATGATTGGAAAGATGTTGTTATATTACTTTTAATTTAAAGTGACATGTATAAGCCTGAAGTATGGTAAATTTTAAGATTTACCAGTAATTCCTAGCATTTACCGGAAGGTTGGGTTGGGTAAGTGTTGAGCTTTACCTGGTGAATCCTAAGATTTACCATGCTACAAGTAACATAAACTTAATTCAGTTCCTACTTAAAACTACATTATATCATTATTACCTAATGGACTGCATTGTGCTGTACCAATATTAGGAAAATCCATGGTTTCTCCAGGTTCTAACACTTTTGTTCCAGGGAGAAACTTCAAACTGTTGGGATTTGGGGTATCTTGAGTTTGAATAAACATGGTGCGACACTGGCAAGCAATACGTGGGAATAATTTAACATAATCGTTTCCCAAATTCCTTCGCAATCCACTAAATAGCCTCCTATCATTGAACCTGTGTTGGAACAAAATTAATTCAGTAAATTTATTATGCAGTGTTGACAAATAAACCACAAAACAATTCTATACCGAAATAAAGTAGCGGAAGCTCGTGGACAGAAATGAGTATTCTGGAATATTTTCATACAATTTCGTAACATTTTTTAAACTATTTTCAATAAATCACTACAAAATAGTTTAAATTCAGATTACTGATCACTGAAACGATTAATGCTACATTTTAAATCCACAGATTAGTGATCTTTATTATTTTTGTTTTTTTTCGTTAATTTACCCTATAAAAAAAGGCAAAAGAAACTAATGCCCATACAGCCATGTCGTAAGTATTTCTTTATTTCTTCTTTTAATGCATTATAATGCTGGCGTAACACATTTCAATGCTTCTTGGCAGTATTTGACTCGAAATATATGACGACAGTCACTTTATGTGCTACTTGATGAGGTGGATAACCACAAAAAAGTTCTCAACGTATTTCACACCATAATCACTTTTATTCTAATAATCTTTTAGTTGCACGTCAACACAAACACTGGAATAATAAAACTACACCACTTTTTTTAACTCAATGTTCGCTCCGACACAATTTTTGATTATTGTAATAAAATAAACCCTTGTTTTTTTTGTTTGGGAAGGCAAAGGGTACTAATGCCCATACAGCCATGTCTTGAGTATTTCTTTACTTATTCATTTATTGCATTGCAATGCGGGTGTCACACTTTTCAATGCATCTTAGGAGTATTTGAGGGTCTATATCGGTCTATATCTATATATATATATATATTTACCAAATGCGTTTGACGTAACAATTCGTAATCCCTAAAGTTTTCAATTACTACCAAATATTAATTTGCACAAAATAAAAAATCACAAAGTATAACACTAGCAAAGTACTGAAAATTACTGTAAACTATGATATTAACTTATGTTGATTTTACATTTGCATAATTTCTGTTTTGTTTTTACAATAATATTTTTTTATACTTGTATTTCTGAGGACGAGCTCGGTGGCGTATTGGTTTGAGCGCTTTGGTTCCGATACGAAAAACAAAGCAACTTTGGCCATGGTCGATCCTGAGATGGGTCAATCAAAGTTTGTTATCTCGAGCTCCTTCGTGCTTCGGAAGGCACGTTAAGCCATTGGTCCCGGCTGTTCCTGCAACCGCATTAACCCGAATCGGGCCAGCGTTTTGACGATTTTTTGACGATTTAAAAGTGCTTCTTTGTGGCCTATTTAAATAAAATATTTTTTCTTACTTTCTTTCGTGGTGGTGTTACGGCTCAAACTCCTCATGTGTTTCTCCCATATAGGAAGGCCTGTGCCCCGCAGTGGGACGTATATAGGATGGTGATGATGATGATGAATTGTATTTCTAAGAATAAGAAATAGTCTACTGCATTGAGGAAGGAATAATAAGGAGATGCCATAATGTTCTATTGGAATTGTGATTATAGAAATATCTGTCATAGCGACATAACAATTGCAAATGTCATATTTTTTTTTAATTAAACGACTGGTTGCATTTGAAAAGAGTGGTAGTAAGTATTATTTGTTGAGTACTTATCTTAGCAACTCCTTTGTGTGATGTCATCAGCCTATGGCATGTTTGCGCCAAGTCTAGTGGTACTACAATATACAGTGGACCCCCGGTAATGCGGCCCCTGGCTAATCCGGCACCCCCTGTAATCCGGCATGACTATTATGTACATAGTAAATATGTTTTGACAGTCTTCGCTAATGTAGTTATTGATTGATTTGAGAGTGTTGAGGTTTATTTTTGTTTTAATTTTGTTTGATTTACTAAATTCGACATACCTACATAATGAAGTATGATTGTACTTCAGAGTGTAACATAACATATAAAATCTTATGTTTGGATCTGTAATTTGTCGGATTACAAGGTACTAGGTTTCTAAAAAATTCCGGACTATAGGGGGCCTTAGGCAGTACTCTATAATCCGACAAATTTGATAGTCCGACACTGCCCTGCAAAACGTTTGTCGGAGTACCGCGGGTCCACTGTATGTGTTGTCGAACACTAGAATAGTCGTGCATCATTGAACAGTTTTGTAATAAATACGCTACGAAACTAGTTAATAAATTGTGTATGGCTTTGTTTTGAAAGAACAATCAGCCCTCGTGATGTTTGTTACACTGTGGTGCATGAAAAAACACACAACTTTTACCTTCCTTTGTCATTGCGAATCGGGGTAAAAAATATATATATGGTAATCGCACTCTCCCTGTGTTGATCAATTAATGAAGTTTGCAATTGCATTAAACATTTTTTCATATACCACATCAGCTCTTGACCTTCATCTCACCTGCCCGCCTAGTATGACCACCGAAACGCGATATGATACGATATGATAAAGCTATTTATTGCTTCAAACTGTCAAAAATCATTGGATATAACCGCCATCTTGAAATTTTATCGAAACTGCGAACTTGTATATACATGTTCGCAGTTTCGATAAAATTTCAAGATAGTGGTTATATCCAATGATTTTTGATATTCGAAGAGATAAATATCTTTATCATATCGTGTTTCGGTGGTCATGCTTGGCGGGCTGGTGGTAAATGATGAAAAGGCCGAAGATGGAAGCGAGTTACACCCGGATTCCTCTACCACAGAAGAACTGGCTATCATAACTCCAACTGCCGGAATACTATGATTCTGTGGATATTATTGTTTATGGCGGCAGACTTAGGTAATAAGAGAGGTGTTAGCTACCGCCAACTAAACTAAGCAGAAAATTTCTGCCCCTACGGGAATTGAACATCTAGAGGAGATATTCTAGTTAGGCCAAGTCCATAGTATTTCTTCGGCTTTCTTATCATAGACTATAGATAGTTTCCTTTCCTAATATTTTATTAGTAATCTGTGGTCGTGGTTTTTAGGTAAAAGTGTTCTGTTCCTACACTACTCTTTCTAATCTGTAATACTCTTTCTAATCTGTGACTCTTTCTAATCTGTGGTGTGGTCCTACTTTTTGTGTTGTGAGATACAATTTTTTACACATGAGTTTTTCAGAACTGAACACTAAGAAACAGACGAAAATACTATAGAAGTTCCAAATAATCAGTTTATTACATTCTTTCTTCACACAGTAAGTAATTTACTTAACATTTCTAATACCTCCGCTCTAATTTCTATGTATGTATTGCAGAATGAATAAAATAAAACTTTCTCAACAATTTCATTACTTTTCTGTACGGTACTTTTATTTACTACCTTCGAAAACCGATGCGACGAAAACAATTTACTAGTGGCAATATTCCTCCGTCAGCTTCTTAAATACAATACATTGTGCTGACTTATGAAAACGGTACCTACTTATCGCTGTAACAGCATTGTGTTTCACGACGCAATCGCCAGATATTCTGTCACGTATGATTTATTTTAAATCAGTGATTTGTTTGAATTTCACAATCTACTAGTGGATTTTGGTTGTGTTTTATAGGCTACACGATGGCGGATCCCTCGAAGGGTCGTGGTCGGGGCTTAGCCCTTCTAGAAGCTTTGAAGAAATCACAGATGATGGAGTCCCCACCACAGTCGGCACCTTCCTCTCAGCCAGAGTCTCCTGGTCCTAGTGTTGCACCAAGTGATGTAAGACATAATGATTTGACTTATTTTTTTTTGCATTTTAAATTTTGATAAGACATAATGATTTGACTTATTTTTTTTTGCATTTTAAATTTTGATATATGCTTGATAATTGTAATTTTATGTTTATACTAGCTGACCCCCAAATGATGTTTTGCCATAAAAAAAAATAGTAGCCGATTCTCAGACCTACTAAATATACATATAAAATTTCATGAAAAACGGTCAAGCCGTTTCATAGGAGTATGGTAACTAAATTTGTATATTAATATATTAATTCTTATGAAATGCTTAATTGATGATATATTAACCTTAACTTGTTAGCGCTTCTGACCTGTCTGTAAGCTTTCAAGTACTTTTTATAAATAAATAAATAATAAATAAGAGAACCTGTACCCCTTTAATATAAAATGCGGGCTGTCAATCTCAAATTAAAATTTGTAAAGCGATAGATGGTGCAGGATCAGTTTTAAACCAGGACAGTCCATGTTTTATATTAAGGGGGTTAGAGTCTAACTCCATATTGAACAAAAACCTAAGCTGTTAACCCCTATCCCACTGGAGGGCTATAACAATTGAAAAATCAATTTCGTCTGGAATCTGATACTTGACGGGTTAAACTTAGATACCTCCTAGACATATTTGGATCATTGAGTTTGTTTCACTAGGTGTATGTGTTGCAACCATCTGGTAAAATCAGCCTGTTAATTGGACACCTAGGCCCTTCATTAAACACTGGCTTACAATTAAATGGCAAAAGATCAAAGGACCATGTCATTGAGATCAACCTTTAGACAGATGGCTGAATGTAGTTGTGTCAGCAATCTGATGAAATTAGCCAGTGTTATGTTCAATTTAAACCCTTTTTTAAGTATTAATTATCCGTGCGGTGACGGATTAAGAATAAAATTCTCCGCCCCATTTCTTCCCGTGGGTGTCGTAAGAGGCGACTAAGGGATTACCGAGCTACCAACTGCTCGACTGGTGGTAGGGTCTGAACACCCGTCTGGTTAGTGACCACCGTACGCATGGCGTAAACCCCGCCAAGTGACCACTTGTGGTCGCGTTCCGGGATCAGTCAGCGTACAACCAGAGCTTGGGGAGACGTTGCGGCGATGGATGCGGTCAGTGACGGCTTCCGTCTAACCAGAGCCAGGTGGACTGCATTGACCCGCCGACCAGGGAGACCCGAAGAAACGGCTGTTCCGCTGGCCGCCCGTGGTACAGTACATGGGCCCAAGCGAACCTAACCAGTTCGTGAGGCTGCCCTATCATGCCACGCATAATCTTGGGGTGGTCCGTCGTGCCGGTTGGTGACCGGGTGGTGGGGTCCCGGCGGCCATTCCCGGGGGGGTTCGGGGGCCCTTCCGTTCGGCGGGTCAGCGCTTCTCTACTGTCGGCTATTACCTGGGGAAACAGGCCTCACGCTTTGACCGTATATATCGCGGCAACGTCCCCCCAATTCACGCCTCTCCTCCTTCTATCGTCAACTATGGCAGCGCTCACAAACAGTTTCGGTCGTTCAGCGGTGCACACCCCCACCACAACCACGCTGTTTGAGGTCGGGCTCACTAACATCCGTGGGCTCCATGCTAACCTCAATGCCGTCCACCAACATCTTGAGACGGCTCGACCCGAAATGCTGTTTTTGACGGAGACTCAAATACTTCGCCCGGCAGACACTAGCTACTTGGATTACCCCGGCTACGATCTTGAAGAGTCCTTCAAAGCGAAGGCCGGGGTATGCTTGTTTGTCCGGGCGGATGTTTGTTGTCGCCGTCTGCGCTGTTTGGAGGACCCTTCCCTCTCTATTCTTGGGGTGCATGTGGACCTGGGCACACATAGCCGAATCTACGTGTGCCTCTATAGATCCCACAGCGGTGACATGGAGACAACTCGACTTTTCGAACATCTTAGTCGGGTGGCAGATGCTGCGCAGGAGCAGTTTCCAACCGCGGAATTGGTGTTTTTAGGGGACTTCAATGCTCACCACGAGTCGTGGTTAAGTTCCTCTAAAACTGACCATGCTGGTAGAACTGCCCACGCTTTCGCTCTCACGCACGACCTGACCCAACTGGTAAACCAGCCCACCAGGATTCCAGACATTGTCGGTCACGCGCCCTCATTGTTGGACCTTCTGCTGACGACTCGCCCGGATGGATATCGGCTAGAGGTTCGTGCTCCTTTGGGAACATCGGATCACTGCCTGATATCCGCTGGGGTGCCACGGGCGTCGCCACCGGTACCTATGGTTGCCAAACGCCGCATCTGGCACTATGCGTCGGCAGATTGGGACGGTATGCGGGATTACTTCGCATCTGTCCCTTGGAGGCAGCGCTGTTTCAGTGAGCTGGACCCGAACGCTAGCGCTACTGCTGTTGCTGATGAGATCATGTTAGGGATGGAGTACTATATCCCTCACTCCGATCTCATCAGTAGGGGTAGGCATAACCTCTGGTTCAACCGCGATTGTGCCTTAGCTGTTGAAAACAGACAGTCGGCATACCGCGCTTGGATCAGGGGCCGAGCTTGCGGGGATCCCAACATTGACTCACTGAAAGCAGCCTATAACAACGCCACCAAGTCCTGCAAAAGGGCCTTCATCAGAGCGGATGCACAGCGCGTTGCACGAGTTGGCCAAGAACTTCTTACGCATCCTACGGGAAGCCGTAGCTACTGGCGTCTGGCCAAAGCCGTGCAATCCAACTTCTGTCAACCCTCGCTGCCCCCGTTGAGATGTTCTGACGGCTCGCTAGCTCACAAGCCGCAAGAGAAAGCCGATCTCTTGGTAAAACTCTTTGCTGCTCACTCCCGAATCGATGACTGCAACTTACAGCCACCAACACTCTCCCACTGTGGCCACACAATGCCCGATATTCGTATTAGGCAATGTGATGTACGTGCGGAGCTTCAGTCAATCGACGTCCGGAAAGCTAGTGGACCTGATTGCATTCCAGCGATAGTACTGAAAAACTGCGCATCGGAGTTGTCTCCTGTCTTAACGTGGCTATACCGTCTTTCTCTCTCTTCTGGGTGTGTGCCGGAATCTTGGAGAGAGGCCAATGTGCAACCGGTCCCCAAAAAGGGAGACCGTTCAGACCCAGCTAACTACCGCCCGATAGCTGTCTCCTCAGTTCTTTGCAAGGTCATGGAACGGATCTTAAACCACCAGCTGATCCGATACCTAGAAGATCACTCATTAATTAATGATCGACAGTACGGGTTTCGGCCGAACCGGTCAACGGGTGATCTTCTAGCGTACTTAATGCATGTCTGGGGTGAACCTATTGACAAACGTGGTGAGTCACTGGCAGTTAGCCTTGACATTGCCAAAGCGTTCGATCGGGTCTGGCACAGGGCTCTTCTCTCCAAGCTCCCGGCATACGGTCTGCCCGCTCAGCTCTAACTGGATCGCCGGCTTCTTGCATGAGCGAAGAATCCGTGTCCTCGCAGATGGATTCGCTTCGCGGTTCATGTCAGTGAATGCTGGTGTACCACAAGGCTCTGTTCTATCCCCCACACTCTTTCTTCTTCATATCAATGACATGATTCCGTTAGGAAACATTCATTGCTATGCAGATGACAGTACAGTGCATGGGGGATATTACGGTCGCCCAGGGGCTGGGCGCGCTGAAACCGAGAGGGAGAGAGAGAATCTTACCATAGAGCTCGACAGGGTGTTGAACCTCGTATCTGAATGGAGATCTAACAATCTTGTTGAGTTCAATGCTAAGAAAACACAGGTGTGCGCGTTTACTGCCAAAATGTCGCCGTTCCTTCCCCTTCCGTCTCTTCAGGGCACGACTCTTTCGGCACAGGGCTCCCTAAACTTGCTAGGCATGGAGATATGTTGCGATCTGAATTCCAGGAACTACATCGAAACCGTGATAAAAACAGCCTCTCGGAAGCTCGGTGTCCTGAACAAGGTGCGTCGATTTTTCACGCCTAACCAATTATGCCTGCTGTATAAAACTCAGGTCCGGTCTTGCGTGGAATATTGCTCGCACTTGTGGGATGGCTCCGCCAAGTACCTACTCGATGCCCTAGACAGATTGCAGCGTCGTGTTGTCCGTATCGTTGGCGATGTAGAGGTAACCAACAACCTTGAGCCTCTGCAATTGCGTCGAGACATTGCGTCGCTTAGCGCCTTCTATCGGCTATATCACGGAGAGTGTTCTGAAGAGCTATTTGACCTTATCCCACCTTCCCCATTCCTACTCAGGAGCACGCGTGCCGGTCTTCGAAGTCATCAATTCACTGTCTCCACCTCAACATCACGTACAAAGAAATTTAGTAGCTCTTTTCTTTGTCGAACTTCCAGAACTTGGAATTCTTTGCCAGCACATGTGTTCCCTCCTTCCTATAACATGGGTTCATTCAAAAGAGGCGTGAAAAAGCACCTTTCGGGCCGGCAAGGTGGAGGCAGCTAGAGCAGTGTCTGAACTGCACTAGCTGTCTTCGCATATGGACTCTTCTTACCGCTTCACATCAGGTGGTGTTGAGTCATTTGTCGTGCTATGTATAAAAAAAAAAAAAAATTAAACATCTATTGAGCTAAGGAGCGCACACTACAATGAATTTGTGACAATATAAATCTACCTGCACTGAGCTAATCTTATTCTGACAACAAGATTTAACAAGTACCTACCTATATTTATACATAACAGCCAGTTAATTGTATGCCTAAGCAGATTGTCTTTTATGAAGAGCTTTTGAGTGACTGTTTGTGATTGATAGGTTCAAGGTTATTTTTTAAAATCATTTTAAAACTGAAATCATTTTGCTTTTAAATGATTATAAAATAATAAACTTGAACCTACCAAATGCATTAAAATTTTTAATACAAGGCTATCTGCTTAGGTGTCCAATTGAGTTTTAAGCCATCAAGTTGCTAAACATTGAGTTAGTTAAATTAACTATTGGCTTAGACATTAAATTGTATGCTGGTGTTTAATAAATAGTGTAGGCGATCAAGTGACTCACTAATTTAACCGATATTAATGCAAGCATAGGTAATTGGGCCAGCGTGGTGGTGTTATGGCCCAAGCTCCTCGTGTGTTTCTCCCATGTAGGAAGGCCTGTGCCCAGCAGTGGGACGTATATAGGCTGATGATGATGATAGGTAATCAATATATCATTTAGGGACTTATAGCCTATATGGTTGAGAATATTGGTTTTACTGTGTTATGATTATAGAAAATAAGAAAATCTTAGAACTAAGAACTCTTTTTTTTTCAAGCATCAGATTCCAGACACAATTTTTTTTGAATTGCCATAGCTGTCCGGAGGGATAATGCTGCTTGATAGATTAATATTCATCCTTAACATTTCATAGGGATGGCCAGTAAATGTCTTGTTTGTGGGTACTTTTGAATACAGACACTAACTAATATTTATAGATTCAACACACTAGGACCCAAAACACTGTCTTTATTATGTGACTACCCTTTTAACATGCTCAAAGCCAAGAACATTTGAGGCTAAATTCATTTAAGGGCCAGGTCTTTCACACACCTAGATAGATAAATAGATAAAATGTTTATTTTAATTATTCAACACACACACAAAATATTAAAACATTTAACTTAACCTAAACACAACTTAAAAAAAATAAAATCAAAATTAAAACATATTAAGTAAAGGTAGGTAATATGTGTGTGTGTGTTGTAGAAATAAAAAGATTGATACTCTGTATGAAAGGGTAAATTAACAAATTAATGAAAATAATATACATATATAAATATATATTTATTCATTTCATATACATATAGATGTTCCGGCAATATCATCTACTCTTTCTGCCATAGTTATTTGAAAATACTTTCAGTTCACTTTAGCGGAACACAATGATAAAGATTAAAACTTCACAATAACAATATTAATAATTGATATTTATAATAAAAACAGCAATATAAGTATGTCGACACTGATAGAAATAAACAAACCCAATAACCGGCGAACGTAGAGAACCTAGAAGCATAGCTTCATACAAAACTCGTCGCAAAATGGGTACCCTCGGCGGCTAGAAGAGCACGTCGGATAAAATCGGCTAATATCGAAATTGTATAGCGCCCTCTCGGTCTTCTGATTTACACGCGCCGGACGGGTCATATATGCAGGATGTAACCATGCAATTTTTTTAACGACTTTAATAATTATATATCGTCATTTTTAATAAATATAGTAACGTTGTAAATCGGTAAACTTATTCAATTTTAGAGTTGAGGTCAGAAATCAGAAAGGAAATGGGTTCGCTTCATTCATTTAAATAAAAAAAATCTAAATATCTGTCATGATATTATTTATTTGTATTAAGGACATAAGGAGGAGCTCGGTGGCATATTGGTTTGAGCGCTCTGGTTTCGAATACGAAAACAAAGCAACTTTCGCCATGGTCGACCCTGGGATGGGTCAACCAAAATTTATAATCTTGAGCTCCTCCGTGCTTCGGAAGGCAGTTAAGCCGTTGGTCCCGGTTGTTACTACAACCGCTTTTACCCACCAACCCGCATTGGGCCAGCGTGGTGGTGTTATGGCCCAAACTCCTCATGTGTTTCTTCCATGTAGGAAGGCCTGTGCCCAGCAGTGGGACGTATATAGGCTGGTGATGATGAAGGACATAAGAAAAAAATTAAATTGTCATGAAATGGTTTTATTTCTTGAAATAAAAAATAAAACCACTTCACCGGATTTAACTTGCGTTTAATTAGACGTCACATTATGATTTTTTATACCCAATTTTTTGATTACTTTATAGCGATCAAGGTCACGGGAAGACTGATAAAGATGTCAGTTGTCTTTGATAAGTTTAATATTAAATACCGTCATATTTTTTATAGTTATATTTTGAGTGTTCCGATTCACGCCATGGAGCTTACAGTGTCCGAAGGTCGGGAAGAGTACGGGCTTGAGACTTTGTAATTCTCATGATAAGATCCCAAGCTGGTGTGGTCCAACTATCTTCTCTATTGAAATAATGATGTTGTTTTATTTCAATAACCTCACGAAACTATCTCGCAGTTTACAACTTTATTTACTACGACTTATCCTTCACAGTTTAAAATAGATACCTATACTATTTCTAGATCATTTTGTAAATAAGTAAATTATTAAAGTAATAATTAAACATACACATGTTAAAATAATAATGCTTAAATTTATTGAGAAATGTGTTGAAAGTGGCATCATATTGTAAGGAACTGTGGCAAAATATCCATAAATTGGAGGTTTGTTCATCATTCTTACAAAAATTATATAAGGCAACGCTGTATAAAGCTATAATTGCTTATTAGTAGGTAAATTAAACATACACAATAACAAGAAGTCGTCATAAAAGTTTGCGGAGTTAAAAGTTGAGTTGAAAATAAATAAATACTGTCACACACAAATGACTGCATAACATCATCCACTCGTGTATTTGTTCAAATTGTCCACAAATATTGGGCCAACATGGCGGCCAATATTATTGTTTATATTTGACTCGATTATAAAGGTTTAGGAGAGATTTACATGTAAAATTTGATTCCAGTGTTCTTATTATGTTCACCTACGCGGCTGACACACCATTTTACTTCACTTTTGGACATATTTACTGAGATTTTATTGTTTTTTTACGAGTACATCACCGTGACGCAGTCAATGACAAACTAAATCATGGCGCGGAGTCCGATTTAAGCCCCGCCCACTTTCAACCAAATTAGAAAGTTGCGCGACATAGGATGCGCACTAAAAACGTAACGAGGTCATTCATCAATAGATTTTACTCCTCACATTTTTCTCATACCGGGCCCCTTATATATGCAAATCGATTCTTAAGGAGTAAACTCCAAAAAGACTTATGACCTATATGCAATGTATGTCAAAATATATACCTACATGGAGAATATGGAGATTCCCCAGTCTGCAAACGATACAGTCAGTGATACAATGGCCTGGGCCAAAAGCATTGGGTGTATCTCAGGGTATGCATGTTTCACTAAGTGAGTTGTTTATAAAATATTTCTTTAAAGGTACATTATATACATATAAGTCAGTACTTTGTGAAATAGGTTTCTCTGCTATCCTACACATGTGTAAATGTTTAAGTAATATACTGATGCTCAGATAAACATATTTTTATATAGGTGAGTGCTTCTGCTGCATCGGCCCTTTCTATTGGTGGCAGAGGAAGAATTGCGGCGATGATGTTATCAAAAATACAACCCAAACCAGGTTTGTATATTTTTTCTCAAAGCTTATTTGCAATCAGTAGCTTTTATTATAACCTCTATAGCTTTTACTATAATCCTCTAAGTTCTGTGTCATGTAAATTGTATCATCTAGTAAAGACAACCACTCACTTATAAACCTTTGCTATTGTTTACTTATTACATTAAATAAAAATAACAGAGTGTTAATTAATGGCGGTGTCACAGCTTTTTTTTCAGCTAATGCAACCACAATTTTATTGTGTATCACAGTAGAGGTTATTTTTATATTTGTTATTTTATTCTTTAGGGCCTCAATTCAGCCCAGCATCTGATGTAAGCCCTTCTCCATCAGTAGTATCTAAAGGCGCTGGCAGGGGGCTTAAGCTTTTGCAGAGTTTGTAAGTATAATTATTAAGAAAAAATTTCTTTACTTTTAATAATTGATGTGTAGACTGTATAAAGGTGGTTTTCCACCAGAGCGGCGAGACGAGACGAGGCGAGACAAGATTTAAAATTTGTATGGCAAATTTTCAATCCTCGCCTCGCGCATCTTTGGTGGAAATAGTCAGGATTGACGAGGATGTGTGAGGCGTGAATTGAAATGTTTGTTTGGAAATGAACCATATTGCTTCCGATATAGAGTATAAATTTAAATGTAAAATTTGATATGATTTCGAACCCTAGACCAGAGGGGCGAGACGAGACGACGCGAAACGATAATTGAAATTTGTTGCAGAGTTAATTTATACTCTATATCGGAAGCAATACGGTTCATTTTTACACAAACAAATATTTCAATCCTCGCTTCGCGCATATTTGGTGGAAATAGTCAGGATTGACGAGGATGTGCGACACATGAATTGAAATTTTTGTTTGTATAAAAATGAACCGTATTGTATCCGATATAGCGTATAAATTGACTCTGCAACAGAAACTTTCTTAACGCGATAGTCTTAAATCTTCAGAGGTTTTGTAGGTAATTATGAGATAATAAGAACGAATTTTGTGCGACTTTGTCACTCATTTTGCGACTTTTAGTACAAACGTGCATTTACTAGGAAATGTAACCTAGTAAATGCACGCAGCTCGCGCGGTAGTCTATCAATCTTCTATTTTCCGTTGACAGTGAAATCGATCGATCGTATCGATTTTAATATTGGATAGATAGTAGATTGGGAAATTCATAATGTTATCCCAAGTCCATGCTAGCTCAGTGATTAGGATTATTAAAATTCGCGGGTTCGGTTCCCGCCCCAGGAAATGTTATTTTTGTTACATTTTTTTTATATATTGACACATTGTGAATATTATCATCATGCGAGGTACGCAATATTATATTGATTTGTATTTTTAAAACAATAATAATATTAATTAACCATAATTTAAATTAATTTTGTTTTAAATTTGTTTATGTGTACAATAAACAAATACAAAGCAGTAGACCCGTATGTAGGGTCGTCTGTGTAGGTACCACTGCCTTTCCTATTTCGGCCGTATAACAGTTCGCTGTAGCCAGTGTTGGAAGGCATTTTATCTTAGACCTCACTTAGGTTGATAACGCACCTGCCATACCAAGTGATTTTTTCCTTGTTACTTCAGGCGGCGGAAGGCACTCATCAGGTGGGCGGTTATCTTGCTTGTCATGTCATCTACATAAGTAAATTACATAATAACGTTTTGATTGTTCTTTGTTATACGAAAGACAAACCAGCAAAGCGGGAGGCGAGCCGGCCGTCGCCCGTGATGTTCAAGAGATCACACAGAAGATGGCTGAAAGCACCGTTTCCGTTACCACAGCGCGGTCTTCGACACTGCCTAAGAATAAAGTGCTTGTAAGTATATTAGTATATTAGACTTTTCTCCACTGACTGCAGAATTAAGATTTCTTATAATCTCTGTATTAGGGCTTCGCACATGTAAGCTATAATGTAAAGATGTATACAGGGTGTTAGAGGGGTGCTCTCGAAAACGAAGGCAGATGGTAGTGCTGGTCACCCTAAGCACGACTTGTTAGAAAATAAATTTAAAATCGCGAAAAAAATGCTGTTTTATACAAACTTGTCGTGTGGGTATTTCAGTTTGTATGAAACACCTGGCTTTTTCGCGATTTAATTTTTTTTAACAAATTGTGTTCCCTATAAACCGTGTATTATAGAACATCTCAATACATGCCTGCCTTTGTTTTCGAGAGCATTCCCCTTACACCATGTATTATAGAACATCTCAATACATCTTTCCATAGAAATCATTTGGCCACACATGACAGCTATAAGGTAACCATACTGTGTCCCGAGATGTAATATACAATATAGCTGCCGTCTGTGAACTCCCTTATGTTTTCAAAAAGAGGTAGAGCATAGTTCTGGCAGAGTGGTGTCCCGGGTTCGAATCAGAATTTATGAGTAAGAGCATTTGTTTACAAGTCATGGATGCTTAAATGTTTATTTAGTAAACGAGAGTCAAACTGAAAGTTCTTAGAAAATCAGAAACTGAGCAGCAGACTAGCATATTATTAGTTTCATTATATCATTTCAAAATAGTGTCCATTCACATCAATACATCGCTGCATCCGATGGAACCACTGAGAAGCTTTTCTTTGCTTCGCCTATTCGTCCTTAGGGGTCTCTGCGACGGCCTTTTGAAACGCAGCCATTGCTTTCTCGGCGACCATAAAACGTTATAATCGCAGTTTTTCTTTCCTTTTCGGGAATAAATAAAAATCGTGAGGTGTGAGGTCGGGTCTATAAGGTGGGTGACCCAGTAATTATATGTCGCCAAATAGTCAATCGTTTATCTGGCGGTGTGCGACGAAGCGTTGCCGTGATGAAGGAGCATTTTACTGCGAGGTCGTTTCTCCGGAACTTTTTTCAAAACAAGTGCGTTTATAACCGCCTGGAGCATACAATTTTTTTATCGTTTTCGTTCTTTATTTGTAATTGATACAATAAAGTAGTCGCTATAAACGCACAAAGTCAAACATAAATTTGATTTAAACTGGCTTTTCTCACCTTAACTGGAAGTTTAAAAATGCTTGTAAAAATATTCTTTCGGATCACTGGAGGTGTTAACTTCAATGAGTGGTGAGATAAATGTTGCGATAAAAACGTTAAAAAGGGTAGAAAGCTATGAAGAAATTGGTAGGTTATAGTGCTCCGGTGGCGTAGTGGTAATCTCGCCTGGCCGGACCCCAGGAGACGAGGGTTCGATTCCCGCCTGGCGCATACAATTCTTTCATCGTTTTCTTTATTTGTAATTGTTACAATAAAGGTTGATTTATAAAATAACAAAATTTTTACAGAAAGAAGTAAAAGAAACTCCGCCAGTGGTTATGAAAGGGGAAAGCGGTGTTCCTGTGGAGGTCACTGCTAACTTCATATACTTGAAATTCAAAGAAAATGAAGTGTTTGAATATGAGGTCAGGTATGAACCTGACCAAGATTATAGGCATCTACGCTTCAAACTACTCAATGGTAAGTAACAAAACATTATTTGTTTAATGCGACATGTAAAATAACACACCATATAGGTAAGAGATGGCGGGCACTGGTTGGTGACTTTTTCTTCACTCTCATCGTGGCAATGGCAAAGGATTTTCATGGAGATGGACATGATTTGAGGACAGGCTGGCCGAATGGTCTGTACCCCTATACAGGCTACTCGGTCAAGAGGTCCCAAGTTGAATCCCGCTAGGAGCAAATGTTTGTATGATGAGTACGAGCATTTGTTTACGCGTCATGGATGTTTATTTAGTATATTTCTAATATTTATACTACACATATTATTATCATTATTTTCTTTGTTATCTAGTGTCCATAACACAAGCTCTTAATGATGCTTACTTGGGGCTAGATAATAGGTGTGAGTGTATTAATATTATATCATTATTAATTATACAGATGTCACCCAGTTGTCACGTTAGCGTGCGCGCATCTCCATACATATCCATGCATTTGATGAGATAGACAAAAAAGTCACCCTGACATAAGTCACCAGTGCGGTCTCTCTAACTGACATAAATAAAAACCATAAAAAAAACAATTGTGATTGATTTGAGCTATCAATATCTTATATTGGCAGAACACCAACAATACTTCAAAGATAAGTCATTTGATGGGACAACCCTCTACGTGCCACATATGCTGCCAGAGGAGGCAACCAAATTGACATCTACTAATCCTTTTGATAAATCAACAGTTCAAATTAAAGTAAGTATAATTCTATAATAGAAATAATCAACTAATAATACTATGTAGACAAAGGAGATTTTGAAATAGGCGCCTAATGTTTGAATAGTCGCCCAAATCATGATTTTAGTTGCCCCCCTTATATATTCGTTGCATAAATTAAGAAGTATGATTTTCAGTTTAATACTTCTTTCCCCTGAAAACAATACACTTACATACTCCCGTTGTTTCTCTTTCTTCTTAAATACTACCAAGGTCGTAGCTAGGAATTTGTTAGAGGGGGGGGGGGGGGGGGGCAGGCGTAGACTAACAGTATTATATCTAAGGTAAATGCTGCATGAACTATGGAACAAGTTACGGTTTGTAAGCATTCCTGCATCTTCTCGGGGGGGGGGGGGGGGGGGGGGGAGCTGCCCATGAATACTACCCTTCTTTAAGGAAATATTTAAATACACGATGGTATCGATTTTATTATTTCAAGACTCCATTTCAACCAGTAATATGTTATATTTATCAGTTGGTACACACGACATCCTCATCTCGCAGCACTTCTCCTATTGTAGGTTGGAAGAGATTTCTTTGAGAAATAAGCCACACCTTTTGGACATTATTTATTATTATCTTTTCACGTATTGTTTCTATGTGTACAATAAATTATTAAATAAATAAATAAATAATATTACCAAAATGGCAATGCTGATTATTTGATGTTTTCTTTACAGATAATATTCCGGCGCACACGCAAGTTAAGTGAAATGATACATATATACAATGTCCTGTTCAAGTCCATCATGAAGGACTTGCAGCTGGTTCGGTTCGGGCGGCAACATTTCAGTGAACATGCCGCGATACAGATACCTCAGCATAAATTAGAAGTCTGGCCTGGGTGGGCATTTATTATGTCTTTTATTAATTGTAATTGGGGACTTTGCTTTGGGATTTCATTTATAATGAATAACAGTTGGTTTGTTAAAGTTTTGGTTGCACCTACCAAAACTTAAAGGAACCAACTGCGCGACGAAAGTGAAGCGGGAGTGAAGAGAACGCGAAACCGATACTTAAACATACTTGCGACGTAGTTACGTAGGTGTGCATGACAATGACGACTCAAAAGTGCTTTTTGGTGGCTTATTTAAATAAAGATATTTTCATTTCCTTTTTATTTATGCCGGTTGTATATTTTCCACTTATTTACAGCGTTTAAAAAACAGGTCTTGCAAGTGGTATATAATTAAATCTATTTTTTTAGAAAAGTAAATGAGATTAGCTCATTTACTCAGTTATCTCAAATTAATTGCAGGGACTTAATAATTTTCCTACTAACCGACGATATCATTAAAAGAGTATGACTCCCGTCTGACGCTCCGCTTCGCAGATACGTTGGTCGCTCAGATTATGCCAAGCTTTATCAAGATGTACTCTATGGTCACAAAACATTGTGCTGAATCTGTTGATTGTGAGATGCTTACTTTGACAGACCATACTTGATAATCCTGACATAAGATTACACCCAAATAACGCTACTAGTTTAGTTTTGTATAAGTATTTTATCTCTGACGGAGTCTTTGGCTTCCATATACAGAAAAAAAACAAATATCTGCCACTCTTCCAGCTTTTTACTTTTGAGTTATAAGTAGTTATAAACTACATATTAATTTATGTTTCCATCAGGTACGTGACAGCAGTAGATGAATATGAAGGCGGCCTAATGTTAACTCTGGACTCCACACATCGTGTCCTACGAACACAATCTGTTCTCTCATTCATCAAAGAGACAGTTCAAAGTGAAGGATCTACTTGGAAGCGAGCACTTGCTGAGAGACTCGTCGGGTCTAGTGTAATGACTACTTACAACAAGAAGTTATTCAGGTATGATATTAAAAAAGTTATATTTTTATGTTATGGCAATTTATAATTAAGTCGGCACTTAGTAATCTTAAGATATATTCGGTTTCTATCTATACAATGTCATAGTTTGTTTTGTTGGTTGTCCTAAAAAATATTTTTACAGAGTTGATGCCATTGATGACACAATGAATCCAAAATCTACCTTTGAGAAGAATGAAAAAGGTGAAGTTATAAAGATTAGTTACATAGATTACTACAAGAAGAATTATGGGATTGATATAATGGATTGGGATCAGCCCATGCTTATATCAAAGTAAGTAAAATAATATTTTTTAATATCAAAACTAGTTTTAAGTACATTTTAAAGGGACAGTAAAATATATAACAAGGAAAGTTGTGCCAACCCCATAGTCAAAACTTACACATCCCAGTTACAGTAGAGAACATCTAAAGAACCAGGACTAAGGGCTTGGAATACCTTCTGGAGCGTGGAGGATGAATACAGTTTTAACCATTTTGTCTTGAAACTTCTTGTAATTAAGTAGGTGAATTTAAAAATGTAGTTTCTCAACATTTAAAATATATTAAGCTTCAAGAACTTGAAGTGCTACAATACAACTCCCTACATTCTAGTTTATTAAAGACTAGCGATATGATCGCCTTTTTGTCATATTGGGCCTAATTCTGGAGGCACACTTTAAGTTTAAATTTAAGTACAGTATATCTCTTTCTCACAATATGTAATAAGAATGAGATAGCAAGAATTTGTTTATAGTTGTTGTTATTTAGACAGATTTCATACGAACCATAGACAATTGTAGACGGCATGTACGGAGGTGCCTCCTAAACACTGCATTTTATCACGTTCAATAAGGTCGAAAATTGAATGCATGTTTCTAAACGTCAAATTTTATAACAGCGATCCTTTTCGTATTTATATTGAGAGAAAGAGGTAGACTGAACTTAAGTTTAATCTTAGCATGTGTTTGCTAGAATTAGGGTCATTGTTTGTTTTATATCTGTTATTTATGTAAATGTGCAAAGTAAAGACTTTCCATCTATGCAGGGTTTACTTATACATATGTAATGTGTTCGAAAGTTGCTTTTAAATAAGTACTTTATTACAGTATTTTGTTTTAATTCTCAGAGAAACAAAGCGTATGTCCGGCACAGAAACTACGACAGACTTTATGATCTGCCTGGTCCCTGAACTCTGCCAGTTAACAGGCCTCACTGATGATCAGCGCAACAACTTCAGACTGATGAAGGATGTCGCTACCTACACTAGAATCACGCCTAACCAACGTCATTCTGCTTTTAAAAAGGTACTTTGCCCATCAATTTAATGTTTCATAGACTATGATTTTTAAATGAATATTTTTCACACAAATTTGTTACTTATAAAATATGAATTAAGGCTTAAATTATTTTTTTATTAATAGTGTTATTACTTACATCTGTAATTTAGAAATTTGATTGCTTTGATTTTAAAATAACAAAAACATTAAATATTACCTACTAAAGGTAGGTAATATTGTATGTTTTTGTTTTTGTTTTTTTTAAATTTAATTACCGCTCTATGTGTGTGTGTGTTATAAGCAGTGATCGGAATAGGGTGAGTATATTTACCTACAGTTTGTAGAACAGAGATAAAAATTGGAGACTTCCCTGCACTATTTTTTTTACCGGTATATTTACCGGATCTTTAATTACGTGAATTTAAACATCTTATTATTAATATTTACCGCGTAACAAACATACAAAAAAACAATCAAAAATAGTCGAATGAAAACCTTTTATTTTTGAAGTTATTAAAAATGAAGAGCCATGTGAAAATTTTTGTAAGGAATAATATTTACACAAGAGAACTTTCTATTTAATTAATTTGATGTTTGAATTTACGTAGTTAAAATTCCTGTAAATTATGGTAAGGTAAAAAAAATATTTTTAGGAAGTCTCCGATTTTTATCTCTGTTCTACAAACTGTAGGTAAATAAACTCACCCAATTCCGATCACTGGTTATAAGACATCTTTTTTAAAGTTATGAAAGTCCTCAATATTCACTATTGAAATTTTACTTTTTAAGTACATTGAAAATGTGATGAACAACGAAACAGCTAGACAGCGGTTATCCGGTTGGGGCCTAAGCATTGCTCCTGAGACTATAAACATCACAGCGCGTACTCTTCCACCAGAGGCACTAATCTTTGGCAACAACGTCAAAGTGCCAGGGAATCAAAATGCCGAATGGAATGGAGAAGTAACCAGAAATCCCGTGATGCTCGCTGTGGATATAGGGAAGTGGGCTATACTTTTTACAGACAGGGACAAGCAAGTAACCATGGTAAGTGTGTTAAATGTTGTCATAAGTAATTGCTACTAAATATATTTTTTGTTTTAAATTAGTTGCTTTCTAATTATATTGTAAAATGAAACTTTGTGAAAGCGATGCGACTCGTGAGAAAACTTTACGTACAGCGTAGATTATTGAACAGTGCACAAATTTTGATATTTGTTCTTTACCAAAAGAAACATTCTTTTAACTTCAAACAACAGGGATAAAGTAGATTAAATGTTTCCATATAAAAGTCACTCATTCAAAAAATCGGTGATAGGCGTCTTGATGGGGATTCGCGCGTTCGAGTTCAATGGCCATGGGACAGCTTTAGGCATTATGCCTTTATGACATATACCTAATCTGATTGGATACCAATTTTCCTTTCATACCATAGCGCGCTTAGGACCGCCGAAAAAGAAGAATAATTAGAATATTAAGCTGTGACAAATCAAGAAAGGTAATAATTCTTAAAAAAGTTAATAATTTTATCTCTAAAAAATCTATTTGTTTATTATATGGCTGTCATAAAATTATCTTTTGACTAAGATTAACACACTTTCCAATCTTAGTGTTTTAATTCCTGAAAACATCTAAAATAAATTTAGGATACCCGATTGTGAAGGCACCTTTTTTTTTGTTAAAATGCTAAAGATTAGCAATTTATTGTTAACTATACCATACCAGAATAAAGTGTTGTGTACAATTTTTTTTTTAAATATTTGTTACAGAACTTCGTTGAAACCGTCAAGCGCTCGTGCCGGCCTATGGGCATAAACGTGTCCAACCCTGAACTAGTCCGTCTGAATAACGACCGGACTGAGTCCTATTTGGCAGCTCTAGAGAAATGTTTCTCATCATCTCTACAACTGGTTGTGGCGATCTGCCCCACTTCGAGGGACGATAGATATGCTGCCATTAAAAAAATATGCTGTGCTCAGAAACCTATTCCTTCACAGGTATGGCTAAGCGATAATATTTACTAAAAGCTAGATTGATTATCATAATAATAATTACAAACTTTTTTATTTTGTGAACAAGTAGTATGTCAGAAGTAAAGAAATATTGAAGAAACAAATAGAGTATTATGTACGTATCCCACTTTACCAGACTTGCCCTTCCTTGCTTATATCTTTACTATGTTTATGATGATCACCACCAAAAGGAAATGCTCATGAATTTGGAACACTACTTTAGAGATTTATGTTAGGATAATTATTTATTGTTTTTCTTACAATGGTCATCATTACATTTTACTGTCTTGATTTGTTTTAAAGTGAGGCTTTCGTTCACACAAGGTAATAAACGCGCGTACCATAATGAACCAGCAGAAGATTCGCGCGATCACGCAAAAGATCCTGCTGCAAATTAATTGCAAGCTTGGCGGCACCCTCTGGCACGTTGTTATCCCGTTCAAGACCGCCATGATCATTGGCATTGATGCTTACCACGATGCTGGTAGGAAGAAGCGGAGTGTGTTAGGTAAGTGTTGAATAATTTTATTATTGTTTTATATTCGGAAGACTAACGATGTCGCCCAAACACAAAACACATAAATATCACAATTGAAAATCAATTTCAATCAATCTAACATTTTTTAAAATTTTTATTAAATAACATTGCACAATTTGTGATCTCACTGAAATGTTTATTTCATTTCATTTAGTTTTTACACATTTTCATTCATTCGCACATTTACAATTCATAAAGCTTGTGCTCTTAATATTACAATAATTAATTTATCCAACAAGTAACACATACATACTTTTTCGGTTTACTGGTGTTTAGCAAATATAAAATTTTCTTAAATTTACTAGTAGGCTTAATATTGAACTTCGACTTCTCGATTAAAAACTTAAATAGTTAAGATTTCTCAACCAGAAAATAATATAGACTACTTAAAAAATGTCATTTTAACATTTTTACGTTTAATTTCGGGAACCTTGTCCCCACCATGGCGGATCTGCAATCAAATGTTCCTACTGTGACCATACACAGTAGGTGCTTGTAATTACTGAATAGGTTAGGAAAAAATTCCTACGCAATTTGAATGACTATAATCTGTCACAGACTTTGTGAATATTTTTGGTATTTATCCCGCTAAATCAACTTTTGTAACATTGGAAATTGATTATACTGTGTAAAATCTTCCAGCTTTTGTAGCATCTTACAATCAAACGATGACGCAATGGTACTCCAAAGCTGTATTTCAAGAACGCGGGCAAGAAATAGTGGACGCCCTGAAGTCGGCCCTCGTCGACGCGCTCAAGTATTATCTGAGGACCAACGGAAGGTTGCCGGACAGAATTATAATGTACAGGTGAGTTGATTGAGCTCGGTGGCGTTCTGTTTTCTATTACGAAAACAAAGCAACTTTCGCCAGGCTTGATTCTGGGTTTCGTCAAACAAAAATCATAATCTCGTACTCTTCAATGCTTGGGGAATCACCTTAAACCGTTGGTCCATGCTATTACTGCAAGGTAGGCAAACTCTTGGTGAGGATTATCGCTACCCGCCTCAAAAAACATCTATAGGTCGGGTCTTGTCACCTATCGAATAACCAGTTTCGCTTTCGTAGGAAGAAATCGACGGTTAGCGCAGTGCTACGAGTGCTGGCGGTGTCGCAGGAGGCTGAAATAAATTGAAATAAAAATATCTTTATTCAATTAGGCCCCCCAAGAAGCACTTTCGAATCGTCAAAAGACCTTTCTTTCTATCACATAAAATAATATTTACTAATATAATGTCATAATGTTTGTCTCTCTGTCTTGTCTGGATTTAAGTAACCTAACAATGTTAAAATGTCAGTCTGTCTATCGGTCTTGATAGCAACTGGCGGTGACTCTCATACTCTTATGTAACGGCATGTATTTTGTATCAGTGTTTTAACTGATGTATATTCCGGAGAGAGGGTGTCTTTTGACATCGCCAACGCTTTCAATACCCTTCCATGGCATGTATCATAGCGGGGCGCTAAATTATTATCAAGTTCCTTTCTACCTTTACCTCTGCCGGACCATATCGGATTACCTGATATTGAGAAATGTGGTTTTCGCCGGGAAAGAAAGGTTTTGTCAGAGGGAGGTGGCGTGCGGTGTCTCACAGGGATCGGTCCTTGGTCCGCTCCTGTGGTACATCGGCTACGAATCCGTACTCAGGGGACTAATCTGCGAGGCATCACTGTAATCTGTTACGACTATACACTGGTGCTAGCCCGGGGGAAATCATCTGGGGCTTCGGGCAGCGGAAGGGAATCGCTGCCTGACTGTACAGCCCGGCCGGCCTGCGTATACACAGGCTGAAGATGTATGGCAGGGGTTTTAGTGGGTGCTAGTTCCACACGTCCCTTTCTTCGTTCTCGCAAGAACATGACACTACATTGAGTGTTATTTGGCTACAATCTTCTGTAAGGTGTGGTAAGGGGGAGGTGCTACCTCAGGTGTTCTATGTTCGAGTGGTAATTACTACTATAGCACAGATTAATAACAGGACAGATACTTCACTCTAATACAAATGGTGAAATAATTTCGTTATATTAGCCTACTAGGATTATTATTATTAGCCATTTTAGACGATGCGAGAAGAAATATAATCTAGCAACGCGTGCCGAGAGTCGAGAATCCCGCGTACACCGCGTGATTGCGTCATCGAGCGAAAACGTAAGGGTTGTGCCACGAGCCACGACCATAAATTAAATAAAATGACTGAAGAGGAACTATTTTTTTTTATTTATACATCTAATGCAATGAAGTGAATGCAAAGAAAGCCCGTCAGTTAAATGTGATTTAATTTTATAAAATGATCATTTTTTTTCCATCTTTGTATTCATTCGTTAATATTCTAAATCGTGTAAATAACTTTTACAAGTAATCCTTTGGAAAACTCTAGTATATTCATTGAAGTGCTTCCCGGCTGGTTCGTAAAGACTTTATCAAACATTTTCAAAAATGTTGTTTCTAATTCTTTCACGTAATTGATAAAAAGCCTCCGGCGGGACTTTCAGCCCTCCGTAAAACGAAGAATTTTTATTGTACTATTTAAAATGAATGTATAATCTGGTATCGTCCATATTAGGTTCATCGTTTAGTAGAGAATTAAAGACGCTACAGTTATGTTTCTTGCCACATTTATATAGTAAGTATCCCGCTACATAAGTTAACGCATTTTTGCCAGTAAGTCAAAACGGTAGTCGACATTTAGAGCTACTTCTGAAGGTGTTTTAGTGCAACGTGCAACTAGCACTCCCCCGAATCGTATTTGTAAATCGAGCTCCATAACAGTAGAACCCTTAGATTATTATTAATCTGTGCCCCTAGTGGAAGGTTAAATCGAAACGAAAACGATTATCGTCGTATTCACCTCTTAAGTCCATACTAATATTATAAAGCTGAAGGGTTTCTTTGTGTGTTTGTTTGGTTGAACGCGCTAATCTTTGATTCGAATGATTCATATTGAAAAATTCTTTTTGTGTTGGATAGTCCATTTATCGAGGTATTATATAGGCTATATAACATCACGCTACGACTAATAGCAGATGAGCATCAATGAAAAATATTGCAGAAACGGGGGAAAAATATTCCTTTTCAGAGCTTTAGTTGCGTGCGCTGCGCAAAGGCGAACTTACATGATTTTTGCGTAACTTTAAAAGTTACGCAAAAATCATGTAAGTTCGCCTTTAAAAGTTCTAAAAAAAAGTCCGCGACAGCATATGTCTATCTTTCAAAATTGGCTCACTATAACAATTTTTTGGTAACCAAATTTATTCTAAAATAATGCATTTATCTGCGAAGGTGTTTTTATAACCATGATATTGTTCCTTTTTAAAATAAATTCATTATTCACCACAAGTATTTAATTGTGAACAAAATTGTACCTATCATTATTTGATTTCAATGGATATCTTAAATAATATCATAGTTTTAAAATAACTCCGCTACAAAGTAACCGTGAGCCGTGAGATCGTTGCGTTTTGCGCGGGAAACGTTCAACGGGCGTGCGTTCAGTATCGCTTGCGGCGGCCCACTGCCGGTCGGATCGCCAGATTTCCACTTAGCGGCCGGCACTTTTAACGCTGCATTTCGAGAGTGACGGGGGCCTGACTATAGCCTATCTCTCCTAAAGTAATCATGATGGACTACATGATATCTAATTCGCTACGATAAAACGAATATCCACTGTTTAGTAATGACGGAAGGTTGTATTTTCTGATATTGATGAATAAAACAACACGTAATTTCACAGAGACGGCGTAGGAGACGGTCAACTAAATCTACTGAAACAATACGAGATCCCCCAGATGGAAGTGTGCTTCTCTATACTGGACACGACGTACAAACCTACGCTCACATACGTAGTGGTTCAGAAGCGGATCAACACGAGAATTTTCCTGAAATCTGGCAGAGGCTTCGAGAATCCCAGCCCGGGAACGGTCGTAGATCATGACATCACGAGGCGTGATTGGTGAGATATTTTGTTTTTTCATTGTTTTTATATACAGTCAAAAGCACATCAAACGTAAGAGTTTGACGTCGAGACCGCCCTTATTTCGTTTGTCATTGAGGCGGCTTTCGTAGTGCAACTGTTAGACTAGACATCAAGTCTAACAGTTGCACTACGAAAGCTTGAGGCATCTCGAACTCCTCCGTGCTTCGGAAGGCACGTTAAGCCGCATTGGGCCAGCGTGGTCGTGTTATGGCCCAAACTCCTCGTGTTTCTCCCATGTACGAAGGCCTGTGCCCAGCAGTGGGACGTATACAGGTTGTTAGGGGGGCACTTTCGAATACAAATGCAGATTTCAGTGCTGGTCACCCTTAACACGACATGCTAAAAAATAAATTTGTAATCACGAAAAAAAATCAGCTGTATCATACAAATTGTATTATCTACACGACTTGTTTGTATGGAACAGCTGATTTTGTTTTGGAACGATCATTGCCACCTGCGTTGGTTCCCGATAGGTTCCCCCTAACACTGATGAAACAGTCTTGTCTGTAAGATCTCTTAACCGGTATATCATAGAAAAACAAGTAAATTTGCTTTATTATTAAGATCATAAAACTTACTAGTTTCCGCCCGCGTCCCCGCCTGATGTCAATTATCGCTCCAAAAAGTATCCCATGTTCTACCCAGGACCTCTAACTGTGTCCATAACAAATTTCACCTTAAGACCTAAACAGACCGAGAGACAGTCACTTTCGCAGTTCTAATATTTGGTGTGCATTTATCAATTAGGTCTCCTAGCCCAATATCTCACGTAAGACATTTCTTTTCCAGGTACGACTTCCTAATAGTATCACAAAAGGTCAACCAAGGTACTGTAACTCCGACACATTACGTAATAGTCCACGACGATAGCGGCATGACCCCCGACCAATGTCAGCGGTTGACTTACAAGATGTGCCATTTGTATTACAACTGGCCTGGCACTATCAGAGTGCCAGCGCCGTGCCAGTACGCCCACAAACTGGCTTACTTAGTCGGCCAAAACATTCATTCGCAGCCGTCTGAACTGCTGTCCAACAAACTGTTCTTCTTGTAATATTACTGCCGCATTGCTAGGTACTTTAAGTTTAATTATCAAGACTAATTACCAAGAATAAGGATTCAAAGTATGATGATACGTTGTTTGATGCGCTACTTAATAGTAGCCAGTTTCTGGTGCGATTAGCACGTTTTTTTTATTTTGATTACATTTTTTAATGTATGTATTACGTCTTCAAAGTTAGTGGTTATTCTCTGACAATTTAGTAAGAAATCCATCAGAAGTATTTTCAGTAATCGCTGCAACGATATCTCAATGTGAACTTGGGGACTAACTGTTCATATTAAGATAAGAGGATAGAATTATCATAGAAATGTATGAGCAAATTATTTTTAGAGAACCAATTATGTGCATCTTACACTAAAGACTGTTAAATAATTAGCATACAGCTATAAAATACAGATAAGGGATGTTTGTATATTAAAATTATAAGAAGTTTTTTTTCCCAATAATATTAAATTTATATATAACAATTTGATAAGCCGCGTAAGACTCTCGGGAGCATAATACAATTAAAATCCATTGCGTCTAAATAGCTTGTGTTATTAAAGACTCGATTTCTAGAGTCTTTTTTGAGACTAGTCATTTTATGCGACTATACTCATTTCGAAGAGACTCTAGAAGGCGATTAGTTCTAGCACAACTCGTTGCAAGTTGAGTAGCTATGCGATTCTCTTAGGGCAGCAGCCTTGAATTCGTGCGTAGATGTGGCAGCCTTTTGGCGTTTGTTTGACAACCATTGGCGACACTAGCGTTTCTAAAAAAAGTCGGACTAAAAAGGTGGTTTATTTTTATACTATTAGGTAAAAGTCAATCAAATATTGAAAGAAGTCATTAAAATACATTTTAAACACAAGATAACTAAATCGAAAAACATCTATTGTACTTCATGTCGTATCTCACAGCGGCAAACATACACATACAAGAGATTGACGTAGAAATTAGTGAATACGCTAACGCGCTGCGCTGCGCTCTAACGTCAAAATTAATGGCAACTCGTCGTCTTGTCAGACATCTAGCTCGATGCCGATTATTTCTGTTAGGGAATCTCACTGTAGTACGCATACACATTTCTCTAACGTAACGTTTGTGATAATAAGATTAAATATTTTTCAATAGACGGATGTCTTATCCGCCGTTTTTTAGACTCATGTCAAATTCGACACTATGTCTTCACCCTTTTGCTCACAATGGCTGGCGAGTTGAGTTCTATATTTGCGCAGACACATGCAGACCTTCTCTTTCTCTTTTACATTTGCTAGTTTGTTTTAATCCAATCATGCTAGCGCACACCTTTTTTCAGTCTTTAGCGTGAGTATCAACTTAGGTTCGTTTATTTTTGTAATAAATGACGATAGTAATAGCATTGTTTAATTAATTGACGTTTTTGCTGATTAAAGATTTTTAGTATACAATTCGCTTTCTCGAACATTGAGTGTTGTAAATCGGACCAGTTTGAATCTTATTATGATTGTTGGTGTTCCTCCTATTAAATTTAAGTGTTTTGAATGTTCCGTGTCTAAAGAGATTCCGTTTAATAAATAAATAACACGAATTGTATCCTTAGTTATTATTAAGATAATTTTAAGTAAACAGTTGCTTAGTTTTAAGCGCCTAATTTACTATTGTTAGAATATTATTTAGTATTTCATTGAAATATTAAGGTGTAGTTGATTATAAGCTATTGTAGTCTTACGTGTAAACATAGTTTATAGATTTCTTCCATTAAAAGTCATTCAAAATTGTTCAAAAAGCTCCCGGTATGATGAAAGTATCTGTTGTAAAATTAATATTTCAAATATAATATCTTTTTGATTTCATTTGCTTCTTCGATCATTGCACTTCATCCAGCGGCGGATACAACAGATTAACTTCGAATTGGCTTGTATTGACCACCATATTAACCAAAACTTGCCAACCAAAGAAACTATTTGGGCACCAAAAATGGCGAAATTGACCAAATTAATTGTTCGTAGAAATTTTGCTGATCGCTTGATTATTTTGGCACGCCTATAGCTTTTTGGTGATCTAATTGATACGATTTGATTCTTTCGAGAAACCGGGGCAATTTGACGCGTAATAAAAATGTCACAGCAATAGTTGTCGTTTGTTGGAAAAATTGGTAAAGCCTCCTTTTAGGCACGTTTATTGCCTATTCACTGCGGCGTCACAAGACAAGATGCCATAGCGTCGGTGGGCGTGCAATAGCGCGTAAGAGCAGTTTGCAATACCGCATATGCGCATTTTCTTCATTACACATTTCACAGGAGGAAGAAAAAAGTTAATATCTTGGATATTTCTACATATTTCTTTGACTGAACTTGTTTGGGATTTTCCTGGCTGTTGTTTAATGACAATTTAGTATAAGCGAATCAGTGCTAATAACCCGGCTGGCGCGATATTTAAATTTTGCGGCTTTTGTAAATTACACTGTATTGCAAACTGCTCTTCCGCGGTCTCGCACGCCCACCGACGATAGGTTCCTTCAAAAGAGGCTTCAAAAGCCACTTTATGGGCCGGAAAGGTTGAGATAGATAGAGTCTACTGTCTTGACGCTGTACTAGCTGTCTTCGTATATGGCCTCTTATCGCTTCTCATCAGGCGGCGTTGAATCGTATGCCGTGCTTTGTATAAAAACAAAATTACTGGTTGGCGTTGAACTCAAACTTTGCTATTTTCTTGCAAAATCATATAGGATTCAGCGTAAATCAAAGAGCTCGTATAGTAATAGTAAATCGCAGAGCGCACTCGCGAGAATACTTTTCTTGTTGGTCGCAGCGACAAAGGTTGCTTTTTAAATCTTACTGTGTGGTCGTATTACTAACTGAGCAACACTTGCTTACATAGCATACCTACTTGTAAACGCCTAGTCATAGCTCGCTTCTAGCCCACCGACAAACCTAGCATAACTACATTAATGCTTACTCATTACTAGTTTCTATATATACTTTTACTAAGGTTCAACTTGCTATTAGATGGTTACCGAATAGCGGGTTGAGTAAAACGCACTATTCGCTAATCGTCTGCATAGTGATTTTATCCTTGTTATTGCAGGTGTCTATTAGCCGACGGTAGCTTCTTACAACCAGGTGAACCGTCAGCTTGCTTGTCGTTTAGTTATATAAAAAAAATCGAGAAACCATAATGACTTGATACCAAGTGCTCAATCGATTGGTATTGAGCCGATATCCATTTGGTAAATGTAAATGTAAACAAGCAGTTCATTATTGGGAGTTGAGGAACGTTCCATAAGGAAATTTGAAATACAATTTTGTAAAGGCCAGTAGAAATTCGAAAGACGCATAGACAATGCTCACTAAGCTGTTCTGTCACTTGAAACGCTTTAGAAAAAGTGTACTAGCTTTCCATATTCTACAACAAACGTCCGGATGCTGGTTTTTTTCCACTTTTGCATCAAAAGCGAAGAAGCTATCGTTCAAAGTTTTGGCAATTAACATGGTTATAGTCACCGTTTCTAGAATAGAGTTACCACGTACCACCATACGAGCCTTACGCTTGTATGTCACCCTTTTCGTATAATAAATAACAGTTTATAAAATATTTTTTATATATATTTATTGACACAAAGTCAACAGATTTTAATAACATTTAAATATTTAGAGAGACAACCCATCAAAGCTCGATAAACCAGACACAGTTAAATTTTAATTGTTATGTCATCTTAAGTTGACGTCTGGGCATTTAAGGATTAAAGCGAACCTGAGGTCCAGTCACAAAAATGCACAGTATTCGCTTAGTATTTACTTCTATAATACAACATTAAAAACTACAATAAGATTATTTACACTGATAACATTATTTTAACTACCTACTCAAATCAGGCTTTCCACTCCGATCAACTAAACTGATCAGCTAAAACGGATCAACTATTTTTTGTTCCCAACGAATCAACCATTTAGTTGATCCGATAGAAACATTTATTATTCTTCTTATTTATTCCTATCTACACAACTTAATCGATAGGTCCCATTGTGTGTCTTAATAAAATGTTGAAGATAAGGCCCTCCTAAACACGGGAGCACTGTAAATATGTCACTAAACATAGCTACTCCCACATACCTTTTACTTTTATTTTTACGCTTACAGGCCTACTAACCGCTGGCTAAGCGACGGGTATATGTAGGGGTCGCCCAGCGCCTGATCATAATAGCACTGGGAATACCCACTAAAATCCGCCGTATAAATATCACCAGCTCATCCCTAGGCAACCCGGCCTTATCGCGAAGATTGCATCAGCTTATCCCTAGGCAACCGGCCTCACCGCCAGGTTTTGTGCCGGTAGAAGTTACTCCCAATCCCTGCCCTTCGCGGGGGCAAACTGGGCCCTGCCGAATCTATTTTACTAGCCAATTTCCAGGCAACCCGGTTTTATTGCCAGGTTTCGGACCGGTGGCAGCTACTCTCAATCCCTGCCCTTCGCAGGGGCAGTCTGGGCTATTCCGAATGAATTTTACTAGCGCATCCCTAGGCAACTCGACTTAATGGCTACGGGCCAGGATTCGCGCCGATGATGGAAGCTATTCCCACATACGAATTACCATGTGTCTATATTCTTGTAAATCCTGTAGGCTCTACACGGCTACTCAAAAAGTCCAGTCTCATGCGAGAGGCTGTAAAGATGTTTTAACAATAGCAGTGTCTGGCATACAGTTAGTAAGCTACTTGCTAGTATGCCATTTCGTCCCACGACTATTTCCATTATATTTAGAATACGTACGCAGGGCTGTGAGTACTTATTAATGGTAGTAGTAGATGTGATTTTAGAGTATTTTTCTCCTTGAAACTTTAGTATGCTAGCTTAGGTCTGGCCTCCAGTGTGTCCAAGGCTAATTCCCTATTTATCGCCAATATCTTATAGATGGTCCTATAATTTTTAAGCAACAACAACAATTTTAATTAAGGCCCATTTACACGATGCAAGTTTCTTGCCTGTAGCATACCTACTATTAAATCGGAGTATAAAGTGGGATGTGTTGTTTAGACCGTGCAAGCAATAAACTGGAATCGTGTATATGGGCGTTTACTCTAAAAGTTCAATTCGAGTAATACTGGGCTCTGTTGCATGCGAGTTACGATCAAATTTTGTATAACAGTAGACAGAAAATAAGTCTGTATCTAAAACTTGACAATTGAGAAGTAGACGAAAGTTTTCTGCCTACAATTTTTTAAATCTAATAATTTAACATGTTGATGTTGATACTGTGTTAGACCTATTGAAATACTAAGTAACCCATGACTAATACAAAATACGAGGTAATAAATATGTACTCAATGTATATGTTGCAGCCGTCTAGTCAAATTAACAGCTTAACTGGACGCCTAGCCCGTTGATTGTACGCCGGCATCCAACGAAACGGCTGAATGACAATTAGCCAAGTCATTGAGCGCAACGTTTAACCAGACGGATTAGCCATTCAATTGGACGCCTAGGTAGGTCGTTTAAATCGAAGTAGAAGTCGTGACTGTTTGTTATTTTTTATGACCAAAACCTTGTCGGCTTTAAGTGGTTATAAAAAATAACGTTGAACCCACCAATCACACTAAAACTCTTCGGTACAAGACGATCCTTTCAATACGCAAACTATCGGCCTAGACATTTGATCGGATGCCGGCGTTTAATGAACGGGCTAGGTATCCAATTAGGCGGCGGCATGTATAATAGGCCACCCGCAATGTACTATATATTATGAGTCTATAATATGTTTCGACAATTAAAAGCCTGAAAAATAACTGCTCAACATCGCGCTAACTCGACAAACGCTAACTAAAGAGTGTTGTAATTATACCTAAGTTCAGTCTTCTAGGTATTTGTAGAATAAATGTATTTTACATTAAGAATTTGGAATCTCGCTATGGGGGCGTACCTGTTAAATTGTAAGCTGCATTTTGTATTTCTTTTATAATAATTAGTCGGGCAATAATATTGACTGACTATTGTGATCGTGACTTAGATTAAGATATTTTTACTAAATGAGTAATATTTTCTGGCATTTTTAATAGCACTATTAATATTTTTTCCACATCGTTTATACTATAACATAATAACGAAATTAAATAAATAAATTAGATAAAATACATATTACAATAATTTTTTGAAAACTGAATTGTGAAATATTTCATTTTTTCGTTAATAAGTATAAGAAAGTAATACAATTTGTATGTTTGCAGAGAAATAATATTTCTGTTCATATTAAAGAAAATATCAATTATTTGTTTTTGTTTTGTAATATATTGTTTTTTTTTTGGTGATTTCGCATATCTGGCACCATATCATTTTCTCAAATTATTAAACATATACCTACAGTTACACAAAGGTAATTTAATACAGTGGTGCAAATTCTGAGACAATAATGTAAAAATTAAAATTGCATCGAATTTTTAATGCTATCAATGGATTGAGAAGTGTAGATCGAAGGCTCTCAAACTTGCGTTATATGACTCTTTCTAGGTGCTAAACATAATCTCAGAATAGGTACCGGTGTCTGTTCAAAGTGCATTTTAAAATTGTAATAGAAGTGCCGGTGATTTGTTTATTTGTAAAAAATAAAGTGTCTAAAATAAAACGTATTATTAAAATTTATTGTATTATTTCATTTATACCAATAATAGGTTATAAAATACTCATACAACTTTTATTAGCTGTGCTCTAAGTGCAAACTGTTACTAACAAACTATACCTACTAAAATATTGATCGAAGAAATCTGAAATAAATAAATCTAGTTGAATACGCAAGAGAAAGTAATACATGAAAATATTTTTTTACGTATTTCCCTCAGATCATAGAAATAATCATCTGAGGTATTTCCTATTGAGTCTGGTTGGTCTTTTAAGGGCTTTACAAATCACGGAGCGGTCAAAAAACTATGCACTTAATAATTACCATGGCAACGGGTATTCTGCGTCTGAAATATTTTGCCCTAATTAGCTGCAATGAAGTCTGCGCCGGCGGCTAGTCTTGACAGGAGACGTGCTGCGCATGTGCGCTCTAGACAGATGGGAATTAGACAACCATCTACTAAGAAACATCACGAACAAGATCGACTACGGAATTTTTCTAAAGGTTCTCTATCCATTACTGCCTTGATCAATAATTTCTTTTCTAACTGTGAAATGAAAACCGCAATGGATTAAAAACTTTAACTGGTATCGGAACTTAAAGAGTAGACGCAACAAAAGTGGTCCACTATTACTCACGGTTTTGCAACTTCAAATTGGTGGGAAATTCTTTAGTTAATTTCGTGTCTAAGATTATTGCCTGCCAATTCGAAACCTTTTTGGAAATGTTCCGATTAGGATACTTTTCTTTCTTAATTGGGACTCGATTTTCGAAATGGTAATTTTAGTTAGTATTTATTTAAATTATATAGCAGGATTTATTTAAACTATATTTTTTTATAAGATCTGTCAACGAATTTGCATAAGGGAATCATTTTAATAGTTGGGCACTTTGCGACTTGTGAAGCACATAACTGGTTAATTTTAGCTGTCATTCCTGATGGAGGTATATTTCAACCATAATTTTAGATCAGTTATATGTAAGTTACTAGCCTTTAAGGCGGACTAATAAGTACCTAGCTATCTATAGCTATTTCTATGTTAAGGTGTAGATAACACTTAAGTGGATGTCGAAATCGTTAAGGTAGGTATCTCTACGACTACGAGTCATGCACTATCTAAAGGAGAAAACTCAAGAGTGGTCTAGAGAGAGAGAAGCTAAGAAAGAAGAAGCAGAGATCAGACTAAGAATGGGATTTAGCGGTACCACTTTGTAGGCATATGCTACCTGAAAGTTTTCGTCTTTCGTCTACATTCGCCCCAGAATCAGTCAAGGGTTACATTAGCTTATACATGCTCTAACCTTGGGCACTAACATTTATTGCCTGCTCTGTAAAAATCAAGAAAAAGATTTATATTGACAATATACCCACACCTGGTTTAGAACTTTATACAGGATGGTGTCGTTAATACGACAGTAAATTGAAACATGGACTATACCTATTAGTTCATAGAAATGGTTTGCCACTTTTAAAAACATCTCATTCATTTTTAACCGACTTCAAAAACGAGGAGGTTCTCAATTTGGCCGGTATGTATTTCTTTTCCTTTGATAACTTCATGACATTTCTATGAAATAATGCAGCCAATGTTTGGTATATTATTTCATACAAATGTCATGAAATTATCAGATCAATACGATGTTTTTGAAAGTGGCAAACCATTTCTATGAACTAATATAGCCCATGTTTCAATTTATTGTCGTATTGACGGCACCATCCTGTACCTTTACCTACCAAATATCCACTCTAAGCGCTATTCGACATCTTTTGTGATGCGCACGCCCAGAGAGTGGAATGCACTGCCGGCCTCGGTGCTCCCTACGCTTACAGACTGAGTTCTTTCAAAGCTAGATTCAATATGCACCTTCTGGATAAACTCGCTGAATCATCGACCTCCTCTTAACTTCTCTCGGAGCAGGAGTGGGATCAAGAGCATTTTTATTAAAAAAAAATATAGGAGCGCCTGACGAGCACCTACTCCCAACATAATCACCTCTGGCGACCTTACTCAGTGCAGAAACTACATTACAAAGTAATAGTATTATAAAGCTGTGGTCTTCTAAAAAAAACTAAGTGGGCTACTAAAATTAGTGAACTGGAATTCAATTCTTGAATTAGATTTAAAATACCCTCTTAGTACCTATTTTTGTTAGTTATCTACCTGATGTTGATCAGTGCAGTCGCTACTATCTTTGACTACTATTGTCATGGCCGTTAAGCTCTATGAGCACCCATAATGCGTGGATATCTAACAGGGGTTTTAGTTGGTGAAAGCGTTACACCTCTTTCTTCTTTCTCAGAGCAAAAGAAAGGACAGTGCGTCAGGCATTTCGACTGCCTAAAAAAAGTTTAGTATGATGATGCTTAGTTAAATACATGCCCTTTTCTCACTGACTCCCTCAGTGTCTAGAGCAATATACAGGGTGGTGACAATAATACGCAAATTAAAACTTGGGCTGTTTAAGTTCATAGAATTGTTTTGCAACTTTCAAATAGATCGTATTCATTTGATAATTTCGTTACATTTCTATGAAACAATGCAGCCATTGTTCTAATTTAATGTCGTATGGTCGCCACCAGCCCGTATAAACTGGGAAAAAACATGTCTTGGAGCGGAAACCGACCCCGCGACTTTTACAGTATGGGTGACTGCGCTAATTACTGAGCTACCTACCGAGGACTTGGGATAACCCTATGAATTTCTTCTAGTCTATCTCTTTATCACCAGCCTATATACGTCCCACTGTTGGGCTCAGGCCTTTGGGTTCAGGAGTTTGGGCCATAACACCACTACGCTGGACCAATGCGGATTGGTGGGTTAGTGTATCTGTTCTTACGTTATAAGATAACGTTTACTCTCACAATGTCGAAACTATTCTATTGGGACATTTTACGGGCAATAATAGTACCTACCTATGACTATTGATTTTGACATTTTAGCAACCTTATTCTATTTACAACCATTTTAACCCACCAATCCGCAATGCTATATGCTATATATCCCGAACTCCTCTTATGTTTCTTCCATGTAAGAAGGCCTGTGTCCTACAGTGGGGCGTATACAGGGTGGTGCCGTCAATGCGACAATAAATTTAAACATGGGCTATATTAGTCCATAGAAATGGTTTGCCACTTTCAAAAATATCGTATTCATTTGATAATTTCATGACATTTGTATGGAATAGTGTAACGTTGGCAGCATTATTTCATACAAACGTCATGAAATTATCAAACAAATGAATACGATATTTTTGAAAGTGGCAACCCATTTCTATGGCCTAATATAGCCCATGTTTAAATTTATTGTCGCATTGACGGCACCACCCTGTATGGGCTGGTGATGATGATGGTACCATTACAATAAGAATCACGAGTAGTAAGTGTAGCTTTTGTTGTGTGTGTGTGTGTAGTTGAATCGGAAAATAAAAGAGGTCTGACAGGTGTCAAACTTTCAGTGATAACTCTTGAATAGGAACCACCCCTTAAATTTAAGTAACTTTTTTAACACTATACTTATTATTATTAGCCCTCTAGACTTAGATTTTGACACTGATTTTATAGGGTATGAATTGTGAAGGAACATAAGGCTAAGTTATGTCTAATACTAATCTCCCTAACATCATAAATTGGCATACCTACGTATCCTGCAATTTGTAGTACAAAAACATAGGGTAGAGTGTTCGAGCATGGTGCTACATCGATAACAAACTTCTAACCCGTGGGCTGACGTAATCTATGTCGGTCTCCACCTCGGAACAAACTGAAATACCGACACCGTGTGTGGGTGTAGTGCGTTTAACGAAAGAGCGGCAGTCCATCAGGCAGGAGTGAGACGCCGCTACACAGAGCGAGCGCGACGGAAGACTACGCAGCCCGTGGGAAATGCACAGTAGTGGTCAGATCAGACTGCGCGCGCGCCGGCCCAGTGCACGTATTATTGTATTGGAATCTCTCTTGCATATAACAACTTATGAGATTGTGCCCTGTGATTTGACATCGATTTTATTAAAACGGTATAAGGTTCAAAATCCAGGTTTTGAGTTAAGGTTCTTTAGATGTTACCGTCTGGTTGTATACTATATAGGTAGTTGCGCGAGTATAATGCGATGAATTTTTTTAGCGATCGATTGAGGTGGTTTCTGCGGTGGGCTTCGGTTGGGATGCAAATGTGGTGTATAAGATGTTCGCCGGCACACGCCTAGTAAAAAATTTATTGTCATAGTGGCGAAAGAGGATGTTTGACTTTGTTTTGTAAGGTGACTGAACGTATTACAAATTCAGTTATAAGTAGACATTGTAGGGTTAGCATCATTATCGAAGACGGTATCTCGTTCGGCAATCTTTAAGTCGTTAAGTTAATATTATTGAACAGCGGTAAATTCAATTGAGTTACCGGATTTTTATATTTTTTTCTTAGATTTTTTTTATACTTGGTTTCCATTGGGTCATCCAATAGTTAATGTGGCTGTTAAATATTTTTTAATCTTTAACCAGACAAACTTTTGAGCCACAACGAGCAAAGATTTTACGAAGAACATTATATAAGATGAGCTATTGATGTTTTGTATGATAAGGTACCTACCTCTTTCTTCCTTTTTTGATAATTACTATCTCTCTCGACCAGACTGCAAAAGAAAATTAAAAATAAACTTGAAATTTGTTCCATGACAATAAGGCTCGCTCTTTATTTATGTATTACACTCGTCCAATCCCTTTCATGTTAGTTAGGGACAATAGTGTTTGAAAGCGGAGGGCAGGCTTGTCGGATACATATCTTAATTAGGCCGCACATGGCGATCAACGGTCCTTTTTTTACACAAGTCGTTGTTCCACCGTGACGAATATTTGTATAGACGGACATAACAAATTAATAAACCACAAAATCTAATCAAGTTTTTAAACCGACCGAATAGAGTCGATATTAGTGCAATGGAACGAAATGATCTCATGGTCGTTCAAAAGATGCTGTGATAATTAGAAGAATCGCTGACAAGCGCCTCGGAGCGTTTAATGAATTGAATGCTATTAGTGGAGTTGTGAATGAAAGCCGAATGTTGGGGGCCGTATGGGAAATACGTGATTTTAAGGAAGGATGGAGCTAGAATTTAAATTAGACAATAAATATAAGGCAACTAAAATTGAACTTTTCCAATCAATTTAGTTCACAATTCAGATTTCAAGAATAGGTAAAGTAATTTGGCTAGAAATACCATGTAGGTATAGTAGGTAGTATGGCCATGAAATGGGGGTGGGTAGCTACATGTTTCGATGTAATATTTTTTTAACTTTTACAGATCCGATTGATTTCAGATTTCATGTACTGTCACTTCGATGACATTCCCATGACATACGAAGTTTGAGCTGATCCTATACCATCAAAAAGTTTGCGAAATGCTTAATTCTTCAGAAACTTACAGCAGATATAGCGTGTTTGCCCAAAAAGAGCCCTCTTACGAATAATCTGAATGAGATGGTGTTAGATAGACGATTAATGACGCCGGGGGTCACTTAAATTTTTAATTTTGCAATTATTGTAAATTAAGTTGCTCTAATGCGATTACGTACCTAAATTATTATGGGAGTCTTGTAATTTGGTTAAGTTTGAACAATAATACAAATTTCCAGTACCTATATTAAGACTTCATTTTGTTTTTAAAATAAATAAATAAATAAAGGGCTTACAATTACCTACAAGACGTCATTACATCGACCTTTACTTAAAGGTAGCTCTTTTGTTTTATACTTTACATGTAGATACATGTTAAATGACAGATTACCCTTTGAATTAACTATGACATTAAATTGCTCAATCAGAAGCCCCAACAAAGTTCATGGCAAATGTTTTATAATTGAATCCACTTCAGTCGTTATAGTCTGACCTCCAAGAATTGCATTTAAAATATAATCGCTTGTATCTTCTATTCCGTTGACTTAAGGTCTGTTTTGTGGTATAAAGTTAAAATACAAGTTCTAAGTCTAGGTCAGGAGAGTAATAAAATATCTAAGGCATGAGGTGCCCTGCAGAGCCTGTATAAACAGAATGCCCCCGTGTAGGTACGTTTTTGCATAGCTCTTTAGTTTTATTGCATTCAGACGAATGTTACTTCAATGTTTTGAATTTTTGTGATTGGAATTCGGCATTTCATCTATCGTTTTGTCCTTGTTTGGGGAATTAAGTTTTGCGCTTTTAATACGCGTTCGATAAATTCGTCGCGATTGCATAAAATATGTATTTTGACTTTTCAATGTCAATATTGTTTCTGCTGATACCATACATTTGTAATTTTGAGATAGGTATGAAATGCAACAAATCGTCGTTACTTGAAACTGCTATAGATTTGATAGGTTTATCTTCTTTATCGCTTTTATACAGGGTGCAAACGGGGAATTTACGCCACCGTAGACAATGGCAGATGGCAGTGCTGGTCATCGTAAAGACGACTTGTTAAAAGCAGCAGTAGTGCCATCTGCCTTCGACGAGGAGAACGTTTCCATACACTGCAATTAATTGTAGTTACAACCACCTAATAATTCGTTATATTTTAACCAAGTCCTTAATAAGGTATTGTGTCACACGTTTTACATACTTAGACGTTGTTTTGATAACAGATCTGAGATTCGAGTTATCGGGAAGCATAGAATAGGTTTCAATTTACTTCAGTAAAGGTAACAGGAACTGACTGTATAATCTATCTATTGTGTAAGGGCCACTCGTAACTGTGATAACATAAGTCTAGATCAAATGACCGTTCCTAAGGGTCGTGGCATACAAAGACGGTACAGTAAGCAACTTTAAGATTTTCCAGCTCTGCAGTACCTTTATGGTAGGAAAATACTGATCGGAAGGATACGAAATGGTCCGCCTCTACACCGCAGCCGCTCCGCCTCTGTGCGACGCGCGCCTGAACGCTGCGTCTGCGCAAGTCGGTTCCCACGGCGAAGCGCCCGAGGCGCTAGCCCCGCTGAAACATGACGGACACGCGATTACTCTGAAACTTGAGTCAAATAAATAAGCGACATTTTAGGCTTTGACTTTAAACGAATCGGCGGTGGAAGGTAAAAGCATCTAAGCCTTTAATAGAAATTGGTAGCTTACGCTTTATTATTGGTCTTTTGAATGGAAAACTTACTGAAAGGGCCAAATATGTACCCAAATTTAGTTACACAAGTAATCGTAATATGTGATTGCTATTTTGGTAGCTATATAACGAATTGTTTATCAAACTGAATTGGTGGAAGTGAAGCCTTACTTTCTGTTAAGTTTTTGCACCCAATGTTAATCATTTGAGTTTCAGTTTCTGTGTTACATAAAATATTTAATTTAGTAAGTAATTCAACTTCATTATTTCAACGCTTTTGAATAACATTTGACGACAGTCGGCGAATACCGTAGGAATTATGGTTATCGGAGCGCCGGTACCCAGCCGAGATGAATGGTCTGGACTCAAGTCTTTACATGTTCAATGCGCGCTGTCCTCGCATTATTGTCGGCGTCTTTATGCCAACGTCACGCGGCCGGGTATAAATAAGTCGGTACATGTCATGTCCGCACCACGTACCTCCCTCAGTACGTACGAACAATGATTTAGGTGTTTCTGATTTTGGTTCGTATGATATCTCCTGTTTGTTTCAACTATGTGTCAACAGAGAAATTTGAGGAGAATAGTGCTTTCAATGGCTAGAATACAAATACTAATCAATCTTTTAGTAGATAAGTACCTACCCTGAAATAATTTAATAAATTACATTAGCTAGATCCTTAAACTAAAGCCTATAGTTAAAATTATCATCGCAAAAGTTTAAGATATCATAACGTTGAAAATTTTCCAGAATTTTGAATCCTCAGATAACATTTATCCAGAGAATAGCTTAATACATCTGTCAAGCCGTTAAAATATTCTCTAGATAAAAAAGGATTGAGTAATCAGCTCTAAGCTAGACACTGAAAATTTAACGACACTATAAGCCAATTAGTGAAAGATTCCCTTCTCTTTTTTAAGGGGTACCTACTATGTTATCTGAGGATTGAAAATTCGGCCCTAACTGCTACATACTTACTTTACTACAACCAATTATAGTAGCATATTGTGTTCACTGGCTTTAATTATTGACCTACTATTTTTAATAAACTGACATGGAAGAATGCTGGGCGAACAAAACTTTAGTCAAACGATGAGATCCAAATTAGGATGATAGGTACGCGATATATTAAATCATTATAAATAAATAAATAAATATTCTTTATTGCACACAAGAGACAAATAGAACAATACAAATTAAAAAAAACACAAAGTAGTACAAATGGGCAACCTTATAACTAAGCATAAGTAGGTAAATATGTGGTGGAATGTAGGTGGTTTATAAATAAACACACTAAATAGGTATATATAAATTATATGCAAAAAATTGACGAAGTTTTAGATAAATGCTTTTTGCAAAGTTCAATAGGAAATGTTTGAAACACCAAAGCCCTCCCATATTGGTGAATCAAAAGTACCGACGATTGTCGGTGGTCCGGACATCGCCTCAACATTATTTGCGAGGTGTCACCACCAACGTTGACTCATAACAACATTATGACATTTAAAAACAAGAATTCAACAATAAAAACCACCATCATCACACTAATATATAAAGCTCAATTTTCAACATCACACATTTTGCAAGCCGCACACGTATTATTGTTACAATCTTTACTTAAAACCATAAAGACACCCTATCGGTTTTCCGCAGAGTTCCAAGAATGTACATTGATTTTGTTCACGTTATTTTGACGTTTTGTTTGTATGTATGTACGTAATCTTGTAAAGGAGACGCGGTCAAACAATCGCTTCCCGTGTAGTTTAAATACAACATCCGTGGAAAAATTTTCAACTGTTTTCTTACGTTCGTTGTGACATGATCACACGTATGCCCTATTTGTTTTCAAAGTAATATCCACATTGTTTTAATGAATTATATTGAAACACTATTTAACTTCATACTACCCTTAAATTTTAAGTAGCGCTAAATGTGACGTTTGTCAATAAAAAAAATCACTGACCATACTTAAAAAATTACCTCAACTCTAGAACTCTTCAATTTTCAGACGTAATCAAGACCTATCAAAACTCGGATTGATAATTTTACGCAGGAATTAGCAGATTAGAACTTATTTCTTTTTTTTTTATACAGAGAGGGTGGCAAACAATCGCACTTTTTAGATGATGCTTGTCCTGTAAAAATAAAGGGAAAGCGTTTAGAGCTTTCCTTTTTAAAGCGGCTTCAAAACGAAAGTGTGCAATACGTAATTTAAAAAAATACTAGCTTACAATAACTATATCACTATATTACACACCTATTAATGAAAGTATAGACCCAAAATAATCACTGGATTTTTTCATGATTTAATCATATATACTTATTTATATTACGGCCCGCTGCTGGGTGCAGGCCTTCCTACATTTCATACATGGGAGAAACACATGAGAAGTTCTGGCCATAACACCACCACGCTGGCCCAATGCGATTGCAGTAACGGCTTAGCGTGCCTTCCGGCGCACAGAGGAACTCGAGCTTACAAATTTTAATTGACTCATCCCGCTTAAACCACTACGCCATCTACGCCACCGAGCTCCTCCATTACTAGGTAATATAAAATTAATTTCCTCTGATAGTACTTTGCATATAGTAAATGAAAAATTGGTCTCACCAAAGTCTTAAAAAAACCAATGTCACAATCTAATTGAATAACATATTAACTTGTTTCAGTAACTTGGAGAACATCATCTATATGAGCCTTTTGAGTATCAGATTTCGCTCGGATATTCAACATGCTGCGATTGCTGCGATATTTTAAGTGTCTCTATTGCATATTCACGTGTTTCAATGTTTTTTTTAAATGTCTTCACACTTTCGTGCTCGGTAGTTTTTAAAATGTTTGTATATCTTATGTAGGATTACTTGACGTGTGCATAATGTAAAATAATTCTTCAGATTACACCTCGTTATACAAATGGCAGAACATATATAAGAATTTCAGGAGACAAAATTTCTTATTGAATAAGTTTAATAAGAGATTTTGTCTGGGATTCAATATTGCTAATGAGCTCAGTATCGTCAACAATTCTCATAAAGCGTCTTTGAAACTTACTGTTAAAAGTTGTCCCTGTAAAGTAAAATTAAATCTTTTTCATATCTCTATAAAAATGTAACGGTGCTAGATCAGGGGACCTCAGTGGCAATCGATTTCATCAATAAACAGCGATCGATTCGGTACCGATCCTGGAAATAAAACTTTCATTGATAAACTCGGTTGCTTTCCGACTTCTATGAGCTGACGCCATCTTGCCATAATATTAATCAGGAAGAATATTCATCTCGTCTCTAAAATTATCAATTATTTTCAGATCTCTTTCTGTGTTCAGAGGTCCCTTAGTATTTTACAGTCCCGCATGTATCTATAATTTTATTATAACAACTCTGTCCTCTACCCTATAATCTTCATTTCTTCAATATCAAGAGGTCGTAACTTTTACTAAGGCGTATGCTCCGTATAAAGTACAAATTGAAGATATAACCCTGTTTAGTGGTGTTTCCCGTCCATGAATATATTTGCCCTTCGAGGAAGCGTAGTGCCCGCAGTAGTGAAGCTTGCCCCAATGGTTTTGAAACGAGTTTAATTAATAAATCTGACAGTTTAGCATAAAGAACTAAAGATAATTATCTAATGGATAAAATTATCAATTTTTTTCCATTCAGACATGTCGATTCTTGAATCGATGCAAAAAATACTATTATAACCTTGTCCTTTCCTCAACACCCAATGTTATGACTTATTTGTCTCGTATAAATATGTATTTTGACTTTTCAATGTCAATATTGTTTCTGCTGATACCATACATTTGTAATTTTGAGATAGGTATGAAATGCAACAAATCGTCGTTACTTGAAACTGCTATAGATTTGATAGGTTTATCTTCTTTATCGCTTTTATACAGGGTGCAAACGGGGAATTTACGCCACCGTAGACAATGGCAGATGGCAGTGCTGGTCATCGTAAAGACGACTTGTTAAAAGCAGCAGTAGTGCCATCTGCCTTCGACGAGGAGAACGTTTCCATACACTGCAATTAATTGTAGTTACAACCACCTAATAATTCGTTATATTTTAACCAAGTCCTTAATAAGGTATTGTGTCACACGTTTTACATACTTAGACGTTGTTTTGATAACAGATCTGAGATTCGAGTTATCGGGAAGCATAGAATAGGTTTCAATTTACTTCAGTAAAGGTAACAGGAACTGACTGTATAATCTATCTATTGTGTAAGGGCCACTCGTAACTGTGATAACATAAGTCTAGATCAAATGACCGTTCCTAAGGGTCGTGGCATACAAAGACGGTACAGTAAGCAACTTTAAGATTTTCCAGCTCTGCAGTACCTTTATGGTAGGAAAATACTGATCGGAAGGATACGAAATGGTCCGCCTCTACACCGCAGCCGCTCCGCCTCTGTGCGACGCGCGCCTGAACGCTGCGTCTGCGCAAGTCGGTTCCCACGGCGAAGCGCCCGAGGCGCTAGCCCCGCTGAAACATGACGGACACGCGATTACTCTGAAACTTGAGTCAAATAAATAAGCGACATTTTAGGCTTTGACTTTAAACGAATCGGCGGTGGAAGGTAAAAGCATCTAAGCCTTTAATAGAAATTGGTAGCTTACGCTTTATTATTGGTCTTTTGAATGGAAAACTTACTGAAAGGGCCAAATATGTACCCAAATTTAGTTACACAAGTAATCGTAATATGTGATTGCTATTTTGGTAGCTATATAACGAATTGTTTATCAAACTGAATTGGTGGAAGTGAAGCCTTACTTTCTGTTAAGTTTTTGCACCCAATGTTAATCATTTGAGTTTCAGTTTCTGTGTTACATAAAATATTTAATTTAGTAAGTAATTCAACTTCATTATTTCAACGCTTTTGAATAACATTTGACGACAGTCGGCGAATACCGTAGGAATTATGGTTATCGGAGCGCCGGTACCCAGCCGAGATGAATGGTCTGGACTCAAGTCTTTACATGTTCAATGCGCGCTGTCCTCGCATTATTGTCGGCGTCTTTATGCCAACGTCACGCGGCCGGGTATAAATAAGTCGGTACATGTCATGTCCGCACCACGTACCTCCCTCAGTACGTACGAACAATGATTTAGGTGTTTCTGATTTTGGTTCGTATGATATCTCCTGTTTGTTTCAACTATGTGTCAACAGAGAAATTTGAGGAGAATAGTGCTTTCAATGGCTAGAATACAAATACTAATCAATCTTTTAGTAGATAAGTACCTACCCTGAAATAATTTAATAAATTACATTAGCTAGATCCTTAAACTAAAGCCTATAGTTAAAATTATCATCGCAAAAGTTTAAGATATCATAACGTTGAAAATTTTCCAGAATTTTGAATCCTCAGATAACATTTATCCAGAGAATAGCTTAATACATCTGTCAAGCCGTTAAAATATTCTCTAGATAAAAAAGGATTGAGTAATCAGCTCTAAGCTAGACACTGAAAATTTAACGACACTATAAGCCAATTAGTGAAAGATTCCCTTCTCTTTTTTAAGGGGTACCTACTATGTTATCTGAGGATTGAAAATTCGGCCCTAACTGCTACATACTTACTTTACTACAACCAATTATAGTAGCATATTGTGTTCACTGGCTTTAATTATTGACCTACTATTTTTAATAAACTGACATGGAAGAATGCTGGGCGAACAAAACTTTAGTCAAACGATGAGATCCAAATTAGGATGATAGGTACGCGATATATTAAATCATTATAAATAAATAAATAAATATTCTTTATTGCACACAAGAGACAAATAGAACAATACAAATTAAAAAAAACACAAAGTAGTACAAATGGGCAACCTTATAACTAAGCATAAGTAGGTAAATATGTGGTGGAATGTAGGTGGTTTATAAATAAACACACTAAATAGGTATATATAAATTATATGCAAAAAATTGACGAAGTTTTAGATAAATGCTTTTTGCAAAGTTCAATAGGAAATGTTTGAAACACCAAAGCCCTCCCATATTGGTGAATCAAAAGTACCGACGATTGTCGGTGGTCCGGACATCGCCTCAACATTATTTGCGAGGTGTCACCACCAACGTTGACTCATAACAACATTATGACATTTAAAAACAAGAATTCAACAATAAAAACCACCATCATCACACTAATATATAAAGCTCAATTTTCAACATCACACATTTTGCAAGCCGCACACGTATTATTGTTACAATCTTTACTTAAAACCATAAAGACACCCTATCGGTTTTCCGCAGAGTTCCAAGAATGTACATTGATTTTGTTCACGTTATTTTGACGTTTTGTTTGTATGTATGTACGTAATCTTGTAAAGGAGACGCGGTCAAACAATCGCTTCCCGTGTAGTTTAAATACAACATCCGTGGAAAAATTTTCAACTGTTTTCTTACGTTCGTTGTGACATGATCACACGTATGCCCTATTTGTTTTCAAAGTAATATCCACATTGTTTTAATGAATTATATTGAAACACTATTTAACTTCATACTACCCTTAAATTTTAAGTAGCGCTAAATGTGACGTTTGTCAATAAAAAAAATCACTGACCATACTTAAAAAATTACCTCAACTCTAGAACTCTTCAATTTTCAGACGTAATCAAGACCTATCAAAACTCGGATTGATAATTTTACGCAGGAATTAGCAGATTAGAACTTATTTCTTTTTTTTTTATACAGAGAGGGTGGCAAACAATCGCACTTTTTAGATGATGCTTGTCCTGTAAAAATAAAGGGAAAGCGTTTAGAGCTTTCCTTTTTAAAGCGGCTTCAAAACGAAAGTGTGCAATACGTAATTTAAAAAAATACGGCTTAGCGTGCCTTCCGGCGCACAGAGGAACTCGAGCTTACAAATTTTAATTGACTCATCCCGCTTAAACCACTACGCCATCTACGCCACCGAGCTCCTCCATTACTAGGTAATATAAAATTAATTTCCTCTGATAGTACTTTGCATATAGTAAATGAAAAATTGGTCTCACCAAAGTCTTAAAAAAACCAATGTCACAATCTAATTGAATAACATATTAACTTGTTTCAGTAACTTGGAGAACATCATCTATATGAGCCTTTTGAGTATCAGATTTCGCTCGGATATTCAACATGCTGCGATTGCTGCGATATTTTAAGTGTCTCTATTGCATATTCACGTGTCAATGTTTTAATGTCTTCACACTTTCGTGCTCGGTAGTTTTTAAAATGTTTGTATATCTTATGTAGGATTAGTTGACGTGTGCATAATGTAAAATCATTCTTCAGATTACACCCCGTCATACAAATGGCAGAACATATATAAGGATTTCAGGAGACAAAATTTCTTATTGAACTTATTCAATAAGAGATTTTGTCTCCTGAAATCCTGTCTGGGATTCAATATTGCTAATGAGCTCAGTATCGTCAACAATTCTCATAAAGCGTCTTTGATATCTCTATAAAAATGTAACGGTGCTAGATCAGGGCACCTCAGTGGCAATCGATTTCATCAATAAACAGCGATCGATTCGGTACCGATACTGGAAATAAAATTTTCATTGATAAACTCGGTTGCTCTCGGACCTCTATGAGCTGAAGCCATCTTGCTATAATATTAATCAGGAAGATTATTCATCTCGTCTCTAAAATTATCAATAATTTTCAGATCTCTTTCTGTGTTCAGAGGTCCCTTAGTATTTTACAGTCCCGCATGTATCTATAATTTTATTATAACAACTCTGTCCTCTACCCTATAATCTTCATTTCTTCAATATCAAGAGGTCTTAACTTTTACTAAGGCGTATGCTCCGTATAAAGTACAAATTGAAGATATAACCCTGCTTAGTGGTGTTTCCCGTCCATGAATATATTTGCCCCTCGAGGAAGCGTAGTGCCCGCAGTAGTGAAGCTTGCCCCAATGGTTTTGAAACGAGTTTAATTAATAAATCTGACAGCTTAGCATAAAGAACTAAAGATAATTATCTAATGGATAAAATTATCAATTTTTTTCCATTCAGACATGTCGATTCTTGAATCGATGCAAAAAATACTATTATAACCTTGTCCTTTCCTCAACACCCAATGTTATGACTTATTTGTCTCGCCTCTGACAATTTATCGATATTGGAAGAATAAAAATCGATTGTATTTGCATAATGTACATAAAATAAGATGTAAATTGATTTTTTTGTTGTCTATATTGGTTGGCAATAGAAACATCTGGTTACTGATAAGGAAGGAACTGAAATATAAAATGATTGGCACACGCTGCCATTACCATAACGAGAGTTCAGTTATTCTTGTTTGTCAAAATATTCACGTTCTGAAGTTCGAGATTTAGTTTGAATGTCGACAGAAATGGGCAAGAAAGAATAAGTATTTTTTTAACAGAAATTTAATAAGTGGTAAGTCCGTATACCACCGCCTTTCCTATTTCGGCAGTAAAGCAGTTCGCGGTGTTTCGGATTGACGGGAAAAGTAAGTAGCCAGTTTAATTACTGGGCATGGAAGGCATTTGATCTTAGGCCTCAGGATGACAATGCACCTGCAATACCAAGTGACTTCTTCCTTGTTATTTCTGGTGTCTGTAGGGCGACGGCAGCCATTTACCATCGACAGCTTGTTTATCGTCTAGAATCAAGATATATTAATAAAATACAAATTATTGTCATTTTGATTGAAACTATTATGCTGCAATGTGCACACTCAGACGTCTAACCTGTACTGGTTAGAAAATTCTTCCCATAACATGAGTTCCTTCAGAAGGGACGTGAAAAGTACCTTTTGGGCTGAAAGGTGGGGGCGGCTAGAGCAGTGTCTAAAGTGCACTAGCTGTGTTCGCGTATGGACTCTTCTTACCGTTTCACATCAGGTGGTGTTGGCTTTTATAAGTATACTCGACATCGTGAAGGTGCACATGAGTTAATAACACAAATACCGAAAGAGTAGAAGATATTCACAGGGTTATTCCAAGTACTGCAAAGCGGTGAGAGCAGTCACCAAGCAGTCGCCAACCCAGTACAGTCGACAGCACATCAAGCGTAACAGTTTGACCTTGAGGCCGCCCTTACTGCTTTCATAATAGAGGCGGCTTTCGTAGTGCAACTGTTACACTTGATGTGCTGTCGTGTGTACAATATTTATCTAAATGGTAAGTTGCACCAGATTTATAAATAGAACATGCCATACGCCCTACTAATGAATTAAGTAGCAAAAAGAGGAATTGTCATAAAACGGTCAACAGCGAACAGCCGTCCAGATTGTTTTAGTCCCAAAGCCGTAAATTATTACGTCGTTGTTGTACATTTGCATTTTTATTGTCGACAACATACGGCGAACGCTGCTAAATGTCACCTCACACAATCAGCTATCACCTTTGTGTCTCAGGTAATAAAGAACAAACGATTTTAGAACCCTCAGTGACGATACAAAGGCCGTAATTTAATCGTCGGTCCGCAAAATTGAATTATTTATTATTCGGATCGATTGTAAAACACAATTATTTGGGGGCCGATCGCATTCTATTTCTTTTTGCGATCGAATCAATTTGATTCAGCTCGGTCCAAAATCGATCTTTTTGCAAGAATTTCGGTGTTATTTCGTTTTTTAACATGTTTACCATTTTTTAACATGGTCAGAAATACCACTGTGATACGCGATCTTAAGGATTATAATTTGTTATACCCTGTTATTGAATGCTTCGTAAATCCTATAATTTTATAAACCATGAAATTATCTGTATCTAAGTATATATATATGTCGCCGCCATCTGGTTGAATTCGCCGCTTAACTGAATGCCTAGCCAGTTGATTAAACATCGGCATACAATTGAATGCCTAGACCGATTTACGTTTAACGACTTGGCGTATTGAATGGATCGTCTTGTACTGAAAAGTTTGGGTTTGATTGGATGGGTTAAGGTTATTTTTTTATGATTACTTATAACCGACATCGTTTTGGTTCCACAAGGTCATAAAAATAACCTTGAATCTACCAATCACTATTACAGTCACACAAAAGCAGTTAGATTTAAACGACCCGCCTAGGCGTCCAATTGAATGGCTAATTTAAACCAGGCGGCTGACATGACGTTCAGCCATCTGGTTAAACGTTGCGCTCAATGGCTTGGCTAGTTGTACTTCAGCCGTTTGAAATGAAAAATGAAAAAAATATATGCTTTAGGCGGGAACCGAACGCGCGTCTCCTGATGTACGGCCAATGATGATGGTGATGATGCCCTGTAACAATTACAAATAAAGAAAGAAAACGAAGAAAAAATCGTTTTCGTAAAGAAATTAGTAACTTACACCTAGTGCTCCGTTGGCGCATGGCGTATTGGTAATCACATCTGGCCGGACATCAGGAGACGCGAGTTCGACTCCCACCTGGAGCATATATTTTTTTCCGTCGTTTTATTTCCTTATTTGTTATTATTACAGTAAGACTATTTATCGAAAAATCCTCTGATAACTATTTAGACTAGCCTGACTTGCATAAACATGTATTTAAAGTCTTATGAGAATCGGGATGTTCTTTTCCAACATTTTTGACTTGACGTGTCTTCACGCTCTTAACGTGTCTTCCGAGGCATGGAGTAGCTCGAGATTAAAAATATTGACCCATCCTGGGATCGGCCACGGCGAAAATGATGTATGATATTTCACTAGATAATTCCTTTTTTACTTATACGAGGTGATTAGAATGAGTCGCACTTAGCGGGCTTATTCGCTAACAAATTAACAATAGCATAGATTCATCCATTTATTCATTCATTTCAGCCGAGAGACGCCCACTGCTGGGCATAGGCCTCCCCCAAAGATCTCCATACCGATCAGTTCTGCGCTGTCCGCATCCACCGGCTTCCCGCGACCCTCACCAGATCGTCGGTCCACCTTGTGGGGGGCCTACCAACGCTGCATCTCCCGGTACGCGGCCGCCGCTCGAGGACCTTTCCGCCCTAACGGCCGTCAGTCCTTCTTGCAATGTGGCCTGCCCCCTGACACTTGAGGCTCGCAATTCTTCGGGCTATGTCGGTGACCTTAGTTCTCCTGCGGATCTCATCATTTCTGATTCGATCATGCAGAGAAACCCCGAGCATAGCCCTCTTCATTGCCCTTTGGGTGACATTGAGCCTTCTTATTAGGCCCATTGTAAGCGGCCACGTCTCACGGCATAGCATAGCATAGTTACTGAGCTATAATTATGTGTGCAGGTATTTTTACTCTGCTGCAATATGAAGGCAACGCCAGAGGAATTATGGGACCTGACACGAACTTTTAATGTAAAAAAATCATTTAAAGTTGACTAGTATCTTTTCTAAAATAAAAAAATATATTTCTTTTCGTATTATGGGTTGCAAAATGAATTTTGCATCGTTAATTGCCTGCAATAAATAATACTTTCAAAATTAAATATAAATTCCGAGTCCAAGCAAATTAATTAACAACTTCATTTGATAAAATTACGATATGAAATTTTATACGCGCATCTACTGCGCTGTGTTCCACTGAATTTGCGACGCTCATAAAAGTTGTTATAATAAAAGGACATAATGATTTAATAAGGTTTGTAACTACCTGTGCGATGCGACGCAAGAATCCGGTGGCAGATTATAGATTAACATCATTTATCATTGCTATAGAGAATGTGAATTCCATAAATTCTTAATCGATCGATAATGGATAAAGACTTCTTGAAAATTTAAAGGTAGGTCCTGATTTTTAGTTTTCCCTTTTATAGGATGCTATCGAATATTAAGTATTATTTGAAATATGATTATTGTCTGGATATCCATAAATAAAACAAATAAATAAATATCATCAAATTTTATTCTGTCTTGAAATACATTTTAAAGAGAGAACATCCATATGCTTATATATTTTTCAATTTAAGTACCTAATAGGCAATATATTTTTTCGTACCACCTACTCAAAAGTGACAAAATCCGTGTCAAGTAAACTGAACATAAAGTTAGTCATTCTAAGCCTTTACAAGACAGGGAGAGAATGTTAAAATATTTATTTTTTAAAAAAATTGTGGAATTACTAAAATATGACAAAGTCATAAAAAAATCAGTTCTAGCATGTTGTTTACAGTTTCAGACACGGATTACTTTTATTCCAAGCTGACTTATACTTCAAGCGGAAAAATAAAGGAATCGAACGTAACGAATAGAAGCAAGTACTTATTCCATGTTTTTTTTTCTAAATTGAATACCTCAAAATGTTGAAAACCTCTACTATTAATTTCTTACATTAACATTATTTTGAATAAATAGCTACATTCTTGTAAATTAGTTCTTATTTTCTCGCAGTTGGTACGAAAAACATAGTAGGTACCTATATTCCTCGGGAAAAACCCGTCTTAATCTTGGTTAACTATTTTTTCTTTCCATTGATTACTACAGATGACAGCACATCAAGTTTAACAGTTGCTTTACGAAAGCCGCCTTAACTACGAACGGATTATGGATGGTCTCAAGGCCAAACTGTTGCGCTTGATGTGCTGTCGACTGTACATAGTTGACCTTTCTTACTACCAAATTTTACCGACTGATTGAGTCAAACAGACCATTGGCTCAATGTCACACGGTGCTCAGTTAGTTAGGATCCGATATCGATCTTGAGACCACCAATCGCTCAAGAGAGGAGCTTTGTAATCGAAAAAGTCCAGGGTTATTGTGAACGAAAATTATTTTCTTGCTTAAAACATTTTTGATATTTATTAGTGGTTATTACTTTATTGTACAAGCAAACAGCCTATAGGCCTATTTATTTCTCAAATAGTAGTTATCATACATACTAAAATTATTATGAAACATAATAAGTTTCAACAATTTTGCTGCTTGTAGGTATATGTTCATTATATTTCTAAATTGAGAGTGTGACACATCAGATGTATGAAATAAAAAAATATTTAATTTTTATATTAAAGAAATCAAAATATAACTAGCTTGAGCGATATACAATGTAGCACTTGTGCTGAAACAAATTCAAGAGTCATTCCTTGATGCTATGAATTTACTTTTTGAAACCATAATAAGATTAGAACTAGATGCCTGGCTCTTGTGCTATGATATAGAACAGACATGTTGTCTACTTGCTCGCAATAACCTTTAGGAACGTCAGAAAGAAATGAAGTAAGTGGAATATAGCTCAGGAATAATATTTATACCCACCTATCGATCGATCCCAATTTTCAAAAGAAAAGCACAGCGAATATCTCACTGAAATTTTTACATTCCTATGAAAAATTTAATGCCTTGAATTTGTTCATAGAATCCAATTTAATCATTAGAAGACGGAGTATAACTTATGGATTCCTATTATAGGGCAGAATTCTGAATCTAATTACGTAGGTACTCTATCTCTTAGACTCATATTGACAAGCGTTATAATACTAAAAGTTGTACCGAACACAAAGACAGTGCTTTGAATAGGAGGAATTTAAGCCGCGACTGTAGAGTTCTCACAGAGTCATGAGAATGCTCTTTACGATCGATATTCAAAAAAAGGACAGCATCGATGTCTCTGTTGTCAACGGACGATTCTTTTGGAGATCAACAAAACAACGGAAAAATTAAAATCGACTTTAAGCTCTTAATTATATAGTTAGAATTCGATTGGTTGTATCGTAATTTTATTGTTCCGTTTCGGCTTGAATTGCGTCAGCAACTAAAAAGACAAAGCACGAACCGATCGGTCTGTATTGTCGGCTAATGATGAGCTAAAATATTATTTTTAGATAGTCGACTCACTTGTTTGGCGATAGATAGACTTTGATACGAAATACCATGTCTTATATATAGCGTCAACTGGCTGGCATTATCAACATAATGAAGTATAATCTAACGTTTATCCTAGATCTATTCTGGAGATCGGAATATTTTTTACTTGTTATTGACTGCACCTTAATTTTTATTTATACAAATGACTCAATTGCAACTGATGCTAAGCGGAAAGTAGGATCAAAATATGGAAATAAGGATCATACTGCCCTAGACGTCCGCACCCTGACTTGAGGTGCCTCTTCACGCCTCGTATGAAGGAACCGATACCGTAGGAAGGAAGAAAAACGTTCGCTGGCTGAGAGTTCCATACTGTAGTAGTACGACCAAGAAAAGAGTAATTAAACGTTTTTGGGCACAAAGTGGAAGTGGATACAGAATACGGATGACTCCGAAGACCACTACGCATGTTGCTGTGAAGACAGGGGTAGGACGAATGTGGTTGAAAAGCTCTTCAAAATACTATCCATTTCACAACCGATAAAAAACGCTCAGCGATGCAACCATTATAAACCTTACACTGAATAAAGCAAAATTCAAACCAAACCATACTATCCCGCTATGATTTTAAAAATGCTTTTTGCCTCTCCAGCACGAAATAGAACGCTTTTGGTGCTTGAAATCTCACAGAAAAGTCGCATTTTATTCATTACTTTTTTAATTTATTTATTGAACATAGCTAGGATAAAAAAATCTGGAAATGCATTTTTATTATGACGTAAATGATAATAAAAAATTGATAAATTTAGTTATTTGCTATAAATAGTTTTTACTTATCTATAGTTTTATATTTATTTACAGCCCATTTTCTACTTATATTTAATTAATGCGTTAAATATTTTACTTTTATTGTAAGCTAATTAATATTTTTCTCGCTGGCAGAGGATATTTTTTGAATAATTCTTGATTTTAAATAACTTACTCTGTTGAGTAGTCCTTATTATAATTCTAAGCTACTTCGCTAGTTCGTGATTTAAAGTCAGTACTCGCAGCTAAAAATAACTTTGATTACTAATTGAACAAATGACTTTTCCATAAACTGAAATCGTTTGGAAAATTGTAATACGTAATACCATGCGACCACCCTTACGTGGTTTGAAATAGAGGTGGCTTTCGTAGGGCAACTGTTACACTTGACGTGCTGTGGTCTTTACAACAATGGGAAAATGCCAGCTAGCTAATAGTACATGGAAAGATTTTCTATATTAGGCGCCGGTAGCGAGCTGTTAGCGGGTTAAGACTGTTGCCACCTGGTGGTAAGCGGGTAACGCTGCCTATTGACAGGTGCATTGTCATCCTGAGGCCTAAGATGAGATGCCTACCATGCCCACTAATTACACCGCCTACCTTTCCCTTCAATCCGAAACACAGCGAACTGTTTCACGACTGAAATAATAAAGGTGGTGGTAACCTACCCATTCGACCCTACGGGTATACCAACTAGTAAATCTGCGGTTTTACACTTTCAATAGACGACTTTCAATATTCAAAACTTGCACTCGGTCATTATAAGGATAAAAAAGATTTGTAGTTAAAATTTTCTATGAGTAATTCTTAGGGGTTCTGATTAGAAATAGTTTTATTGGACCAGCTTAATGTCAACTAACTGGCTGTAGGTATTACTAAAGTCAATATATAATTATTTGGAAAGAAGTGAAAAATATCTAAAATTTATTTTAGGACAGTGAACAGAATTAACACTAATGCCAAAATAAAAATAAAAATAAAAATTTATCCCACACGTTCTATAGACAAGAACCTCAAAGGAAAAGACATCAACGCGTGGTATGTTAACCGTTTGTTTATCTCACTTTGGTTCTCACTATATCTCCGTTTGTTTAAAGTACAAAAATGACAATTGGTGACTCCTATTGCAAAGATAATGCTAGAAATATAAGATAATGCTATATAATTACAGAGTAGGTCCGGTAAATTTGGTTTTATTTACACACACACACTTACAGTGTGCTAAAAGGTCCGAAATAAAATTGAAGGGCATGATTGTGTTCCATGGCAAGAGCAACCTCTAAAAGTGTCACACCTTCCAGACTGTAATAGCCGGTTTACTTGAAAGAAAGAAAGAAAAAGAAAAAATATTTTGTTTAAATAGGCCTTCTTGCTTGCTTGCTTGCTTGAAAGTGCTTCTTTGTACTTTCAAATCGTCAAAAAACACATTTTTATGACTATCACAATAAAAATATTAACTAACAACGTCATAGTCTCTGTTTGTCTGTCATGTCTGAATTTACACCGGTTCCAAAAGTTGAACTAACTGTTGGTGCTTAAGTATGTTAAGTAGGTTTTTTTTATGAATAATCACCTATTATCTAGCCCAAAGTAAGCATCATTAAGAGCTTGTGTTTTGGATACTAGATTTAATAACGAATAAATATTGATAATAATAAGTATATAAAATAAATATTAGAAATACACTAAATAAACATATAAACATCCATGACTCGTAAAAAAATGCTCGTACTCATCATACAAACATTTGCTCCTACCGGGATTCGAAACCAGGACCTCTTGACTGAGCAGCCTGCATAGCAAGGGGTACAGACTGCTCGACCAGCCGGTCGTCAGGTATATTATTGGAATGCAAAGATAGAGTGGCCTACGTGATCTTACTTGACAAGAATTCTAAAATATTCTGTACGGCCCAGAAAAGTTGAGGATTCTTAGGTAAATAACTATTTTAGGGGCCGGCAAGGTGGAGGCGGTTAGAACAGTGTGTTTCAAGCTGCACTAGCTGTCTTCGTATATGGACTTTTCTCACCGCTTTGCATCAGGACGGTGGTGTTAAAAAAAAATTAAAATCAAAATCAAACATATATTTATTCAAGTAGGTTCCTAAGAAGCTCTTTCGAATCGTCAAAAATCACAAATTATGTATATCTATTTAAGAAATGGTCTCACAATGTCTTATTGTAAATCTATCTATCATGTCTAAATTTACACCGGTTCCAAAAGTTGAACTACCGAGAACCGTTGAACTACTTATATTGTGTTCCTAACATGCGAGTAACATCGCCAGAACCCATCATCAGCATCATCATCATCATCACCAGCCTATATGCGTCCCACTGCTGGGCACAGGCCTTCCTACATGGGAGAAACACATGAGGAGTTTGGGCCATAACACCACCACGCTGGCCCAATGCGGGTTGGTGGGTTAAAGCGGTTGCAGGAACAACCGGGACCAACGGCTTAACGTGCCTTCCGAAGCACGGAGGAGCTCGAGATTATAAATTTGATTGACCCATCCCGGGACCAACCATGGCGAAAGTTGCTTTGTTTTCGTAATCGAAATCAGAGCTCGCAAACCACTACGCCACCGAGCTCCTCTCCACCGAGAACCCATAGAGAAAGGGTAATGTTTGGGCAGGGGGGACTCGTCTCAGGGGGCAAAACTTGAGTGCCCGTGGTTCTACGACTATAGGCTACGGTAACCGCTTACCAGGCCGTACGATTTTCATATAAAAATTCTAAGCCAGGTAACCAGGTAGCCAGTGCAATTAGGTACTGGGCATGGACGGCATTTCATCTTAGGCCTCAGGATGACAACGCACCTGCAATATCAAGTGATTTTGCCTTGTTATTGCAGGTGTCAAATCTATAGGCGGCGGTTAAAAAATCTTAGGTCCAGGATTTACATAACTGCTTCTAATTATTTAGGTAAATCACAGTGACAAATAAATGAACCGCCTAACTGCTAATAATTAGAACAAGAGAAATCCAATCATAGGCATTTTTTTCCAGCTAACAGTTATGTGGACATCAAAAGCATACTTCTAACAATCAATGTATTTTTCGAAAACAGTTTAGCGGTCACCCTTACAAATTAAAATCGGAAACATCAAAATTGCATTTCTGACACGTTCGACAGGTATAAATGTACGAGTTAGCAACGGCCATCAACGTCTAGTGTGGTCGCTTGACCATTCATTTGACCAACAAAAGAATATAGAGAGCACCTTTTTCCACGATAGCCGAACGGTTTTGTAAGCAAACATCGCCGTTCTATATAGTAGGTACAATACTGCTACCCGGAGCGTTTTACAAAGCAGTCCAATTTTGAAAACAATGTTCCACCTAATATGTTTTGATGTTTGGTTTTGTGTTTGATTGCCTGTTTAGAGCCGTGACGGTGACGCTGCAATGTCTCGAAATTTGTCCTATTGTACCATTTGTTCCTCTTTGTGCACCGTCGCGTGTCGTAGGAACCGTTAATCTGTTAATTGTTAGGCTCTAGGAATGTTTGACTTGGGTTTCTAAGATTCTGTTTCTTTCATCATGAGTTTTGGTATCTAAATGTTGTGGAGTATCAATGATCGTGATTCTTGTGAGGACTAAAGTTCAATGTTCTCCCGAGTTCTCTGTATATCGTTGGTTAGAGAAGTCACCAGGATTGTGAAAGCTCCAGGGTTCCCATCTCCCCAGCACGGGTAGCACAAGGAACACGAGAAGCTCGAGAAATGGTTTTGCTACACCGTAATGTCATTTTTGTCGGGCTAAGGTAAGGTGAGGCCCGACAAAAATGACATTACGGTGTAGACAAGCGTGCAGGACGTGACATTTTTCTAAATATCTTTGAAACGTCAGGGCTGGGCATGGAGGGCATTTCACCTTAGATCTCAGGATGATAACGCACCTACAATGCCAAGTGATTTTTCCTTGTTATTGCAGGTGTCTACAGGCAGCGGTAACCTCTTACCACCAGGTGGGCTGTCAGCTTGTTTGATATCTAGTTGTTTAAAATAAACATTTATGTAAGCTTAGGAGCTCGTTGGTGTAGTCATTTGAGCGCTCTGGTTTCGATTGTGAAAAACAAAGCAACGAAAGTCGATCTCGGAATAATGAGTCAATTAAAAATATGTATTCTTGAGCTCCTCCGTGCTTTGGAAGGCACGTTAAGCCATTGTTATATCTTGGCTGTTACTGCAACCGCTTTAGCCCACGAACCTGCAAATATATATATGTTATATAGCCCAAACTCCTCAAGTGGAAGGCCTCTAAAAATACTCGTTAGGGTGTTGAAATATTAATGTGATTTTGGCATTGTGATAGGAGATATTAGCTTATAACACAAAAAATAGGCTAGAGGAAATTCGTAGGGTTCTTTAACTTCTCGGTAGTTCAATAGTTAGAACTGTCACCTACTTACACTGTGAAAAGGATCTACTCAGCCTTTTTTTATATAACTAGATGACAAACAAGCTGATGGCCCACCTGATGGTAAGCGGTTACCGCCGCCTATAGACACCTGCAATAACAAGGGGAAATCACTTGATATTGCAGGAGCGTTAAGTAAACGTTAAAAAAGTAACGTTTGCTGTAAAAACATTAAAAAAGGGTAGAAAGTGATGAATAAATTGGTAACGTTACAGCTAGTTTTCCGGTGGCGTGTGGTAATCTGAAAGAACATTTTTTAAGCATTTTTTAGCTTCAGTAAAGATTAGAAAGCCATTTAAATCACATTCAAACCCGAAGACGTGGGTTCGATTCCCGCCTGGTGCGTACAGTTTTTTATCTTTTTATTTATTTGTATTTCTCACAATAAAGTAGGCGTCATAAACGCACAAAATCAAACATTTAAAGTAAGACCCTTTTTATGTTTTAACTCAATTTCGTAGTTACTTAAAAAAGATTTCTAATTATTAGAAAAAGTAAAAAAAAGTAAGTTGAGAAAAAGTGGTATTAGCAACTTTAAATAAAGTTGGTAATTTCTTTCACTTTTTCTCAACTACTTACTTTTTTCAATGAAGGCGAAAAACATTATACAGAATGATGCCGTCAATACGGCAATAAATTAAAACATGGGCTGTTTAATTCATAGACATGGTTCGCCACTTTAAAAAATACTATATCTATTCATTTGATAATTTCAAGACATTTCTACGAAATAATTCAGCCAATGTTATATTATTTCATACAAATATCATGAAATTATCAAACGAATAAGATGATTTTGAAAGTGTCAAACCATTTTTATGACCTAATATAGCCCATATTTTAATTTATCGTCTTTTGTATTTTTAATAAATAATAATAATAGGCTTAAAAAATATATATTTTTTTTAAACCTACATAAAGGAAATATCTGTCATTTTTTTCTATCTTTTATCTACCAATATCTAATTTTGTCAATGAGCTACCCACGGAGATATATAAAGTTCTAACTTGTTTGCGTGTTTGTTCGTTTGATTGTCTACTTTAAGCCGTGACGGTAGAACTTTGTGCATAAGACATTGTTGCATTGTACATTTTGTTTTGTTCTATTATATATTTTAAGTTTGTCAACGTCGTATGAGACCCGTTATTGGAACTTAGGTCGGTATTGTGTGTAGCTACTTTGTGCGCAATATAATTTTTATTGTAGATTTCATACAAGAGTTGCATTGCTTTACCTAGTCACAAAAAAAATGTTATACGTAATCTGATTTCTGAATTGAAGTTATTTACCTATTACTTATGTTTCAAATTGCATTTAAGCAGACATCTTTTATTCATCGAAAATAAATAGATTTATTTGTATTTAACTGAGCATCATACCTACTAACCTAACCTAACCAAAGAAAAAAAGTACTAAGTGAGCAACTAATGAATATCATAGTCAGCTTAGATAAGTAATACGTTATATTAATTTCAGTAAATTTTTATTATTGATGCCTAGGTAAATATCTAAGCATACAACCTCTAGTGTCGAGTAAGAATAAGTAGATATGTAGGTATACATTAAAATCAAACAAAAAATTACAATTCAATTAACTTTACGTCGAGTATAAAAGAGAGAAATTCAATGCAGTAGTAAAAGAACAGAAAAACAAGAATAAACCAACCGAATTACGAACCCCCACCTTTTTAAAGTCGGTTAAATATATTACGCACACGACTTAATGTTGAATGATAGTGATAGGTAGGTACTAAATATTAAAAGTAAAAAGCAATAACTCTTCTAGCTTGTTAAATTGTTATGTTTACTTTTATATAATCTGAGTGGTCGGAGTAGGTTACACAAGTAGGTAATCATTGTGGGATAGCGTGGAAAGAAGACATAAGAGGCGTCGCGTATCACGGTAGCCGCAGGCGCACATAAATAACCGGCCACGCCGCAAACAAGCCTTATTTACGACAATATTATGTTTTATACATGCACCCGTTCAGTACACGGAGGCTCTAATACCACGCCAACCTACTTAATAACCAGAACGCGCGGAAGGCGTAACCCGGTGGCCATCTACCGTCTCTCTCGAAGACGCCCCGGGCGCGCGCCTAAGCGAGACGAACAACCACAAATTTATTGAAACGAAAAAAAAATCAACTGCTACTGCACTCCGCGTCGCCTCCACAGAACTAGATACGATACATTTTTCCACGTCGCTGTGCCGGAATGAGAGATGCGCGATTTCGTGTGAGTGAGAACGAGATGGATAGCGTTGTCAGAGCTACGCGCGAAGTGAAACTGTGGGTCATGTGGGCGCTGCCGGTGTTGCGCACGCGCAGCTACTTCGGCGCGGCCGAGTTCCACGCTCACGCTGCGTCGTCCGGCTCGCTTAGCCTGTGTGACCTTTAGCTGGTGAACTTAGGAAGCGTCGTCCGCTGTGAAACGTTCATTAGAGCCCCTCCGTCCCGCGCGGCCGACAGCAGTCGTCATACCAACGCCAGCATTGGAGAGAAAGGGATGGCTGGCGGTCGACAGTGCCGTGGCTAAAGGTATTCGTAGAATGCGTGATCTGTATCGGGCGGGCGGGAGGCGGCGCGGGGTGCGGGGATCGTTCGGAAGCGGTGGCAGCTCCCATCGACTCCTGGGGTTATTCTTCCTTAGGCCACTACTGATCGAGCTACGTAGCAAGCGAGCCAGTTTTTTCTGTCCACCGCACCGCACGCCACACACTCGTTAAGCCAGTGCCAACACGAGAAGTCGCCACTAATAAATTACTGTTTTTTACTGCACTCGCAACAGTCACCGCCGCGCAGTCAAGTAATTTATACGTAAAAATAAACATTAATCAGCAATAACCGCAGTTGTTAGCGCCCGAAAACAGTGAGTACCAACATCTGTTTATATTTTCATCATATCTATGTTCTCTTAATGTTTATTTACCTCTCGCTTCGTTAGCCAGCACGGGTTCCATAGCAAGTTTAAATTGAAGAACACAATGTGGTGCCATTATGCATTTCTACAGATATTAAGAGACCATAGACAATCTTTTTTTTGTTGTTTTTTTTAAAATAATTTTGCAGTTTTCTTAGAACAGTGAAATTGGAAGTCAGTTATATTTTAATAACATAAGATAAAGTTCCTCTCCAAGATAAAGTAACATCGAAAGTTATCTAAATAATAAACCAAATATTTTGCTAAATAGTGAAAACTGCAGCATTATTTCAGTTAGTTAATTTGTTATTTTATTTTCTAAATGTATTTCTATTTCATTATTTTTCTCATTGCATTTCGGCTTAAACAATAATTCAGCATATTTTACACGGTGAATATGGATCGTAAATTATAGTAGATCGTATATTATTAAGAAGGGGCAACGTTTAATATCTACAAATAACCATTATTTGAATAATCGAGGTGATTATCATGTAAATTAACCTTAGCGCCGCGAAGGCGCTAGATCCCACAAAAGGATCGAAAATTATTGTCCTCGGAACGGGGATATTTTCAACAAAAATCATAAGCACCCGTCTTAGTCGCGCCATTCACCGTCCGATAGTGACCATTATGTAACGATTTATGGTTTATTTAACAATAAACGTGGAATTGCCATTGAAAAAACTTTGAAATATTCTAAGGTTTGGTTAATATTGTGCCTTTGTTGGACTCTAAACTTTTGTATTGCACGCATCATTAGACACACTTATTGACACCTTCATGAGTTCCCATGATGTTCTAAAAGAATGATTTTGCTTAATCGACACTTCTCTACTCATATTTGACAGCTCACTAAAAAATATTTAATAACCAAATTACTTTGGTTACATTATAACTGAAATTTGGCGAGGGGAAAGTAGTTTGTTTGGTTAAACAAAACTGGTGTACCTATCTCAATGCACCTTTATTTTGGCATAGGTGTTACCATAGATAAGTGGTCACTTTGCTATGTTACATGTAGTCGAAAGTTCGGTTACTTAGTAACGTACCTTTTATACTCTTTTCCTAAAAGAAAGGGACAAAAATGCATACTTTAATTTGTCAAGCCGCGTGAGATTCCCGTAAGTCTTTGACAATCAAAAATCAATTGTATCTGAAATGTATGATTTGTAGGTTAAAAAAGTTATTTTTAATCAAGATATATTTAACTGCTTTATTCATCAACACGGAAATATAATTAAAAGCAGTCTGTCAAGACTACAAGAACATTTTGAAATGGTAGGTAATGCCACTTCGAAAACTGCAATGTTATTATCTGAATCTGCGCAGATAATAATTAATGCTCATATACGTGCTAGTGCTGGTATAAATAAACCCAGTGTTTAACTATAACCTTTAGTTATATTGCCAGTAACTTATCATTCTTTCATCTGCAAGGTAGTTTTTTCTTTTGCATTATATGAACGTGAAAGCGTCTAGATAATGGTCGTAAATTTTATACTTACATAAATTGCACGGGTTTGTTATTTTAATTCTACTTTGAAATGTTTTGTATGATCAGCTACATGAGTAGGGTTATAATTTTAATAAGATAATATAAAACTAACTACTATTTGAAAAGTGTTAATAATTTTTTTTGGTAACAGTATGGAGTAAATTTAAATATCATGTCTTTATCCAAATCAAAACAAACGAAATCATAAAGTTTATTGTGTTTGACATGATCTTACTTATTGTATCTTAGGTACAACACATGAGTCCTGTTAGATACTTAGAACTTTATCTATATTCCCTGTTTATACTTCCATCTTTACTCCATGTTTATCTATATTTGGCTCCATTGTATGTTTATTTAAAATTTGATGCATTAGTGCAAGAAAAAAAAATAACATATATATTAATATAACAATATTATGAATAGGAATAATTTTCACTTCTTATTTAAATTAACTGTCAACTTTTTGGGAACTTTTTATGATGATGTCTTACTATCATGTTTTTTTATACTTTACGACAAAGAGAATTAAAATTTTATGAAAAAGTTAATACTAGTGTATCTATGTAATCATATGGTTAGAAATATTATTATACCATGGCTGAGCTGTGTATTTACGTTCCGATAGAAAAAAAATGAACGAGGTATCATTGGCATAAAGAACTACAATTAGAATATGTTTTTTAAATAGTCTCAAAGTAAAAATAATGTTTAAATGTTATGCTTTCACAGACGTCAATTTCATAAGACCATAGGAAAGTTTGGATGAGAAAATTAGGTAGGTATTGTATAGATATAAGAAATAATATAACTAGTTTTAATCATAGATCATAGCATTAATGTACCTAAACGAAATTAATTCCATGTAACCGTATTGAAAATGTTTTGAAATTTCTTGTCGCCTAACACGAGGACATCAATATTGTTCTTTTTTTGTACAAAAATAAGTAAAAATGACCATCCAGATCCAAAGAGATTTTTCTCAAATACTATTTATTTCAAATTAAGTTCTAAAATGGTTGTAACTCAAATTTTACACGTTAATTCACATCATCAACGTTGGGCCGGCGGGTATAAACAAATTTACATCCATAATTACGCAGTCAAGTGGCTTTTATAGACCGAGAGATGGCCAATTTTTTTCTTCATCATGATTTTCATTGTTTATTTTTTACTTGATTGCGTTTCACGCAGAGATTATTAAGCTAAAGGTTGGCAATTTCAATTAAATGTTTTGTTTGGTTTTGTTTCAAAGTATTTATTGACCATTAATATCACTCGTACTTGACTGTTAGAGAATGATTTTTGGTATTGGATATGGATTTTGCGCTACTTTTGTCCATTAAGTAGATACCAAAATAAATTAAAAATTATTATGAACGTAAATAAACATCATAACTTTTACATAATATATTTTTACGTAATTATGTGTCTACAGGATGGATAGTTTCTATAAATTAAAAATGTTATCTGAGCGGTTTGGTCATTGCAGTAATTTTTAAAAAATATTTTTTCACTTTACCTACAAATAAGTACTTACATAAGTACTTTAAAACGGAAAAAATGCAAAGAAATATAAAACAACTGAGTTTTTCTTTATCTCTGCCCAGGTACCTAAGATACGGTCTTACTTACTACCTATATATTTTTTTATTTACAGGTAGACTATCTTCCCCCACTTTTACTATTTAAATGTAATGAAATGATGATGATGACACTGTCCACAATAATTTTGAATGACATTACTTATTCGTTATTCTAATGTTATTTAACTATTAGCTCCTGGGCTATGCGTATCACGGTGGCAGCGAGTCGCCACGCGACGCCCGCGCACATTTCCTATTCGGGCACTTGACGTCTAATCGGGCAAATTATATTTGGACTCGTGATCCTGTTTTAGTCTTTTTGAATAATCAAACTAAATTTTGACGTTTCGTAGTTTTAGGTTATGGCACAAGAATTAATAGTAAAATTTACAGTAACGGCTTGGTGAAATATAAATTTAACTTTTAATATTTGTACATTTTTGTGAAGTCATGAATATTATCGATGATTGGTTCGGTATGGATAGAGTAGACAAGAACAGATAATATAAATAATGAAAGGATGGCATTCGATTTATATTAACAGCAAAACCTGGTCTGTTGAACCTTGGAACGGATATATAATGTACTTAGTACATACCTACTTTAATATTGATTGTTTAATATTTGTTACAAAACATAATTTGATAATAAACATAATTTAAACCTTTTTTCAAGCGGTCAGTTTGCAGTCTCTTTATGGAGTCTCAACTTTAATCCAATTAATCTATCCTCATTATTTCTGTATTTATTTATTAGTATCTATTTGTTAATTATTTATTTATCTAAACATCTTTATATTAGGTATCTGCATTATTATGTTTATGTGTATTCAAATGTTATTGTACCTACCTACTTATTTTTAATTTTTAAATCACTTCGATGGAGTCAACTTTCTGGTTGACTGGTAAAGAATGACTAATGGCATTACGTCCGCCAAATTTTTCCATATTTTGTACAACTTTAACTTAATAAAAGATGGTTAAAAAATTAAAAATTTACACATAATTTGTACAACATTTTGTGCAACGAGCGTGGGCGTTAGGCGTTAGGCTAATGTAATTATTTCCATCTAATCGATTTGTGTTCTAAACTATCGATTGTTTGAATTAGCATCAATTAAGTAAATATCTAACGAGAAGAAAGTGCCAAAGTGTAATATCTCACACAAATGTTATTCTAAATCTCAAATTGTGAGTGTCTCCGTTTCGGCTGCGGCTCGGTGGGGCGCCACTCCTTTCAACTCCGCCGAACTGAGGCCAAACAAAAAGTGACTGTGACATATACTCTGTATTAACACATTGGCTATGTTTACGAGCCACGGGGTAGAAGACAATGATTATTTATAGTACGGGTGGCTTTTGTCATAACGCCGCCTGATATTGTACCCATTTATAACATACAAAGTTGATCGAGGAAATAGAATTGATTATAGCTTGTGGTTTTTTCATCATGTTAATATTAGTCTTTGACGTTCAAATTCCTTTGAATCTTTAGACTATAAAGCGGCCGATGTTAAGCCGATCATTTATAATGTTATGTAAATAAGCGATTTTTTAATATCGTTTTTTGTATTGTCAAGGATATTTTATGGATTTCATTAGATTTTTGTTAGTTTCATCACGTAGATATCTATTCATGGTACGAAAGATTATTATTGGCCACAATTTTGTACAAAATTGATACATATTTATGGACAATGATAGTGAGAGCTACGTACGACATACAATATTGGACTAAATTGACTAAATTAAACTGAAAAAATAATAAACCAAATCACCTCTTAACCTTTAAAGCAGCTACAACATGCTTATTAGGAATTAAAATTGACGACATATGGAAAAACACACCTACCTACGTGCATAAGCTAATTATACTTATACTTGATCAAGTAAATAGGTAGGTAGATAGTTAACTGTAATTCAAAACGTGTGCAGCAGAAAATTCAATCAACTATGAGGTATTCTAACCGTAATTACAAGTCCTTGCAAATATCATAATATGATAAAAATTATGTAGTTTAGTAGGTGCCTATCTAGTAGGTGGCTATAGGCAGGTAGATAATACTATAATAACTAGACCAATATAGGTAGGTATAGCTCGTATTATTTAGCAGTGCAGCTAATATGTATCCGTTTTTTATGTATTGGTAGGTACCTACTCAATATATTTTTGTTAAAAGAATCATACCTTAATTATAGATAACCGTGCTTTGGGTAAGGTATTGGCATTGTACCGACATGAATTATCTCTTCCAAGAAGACCCAATTAATTTTCATTGACATTTGAATAACGATAAGTAACCACAAACATACCCAAATGTTAATTATTTTATGAATATTATTTGACAAAAAACTTTCATTATCAATCAACCATAGAAGCTCTTATACATCACGCCTTTGATCTAGGTACAGTCAAGCACGTCTAAAATGATGTTAACTTTTAAGGCTTTGATAACATGTATAGGTACAATACCTTATTTATACTAAGATAGAGTCCATATTTACATAATTTGTAACTTAGGTACTCAAGTATTTTCAGGCGTAACTTTAAAAATTTATATACATAGCAAGTCGAGCGCTAACACATAATTTGTCGGACTCAAGTAGGCGAAGCAGGAAACAATTGTTTGAACGAGATAGAGACAAAAGTTGTCGGGTGTTATCTTGTAATCTTTAAGATAAGAGCATTCCTTGCCCGGGACGTGTTAAATATTAACAAATAATAGACGCTTTTTGCTTTAGATGGGCTAGTAAATGGTGTATTTTAGTAACGGATTATTTCACTTGAGCTGATTTCGTTAAAGAATAAATTTATGTAAGCAAACCACTATCATTTTTGTATGAGTGATGGGCAAGAAAGGTAGCGAGTGAAAGGGACAAACTTATACATATTATATTTGGTTTGTTTACATTTATTCTTTTTCGTACAAAAAGGAAGCCTATGTTTTTACTCAGGGTCAGGACTCAGTCCATTTCTATGCCAAATTTCATCAATATCCGCTCATCGGCTTAGAAGTGAACACTTAATAGACAGACAAACAAAATAGTAGAGTTATGCATTTTTATAAAATTAGTACGGATCCATGTAATTTCTAAAAAGAGAGCTGTTTGTTCAGATAAAGCCTCCCCTTATCATTACCAAGAACTAGAAAACCAGAGACAGTCTTTTGTTTATTGTTACGATTGTGTGACCGCCCTGCGCACATGAATTTATCGATCGAAAAAAGTTGGCATGGACAGACATAATAAATTTTATCATACAAACTTTGACATTAAAAAGTTTGTGACGAGAGGTATGATGATTGGATTGCTGATTTTGAATTGTAAATATCACTTTCATTTCATTCATCTTTTGCCTTTACCTTAAAGACTATTGCTGCCTACAATGTAGTCAAGGAGAGTAGATGTCGTAAAAGTACCCTCCATGTTAACATTTTTTACACGTAGATTACAAGACATAGGTAATACTTATTCTATTTATTGCTTGATAGGTAAATAGTTAGTACATACTAACTATCTACCAACATACCTATTTATGGGGTATTTAGATTACCCGTACCTAAATATTTTTTTATTGCTGATTCAGAAGTACTTAGTCTTAATATGTATTGAACAGTAATTGACCTTCAGTCTAACAAATACGTACTTATATTACTTACATTATCTGTAACACGCAAATGCCTTAACTACCTTCAGTATTCCATTTTACACCATTTTTCACAAAGAAATAGGTATTTAAATAGAAGGTGCGTCTTATCTGTGCGCTTTGTTTGCGCACGGGCATGGCTCGTGTATGCTTTACAATCAATTACATACTCAAACAGGCATTTCATGTTCTATCTCAAAGCTTTAAAGACTATTTCAGAGTACAGTAACGTATCAATATGTGGCTTTCCTTTGAGCCTTTCCCGACGTAAACTAACGATATCTCTACGGAGTTGGCAAATAAAACATTTAAACCCTTATTGGTAATGTTAAAACTGATACAATTTTATGGCGTACGCTAATAGCGGAATGTGTATTCGGAACCTTTGATATCATTGTTTTCTTATTTGCGATTGTTAATGTTTGGGTTCTGCTTCAGAAAAACAATGAAATGCTACGCAAAATAAAGCACAAACTTGAATTTTTATCTAAGTCTTTGTTTTTAAGATCTCTAATGTTATTTTTACTGTAGATAAGCCTAATAGAAAGGTTACCTACCGACTATTCATTCAACATTTTAAAATTGAAATAATATAAAAAGAAAGTAATTTCAAAATGTCACATTCTATAACCAAGAATGTATAGGTAGGTGGATACTGTAGTTATATCTATATGGTTTGTTTTAGGAAATTTCAATACTTAGGCAGGTATATTTTTTATGAAAAAGTATTTTTTGGAAATAGGTCGGAACTTTTTACAGTGATGTCAGATCATTGGTCAGTGTTACAGTAGGTAGGGCTCTGTAGTATTTAGGTATTGCAGGCAAACATGTAATTTAGTGACTGCGATCTTAAAGGTGCAAGTATTGTGACTCACCAAGGTCCATAGGTTTCCTTTTAGTTAAGCACTGGGAATCAGAATTTGTAGGGCTTTCCCCACTTCGAGGTCTTTAATTTAACTTTGAGGAAAAAAGTTCACTAGACACCAAAAGTTTTAATATTTGAAAATTATTCCAGTGCTGTCAAAAGCTTTTAAAAAACATATTCAACTTAGGTAGTTACCTAGCGTAGAGCTTCTATAACTAGGTTTAAAACAAACTATCCAAGTGACACTTCATTGATAGGACCTATCATAAAAAGCTATGACCATAAAAGGTACAAGCTTTAAATTGGTCGAAATAGCAAATTAACACCTATGAAAAGAGGAAACGATTATTCATTCACGAGTCTGCCATTGAATATTTGTATAGTCTGTTTGCACTTCTCTAGAAACATGCGACGTGAAGCGCCACAGGTGGAGGTGTACCTCCACTGACTGTAGTCAAAATCGATAGGTGCTTTTTGACTGCTAATATCTCTTCTTAATTAATAATAATAATAACAATAACATTCATACATTCACATCTGTTATCTAGCCCCGAATTAAGCATCATTAAGACCTTGTGTTATGGATTCTAGATAACGGTGAAATATTGATAATAATATGTATATAGGTAAATATTAGAAATATACTAAATAAACATAATCACCCATGACTAGTGAAAAATGCTCGTACTTTCAACACAAACATTTGCTCCTACGCGGATTCGAACCCGGGACCTCTGACCAAGTAGCCTGTATGGCATGGAGTAGGTACAGACCACTCGGCCAGTAAGTCGTCAAATTTGTGCAAGAGAGAAATGAAGAAAGATCCGTTCTTCATCAACTTTGATGCTTTACCTAGGCTTTTAACGTTGCCAGTACCTTAGGTTACTTTAGTAGTTTGTGGTAGGCATAGGGCGTTAGATGTTTTTATAGCTAAAATGTACCCCTTGTGTGTGATGTGCACCATAAAGAAATAAATGATTAAATTAGACTAGTAAACTACTTAGGTAAATAATTGGTAGGACCTAATTCATATTGACTTTTAATACATGAAATCGCAGTAGGTAGATAAAATCTGAAATTAACTCATTGAATTAACTTAGTCCTACTGCTGAGGACTGAAATGAGATCTCAATTTCTTAGACCTAAATACCTAAGGGCTTAGGTATAGATATTTTTCTTCTATTGTGTACCTATGCCTAGATTAAATTCGGGCACATTTCTCTGCATTTCCTTTTGCTTTTTGGGTTTTCAAGAGTAGGTGGCTAGGATAGTTTTTGGCCCGGAAATGTGGAGGCGGCTAGAGCAGTGTGCTTAAATTGCACTAGCTGTCTTCGCATATGGACTCTTCTTACCACCTCACATCAGGTGGTGTCAGTTATTTACTGTGCTTCCTTTGTTTTTGGGCACAGAGTTCTTTTTTCTAAAATGAAGAAAACGCAAACAACTAAGAATATGAAACCAATTTCGCAAGTCAATTTAACGATCCCTCCACATCTTCTCATCAACAACCGTACCTATAACTTATAATTTAGATTCACTCCACATATCGGTTGGTTCACATAACTCACGGTACAAGATTCGTCCCACGAGAAAGCCCGAGGCTATAGAAAGTCCCACCCACGCTCTCACGAATGTTTTAGACTTGGTAAATATAATCCGTGTTCCTTTTTTGAGCCGCCGTGTTACGCGCCCCGCCCATTTGTCTGATTGGCGAGCGGCAGCCGAATTACGCTTTTTTATTATGCGCACACGCATGTGTAGGTATATAGCCAGCTGTTATCTTTTTCATTAAACATTAATGGAAGTTTGAAGTAACTTAGGTACTTTAGGCAGTTAAACTATATAATAATAATATAGTAATAATAATATATGTCATACTGATCTGTTAAAAAATAAACGTTTTTGAATTTTGATTATTATGTTAAATTTTGACACGACTAGCCCTTATTTCGACATACTAAACAGGCTGGTGACGTCAATACGACAACAAATTAAATTATTGGCTATATTAGTTCATAGAAATGGTATGTCACTTTTAAAAACATCGTATTCATTTGATAATTTCATGACATTTGTATGAAATAATATACCTAACATTGGCTGCATTATTTCTTAGAAATGTCATGAAATTATCAAATGAATAAAATGTTTTTAAAAGTGTCAAACCATGTCTATGAACTAATATAGCCCACGTTTTAATTTATTGTCGTATTGACGGCAGAACTGTATAAGTATCTAAAGTACGGCCGTCCTAATTTTTACACCTGGTATTTCGACACAACTATAGTATTGGGATAACTTGGGATTCAAAAGATTTGAGATATCGAGATTTTACCTTCTATTGTAGTGTTGCAAAAACTTTTTTATTATGTATTTTCGTACAAATAAAGTAATTTCATTTCTATGAAGTACATAGATGATAATGTACTTCATTAGATAGATGATACTAATAGATGATACTAACATATCCTAGGTACTAATTAGTTCCATGGGAACATCAAATCCATGTATTTATTAACATTTTATCTGTATATGATTATTATCGATGTAAATCAGTTGTATCATGGAATTAAATTAGTTAAATATTTATTATTTATAGTAAACATTAATTTCATTATTTATATCGATAAAATGTCGACAATGGGTAACTACTCTACATCTCTGTCACTTACTTCGACGGTATAAACTTGACCGACCGTGCATGCATTCAAACAAATGTTGTTATTAATTCGAGGAAGATTTTACAGATTACCTTCCAAAGGAATTGAAAGTAATGATTTTTAATCTAAGTATTCCACTTCATTCTAAAGGTAAGATTGTTAATGCATATTAGTGAAATTAAAAAGATCGCAATTTTAATACGCACCTTCAAAGTCATAATAATATCTACCTCTACCTAAAGGTATGTCAAAATTAGCCTATTAGAGCGGCCGTACTAGGTAGAACACGTTTGCTAAATACCTCATTTCATAATACTCACTACCGTCATTTAGGGACAGTTTGATTAATAGTATGGGTTTTTAAACAATGTCATCTTAAACAGTGACATTTCAGTAACATCAACTGCATAATTCATAGTAAGTCAAAATTCTACCAAAAAACATACGTGACACCCATATTTTTAAATAAAAATGAAAAAATTAAAGCTTCAAATAAAATTAGAACTAAGCAGCCGCGTCATGACTCTACAACTAAGTAAGTTAATCTACATCCAACGCATTCACTAAAATCATTACTATTGTTTGGTTAACCATTATTGTTATTATAAAAAAATCCAGAGACTTCGGTATTCAAACCTGTCCGTCTTTTTAAAACCTACAGCTTTTGATTGGCCAACGCGTAAGCCAGTAGCAGTTGCCCCACGCACAATATATGTTTGTATACGTGAGTTACAAGCCCGCCCTCCCCGAGGGCGACGGATCAGAGGGCCTGAGCATGTAAGAAATAGCTACATACAAATGATCCGACAATTCCAAGCTATGTGTTTATGTTTTTATGGTTTATATGCTTAAACTTTAAGCTTTTTTTATAGTTAAAATATGTCTGAGACATCAATAAAATACACTTCAAGAATAAAATTGAATAGATTTTTTATTATGTAGGTACAGTTATTACGATTGGATATAAAATACTAATACTACAGGGAATTTTTAAGATTTCATAATTAAATAATTTCAGTTGAACTGCCAACTCTAAGAAAAGAAACAACATGATTGCTAATATGTAACTAAGCTTTATCTTCATTACTTAAGAAACGGGATATATTTATATGGCAATATACCTTAAAATAGCGCGGGTAATTCCCTATAAAGCTGAGCGACATAGTCTTAGACGCTAACCGCTTCGCCGCACTGCCGGAGGCTACTCGGACGAGGCCCCCAATATATCAGCCGACACTCACAGATACTTCGCCGTTCGACAACAGCGCGTGCTGTGGAGACGACTGACGACTCGCTATTTAATTATGTTGTAATTTTTTCGAAAGAGTCACGAGAATATCTATGTTTGCCGTTTGAAATTTATTAATTTATCTATTTACATACATAAATAATGCTTCTTCTACAATTAATAATTCAATTGCAGTAGAGGTGACGTACCCAACCTATTTTTATATTAAAACTTCCTTTGTGTTTGATTCCCTTTTGCTAAGAATTACTGTGAAATAAATTATAAATGTGTCATTTCTGTCTGACATACCTACTACTTGAATCTTTAAACATAACTTTGAAAGGAATGCTGTATAGTTTTCTTCATGCATGCATGAATTGAGTTCCCACAAATTTCAGTATGTAATTTGATCTCCAGGCGTAGTACCTATCTATTTATAAAAAATATACCTACGCGTACTTCCTTTTTTAAGTCACTCAGAAATAAATTAGGTGCAAAAATAATGCCTAACAATGGGACTAAGTCCGCAAAAATGTACCTCATTTTGTGCAATTCAACTTTAAATAAGAAAATAATTAACGCTGTTGACACAGTGAAGGACAATAACACTGTTTTTAAAATAATATGAAAAGCACGTGTTGAAATTATGAACAGACGACCTAAATATAAATTAAGTTACATCAATATGTTTAAAAATTATACTATAAAAATTTTCATAAGATAACGATTCCACAGCTACCGCTGTTCTTCACGGGCGCATACCATTCCTGTGGGAACCGGCGAGACATAAACTGTTTCGTTATTTCTGCTCACCCGTTCATTTGTATATTATAATTTGGCTCAGCTTAGTGCAGCCGGGTTCAATTCACATAATTGTTATTATTATAGCCATTACGTACTATGCTTGCATTTTGCACAAGGAATATGTACCTAAAGCTTAAGCATTAATAGTGGATAAATCCAGCACTTTTGTTTACTGCTTTGAAGACTCTTTTGTAAGCGTTTACGATAGATTAAAAAGTAGAAAAAAATACTCAGATTATTAAATTATCAAGATAAAAAATCATTTACAAGCCTGCTGTTATTATATTTGAACAATGATTTTCTTCTTACTGTAAATGTTTCGCATCGCCCAAGGTAGCTAGAATAATATATATTTGGGATTATTAATTTGAATTAATATTCGAAAGAATAAACAATTGCATTCCATCCCTTTCTCCTCACTGTAGATGGTATCAATGAAAGCAAGACAGACACGGTTCATTGTTCGTAAAAATGTCAAATACAATGATAAACATAAAAATTCGTGTTGAAATTAAAGTCCATGTCAAAATCACGAGTAGCAATGTTCGACATGAATGACTCTTATGCCACTGAAATAAGGTTACTGATAGAGAAAACAATTTTGGTCTGATTCTACTGTGTGATATACGTCCTGAACAATGTAAAAGCAATAATTTTATTCAAATCATACTCACTCACGATTGGATTGTAATCATAAGAATGGAATAAGCGAATTGAACATAAGAAAGGTTAAAAATATAGTAAGTATTTTATAATTTTAATTTTCAAAAAAGATTAATGTTGCATTTTAAAGATAATTGAATAGCAAACCAAATAATTTTCATCTTATAGAAGTTAGGACAAAAAAATAAGGAAAAAAAGAAAATAAAGAGAGTAAGACCTACGTAGGTGCAAGAAAGATAATAAATAAAATAAAATATATTATTAATAAATATCTAAAATAAAAAAAAATCGGCTTTCCTCGACACAATTCAATAAATTTCGTTTTCATAATACTTTTTGAATAATCTCAACTAGGTACGAATACGTACCACATATGTAGGTATTTTATTAATTATTGATAGTATGATTTAGTCCTTCTATCTTTATAAAAATAAGGAACTCTCTGTTGACAAATGCTCTCCGTTTGAGCTTATCATTTGGCGATGTAGAGTTTATTTGCAATGCTCGTTTGTCATCACCACTTATTGAGAAGCAACAATAAGAGTCCATAGGCAAAGATATGTTGTGTACAGCGAACTATTTGGCAGCAAATACGTGTAAAGTGCTTTTTACGCCTTTTCTGATAAAAGCTATGTTATAAGAAGGAGGATTCCCTCTGTTACTGATAGCTAATCAGCCTTCTTGTTATGGTTTTTTATATTTTTGTACTTATTTATATTTGTCAGTTTCTTGTTTTTTCTACATGTCTGTTTTTGATAGTTTTGGGTTGTCAATATACTGGTGAAGTGCAAAGACGTGGTTTTCTTGGTTCCCACTTCTTTCTACCTTTTATATATAGTCCACGGGCTCCAGCCTACCGTTAACACCCTCCTTCTTATAACATGTGCTGGTAAAGAACTACAGTAAATTGATGACTTCAAAGGGCCTGCACGCGTGCTCCTGAGTACGAAGGGTAGGATGAGGTTGAAAATTTCTTCAAATCACTCTACATGTATCAGCTGAAGGCGCCAAGCGATGTATGTAGGATCAAATGGGTAGGCACTGCTTTTCCTATTGCGGCCGTAAAATAGTAGTTCGCTATGTTTCGGATTGAATTCATCTTAGCTCTAAGCATGACAACGCAACAGCCATGCCAAGTGATTTTCCTCGTTATTGCAGAAGATGGTAGTCACTTACCACCAGGTGGTAAGTGACTAGCATGCTTGTCGTCTATTTGTATTAATAAAAACATCTCGCGGCAATTGTAGAGACTCGAGGCTGTTCGTGAAAAACAAGTGCTCTGCGTTACAAACATAGAGATAATTTACCAGTTACCTTGGCACGTGTAACTTTGTGGACTATTTAAAGTATTGTCAAGTATTAATCAGATACATTTAATAATCTAAACCTAATGATTACACAATTACTCACAAACTAACAATACAAGAAATTCCTAGAAAGCCGAAAGGTGGACGAAGAGTCGAACTCACGCTGACTCGGCAGAATGCTTCATTGAACGCCGTACAAAGGCTTCAATGCGATATAATAGACTGTATTAGATGCCAATATAAAGGCACAGCTATATAACACCACAATAGCTTGATAAATATTTGAGACGGTCTTTCGGCATCCCTTTTCTAAGTTCTTGTCTAAGTATCGTTAAGTTTTCTGATCGGGTAACAAAAGAGATATTATCGGGCTTGAATGTGGAGATGAGGTTTAAGCTTGAGATTTTTTATTAAATCTTAAGTTTCGAATGTAGCTTACATTTCAAAATCTAACATGTTTTGAAAAAAAAATTAAAACTTTTCCAGACACAATCGATTTTTCAATTGTCATAGACATCCAGAGGTATAACGCCGCTTGACAGATTAATACTAAAACTGGCAGTCCATGACTATTAGTATAGCGAGGACTATTTGATTGAATCCGCTGTAAATGCAGGCTCTTAGAAAGGTTGATTTTGAAAGGTTTGAAAAATAAAATAAAAGTGTCAATATTAATAAAAAAAACTTTTGTTATATTATAACCATAATTGAAACGGTTCGCGTGACGGTAGACGAAAATAGACTACAGAGACCACTCACGCAATGCTGGCATATGAATAAGTAATTGCAGTAGTTACAATAACTCACAATATAGGTATTTGTTTATCTAAATACAATTTGGTCCAATGATTTTTTTGACTTTTTCTTTAAGATCAAAACGCACATGTGCTTACAAAATATCTTCAACCAATAAAAAAATGCTAGGAGCTCGGTGGCATCGCCAGCGACACCGTAGCGTTTTGAACGCTCTGGCTTTGATTATGGAAACAAAGCAACTTTCGCCATGGTTGATCCCGGGATGGGTCAAATAAAATTTGTTATCTCGAGCAACCCCGTGTTTCGGAAGGGACGTTAAGTAAGCCATTGATCCTGAGGCCTGAGCTTCTTGTTTGTTTCTGGTGTCCATCAGTGGGACATAGGTATATAGAGACTAAGTAAGGCTGGTGATGATGGATTGATGAGAAAGCAGATTTGATACTCGTAAAAAAAGGTGCGAGTACACAAATTTATATTTCCACGTGGACGAAGTCGCAAAACCTAGTAAGAATATGTTGACTAGGAATACAATAAAAAATTTAACGTAAAAGTGTTAAATAAATAAAATTTACCTAGGTTAAAGTTACAAATAAAATAAAATGTGATAAAAAAACAGCAACTTCATAGGTTAACACCTACTATATTACATATTTGAGAGCATTGCATTTAGTTTGTATTACTAGAATGTTCTGATAATTGTGTTTAGTTCTCATTAGTTAGTGGAAAAGCGGTGAAATTCGAATAACCGTTTCAAAATCAACATCTGTCATAAAACAATTTTACAGACTACACAATTTCAACAGTTTCCTTAACAATTTTGTTAGCATATTACCTGCCCCTCCTTGGTTGTTTATTTTATTGGATTGTTAAAAAATTAATGGTTCTCATTTCATAGTTCACACAACGTAATCTTTTTACCTCTCGATTTATCATCAAAAGGCTTTGTAGTCTTAGTAACACCTGTATTAGCTGCTAAATGGGCATCTCTACATTATTGCCCAATACTTTGTTGCCAACAATAACTTTACTAGTTCATACGAATGCTCTGTGGAATTTTGCGTAATTATCTACGAAGTGGCAGTTTTTGTACGTAATTATCAAAGTAAATTGTTCGAGAAATATCGTTAACTTTGCGCATATGATTTACAAAGTTGTTAATGAATACGGATAAGTAATAACTTCTACTACTAAGTAGTAAGCTCTTCAGCCATTTGTGTTCACTAGAGGATAAATAATAATATACAGTTATAAGTTAGTACCTGTCGTCTACGACATCTCGCGACACTTTATTTATTTATAAGAAACCAAAGCCATTCTCGATAAAAAGTTCTTTCAGGTGATTTGAACAAGCACATTACGGATTTCTACGACGGCTAGGATTCTTATGAATGGATTCTATTCTAATTACCGAACGCACTGTGTTGTTGTGCGTGAGACACGCGTGTATGGGTGTGTGTGTGTGTGTGTGTGATAGCATTTCTTGTAATAACGATACTGTTATTGCTTGTTATGTTCTAGTCACTTGTTTCTTTGTCGAAATTTTTCCCTTTTTTTTCTTTATAATTTTGTCACTCAACTTATCACAATTTAATAGAATACAAAAAAATAATTTTTTGAAGTATTATGTGATAGTTTTATACAAAGATACTTAAATTTGAATTAGATTATGTTAAATCTTTGAAAGATATTACTTTTAGTTTTTTCCTAGAAGGCCTACATGGAGTTAATACAACACTTTAGCTTCCTTACATAATAAAACATTTTAGCCTCAACAAAATCATAAAAATTGAAATTTTTACCCCACTCATTACTTTACTATTGAACCACGAATAAATACAATTCCTCCTGGCATAATTAATGAAACGGAGCACAGCTTCTATGAAGAATACTAAAATAAATCCTGTAAAGGTGTTAAGCATAGTGTATAAACAGAATGAAGAAATATGGATAATGACGTAGCCACCCACTAAGAAAAAATCCCAAGGAACATACCACACAACACTTGCTTACATTGACGAACCCACTCACGTCAAAGCGAAAGTCTTGATCATTCCGCTTCAGGATAATTTAGACGTAATTTCCTTATAGATCAATTGTTATTGAAATACAAGTTTTGGAGAAGTATAACTGAAACAAAAATGAGTTCTAAATATAAGGTTTACAGTAAGAGAGAATTTGGTGATAATGATGATATCTCCTCAGGTATTGTGACATCCGACTAAGAGTCACCGCCACTCACCTTTAGAGAAATCTTAATTAATCACCGCCAATTGACTCAGGCGCTTTGAAAGCAAAACCACAGGTCTCGTTTGTGACGCATTGGTCGTTTTATTATGCGATAAATTTTAATAAGCACCGTATAATGTTATCGTTTGACCGTGTTATGTAAAGATTGAGTATAAGCAATGGTCCCGCTTCGCTTGAACATTATGTGAGTAATGGTAGTGCATGTCTAGTTCAATACTATTAATTGTGTTTAGAAAGTCTTATTTATCTTTATTATGAAAAGACGTGAATTTCTGATTAATAAAATCAAAAATAGATTTGCAATTTTTTTTTGAAAATTACCTTGTCTCATTTTTACTGCAACATTCAATAAAATTATTAGTTTTAATTATGAGGTTGTGATATGCTACCGGGATACATTGAAGCACCTTCCCAGCACACGTTTTACGTGGTAGTCTATCTAGTATTCCCTGTCTACTAAAAACTCAATTGTAACCTTTATTTTAGCTGATACTTGATTTAATTAAAACAAATAGATAATTTATATAAAAAACACAAAACACCACTTTCAAAACACATAAAATTATTATTGTTGCCTGCGGTTACCTACGTTGTACTTACTTTCAGAGTTTACAAACAAACCGTTCTAGATGATGACGTGCTAATAATTTCTTGCTTAATTACAGTGACGAAAATCTCGTCATACTACCAATTAGTTACTGATATTACTTCCTTAGAAAAAATTTAGTCACCAATTAGTATACTATAAAGTTTACAAACACCAGTTTGGGGTTTTACTCTTGCGTATTGACGTTTCTAGTTATTCTATGAAAGTGTCATGTCAATAGTTCAAGGGACTGTTTGAGGTGAATCATCTGCAAAATTTGATATTAGAGAAATACTCTTTTAAGTTCGCAAGAGCTGTGGTTAATGATTCACATCGAGATCCGTGTGAACCCTATCTTAATATTGTAATGTTTAGATATTATCATCTTGCCTGTTAGTCAGTAGCTACAAATTAAGTTTTATGGCTATGAAGATAATAATTTAATATCCCTATTAGGTAAGACTTATAAATTATTAAAACGTTCTTGCCGCTCGAAGGCCTTCAAAGTATTAAAGCAATAGAATAGATCCGCCATAACCCGAATACCATTCATCTCTGTATAAAATTTTCATAAATTAATTCTCTAATAAATCTTTACACTTACCGACTATTAGAATCCTAGTACGTAACCTCGTCTTCATCTTCAAAATATCAATGAAGCTGCAATGTCAGGTGATTTACTTGATTTCATATCTGTTCTGTGCTGGACGCTAAGCCTCCTAAGACTTCCCTGATATTGCACGTTTTTGCAACCACTGCCTCATCACCACCTTAAATATATCCCACTGATGGGTACAGGCTTTCCTACACGGTAGAAATACATGAGGAGTTTGGGACATAGCACCACCACGCGGGCCCAATACGGGTTGGAGGGTTAAAGCGGTTGTAGACTAACCGTTGTGCCTTCCGAGGCACGGAGGAGCTCAAAATTACAAATTTTTGATTGACCCATCCCATTTTAACCGTGAGCTTATCATGGCCATGGGAGGTGGTGGGTTGACCTGTCCCGGTATTTACTATGACGAATTTTGCTTTGTTTTCGTTATCGAAACCAGGGCGTTCAACTCACTACGCCACCGAACTCCCACGAAACACTGCCTGAAGGTCAACAATTACTACCATATGGAACATTGATTAAACATTCTTTACGTCTATTTCTAAAAATATTAAAAATATTTTAAAGAATATCAGTTCTCGTACAATGTCAACCCATGTAATATGCCTGGAAAATAATTTTTCTCTCTCTCTCTATCTCTCTCTCTCTCTCTCTCTCTACCTTTAGTGCAAAAATGACAGCTCTTGTAAAATATATTGTGTTTTACTCAATTTTATTTTTACAGGAAGTGACATAAATAGATATAAAATCAAATTTCACTACTACCACAGGCCATGTTTTACACATATTTTATATCAAAATACTGTTCTGAATTTACTAATCAGTAAGATTTATCAGAATTTAAATGTTTTTATTCATCACACAAACCGTCTTTGGCTGCTGTTTCTTACTTCTGTCCGTAACGTTTCATATCTGATTTCGGCACTTAAATACTCTGTAATGTCCACGCAAAGTGGAATCTCGTGAGTGAAGAAGATGTATATCGTCTGGCTTATGGTATGTCTACATTTAAAAGCGTGTAAGTGACATACGAAAATATAAATTTGAATACTTATCATAATATTCTTTACCTCCACACCAATAAGAACAAAATGGCCTACTCCTTGCAAAGTAGTCATCTGATTTTAATGGTTTTCAAAGAAATTTACGTTCAAACTACTATCAAATACGTTGTATTGTTGGCGTTTTTCGGAGAAGCTCCTCTCTTTACCGTTACATAAATTCTAATTTTAATAATGAATTCTAAACTTATGTCACAAAACATAACTATAATGTTGTCCTACTTGATAGTAATGGCTCTCTTTGTTCATAATGTTGGTGATTTTTGAGTTTTTCTGGAGCAGTATATCTTTTGACTGTTTGTTAATGCTATGATAAGTACCTAGGTATATATTTGAAAACGTCTTGAAGAGAGTTCGAATTTTAAAACGGGTAAATCCAAAATGAGAAAATAATTACAATTCTATTTTGCAATAAAACCCCTTCACCGGATTTAACTCGCGTTTAATTAGATGTTACAATAGCTTACAGTAACATACCCGACGTTTCGATTACTTTACGATCGTGGTTACGAGACTAAAGATGTCAGTTGTCTCTGATAAGTTTGTGTTATATTTCAAGCGGTCCGATTCACGCATACGGAGCCTATCGTGTCAGTTTAATTTTATTTACTTTTATGTCATTATCAAACACTTCCATTCCTTTTGAATTAGTCGTTGCGTAAAATATAACATGTTCGGGATAAGTATGCAGATGTGTAAGATCCCTAACCTCTGCATACTTAGTACCATAAACGGAGTTAAGTAAGTATTAATATGAAGATTCCAGATTACTTTTTGCGAGTACCGTCGTCGTGATGCGAACTCAAAATTGGCAGTTATTTCATTTTTTTCGTAGGTGTTTTGTTTTTATGTCAAAATACAGGTACTTATTTAGTAGCTTCTAAGTTAAACATTTTTTGAATTCAGACCAAAAATGCACCTTTTGCTAGTGAAATTTACGTGAGGAATTTATACTAGAGTCACGTTGAATCATAGATGGAAGCTAAGCTATCTGAACCACAGAGAATTTAGCAATCTTTACCACGAAGAAGTTACTTGGTACTCACCTTTTCTCCAGTGATGGACAAAGCTGTAGTTTTCGACAGGCTTCGACCCGGAGTCTTTATCTAAGCTCAGGTCGGAGAACAACCAACGGCGAAATGATATTTGGTTGGTTGTAGTTCGCAGTTTGGCGTATTTAGTAGCCCTCACCAAAATAAACGTAATTAATTTCTTTTTAAAGCCACTGCTTCAAGTTAAGTTATATTGCAGATTTATATTAATTAAGACCTATAAACTTAAAAGTCCTACTTAGAATATCACCAGAGGCTAGGGAGTGTATATATTCAGGAATAACGACATAACTTGGTTTTCTCAAAGCACTGAGAAAGTACTATAGTGCATGACTCTGACGCCAAGTGTATGACTCTCAAAAAATCAACTGAATCTGGAAAAAATACTAATAATTCGTTTTATTGTATAGTTTAGAGGCACAGAGTTCAAAATGATTCCTCCATTTTACTATTATTCGATATAGCAGGCGACATAGAAGTCATCTAAGCGCCATGATGAATATTTGGTAGAGTTGCAGCATACAAATACAAATACAATACAAAGCAAATAAAAAGAAAATGCACTGTGCTGCATCTTTTTGCCTATTTTCTAGTAAAGTGTACATAGACCTGGGTCTCCATACATTTTTGGGACATAAGATCTTTTAAATGGAAAATTTACATGAATTAAATAAAAAAATGTAGGGCAGAGTGGCACCTCTACTTTACAAAAGCTAAGTAACGTACCTTGTAATAGTGTTTTCTTGCGGAGAGTAAGGTCGCCAGCGATCATTAAGAAAGCGTTATATTAGGAGTAGGGGGCCTCGTCTGTATGCTGTCAACCTAATGCTTTCTCTTTACTTATTCAGGATATGTTATGCGGGAGTAGTGCCCAAGATGGTACGAGCGTCTATCAGCTATGGTAGCCTTCACCATCAGGCCGACCGTACGCTTGTTTCCCATCCTTGTCGTATAAAAAATAAAGTTTCATGTTATATCAAATGTTATGGTTAAATTAAACAACAGAATAATAGCTATATCTTAAATAGGTCAATCACATATCACATCTAAGAACAATAAAAAATGCCCATAAAGTAAAAAGGTTAAAGCAGTTACGCGACGTTTTCTCCAATTAGCCTGACTTATGATCTGGCATACAAAAGAATGAAGCAAATTGCACACTTATCTTATAGTATATAAAATTCTCGACTCACTAATTTAGTTACCGTACTCCTCCGAAACGGCTTGACCGATTTTCATGAAATTTTATATGTATATTCAGTAGGTCTGAGAATCGGCTACTATCAATTTATTCTTATGGCAAAACAACATTTGCAGCGTCAGATAGTTGAAGTATACGTTTCTAGTTGGTAGTATCTATCTACTGCTTTATGATTATCCGTACAGTATTACTGGCAATAAAACAGCTTATGTGCGAATTAGATTTTTTAGCAAGCTTACAATATTACTATTTCATTTCACACGTCCTACATAATAAGCATCACGGCCTGACCACGGGAATTGACGATGGCAAGGGAACCGCGAATGGCGGGTCGAATATTCGCCAGCCGCGAATTTAATGCCACGCGCAGTGGCTGATGTAGTCGCCGCGATCAGTATAGAACGAGAGCTAGAATGCATTTATCAACGTTGTCTCGACACTGTTTGGAGAGTAGCCCAAGACATTATATTTGGAAGAGAATGTGGAGTAACTACTACACAAATCGTATAAGAATGGATGCACAGATAAAGAGTTCTACAAAAAAATACGAAAAGTTTAAATTACGGACAATGAAAAATAGTAAAACTAGTTTGTTTAATGTGCACCTACAATTGAATGAACCCTTGTCACTTAAAATGAGAACAGCCAGCAAGCTTGACGTACTGTTAAAAATTATAACGCTAACAAACTTACACTTAACATTATCGTAGTCACTTTTATAATGAAGTAACTAAAAAGCTCAGAAAGTCGAATTTGTCTTCTGCGCTAGTCGCCGCGTCTGCCGCCCGACGCCGTGGCATGCGTTGTACATACTTGTCTCATACATTTGTTTTATTCGCACGTTCGCGCGGGCAATTCGGGCTAATTTCGCCGGTCGCCGCTACGCGTGGCGTGCTTAGTATATTTCCATACATTTGTTTTCATTCGCGCGAATAGAAGCACGAATATTCGCCGAAGCAAATCTGCCGTGGCGAGGCCCTTAGGTACCTATTGCATTTGCAAGAACTCTGTTATTGATTGTTATATCGGTAGCGCTAACAGGAACTCTGTGGGTCAATTTCCACTGGACCATCGGGTGGTAGTACTTTGTAATCCAAGAACGAATATGTTCCTATAACAACAAAGCGTGAACCGGCAACATTAGGTAAGGAAATAAAACGGAAACCGAAAGATTCACATACTGACTCTTTCGGCTTCTGTTTTCGGCTATCATCGGTGAAATTGTTTGCTGATATGCTTTGTTTACATATAAAAAACTGCCCCGGGCCGAAGCCTACGACCTCATTTCAGAAAGTTCACATGACAGTTCGTCATTAAGTAAAATGACAGTCAAATCTGAACACATCTTAATGCTGGGACCTGACCGTCACGCGATATTTGAATAAATATTTGCTAACAGGTGGCAAAAAAGACACACTGGGGTATCGATAGACCAATTATGTGCAATTTAAGGCTTAGAAATGAAGAAAAAACTGTATGTTTCAAACACGATGGTCACGGTATTATTCACATTTGTTTTTCTTTTGTCCACACCTGGTGAAATCTGGTTTTGATTTTTACGACTGTAGATAAAGTCAATTAATATTATTGTTTATCGTTTTAGCTAAAACACGAATAGTTCATGATTTTCTACTTAGAAAAAAAAGCATTTTAACCTTTTATTCATACGAATATTCAGAACATTGTCTAGACTTAAAAACTCATCTGTAGCTTAGTCAGAGCAATCACCCGGATCGTGAAAGTTCGCGAGTTCGGTTCCCGTCCCAGAAGCAAAGCCTTTGTATCTATCTCTAGTCTAGATATTTTCAATAACATTCAAACATCCATACACAAATATAAATGCTAAAGTAAATCTGTCTGTCTGTCTTTTTTCTGGAGGTTTTAGATGAAATTTGGCATGCATATAGATTATATCCTGAGAAAGGTTATAGGCTACCTTGTGGCGCGATAACCGCAATCCACGCGAACGCAGCTGTGGTTGTCGATAAATTTTTTATAATGTTAATTCGCGAATATAACTGATTTTACCGAAATTAATAGTGTTACCTTCTTGTTTAACATAGAAGTACCACGCTAACATCGCATATTGCCACCAAAAACTCCTAATTATACGGAGCTATGTAATCTAGAAAGTACAACATTACGCCCCGCGGTCACGGTAAAATGACAGAAGCCGAAAATCATCATCAATTTACCAGCAGGAGTACCGGTGCCGAAATAAGTGGAGGTCGTGTGTGTGTCGTGAGTGAAACCCACGGTAGCGCCGCGAGCCACCGGCTGCTTTCCCACACACCGGTAAACTGTTTAAAGAAAGTATGTAATCGGTACATTTTAATGTAACATTTTCACGACAGTCAATTTCTGTGGACATATATCTAATGTCGCAGCTTTGAACTGCATAGCGTTCCTTTTTTTTCAATTATTTATTTAAACACAAAAGGTTCCAAAGAGTATATACCTGATAGTTATAAAACAGCTAGTGAAGTCAAAGGCTTTGCTTATTCTACCAGCAGATTTGCGACAGGAATACGAGAAAAAAAAGCTGAAAATAAATATACTACTTATATTCATTATTACATGTTAAAATATTAAATCTATAGATATAGGTACAACTAAAACAGGAACTTAAAAGAGTTACAGTTTTTTAAGTGTGAGATTAAATTTTGATGTCTGACATTTTTACGTAACTCTATCATTATTATAGGTATTATTCAACTTTATTACAAATTTAAATTTACACAATAAACCATAAATAGCTGTAATTACTATTTGTACTTTGCCAGCCTGCAGTCGTATCCCCAACAATAGAAAACCTATTGTGTCTGATTAAGTAGTGGATAGTAAATAAACATAAATGTGTGTACTTAGTTGGATTGATTTTTCACTATCAAATACATATCAAAAAGTTACACAAATAAGTAAAGGGTGTGTGTGTCTATGAAGCACAGGGCAAGAGAAAAGCCAATTTAGTAAAGAGGTTATGTATTTGAAAAATTAAAGTGCATTTTCTTTTTTAAAATAATGTCGTTTCATTGGGAATTATATGTAGTGTGAAGCTGATTCTGCTCTGAAACAAAAGCAAAAAGTTCTGTCAAGCTCTATCGCACTGGAAGTGGGCGCATGAAACCGAGACCTACGTGGGTTGTAACTCATAAATGTCGCATAAAATCCGCCTACCCCGCATTTCCCAGCCACCAGCTTACCGCGGCGCTACCTGTTCATTCACTTGCGCGCACGTGGTGGGGCTGAGGCGCCTTCCGCGTAACGTTATCAGTAGTTTCCGCACCCTCGCGCGCGCAGTTGCCAAACGCACCCGCTCCTAGTCGCACGTCTCTCACAGTGACTCATCCAGTCTCTTTATATCTGTGCTTCAGAGTTTTACGTGACTTTTAATCTTAAAACACACGACTTAAAGTACAATCTCATCTGAAGTTAAAGGTGTTGAACATAGTGAAAGTGAAAACTTCCAAACATTACTCTAAAAGCAATAAAGATCTTACTGTGATCTCTATATTAACGGTACGTATATTGCTCTATGATTTTATCTATTAAGTCTTAAACTATTCAATCACTAAAAAGATTTTGAATAAACATGTTATGGAGGCAATACCATAAAATTATTTCGTGACGACGATCTCAGTACTTAGTATTCAAAGCTATTGCTTGTTTCTTAGTCTTGTGGACCAATGGGAAATTATCTTGACCCAAAGGTTAGTTGTGAAGCTCACTATAATTGATTTTACGTAGCCTTCGTTAACTGTAGGTATAAATATAATAGACATTTATGCGTTTTACTACTGGCGATGATGATGTGTGCATTTTATGATATCTAATATCTCTGTTTGGATTATTCCATATAATATTATTTAGTGATTCATCAATATTAACCATACCTTGTTTTAGAAATTAATATTTCCAAGTTTTTACACTTCACGCTTCATTCATTTTACACTATACAGTTTATACATTTTCTGCGATTATAGAAACATTTTGTTTTGCACTGAAAACAGCAATAAAACGTTTAAAGCGTAATTCATACTGCCGCAATTTGTTTTATCACACCCAATTTTCCTACACAAAGGAATAAAAACACCTTCAATCGCAAACAGTGCCAACCTTCATTGTTATCACTACTACACGCGAGCGACTTTGAACCTTATCGCACCGCAACAAAACCGCGACTCGCTCTCATAAGCTATCACTCTACAGGCCAAGCCCCGCCCGCAAAGCATCACATCATAGACCAGACAAAATGTTCGCTGTGATGCAGATCGACGAAGACCACACACGGGATTTCAGGCGCAAACTGCGTCCGAAATGCGAGTTTGTCTGCAAGTACTGCCAGCGGCGCTTCACCAAGTCTTACAACCTGATGATACATGAGCGGACCCATAAGAGCCCGGAGCTCAACTACAGCTGTGAGGTCTGCGGGAAGAGCTTTAAGCGGCAAGACAACTTGCGCCAACACAGGTCAGTCACACTTTATTTTAAATCTAAAACATCTAATTCTAATACTTTAAGAATTTTTAAATTTAGATCAAGTAACAAAAGACAAAAGAACAGCGATTTATTGAATATCTAAAGACTATAACAAAATACATTTGAACATAACATGAAAAGCAATCGGAACAATGGTGCCCTAAAGCCGTTTAAAATTTTAAACATTATTTATAATTGAAAATTCTATTTTCAAAACGAGGAAGATGTGTCAACATAGGCAACAGTTAAAATACTAAGGAGACATGTTAGAGCAATATTTAAGAATGTTCTTATAAATTCTTTTTCATAAGGCTTAAACGAAATTGATGAATACAATTATTTATAAATATTAAGCTCCAAATCCACAATCTGTAAACAATAATGAAGAAATATTACCGGTTTTAAAAAAATTGGACCTTTGTAGGGCTTGAAACACACAATTAAAGAAACTGAATAAACTATGTCAATCAGGCCGATACAACAAAGTCACCTGAAGTAGCAAAAGCAACCTTGGCTTGAGTCGGCAGTATGCCACGCCACAACCACACAGGTGACAAGGTTGTGGGAGGCATGTCTGAAGGAATTAGGGTCTGGCTTGTCAGACAACGCTGTGGTGCATGCGCTACTACTGTTACAGTACGTAGGTTTTGTAAAAACGTCTCAACGTAATATGAATAGACATCTTAACGAATGTTGATATTGAAACGTTTGAAAACATTGAAACGTTGTAATTTTTAAAGGCTCGTAAGACTCCCGGGAATTCTCTCGGGAGTCTTACGAGCTTAGACATGACAATTTAAAAACCTATTGTGTCTAGAATATGTAGTTTGAGTGACAGGTTAAATAGGTCATCTTAATTTAAATAAAGTTACAAAAAGAAAGAACAGATAAATAATTACTATTTTTAATTATGACGGCAGTAGAAAAGAGAGTAATTGAAGTATTGAGGAGTGATGCTCCCTAAGAATAAAATTTAGAATAAATAAAAATACATACAAGTTTTGAAATTAAATAAAAACTATTTAGGTCTATTTCTATACCATCATCACCAGCCTACATACGCACAACTGCTGGCACAGGCCTTCCTATATGGAAGAAACTCATGAGGACTTTTTTGTGTAGTTAGATACTTATATGTAATTAATAAATCTTTTCCAGTCCTCACTAAATAGTTTAAATGCTTAATTGTACGTTAATATGTAACGGTACTTATTCACTTAAACATATCTTCGGAATTTAGTACTTTCAAATTCGAGAAATGTAATGTTTCTAGTCATAAACATATTTTTACTTAGTTTAACGAAGATTTCAGCTTAAATAGGGTGAAGTACCCCTAGCACGAACATTTTTAAATTTCGAATCGCAATTGTAATCGTTCACGCACGCCTAAAATTTCAAACAAAAGCCAGACAAAAGCTAAAGTAACTATTTGATACGATAGCAATTCGAAATTAAAATTAAATTAAAAGTGTTCGTGCTATAGATACTGCACAGTGTAGCTTGCCGGACAAGCAAACTATATGAATAGTTAAGGGACTATTTAATTATGTCATCACTAAATTTAGTAACCTACCACCTACCTACTTTTACGTACCAACATTACCAGCCCGCCATCGTCTCCTCAGCAATAGAATATATATTGTGCTTACTAGTTTATATACTTCACAATCCATAAACAATTAATATTCTATTGTTAGCCGGCGGGCTTGTAAGGGTCAAAAAGTTAAACATCTTAATCACGGTACTATGACTCGTGTTGTCATGTCTGATTCTGATGACATTCGAGTTGTCAACATAATTATCATACAATGGCTCAGTAGCGACTTGATAGAGTGACAAGTATATCTTAGAAACAGGAAATCTGAAGTTGCCGAGAAAATTATGACAAATGTTACATTTAATGAAGAGCACCTCCACCTTACAGAAAATCACAGCTCAACACTACTTTGTATTGTTACTGCGATGAGTAAGGTCGCCGGAGCTCATTGAGAAATCTTTATACTAAAAGCAGGCGACTCGTGTCCTATGCTGCTAACATAAAGACTTTTCTTGATTTTAACTGGTAGCCAATGCGTGATTAGTGCCAAGGTGCTACGAGCTGTAGAAGCTACGGCGGTCGCCTATCAATTAGACGGGTCGTTCGCTTGTTTGCCACCACTGTCCTTAAAAACATTGTTAAAAATTAGCCTAGACTGTAAAATAAATAAAAACTAAAGCATAGCCTATTTGAATTACATAATGTTAATTTTTGAGTGAACTGGCAACTTTATGGTACGCCCAAATCACGCAAGTTTGCTGCTATAGAAAGGACGTCGCTACACTTCCGTAACTTAACTATGATATTGTCAACGATGTTGTTGATATGAGGCAAATGTTTCGAGTCTCAAAAGTAGTTTTTGTTTCGCATTTTGAAATCTGAAGAAATCGGATTCATTTTACCTACATATTGGCATATTTGGCATACAACAATGTTTGACCGTAATTGTACATCTCATAAATGTCTGTTTACGAAACTTCTGTGGAGTTATAAAATTACCGATCAGAGTACGACACTACCTACTGCAAAAATAGATCCTATTACCATATAATAAGATACAGAGTTTTTTGCTTCAAGTACTGTCGAATACGTTACGAATATAAACGGCACTAAACGAGGCTCGCGCAATCAATGCGAAGCTTCCTAAAAAGCTGCGCGGGAGCTTAACACCCAGTGGTTCGTTGAGGTGGTCGCAGCATTGCGCCATTATGTGCGATGATTTCACACGAGATCGAACTTAACCTCTTTTGCTGACATTTTAAGAGCTCAAACCTTGCGAGATAATGTCAATTTATAGTCGCACAGTCGTGTAATATAATTGATTGTTTTACTATCAACCCGTGCAAAGCTAACGTGTAATAGATAGTAGACTATCAATTATAGTATATTTACTCGTAACTGAATTATTTTTGTATAGATATTGATTCGGAAATGAGAAATCTTTAAATAAGTAGGTACTCTGCTCAGTAAGCTTCGGTTTGACAGTTGAAGACTCAATAAAGAAAGCAATGAGGATTATAAATAACATAAATTCTTTTATTTTATAACAGTCTGTATCCATATCTAGTTTCTTTACATAAAAATAGTTACAAACTATGTGAATAAACAGTTCAATTGTAAATTAAATCAAATAAAAATATAATTAACAGCTGTCAAAGAACTTTCTTTTGCCAACGACTCTACATGACCTCGGAAGTTATCCTAGTCGTAGCACGTATGTCACTAGAATACATGCAAAAACTAAGTTGCTTAAAGTATACAACGACCTATTTTCTAGATAGATGTCAGCTGCAAAAGTTGCTTTCTTATTTCCAGACCTGTCCCAATTCGTATTTCATACCGGTACCTCATATGAAAATGTTAACATACACTCAACAAAGGGTTCCGTGTGAATCTGAGAGCATCCGCGGCCGGCTACCGAGATCGTCGATAGATCGCTCACGCTGGTCGTGCGCTCGTGACGAAGCCGTGTGTTAACGGTGCTTAATAGGCCCTAATGCTTCCGAAACTGTGCGAACGCGGACGGTAGCAACCGAGGGTTAACACGTGACTGCTGCGGTATAATTTGCTAGGGATGCGATTTAAAAAGTATTGACCAACACTTGGCTGAGTAGCCCCTGCTGTTTTGGCATCACGTTTGTCATTTTTCGCGATATTTTGCTTTTGATAAATCAAATGAGTTGAAGTTGAAGATGATTTGAATTGTGTCTAAATTAAATTAGGCATATTGAAGATTAACAGATATTAATTACCGTAATACGAAACAAAACACGGAATGGAAAACGTCGAACTCTATTTAAGGTGATGAATAACATTGCGAGATTTATGGGTTGGTTTTACAATGAAGTTATGATAAATTAAAAGCTCACATCCCTGTCGAATTCACTTCCCTAAAAGGAGTAACAATATGTACCAGCTTAACCGCGAGAGATGATTGCGGCAATTTGTCGGCGGGCCATGTATGATGCGCTTCCTATTCGGGCTTCACCCAACGATCTGAGTGTACGGTATGGGCACTTACGGTATTGCGTTTAGGAATGATGATAGGAAAGCTTTAAGAGATCCCGGGGTGTGTGAGGTTGTAGTTGAAGTTCATTAGATAGTGAAATTCATGGCAAAAGGAATATTTTTCAAAATAGATTTTGTAGTCGAGATAGTCACAAGAATATAGACATTTCAGTATTAAATTAACTAATTCCGGATACAATTGGTACTATGTCACGAAGCAGGAGGTCTTTACGCGGCTTGAAAAATTAAACACTGAAACGTTCAAACGTTCTCCTAGGTCTAGTAGAAAATTGTTCTAAAGCAATTCAATTTTTAAATGTAGGTAGGTAAATATATCAATTTCTTCAACCATACATATCTGAAAAATCTATAGTGAAATTATTGAAGCGATTGTCAATGTTATTCGTAATATCGGAACGTCAGTTAGCGGAGCAACTTTGGTTGCTACTAAATACAACACTGGAAGTGCAACGACTGAGATATTAAGAAAAAAAACAATTGAAAGCGTGGAAACTTTTATTACACTCCCAAAACATGACGAGCATCGTATGAACTGCCTTTAACCAGAAGCGGTGGTAACTGTTCAAGTTCATGATGAACAATAATAAGATACTGCGTGCGAAACATCAGTCCCCTGTCCGCTAGCCGTGAACCCCGACGGCGTTATGCTACCGATTGTTTTTGTTGAGTACAGGGGAATGAATTTCGGCATCGAAATTGTACTTTCGTGTAATTATTGGGGATGTGGTTAAATTGAACGGATCCAAATCAGTAGCTTTAAAAGCACTGAAGCATGATTTTTAACAGTACAAAATGTAACTGATGCTACCACGTTTGTATAAGAAACGATGATTTTAATCCTGTTTTAACCTGTTTGTTAAAATACCGCTAAACATGTTTTGTCTTTCTCACTCCTTCATCAAATGAAAAACTAAACTAAGTTTAATGAGCGATTATAACTTGCTTTTAGTAGTTTTGGGGTTTTCTTGCTTTTTTATATTTTAAAATTCCCTTTTATTATTATACTATTATGTTTCGGAATTAGCTTTGTGAATTTCGGTATTGAAAGATAAAGTTTCCGAAATTTATTGTTCAAAAATATTTCTCAAAAAACCACAACGTAACTTATTAGTCCGCACTCCGCACATGTGGTCTTGGGAGCTTTGTTGCCAAAGATAACTTAGCTCCTAATCCGTAGGCATCCCTCTTGTTACAATGGATTTTGGATTTAACAGTGTTTTGCCTGCATCTGTTTGGGCTAATGTTTTAAAATCCAACGTTATTATATTTGGGGTAATCTTAAATAATAATAATAATAATAATAATCTTTATTTCAAGTAACACAACTCATTTAGTTAGTAACAATATCACTTATTCTATGTTAGTAAGTAATTATCAACTAGGGCATTTAATTTAGGTACATTTATTAAATTATTATTTTGTACGCGAATTATTTTTGCACCACCCCGGCAGATGTCGTGCAACAATAATTCACGTAACAGCAGTCCAGCCTAGTAATTAAAATGATATAAAACTAGAAAAATTTCACGTCCTGAGGCAGGAATCGAACCCGCGACCTTTCGCAATCCGGGCGACTGCTCTGATAGAATAGTTGAAATGTGATAAAATCGTTGAAATAGAATATTTCGACATTGTAGGGTGGACGTTAGCTCATAAACGCAAATACAGATAGACTAGAAGAATTTCACAGGGATATCCCAAGTCCTGGGTGGCTCAGTGGTCAGAGCAGTCGCCCGGATTGCGAAAGGTCGCGGGTTCGATTCCTGCCTCAGGATGTGAATTTTTTCTAGTTTTATATCATTTTAATTACTAAGTAATTTTTCAAACATTTATAATAATGTTAAAATCTAAAATTAAGAGCAGTCCAGCCTGCTTGCAATCATTTTCAAGATACTGTTGGTGCCGCCCCGCACTCTGCTCACCAGGGAAGCACACCTCTTCCGCATAGTCGCATAGAAGCAGTCGACCCGCTCTTCCGCAAACATTCCCGATGCACTACAAAAACGGGGCAATCCCAACAGTATCCTGAAAGCGTTATTATATTGAACTCGGAGGGCGTTGTAAGACACACGAGTAAATTTGGCCCACAGGCTACATGTATAAAAGTTTGTGCAATAAGCTCTGAAGAGAGTAATCTTTACATTGTTAGAGCAACGTGCAAACCTGCGAGCCAACATGTTTGCCCTCACTGACAACGCCCTTCGTTCCCATTCAATATCTTCGTCGTCTTTGAGGTCGGGAGTCAATATATGTCCTAAGTATTTGAATTTACGCACTCTTAGCAACGCGCTTCCATTCAAAACTATTGTTGGGATTGTATCAGGACGCTTGCACCCAGCCCCAAAAACCATAATTTGGCTCTTCTGTACATAAAGAATACGACGCAAAATTTTCTTCGCTACTTCTTTGATAATTCAACTAAATCGAACGTTTTATTTCTTTTTCTACTTAAATTCAACGTCTTAATAAAACACAAGTAAACAAATGAAACATGAAGTAAATAAATATCATCATCAACAGTATTATGTAGACGTTCCACTACGGCCACAGGCCTTCCTACTTTGAAGAGACACGTGAGAAGAAACAAATAAATATATTCAGTAAATTTAATTAAAGACGGCGGAATCGATCTACCGATCCATTGAAACAAAAGATCCAGTTCACTTAATTAAGATTGGCAATAGTAAAGACAGATGCCCTATATAGTTAGTGCAGTAGGTCATTGGCACACGCGCTATTCTATCGTTTATCGATCCCGTAGTCGATTCACGACTCGAATCGAGTTGACACAACGATGCTCTTTTAATCTTTAAGAGATCGTCAGTTATACTTGAAATAACCGGATCAGTTTATGGTTTACTATTTTACACTTCAGATTGACATGGTTACGCTTTGACTTCTTAGATCAAATTTTTTTTATACAAGAAATATGAAAGATTTATTGCTTCGATTGCTAAAGTAATGACTCTATATGTTTTTTAATAAATATTAATAATGCAATCGAGATTGGCATATTTGAAGATACATTCAATCAATATTACTTTGTAGGTTCTTGATATATATTGTTCGTTAAATAATTACCCCTTGTTAGACATACAGTCAAAGCGTAACGATCAAAGAGTATTAAGCTTAAAATTCTAAGAAGTTTTATTTGCCTCGCTAAACAAAAAACGTTCTATCTAAAAGATTTCTTGAACAATGCAAGTAGTTGCCGGATCGCGGTGATCGCTGGTGCCTTAATGGTTTCGTAGCAATCCGTATTATCGCGCTACAAGCGTTTGGCTACACAATTGTTCGCGATCGAGGTGCCGGTGGTTAATTAGGCGTCTCTTGAGAAATCTTGTTAACTCTACAGGATGTCTCTTCACACTAATTAATTGTTTATATCCTAACGATGCAAGATTTAAATCTGGTTGGCGCGAAAAATGTAAAGTTATCAAATATCCGCAATCTGGAATAAATGATGTAGGTAATAAATTTCCTCTAGAGTAGGTTTTTTTATTTATCTTTGATTTCGAAAACGAGTTAACACTAGACTTATTGCTACAAAACATTCATGTCAAGCCGATTAGGTTAGGTTAACTAATTTCAGAAATAACTTTTGGAAACTTTTATGTGATCCACCTGTATGTTCTGAAAAACAAAGCGCTCTTTTCCCACAGTCGCACATACAGGGTGTGTGCTCACGAAGTCACCTAGTCTTGTATCGCGCGGAAGTGAAATAAAGGCCGCACTGTCACCTACGGCCTTTGCACTATCGAGATCTGGCTCCGAGCTTGTGTCGAAAACTATTAGGTATTATACTTTATAGAGAACATCAATAAGACTTATATCTGTACTGCAGAGGGCAAAATTTAAAAAGTATTTACTACTGACAATCGTTTGGGGCATTGATTATTAATGAAAAAGATAAAGTTGTTACACATAGGCGTTCGCTAAAGGCTAAGATTGCTTACAAGCAATTTAATACTGTAAAATATCGCTTTAGAATTATACAGAACAATATAATTATAATTAAGTATAACGGCTCATTTTGAAACAAGAATGCTGTCATGTTTAATACGCTTTGTGAGAAAGATGTTGGCCGTCTCCTAATCCTCTTAAGCATTCTTTGTTGCAAACGGAACGTCAAAAAGTATGAAAACTTCGTTTTAGAAGATTAAAAATATAATCTTGTTTTAGGACTTTAACGGCACCATTTTAAAATTCTTAGTAAGCTAAAAATGTTTACCGTTCCTTTGTACTTTACTTTTTAAGTCTGTTTATATTTTTGGTGAAAGGTTTTTGTGAGAAGATTAAAATTAAGAATGTTTTGTAAAAAATAACCGACTAACTGTACTCTTAGTAATAACTGCACCGACTTCAATTTGCACACAATTAACTGTTTGGTAATTTTGAATGGACATGGTATTTAAAAGTGGTGAATAAGTTACAAAAAATTAACACAGTATATTCGGTTGACAGTCAACTTTTTGACTAGGAGTTTTAATATTTTTTTCAAATAATGTGGAATTTTAGAACTTTATGATGTCACCAAAAGGGTTAGCTCAAATAAAACAGAATCTAATGCAGTAAACAACAAATTAGTTTTATGTCAATTTTAAAATCTAACCATTCTCGTTTTGACCCTTTTGATGAGCATCTAAATAATAACTAATAACATTTTTTTCTCAATTGTTGTAGATGTAGTCAATGCTTGTGGCGGTGAAGGTGATGGAGTAAGCACGATCCTACCACAGCGGTCTCTCTTACACAATAGAGTAAGATTTATTTTCATTTCATTCATCATCTTAATTACAATAAAATTCATTGAATTTTATAGTCCACTAATTTGCAATTGGTGATTGCAAATTGAATTTTATCTTTATTTAAAAACTACTTGTTTTTGAATCTTGAAATACCAATGTAATGGTTTTAAATGCGGAGGACCGCTCGTACACTTAATGTAATCTTTGACAATGTAAATACCTAAAAATACAGTGGAAGTTAGCAAAGGCTCTTCTCGAAACTTAATAAGTTATGTATTCGATCGTGCTCAAAACCGTACAAGCATTATAACATTAACACCTCTGTTTTCTCCTTTTTCCATATTTTCAGATATCTACAATTACAGGTACGTCAAAGAGAATTCAACTAATGGCAATGACGTTTGTTACAGAGAAATGCACTACAACTCATCAAAGGAGACCATGTACTTAAGATGGTGAACGTCACAAAACTGCGACGTCACCACTAATAACAATTGGAACTTCTCTTCTTTTACGTAACAGTATTCGTGCTTCATCATTAACACCGCCAGAATGGGTTATTGCAATGTTTCGTTAATGTAAAGAATGTTACAGTTTGGTTTTTGCAAAATTACAATTTTCAATTCTAAATGAAACATTCTAGATAGTTATAGTCTTTGTGATATGTAGATTCAGCGATAATTTGGGTGTAGCGATAATAAAATGTTCTATTTGGATAGTAAATAATAAAAGAAAGAGAAACAATTAAAAAAATATTTTTCCATTTCAATATTAAAAGTTTATTTCAATTGAAATTTTGATTCTAGTACATTTCATTTTAATTTTATGTTTAATTTTAGAACTGATGAAAGATATAGCTGGACATTCTGGTGATTTGTAAATAGTATTTATTAGGATTAAGTGATTATTAGCATTTAAACAGCTTAACTGCTTAGCTCTATTTTAATGTAAAATAATATTTATGTTATATTTAAAGATATTGTTATTACTGTTAAGATAATACGTGGAACGTATACAGTACCGCTAGCACGAACATTTTAAAATTTCGAATCGTAATCGTATCGTTCACGCACGCTTAAAATTTCAAACAAAAGCCAGACAAAAGCTAACGTTACTACTCTATACGATAGTGATTCGAAATTTAAAAGTGTTCGTGCTAGGGGTACAGTTCTAAATCATTACAGTTATGGGTGTAAACAGAGGGAGGTGTCGCCGATTGCGTATTTATTAATGATAACTACAATACATTCCAGAAGTTGCTTGATTTAATGTATATTTGTGGGTTGTTCCTAATGTTTATAGAAGGTGAATAATTATTTGGGTTGCTGCGAAAATGAACTGTCAGCGTCATTGATATGCTTGTATTTTCATTGCTATATTTAATTTGTAACTTAAATATTAAACGTAACTTTTGTGGAAAATATTTACATATAAATGATGCTGATGATTAAACAATCATCGAACATATTTACGTCAGTGGAAAAGAAAAGGGTTTATCTAAATTTCATATTTGCTTAAACTACATAAACACATTGCATTTACTCTTAATGTTACATAATAAAAGTTGTGAATTTGACTTTTAAATTTTAATTAGGAAACATTGTGTAGTTCAGTTTTGGGCGAAATTAAAAGCTTAATAATTTATGAAGTATTATCTGTAGTAGTACATTTAACAACTTTACAATAATTTTTTATCACGACATAAGTCTGCGATTACTTTTAGTAAATTAATAAGCCGATTGAATATTATTTCTTCAATGCCCAACTCTGGTTGACTGACAGAAGTATGTTCAATAGATGGAATTAAATGAGCCATATTTTAAGCAAAATGTATTAATATAATGATCTAATATTTATAGTTTTGTCGATTACAAACATTACTTTTAAGTCGGCATCATTAAGCTTATAATAAGAAAATGTGATACAATTTTCCGGTTTGAAAGTTTAAATTAATTTTACAAATAGATAAGTTTGTTGTCTTTATTTATTGTAAGATTTTATGGATTTTGATTCGGAAAATTATATTGTCTTACACAATTGGCTTCCATTCAACTTTGCCATATTTCGATGCTTTTGCGAAATACATGTGGTAAAGTTAAAAAAAATCTTTAAATGTTTTTTATTGTCTGTATACACGATATATAAATATTGTTATATATGATTTGTCATATAAGACATTATATAAATTGCTTATGCTTTAATAATAATTTTACATAGAAATGGTAAATAATATCCCATGTGCCAATAAACGGACAGAAAAATCTGTCCTTAGCCATATTTTTGACATAGTTTTAGTTGTATAAAATTATTTAATATGTTTGTCTACATTATCTATGTATGTATTCCTTATTTGTAGATTGAGGGTAATAAATGATTGAATAATAATTTTAATTGTGGTTTTAGTTGACTTTCTTGAAATAATATTATCAATTACAACAGTTCTGATAGTCGTTGATAGAGCTGCCTAAGCTTTTAAGGGAACATATTTGCCTTAATATTTTATTATATTTCAAACTTGAGAAAAATGGGGTTGATCAGTCCATAACTTTATTCTCTATAGATGGAAAGTAAAGGCAAGGCAAAATGGCAACCGCACGGTTTTGTAGGAAAGAGACGCAGTAGCGTATGCTATCGACATTCGAGTAAATTAAGTTGAGTTAATTGGAACAAAGATACAATTCTATTGAAATGTTTGTCAAATATTTTCTCTGTTTGCAATGAACTGAAATATTTATCAAAGAAAATAGATTTTCTTATTACCTTAATAATTACAGTGGTTTTAGGGATCCTCTGTTAAGTAGAATAAATAATACCTTTAGCAGAAAACTGCTCCCTCGCAAGATATTAGAACAATTCATCTATCATATTATGCCTAATCTGAAAACAATAGCTTGCACACTCTGTACATGTATCGTATTACAAGTTCTCCAGTCGACTAGTAAATTAAGAAGACTCAAAACAGAAAATTCCATTTGGACACTTTCTATCAGAAGCGCTACTTAAGTTTTTATGCTATTTGATAATTTATTGTGAACGCGGCGGTAGTTGTAACAATTTATCTAAAGTAGATACTCTATCAAGTTATTCATTTTCATTTCTAGTTGTAGTTTTATGTGATGTAGGGCATAGTGGTTTACTTACAGCATTTTGTGCGCCCGACAGGCTAGCACCGCCATAAAAAACCGCAGCTAAATTAGTAAGGTTGCCACTCGCCAGAGATTGGGAGCAGGCGTCTTATCTTTAGGCTACGGCAGCCGCTTACCACCAGACGCGGCCTATAAGGATATGTCCACAATAAGGATGGCAGTAATGCCATCCTTATCGTAAAAAAAATACGTAAAGGGAATTTTCGTAGGTGTTCATAGCACTAATAAAGAGTAAACTAACCTGTCTCAGCTCTACTGACACTAGCAATGTATTACCGATGCAACATGCTGTGTTATTTTCTAAGAAAAAATGAAAATGCAATTATATTGAATTTACGCAATTGGAACCAAAGTGGTCGCGTACTGTACGGTTTCAGAGAAACTTTCTCCCCCGTACGCTCAGGTTGAGGGATGAGCTCCCTGTAAAGGTTTTCTCGAACGAGTACAGCATGGGGTCCTTAAAAAAAGGCGTGAAAAGGTTTTCACAGGGTCGACACCGAGCGAGTGATACCCCTAGTGTTGCAAGCGTCCATTAGGCTACGATAACCGCTTTCCATCAGGTGGGCAGTATGTTTGATTGCCACCTTAGTGGTATAAAAAAAATGTATGCACTAAAACCACCTAAGCGATTACTATATAGGCCTTATTAGTGACTTGAGGTGGACAAAATGTAAAAGGGCTGGTAGCAAGTAAAATGAGTTTATTGTTAAAATAATCAAAAAACGAACTGATTTTTATTACAAGCAGAAAACCCGAGTAGTGACAGTGAACTGACATCAAACTTAACTTAACTTTTTAAGACAATCAACCAACAAGGCCGCACTAGCAGCCAGTTCGAAACAGGCCTTTTTGTGTTTGCTTGACTGCACTTTGCCTGCAGTTCTATTCCAACAGGCGATTCTGCACTGCAAGAACTCTCCAAGGAAAGATTAAAAAGGTAAAGTTTTTATGTTACTATGAACTAAATACTATTCACCAATTGAATCTTTATTGACTTAATTCTGGCGCCAACCAAAAATTAATGCTCGAAAAGTATTTAACGCTATCAGCACAACTAATATGCTGTACGACTAAGCTTGGAATTATTGAAATAATATTAAATATCCTGACAATGACTGTAGGGTTTGTCTATTTTTCGAAGGTTTATTTAAATATTTAGGTAATCATCTAATTCGTCAAAGTCACAGCTTTGTGAAAAACGCAAATTTATCGAATATTTATCACCGCAGCAGATTAATTTAAGTAACCTTGTAGTAAAAAAAAGGTGTGTTACTCGATTAATAATTATAATCAACAAACTTAAAGTAGAACTTTGTATTACAAGTAGTTAATTATTAGCATATTATCTTATTTTAAACAAATGGTGTTTGAAGGGCATTTTTTATTATTTTATTCAGAACGAGTTAACCTTTTTTTGGCATTCATTTCACCCGATGTTCAGTAATAATAAGGGCAATGAAGATGATAAGATGATGGAAACGAGTTCCACCCGCGAGAGACCACCTAACTGCATTGGTAATATGAATCTTTGTACTGTTTAAGACGTCACGATGTCATCTTTAAAAAGATATGGGCTTAATTTGTAAAAAAATAGTCTGTTTTTTATAAATTACTCAATAATAATCGACTTTGTGACTTTATTGCCGTGTGGTGAATGCTATAACGCATTAAAAATGACATTGTGACGTCATAAACTATATTATGTTTGTGAACACACAGTTGGCGGGCGCTCCGCATGATTTCCCAAAGTTGAAGATTTAGGTTAAATGCTTCTTGGTCGATTCTAATAGAAACGACCAAGGACCATTTGACCTTTATAGGGTACAATAAAGAACTCAATATGATGTACGACCATAAATAAATAGTGTAAACACTACCGGATACCAGCCTTAGAGTATTGTCATAGAAGAATTTTAGTAATATTTCTGCCCAAAAGGAAAAAGCGTAGCAATTAAACGTAGTTTTTTTTGTTCAATCTTCCTGTAATGGTAAGGTAAAGGGAACTAATGCGCGCGAACAGCTATGTCTTCAATATTCCTTTCTTTATTCATTTATTGCTTTGAAATGCTAGTGTTACACATTTGAATGCATCTTAGAAGCTTTTGGCGCGAAATATATAATGAGAGTCTCCATATTTATGACGCTATTTGATGAGGTGGATAACCACGAAAAAGTTTTCATCGTCTTTTACACCATAATCACTTATATTCTAATAATCTTTTGATTGAACATCAACACAAACACTTGGTGTATAAAACTACACCAATTTCATAACACAAAGCTCGCTCCGACACAATTTTTAATTATTGTAATAAAAATCTTGAATGACACCACCAAATCCCGCCAAACGTAGTTATATGTCTTACAGAATGGCAAGCGGTCCCTAAAAGTAGGTTCTATTCTATTATAAAATATCAAAATACTTTTAAATTTCAATCGATTTGGGAGCACATCAAGTCCTTAAGCGTGCAGTATAAAGTTTATAAGCAAATAAATTCCCCGCGGTATCTGCCGGTCATTTGCAGAACTGGTTTCGCGTAACGCGGTGGCAGACAGCGGGTCGGCGTTAGTCATCGGCTCGATGCGTAATCTACGACTGATCCACTTTGCCGGATCTTGTTTACACGACTGCGGTTGTAATGTTCTTTTTTGCGATAGCGGGGTTGGTTTATTTACAATTCTCTTTTTGAATTTCCACAGTTAGGTGAGTGAGTGCAGCATATTTTAGTAGACCTTGGCTTTTGAGAGCTTGGAGTTTGTCCTTTTGCCTAGGCTTTTCAACACATACTTGTTATAGCTAGCACGCTGCCGTTTTTAATTTAAAAAATATGAAGTTAGCATCTGCCTATAGATAGCAGGCTGGTAAGAGATAAAACTACAAAACACCATTTACTAAAAAAAGTTTTTTGCCCAATGTTTTTCTTTTACTTTTTCAAACATGTAACTTTAAAGAATGTTTTTAATTCGACATGTTTAGAATTAAACTTAGTGGTAGAATTCAATTTTTTATACCACTAAGGTGGCAATCAAGCGTACGGTTCACCTGATGGTAAGCGGTTATTTTTCGTGTCATAGGGATTATTAGTATTTATTTCTTTGGGGGAGGCCTTGGTCCGGCAGTGGACGCGACCTTTCAAAATCCGGGCGACTGCTCTAACCATCTGAGCTACCCAGGACTTGGGATAACCCCGTAAAATTCTTCTAGACTATCTGTATTTGTGTTATGCTAACGTCTACCCTGCAATGTCGAAATGTTCTATTTCAACATCTGAAACGAGTATTTTTACAAATACCTAAGATTCGGTTAAGTTGGGGCATTGCTTTCAAGTATTCATAATTTTCGCCTCAGGACGTGATTTTTTTCTAGTTTAGATATTTTTATTTTTATAATTTTTCAAACATTTATAATAATGTTAAAATGACAATTTCAAAAACTAAACTTTGATAAGTTTATTTCTATCCGTCAGTATAATATTGTAACCGTAAGTAATCAAGTATACCCATTAAAATTTAAGCGAAAATTACTGTTAGCCATAGGAACCTGAAATAGCTAACTACAAAGTCTCTCAGCTTCGTTTTAAAACGTACTTTACCATCTTAGAAAGGAGATCTACCTTGAATTACGTAATCACAAGTCTACATCCGCGTGTTACTGAACCAGATGAATTAAACTCTGTCCCGATATGTTCTAAGCGTGATTATTGTAGAGCAAATGTAGTGTTTGATGTGTTGCTTGTCGTACATCCAGGGCACCCTACAAGCGTGAGTCAGTCGGTCGTTTCGCGACTGGTATCGGTCATCTGCGATTGTATCTAAGGTCGCACAACGGAAGCCCGCTTGGCGAGAAAGCTGAATTTTTACGTTGCAACTCACATTTTGAGCGGTTTCTCACGGTTCAGATTCGTTGTTCACCGAAATTGGTTGCTTCTAAAGATATCGACTATCCAAAACTGTTTCGCAATATCCGGACGGTGAAGATGTTCTTATATGAGCTTTACGTTTTACTGCCATCTGATCGATTGCTCAGTCTACTAAGGCAGAGGTCACGGTTTCAAATCCCGGTAGGAGCAGATGATAGGGGCAGAATAGATGAGTACGAACATTTATTTGATCAGGAGTCATGGATGTTTATTTAGTATATTTCTAATATTTATATAAATTTTATCAGCTAAGTTTCTAAGTTATCAAACACAAGCTCTTATCTTAATGATGCTTAATTTGGGATACATAAATATGTACGAGAGTCAAAATATTATAATTTTAATAAAGTAATGTTCGTCGAATTTACCTTACCGATGTATCCTTAGTGCATAGTTGACTTTGTTTCAAATATATAGGTATGTCTCAGAACATCCCAGTGCCTCTTGTAGGTATAATAAGAACTTGCTAGAACAGAGGTAGGTAGGGTTTGGTATTGATTTCCACTTGTATTTAGCACAGACTGGGGAGCACTTCTAACTTACAGAAGACCGCAGCTAAATAATATTACCTTGTAGAGCGCTATGATTCTCGTGCGTAAGTAAACATATAAATAAGTAAGGTCGCCAGAGATCATCGAGGAAGCGTTAGGTCCTTAGCTGCTTAGTTGTCCACAAAACGTCTTTACAGGTTTGTTAATGAGTAAGTTGCCTTGGTTTTAAAAGCATGTATAAACTATGGTAACCGCTAACGATCAGGTAGGCTGCCTGCTTGTTTTGCCTGCATGTTGTATAAGAAAAAGAGATAGATGATATGCGTAAGCTGGTGGGGTGTTGGTGGCATTCTGGTTGAATGAGGTTTGTGGCATACCTCTGGTGATACTATACTTAGTATTAATATAACCAGAAGTAGTCCACAAAATGTATTGATTCTTTACCACGAGAGTGGTTTGCAGCAATGCGTATAATTCCAGAAAATTCTTTATTAACGCCTCTATTCCAATAAGTTCTACAATTTAGTTTTATTGGCAGAAAAAGATGGATATTTTCCTCCTTGTTCTACTCATTTTCGTAGATCAACTGAGGTGTGTTGACCGCTTCTGTGATCTAATTGTTGAGACTTGAGGCCACCTACCTCAGGTCTTGAGGTTCGGGATCCAAATCCCCGTGAGGCAGGAATTTTCTGCTCGGTTTAGTTGGTGGTAGGGTTGTAAGCCCTCCTGGCTAGCTACCACCATCTAACCTAAGTCTGTTGCCATTACAATAATGGAGGATTATTGTGTTCTGGCAGTTGGAGGTAAGGTAGGCAGTTCCTTTGTGGTTAAGGAATTAAGGTGTACCTCGCTTTCATCTCCAAGAGCTACCCCTTAAGTAATGAAAAAAAATCCTAAATATATGATTAGTCGATGGTAGTATTTCAAAAATCGCCGTTTGTAAGAAGTGTTAAGTTGTCTCTCGTCTGTGGGAGTCCTAAGCCATCCCGAGACTTCCCGCGTCGATCTCGACGGTTAAACAAACGGACACGCGGGCGAGCGCTAATTTCGCTCACGGGCGCTCGAGACAATGTGCGGAAGAGGTGCCAGGGGTGCCGGCGTGACGTCCCCGAGATTATACCTTACTAATGCAGCTTTTAAAGGTTTAGTATTCCTGCTGTTTTATAGAGAATGGAATAAATCGCGGAGCTGTGCCTGGAGATTCAATATTCAGTGCTACTGGATTGTAATATTAAAGAACAAAATCTTTAATGTTATTTTGAAAATTGTATCATAGATTTTGTTACATTTTGTATTTCAAAATAATTAATTTTTTCGTAATAGTATAAGTATTGTTGTTCACTAAGTTTGAGATTCACAGACAACCAAAAATTATTTTTCATCTTTTTTTCAAGGCTTTTGTCATTTATAAGGGACCTGCCAGCTTGATTTGCGACCGCCCGTACAAATACTAGTAGACATACAAATAGAAAAGCATTCGTACAATTGAAAAATGAAAAGTTACCAAATTCCATACATACTTATTTTAGTGAATAAACTTTTCCTTCGCTTCTAACTTTCGTGCAGTTTGATGAACTTGACAACAGATTAAATAGTTCACGCGATCATTATGCTTATTTACATATAATTATCTAGTTTTTTCCCGTCTATTCGCCTGTAATGCTCTGTAATCCCAGTAAAGCTCGCGCAGCCAGCTCGCGTAGGCGACGCGACGTAGGTGTTCGTTCACACTAGTAATGAGTTCAGTTCACACACATTGTTTTAGATAAATAGTTTAGCTCCTTATTGTAGGTGGGAGGTTAGATAATGTTTTTTAGTTTGTGATATAATGGTATGATTAAAGAAGTTAGTTTTTTTTTCAATTCTGTTAGTTTAAAATCATTCTTCAAGGTCTGTTGAAGTTTTTTTTTATCAGATATTCTTTTCTGGTGATTTTACTGTGATTCTAAGATGTTGAAAATAGCATAGGCGCTTATTGCCGCCATATTGAAAAGATGAAACTAAGTACATAGGCCATCTCTCAGTACACAAAGTATATCATTTGTGACAACACCACCTTAAGCTTTATTATATAGAACTAAATAAATTCTCATAAGATTATAAATATTTTGAAAAACACTACCTATCTCTGTGCCCATAAAAATACGATAAGTCGCGCCAGGTTGTGCTTTTTGCGGCTACAAAAAAATGAATATAGGTGTTTAGAAAAATGGATCAACTATGAATTAAGTTGAATTTTACGTTACTTGTTGGAAAAATGTGGGCCGTAAGGCCTGGTGCGACTGGCCGTTGATGTTTTGAACTGACTTCAAAATAAAAAATAAAAAAAAAGTAGGTTATCAATTCGACCCGTATGCATGTAATATTGTCAGAATTGCACAGTTTCTTTCATGGCTTATAATCACGGGTGCCAAATTCCAAGAGTGAGTTGTGACTGTAATTTTGTAGGTTTTATGTTTTTCCACGCATATCACAAGAACCTTAAGTGCGGTTGAAGAAAATTTTTTTTATTTATTAATAAGTCCAGATATAGTGTGACTTAGGAAGCTGTCAAAGTTTCATCAAAATCGGCACAGTGGTTTTTGAGATAGAGAGTGAAGAGTAATTAGTAAGGCAGTAGGAATGCTAGAACATTAAGTTAATACGAATACGAATTTTGAAGTCGGTTTAATTAAGCGTGTAATTAATTCATAAGTAAATTGATAAAGGGAGAGATATATCAGGTACTTATTTGAGCGTATGGTAAAGAGTTGTATGGATTTTCTTGTCACGAGGACTACTGCCGACAAACTGTTATGCAGTTTGGCAGATGTAAACATGTTAAACTGTAACTGTGATTCTATAAACAAATAAATAACAAACAATCAGTCTTACTTTTAACATTTTTAGATTCACCTTTTAAGTAGTCCAGGTAAATGTAAAAGTATATTGTAAGCTCTTTGCCTTATTATTGAGCGAGCTAGAAAGATTTTTGGACTAATTAGTCAGTCTGTCCTTGCCTTAATAATACGCAGATGAAGATGTATGATGCTTCATCTTCTGATTCGGTTCCCTCTGCTCAGAGTCAGAACAAAAATGTTGTGGCTTAATATTATTCGATACTCAACTCGTTGTCAATTCCATTGAATAGCTCCTCCAAATGCTCATTTAGTTTCAGTGATATATTCTTAAGCCGTCAATCATCAGATTCCAGATACAATTCATTTTGCAATCTTGTCATAGACGTCCATAGGAACAACGCCGCTTGACAGATTACACACATGGTTACCTATCAATGAAGTGCTATAAAGAATGATGATACGAAAATTTAAGAATTTAAGTCAACATGTGATAAAAATAATTGAATTAAATCTTATTAAGGTAATACCTATATTGTGATGGTGCATTGTCGGACAGCCTTTAAATACAGTAGATATTCTTGTCATTAGGTACTTATTGGTACGTTAATATACCTTTTTTATACTCTGTGCGACACTGCGCTGCTAAATACTATTACTGTGTAATTAAACATTGTAACTTATTAATTGAAAAGAGTGACTACACGAGTTTGTTGCCGAAATCTTCTCGGTAGTTCAACTTTTGGAACCGGTGTAAATTCAGACAGACTGACAGACAGACTGACTGACGGACAGACAGACAGACTGACTGACGGACAGACGGACCGACAGACAGACCGATAGACAGACTGACATAACATTCTTAGCTTACGTAGGTCCAGATAAGACAGAGAGACAAACATTATGAAATTGTTAGTTAGTTAATATTATTTTTATGTGATAGACATAAGGGTTTTTATGCTGACGATTCGAAAGTGCTTCTTGGGGGGCCTAATTGAATAAAGATATTTTAATTTTTTTTATTTTCAAATTTTAGGTAATACTTAGGAGACAATATTATTAATTAAGAATTATCGACAAATCCTTAAGTCTAATTTTATGTTAATAGAAAATAATCGACAAAGTCTGTAAATCAATCACGATTCATAAAACCTCTTGCGCCGCCTACACTCATAATAAAAACATAAAATTCAAAAGTTTTAATTTTCTAAAGGAAATATTGATACAACCCAATTATTATTTTGCTATTAATGTTTCTTTTCATAGTTCTCGATTCATGTCAGGTTGCGGTTTTAAATACAGCGGGGCGCAGTAGGATTTAATAGGTAAATAAAATTATGGGTAAGTAGGTACGATGTTACAAATCTATGAAGCAGAGAGGGAGTTAGTTAATTAGTAAGTATTATTTAATACCTTTAGTTATTAATAAGTGTTAGTAAGTCCGTGGCATCTGAATTAGCAAACATTGGTAATTAATTATTTATAGTTTTACGATTCTGAGTCCTTCCAAAATCCACACAAAGCTTAAATTTGGCATAAGCACTTTTAAGCAACGAGGACGCAAATTATTCATGACATTTCGGACTTCTCATAGAGTACACACTGTACAGAATGTTGCACATCAAGCGTGAAGCATAAATTGGAAAATGAATTTAATTACAATGGATTAAAGTATCTAAAAATGTCAGTGTTTAACTTGATAATCTGTTATATGTACAGGGTAACATTTATTTATTTTATTTATTCAGAAATATTTGATAAATATAATTATGTGAGAATTGGATTATTTTCCTTTGACTAAAACTGTGTATTTATCAATATTACGCTGAAAAAAGATACAATAATCAAAATCTTACTGTTCTGTTTGTAGTTTGAATCACTTCTTATCTATCAGTGTAATAAATGATACCTATCATATTACGTGTCAACATATCCTGTTGACTATGATTTTCATTGAAAATTTATCAAGCAGAGGATAATTGACAGGAAGTTTCAGTCATAAATCAAATTTATGATTATTATTTATCAAAAATATCGTGTCATGTAAGCAATTCATAGTTATTAATTTTTCTTTGGATAATACACGCAGAGATATATGTATATGTTACTTGAAGAAACAATATTTACTTCCAATCATACAACAGAATCATGTTCTTCATGTCGCTAAATAAAGTCACAATAAAGAAACACATCAAAAGACACAATTCCTCTTATTATAAAACGAGGACTAAAGTTAAGACATGCCTTATAACTGATGCTGTCACTTTTATTTGTTAACACTATCTGTCAAGTGGCGCTATACCTCTGGAGATCTATGACAATTGAAATGACGCCTAAGTTTGAATATGGCGCTATTTTTCACAAATTTGGAAAATAAACGCTAATGTTATTCATAAAAACAATTCAAATTAAAGATATGGAATATTGTAGAAGTTGGTACTGTTTAGAAAATTAAAAGTTTCTTTAAAAAAAAATCAAAAAATGTTAATTATTTTGGATTGCTGACATCCATTAAAACAACTATTATGTATTATGACAACTATGAATAAAAAAATACATATTACATAGTTATTATTAATTTTGTCAGTATGCCTATACATTTCTTTGTATAACATGTGATGTCACGCCACGAATCATAGCCTTCAACTTGATGACTCCGTTGTATGTAAAGAGGCAGTACCAGACCTTACCATTTGATAATGGAACCAATAGCCAGCTGTTTTACTGATGCTTTTTTATATAAACTAAAGATAACTTTGGTCTCATAAATTACATAAAAGTTCATACCACAAAACTGAATTAATGAAAAAATATCAAATTACGTAAATACTTACACTACGTAAGCAGTCGCGTGGGGTGTTGTACACCACAAGGGCGCTCTTCTAGCATAATTGTACAGAACAAAGCACTGTTTGCGAATGAAATACGAAGGTCTCGCCGTTTTAAGAAGCTACTAGAAAAACCAGTATAGTACTAGATAAATTCACATTTCAAAAAGTTATAAACGTTCAAATACAGTATGCCCACGCGACCAATTAAGGGTAAGATTTTTCTTTTAGAAAAACGAAGAAAGCATCCATCTTAAGCCAGGTCTAATTTTAGTCTGCATTTTATTATAACCCCTTATTATGAGTTTTTGATTGTTATAATGCTCCCTAGAGTCTTATGCGGCTTGAAAATTACAATAATTACAAAATTTAAAATTTTAGTAACCCCCCATTGGTTTGGAGATGCTTGGGGGAGGCCTATGCCCAGCAGTCGGCATCTCTCGGCTGAAATGATGATGATGAATCGGAACTGTGAAAGTTAGCAAAACCCTTTCGTCAAGTAGGAAATGAGCTGATAGTCATCAAACGCCTGGTCTTCATAAATTATTGCTGATTAACATCCCGATCTCGACAGCTTTTAAACGAGAAAAACTGAATCAAAATCGGTCCATTCGTTTAGGAGCTACGATGCCAGAGATAGACATGCAGATACACAGAAAGACAAGTCAAACTTATAACGCCCCTCGGATATTTATGTGTGGGGTTAAAAATATGCAGGAGAAATAAGCCTGTTATTATTCAAAACTATTGGTAATTGCGTTTATACGTTCCAGCCCGGTATCCTAGTCGCCGCTATATTGAGAGCCGCAGCCTAAAACGGCTGCTCGGACGAAAATTCTGAGCAATTAAGTCTAATGGTTGTACGGTTAAACCACGTACAAATTGGTTTGGTCAATGAAACATTCATTGATAGTCCTACGATTATATTATGCCTATATATGACAATAGTTGACTCAACTTTGGTTGCGTGACGAGGAATAATTTGAGCTTTACAAAAAAAGAATTCATATTTGGTTTTAGTAATAAAATGTTATATCATAATAATTGTTCCGAAATCCATAGATAATAAAGAAACCACAGAATTGTGTTATGAGGAGTTAAAGAATGGTTCATTTAATCATTGTTTCATTCACATAAATAGAACAATGAATAGATTGATTAACTATATACAGATAGCATACAGGTCACACATAAATTAAATAAAATTAAGGGAATGAAGCCGAATTAAAAAATACTAATAGAAATGTAAAACAAATAAAACACACCTACATATTCCAGATCACCAACACAAATGAATAGTAAGTATAAGTATAAATGAATGCACGATTCTATGCAAAACATTGGCCCGATTGAGACATAACACTGGTAATGCTAGTACAATTTATAGAAATGGCAACAGGAAGATAATTCTATACGTTGTAAATCAGGGTTTGTGCAATTTAATATGGGGCGTGCATCTGCTTTGCCATGGAGCGACGAATAATGGAGGCGTTATTAGCCGTGAGATAATTACAGTTGATTTATTAATTTAAGTCAGAAAGTAGGCACAAACTATTTATTAATAAAAAAAAGACAGAGCTTAATTAATTACGATTATCAGATATACACTCAGTTCGGTTTGAAAGTTTCTAAGAAATTTCCCCATCTATAAGAGCCAAAATCCATCGACAAATTATGTTTGAAGTAAAAATTACAATCACATACGAGATTAAAGTAAACAATTTAGTTATTATAAGGTACCGTTATGTACATAATTAAAGTAGGTATCTATCTGTTTAAAAAACCAGACTAAAACGAACCTAAAATAAATCAATGATCATAAAAAGGCAATAAAATAATAATAGTGAAAAAAGTTGCATTTATTATGATTAAAAATTTTTGTATTAAAGTGGTATAGGTTGTGAATTAGTAACACCGGTTTTTTAATATAAAATGAGAAATGAAACCATTTATAAAATTACATTTTTTAAGTTCAGTAAAGGAATGTTCTCATGCTGCTTTTTAGTTCTTTAATAAAAAGCACGGCAGGCTACTTCACTTCACCTGATAGGCAGAAAGAGGAGTGTGAAGACAGCTAGTGCAGTATAAAATGGGTGCTGGCCTAGCAGCCTTCATCTTACCAACCAATAAGTTTCCTTATTAGGGCTCTTTTGGTTTTGGAAGGAATGGACACAATGAGCTGATAAATAATACCAAGTTTCGAAAAAAAATCGTGATTAAGTCAATACAACAATGTCTTATAAAAATCCATCCCTATTTCTTTTTTTTTCTTCATTCTTTATTTCCTGTCGACTATTATTACATATTTCTACAATATAGGTACTTATTTGATAAGAAAATATCTGAACCTAATTATTTCTTATTTTTTATTTAATTTTTTAAATAAAATTCGAACCACATTTTACTTTATTGACTTAATGGTTCGTGTGTGCGGTCGGTGTCATATAATATTAGCAATAACGTCGAATCTGCGGTTGATATGCGAACTGACTTTCGAAGACACTTTTCGACACACCCACAAATCACAATGGTGACCTGCATGTCGAAAATTCCAAAAATATGATGCCATTATTCTTTTCAAGGAATACGATATTAAGGTTACTGCAAGCTACGTTCTTTATGCGGCATTTCAATCTTGTGGCACGTGACATACTCTTGTGATATGTCACTGTGTGTAAATTGTGATATTTACACGACCTATATGTATGGGACAGCTGATTATTTTATCCCAGATTTAAAATTTATTTTTTAGCAAGTCGTGTTTAAGGTGACAAGCACTGCCACCCGCCTTCCTTTTCGAGAGCGTCCTCCTTACACCCTTTATGAGTAGGAATATATGATAAATGGACCTAACTATCCAACATCAATTTTTTAAGTATCTGTTAATAGATAGCGTGTACTGACTGTCAAAGCACTAATACATGAATAGGACCCATTTAATGATAAGTGGCGATGTCACAAACCTTGAGCCTCTACAAATTGCGTCGAGACATTGCGTGCTTAGCGCCTTCTATCGGCTGTATCACGGAGAGTGCTCTGAAGAGCTTTCTGACCTTATCTCACCTTCCCCCTTCCTACTCAGAAGCACGCGTGCCGGTCTTTGGAGTCATCAATTCACTGTCTCCACCTTAACATCACGCACAAAGAAATTCAGTACCTGGTTTCTTTGCCGTACTTACAAAACTTGGAATTCTTTTCCAGCACATGTGTTACCTCATTCCTATAACATGGGTTACTTTAAAATACGCGTGAAAAAGTTTGTGTTGTGAGCGTTGTTGGCGTTGTGAGCCGACAAGTCGGCTAGAGCAGTGTCTGAACTGCACTAGCCGTCTTCGCATAATATGGACTCTCCTTACCGCATCACATCAGGTGGTGTTGAGTCATTTGTCGTGCTTTATATAAAAAAAAGTGGCTCATCGTGTATAAAGAAGAAATCGTGTAGAAAACAAAGAAATAACATTGCTTTCCATGGTATCGTTTTCGAGCCTGGTTTAGTGAAATACTAGAGAACCGTATGCTTGCGATATTTCTTGCTGCCAACACTGCTCTGAGTCACAAAGGTGTGAGGTATATACAAAGTGTCTCTTGTTAATTTGTCTTAAAATTTTCTTTACAGGAAAAATTTTTTGTGTGTTTATCATCACTCTAATAAAAAGTGACAGCCAAATACTGAAATTAAATTAATAGCGCCTGTTTTGAAATTGTTACGATAAAACAGAGCGACGTCTCGCGTATAAATTACGGATAGTGTTACTGTTGGCTACATCGTGTCAGACAAGAGACGCATTCAGCGGCCTTTAGTGCCTCCCATTCACTAGGAAAAATGGTATTTGTTTCATCGCTAAGAGTTACCAATGGTCAATTAACTATATTTAATTTTTATTTCTAATATGAAGTTACTAACGAAACTGAGACTGTCATAGTTTTAAACTAGCAGCTTCCTTTTTTTGAATTGAGAAATTTTCGCTTTGTAACGTTTAATTTACAAAATGTTAAGCTTTGTGTGCTAATTTATTTAGCATCATGATCACCAGTCTATTTACCTCTCACGGCTGGGTACAGGCCTAAACTGGCCTGCTGGGCACGGGCTAATTTTGAACCAAATTAATATGTTTGTAGTAGGCACCAATCAAGAAGCTTTCTTCTAAGTCCACACATCGTCTGACACGTTCTAGGCCGGATTTTATTTAAATATTTTTTTAAAGAATATTAATCGATGTCAAAAAACTTTGCATGCCAACCCTACCACAGTATAAAGCGCTATCAATACAAGTGTAACCGAAGAGGATATCTCCATTGAATAAATAGAGCGCGATCCGAAAGCGAGGCGTGCGGGGCGAGTGCGGACGCGTGCCGAGTGCGGCCCGATGCGGTTGGCCAGGGGCTCTGAACCTGAAAATAGTAAATAACTATCCGTAAGAAATAATAACTTTTCTTTCTTTGTCACACATCTATTTTACTCGCGAACGTGCCCAAATGAAAGCCTGCCACTTTTAAGGATTGACACTGATTGTTATTATGCTATCCCATAGGAACTTTTTGGAATCTAGTTTGTTCGGGAGGCTGAAAGTCATCAAACCTGCGTGTGAGACGATTCGTTACAACTCTCGAAAATATCGGTGGTATTTCAAATTTAAAACCAATAGAATCTGTAAAAGTAAGACCCTTTTGTCAAGTAGGAAATGTGCTGATAGTCATCAAATGCCTGAACAGATCTATGAAAATTATAGCTTAGAATAATCTGCATCACGTCAGCTTTTAAACAAAAAACCGAATCAAAGCGGTCCATTCTGCGTCATGGGTAAAATAGTTTTAAATCTGGAGCCATGACACAGTGCACTTCGACCCACTAAGATCTTTTGTCCCCTGCATTTACTGTTCCCGTGTGCAGAATATAGATGCCATTAGCCTTACTATATCTTAAGGCAGAAAGAGACTGTAGGCTTCTGGCTTTGGATATGCCACTTCCAGAAGGCTCATTCTGGTTTTAGCCAGGGCATCACAATTACACAAAAGATGCGCCATTGATTCCTGGCATGCACCGCACGATCGACAATGTTGTGTTGGGTAGAGTTGCATTTTGTGTAGCTAGTGGTTAGTAGCAAAATTCCATGTGAGCGCTCCAATCAAGAAGCGAGCTTTTGTTCTACCGTTTGCATAGATGTACTTACTCCATTCTCCTCGTCGTTCCCTAGGAGGGATTTGGAGTGTTTAATCCCGGTATTTTATTCCATTCAGGTCTGTTTTTGACATGCTCTTTAATGGCTGTGTTTATAAAATTGCTAATTCATCTGCTTTATGTTTGTTGAATGTTTATTGTTAATACGACAACAATGAACAACATATATTGTGCTATGACTGCAAATTACTATCACTTCGGGTGGTCTCTACAACCATAAACTTGCTAGACAATTGCACAAGTGAAATATAAACGGGAGACTCCAGTTTCAATTTACATCACTTAAATCAATATAATTAGGCGACTTTTAGTTCGCTCTAGCGCCTTCATATATTGCCGCAATCGTAAACATTAATTTAATATGGCCTGGCTTTCTTGACAGTTAGAAATTAGGTAATAAGGGCCTGGTGAGACGAGTGGGCGGGAGCAACGGGACAGAATGGCCTCAGTAGATACAGTCACAAAAATTAGGCGACTGATGTTGTTCCAAACGACGCAAAATTGAGGAAGCGTTAGGTTATTAAAGATTAATAATTAGTGGAACACCTGCGACTAAATTGAAATAGATCGTGTTTTGATATCACACATGCTTAAATTGCATTACATATTAGGAATGGCAGTGATTTGTTCCAAATTACTATTTTAATACTTACTAATAAGTAGTAGTGAAACGAGACTTGGAGAAGTTTTAGGTATGTCAAAAAAAAAGCCGTTTGTAAATGTTAAATTTAAAGTTTATAATCAAAGTGCCGTTTATTACATTTATGTATGTTTTAAAAAATAAAGGCTAATTATGATTAATTATTGACTTATGCAGAATTGAGAAAAAATTCTAACTGTTCTTAGGTAAAATGTCTCTCTCCAAAAAATAGTCACGAATTAATATTATTCCATATAAATCTTAATGTCGTGATGAATACAGTACAAATAGAAAGTTGACACGACGGAGCACCCACGTCAGGGCTCATCAATGACAGAATATGAATCCGAAAATCCGGACGCACGTGTTAACAATTAAAAGCCTTAGTTTAACAAATGACGGCTTCAACAATTATACTTGGTCACGCCGATTACTAACTCATAACGGTCCGACGGACAGATCTCAAATTATAGTTTAGATACGGTGGTTTCGCACCCACACATTTCCGCATTTGAGCGGTTTAATGATGTGATATTATATTACAATATTGTGACTAGCCATCCAATAGAGATCAGTCAATGGACATCATTTAATTGGTTCTTGAATGAACGTGATATGGCCACATAATAGTTGTCGTGGGTTGCGTCGTCAAACTTTTTTATTTTGATTTTTAGGTTTCGAAAGGCGTTTTTAATTGGAGTCCAAAGGTTGTGGATGTGCGATGCAGACTTGCGAAAGATATTGAACGATCCTGTGATGTTATGTCACGAACACGGGGCGGCGCAAGCGCCGAGAGCGACCCGCGTGGGCGGCGGCGCCAGAGAGAAGGGTATTATTGTGCTATCGATACATCGATAAGTTTCAAATCGACATCGATATGTTAAAATTAATTCTTATCTATAGTTTGATATATATCTAATACTGTTTACGCATAGTACGGCATTAAGTATAATATAAAATGTAGAGCACTAAAACATGACATTTAGAATTACTTATTTACGAAATAATATCGACCTACATTAAGATAAGTTATTCAAATACTCACACACAAACAAACAAAGCTTAACCCATTTATTTGATAATAGGTAATAAAATACGCTTCAATTTAATTTTGAAGAATTGTAAATAAATTAAAATTATCTTTTATCCGCAGACAGTAAGCATATATTATTTTAAATGTTTTTTAACGATTTTATTATAATACTTATTACAGAAAATAGACGTATAACTGACAGCAAGCACCAACCATGACCTAATAGAGTTTTCTACCAGTAGTATGTACCTTTAATGAGCCATTGTTTGTAGCTCCTGCAATTAAAGCAGTTCCGGTACTTCTAACCTAAATATACCCAGTAAAATCATCATCATCCCACTTCCCAGCCTTCATACGTCCCACTCCTAGGCACCGGGCTTCTTACACGGGAGAAACACTTAAGGAGTATACCTATGTATAAGGAGTATACATATTGTTTTTTTTAAATATTTGGAGCTATTTACTATTTACAAATATATATATACCAGTGCTATTCAAATTTATTAAAAGTATTTTAGTAGATTTTTGAAAATACAAGACTATCGATAAAAGAATTGATCTCACCACTAGCCGACGCGCGCGCAATCTTTCGCTAAACCCGTAGCGGCTGTGGCGACAGACAACATAAGGTCACAAACGGTCCCATAAGCACGGGCCTTAAAATATATAGCCTTGTAGTACGTTAAATGTCTAATGCCATTTCATTTGCCGTCTCCCATACAACGAGCTTGAATAGCAAGCGAGCCTTTGCATCGTCGATTTTTAGACTCGTGTTATGTGTGGAGGTTTTATAAAATTGTTGTTATAGCCGATGTTTCATGATGTTATGAAGGGTTATTCATAATATCATGGAACATCGCTTTCTGTTTATTTATTTTTAGTTCTATACAAAAGATTTTCTATTTGTTCCGTACTGTTAAAGGCTAAAATTTAAGAGGTATTTATAACGGGTGTTCAAGTTATGTTTAGTGTTAAGTATTTTGCTTGTTTTTCAGGAATTTTTAAATATTGTGAATGATGTATTTAGTGTAAGATTTTTGTGCTGTGTAGGTTTAAGAGTAGGAATAATATTCTTAAGACACAACAGTAGTGGGAGAACACATATTCCGGAAAGTTACTGTTCTCCTAGTGTAAGTTACCATCGAATTGAATTGAAAACGTACACACGACAACACGTCAAGTGTAACAGTTGCACTAAGAAAGCAGCCTCTATTACGAACGCAGTAAGGGCGGTCTCAAGGTCAAACTGTTACGCTTGATCTGCTGTCGACTGTACATCGTCGTGATCACGACTTATACTAAAAATAAGTTACGCGTTAGTTTAATTATTGATTTCAGGACACCCAGTGTAAGCACTAGGGTTACTGAAATGAATAATTAAACTTTCGAATGTTGTAATAAGTTATTGTGCTAATAGAAATTGTACTGCATAGTCATTTCTAGAAAAAATAAAACTGACTTCAAAACACTAAAAAGGAAAAAAAAAATTAAATTTCAGTACTTACCTCCCAAATGTATTTTTTGGAGTTGGTGCTTCACTTTCTATTTTTTCTGGAAACAGCTTAGCACCAACTCCAAAAAATACATTTGGGAGGTAAGTAGGTACCTAGGTACTGAAATTTAATTATTTTTTCCCTGTTAGTGTTTTGAAGTCGGTTTTATTTTTGTTAAAAAATATTTTTTTCACATTTTTCAGTGATTTTCTAAGGTCAAAGCAAGATGGGTGACCGTCAGCACTATCGACTTGTCTGTCTCTCAGTCCTTGGTTGAAATACACAGTGAATGAATAATCTACTAACTCCTAACCGTTAAGGAGTTGTACCTATAAAAAATTTGGTTTGCCCTCGATTTCCTTGAGATCCCATCATCAGATCCTGACTTAGTGACAATGGAACCACCTCTGGATTATACTTTATCGAATGAAAAAAGAATTTTGAAAATCGGTTCACAATTGACCAGGATATCGGTGAACATACATACAAACAAAATACATAGAGTGGCACATATAACTTCCTTCTTTTCTTAAGTCGGTTAAAAAACCAGCAAGACTTGAGTCTTCAAAAATATGTCTTTGTAACTACTGATATGCCGATCTTGCTCCAGTTTTTCAAAAATGGCATCAAGTTACTCTTGACTTATTTTGAATGAATTTCACTTTGAAATGGCAGTATAAAACTGTTAATGAAATACTTATACCAGCTCCCCGCAAAATCATACTTTTCATACTACCGCAGGTACATATACAAATATTTTAAGTGTATAGAATATATCTTTTCAGACTTAGGTAACTGTACATAAGTATAATAGAAGAATTTTATTACTCTCTGGGTTTATTATTAACAAAATAATATATTATGTTTGTAAGATATTTAGCTCATTTTTGGTTTCCTATTTTTTGTTAATAGATGCCTATAAGGGTTTGAGTGAAATAGATTATAGATAATACTCAAGATAGCTGCGTTATAGAGTATCTATTTAAAGTTTACTTGCTGTATAGATAACTGGTTACTTTTAAAGTATCGGCCGGAAGTATACATGTATGTGTGCCGTACCTACTCTAAATAATTATTATGTATTTGTTCCGTTCAAAGACTTTACAATAACTATTTGTTATGTCGTTTTAGTGATGTAGAACTTTTAGTAGTTGTTCGTAGATAGAGTAAAAAATACAAAATAATTTATGTTAGATTTTAAGGGATAAAGTACTATATTAACTTTGATTGAAAAAAATCACGAAATAGCACAAAATTCAGATATTACACCTTAATTTACTATAAAAAATAAATAAAACCTTTAATATCAGAAAAATAGAAATAAAATCACTTTACTAGATTGAACTAGCGTTTGATAAGATGTTTCTTTATATCTTTAAATTAATAAATTACAGCTGTCGTGGGAATAGTTTGTAGAAAAATTTTCAGATTAATAAAACAAAAATATAATACATAATTTGGGTTTTAGTATACCTACCCGGTAATGCAAATAAAGAAGATTCATCTAACACTGATGAATATAGGCACTGCGATAAGTAAAAGATATGATTATGATGTTGGGTGGTTTGCTTAGTATTTCGATATTGAGTAAACTGAAGCTTATATAAATTACATACTATACATGAAAACAACTAAAGTCGCTTCAAAATTATCTATATTAATCTAAAGCAGAAATCTCTCTTACGATCGGCAGGTAAGACTTAGTGTATATAGCAATGGCATTACCATGGCAAGCCGACCTCACACGCGTAATGCCATCAAAATTAATGACCGTCCTTACTTTCTGTTTGGTTGGACATTACGGTTCATCATTATTCCGTACGTTATGGAGATGCAACGCTGTCATTGTGAAATGCGCTTCGGACGCGTATTTGCTAAGAGCACTGTCTGTAATAAATGGCGAGAAAGATTCAACCATTTTTTTGTTTTATTATTATAATGTTTTAATTTAAACTCATACCTACAAATACCTATAGAGACCGTAATAGCGCTCTATTGCGGCATGTAAGGAACACATTGGAGGTTGTACCAAAAATCACTACGCTGATTCATGATCGTCATTAATTATTATTAATTTTGTTGAACGTTGTTTTTAAATTAAATCATATGGCCCGCGAGATGATAGCGTAGAGTAGTACATCATATTATGACGTACTAGGATAGTTGATCATCTATTTCTGCTGGCTGAAAGGGAGAGCCATTTTAATTTTGTGACAGCATAACTTGAATACAATAGTAAAAGAGTTCAGTATCCATCCACATTATATTTTAATGCGAAACTCTGTTTGTCTGTTAACTTATTACGCCTAAATCTCTTAACTGATTTAAATAAAATGTGCTGTGGAGATAATTTGGGAGCCTGGGAAGGAAAAAAGATACTTTTTTGAGTGGTAACTAACACGAACACGGGCGTCAACTAGTTTCAAATAAATTATTTAGCGTTGTGTGTTAAGTAAAGTGTATGTATGTATAACCAAATTATTATTCCCTGATCCAATTAAGGCGGCGCATTTAAATTATAATAATCTGAGAAGCACATGAAAACAATAGATTTTATATTATGAGTGAGCCCCTGCGGGCCATCAAAAGATAAATGGATAAGACAATTGTATGAATCGCTATCTGAACATAACTTTTTAAATTACTCGTATCCCCCCCCCCCCGGCTCCGCCCGCGTGGTTGTCGGTTATCGTTCCAAAAAGTATCCTTCGCTTACGAAGATAGTTGAGGGCCTTAGTCATTAACTTTACTTTAAATTGGTATTAGTAAGTTAGTACATCCGCGGCTCAGGCTTGCGCAGGCGCATTCGATGAATGGACACAGCCCCCCGGCCGCCGCGCCCCGCCCCCCATTGTTTCGGCGACAGATTATAATAATTTCCCGGCAAATCAAAAGCGTTTGGGAATCGAACGATCGGCACCGCTGATGTTATTAAATCAATGTACCTAGGAAGACTGGTCTTGTTTGATAGTTAAATATTTATTAAATGCATTAAAATATTCATTTTATAATAATCATCATCATATGGGAGAAACACACGACGAGTTTGGGCCATAACACCTCCACGCGGGCCCAATGCGGATTGCTTGGTTTTCGTTATCAAAACGCTCAAAACCAAAACTATAGGCCACCGAGCTTCTCATGAATGCTTAAATACATTGTGCAACTAAATACAGCAATGCTAATGAAACAGTATCTACACCATTAATTCAGAAAAAAAGAGGAATAATTTACAAATCAAGATACCTGTGCATTGCAACTAGTACATAGGCACACGCTCACACACATACCCATACACAAGTAGAGAATTAAGGGTTGATACTGTTTCCTGTGCTCGTTTGACGGCTAAGATTGATCTCTATTTCCAGTATACTGCCAGCATAACGCTTAGTCTTGATTTTTACAGGGTATGCATCGCGTGAGTAGTGTTGAGTGCCTAAGCTGCTAGAAGCGTCTCTAGACTACGGTAACCGTTCACCTTGCTTGTTGGGGCTTGTTTGCCACCAATATCGTATGAATAAAATAGTCAGACGTCAAGAATCCTAGCGATGGATAATGCGTCAAGTGCTTACCAAAAGAAAGATCAAATGCATGAGCAAACTTAAATATATAATAAATATAAACATCTCGCTACCTTTCTTGCTCATCACTCATACATTTTAATTCATTCATTTTAGTTCGTAATGTATTGTGATTTTGCTACATCTATTACTTTTCTTTTACTATTTATTAATTAAAACTGCTGACATCAGATAGGTACTAAGAAAAATTTTAAAACTTATTATTTGCATTTTTTTTAATTTTTTTATACAAGTATCAACATTTTTAAATCGTCATAAATAGCACTCTAAGGTTGTATCTGATGCGACATGCATATTTGAGAACAATGCATTCCAGCTAAATGTAGGGTACATTTCCCGATGGATTGTACCTCAAATATTGATTAACTAGCTCACATAAAAATGAATCTTATACAAATAATATTATTGTTCATTTTCGCGTGATTGTTATCACACGTAACACCGGTAGCAGAGCTTACGAAGCCCAGGCAACGTTGATACGTTGACGTGTATATTGCAATTAGACGAAAAAGTTTCTTTTGGTACTGTTTTAAAGGTTCCTTTTAAGTTTTAAATAGGGTGGGTTTATGACTTTTCGATTTAAGAAATAGAAGTCAATACAGGTAGCTGGCGGACAATAAGCGATCTGTCATGTTGTTAAATAGATGTCGTGATTATACAGTTTGGTAAGAATGGGCCTTGGGTCGAATTCCGATCAGGTTTGCGTTTAAATCACTAAGGTTGGAATCAAAATAAGATAATTTCTTAATACGTAATCATAAAGAAATGTAACTATCACCACACTAGCAAATAATATACATAAACGCGACACTGGCGATTTTTTTATTATTATCTTCTGCAAAAAAATAATAGGTACTAATACTAATTGTGATCTTTCTCAAATTAAGCATCAATTAAAGCCTATGTTGCAGATACTTATATTTTCTCCGTTATCTAACGGAGAAAATATTAATTATTATAATGGAACATTCAAATATTAGAATTATACTAAATAAACAAACAAATATCCATGACTCATAAACAAATTTCAATTCAACAAACATCTGCCTCTCCCAGGATATGAAACCCAAATCTTTGCCATAGTAGACAGAGCTACTGATGACACGCCCAAACGGCAGTCAAATATAGTAAATCCTATTTCTATAGCTTACGATCAAAGCGTACCTACAAGTGTTAAGAGCTTACTTGTATGTTTAGAATAAAAAGTGAGATAGTATCTTAATATATCTGCACGTATTTTATTTGCTTAAACAAAGGGCGATCAAATTGCAAAAGCTTGTAAGCAATATGTTTACGTCTGGTAGTGTATTTTTTTAAATATTTTTTTGTCGACAGAACCCAAAGATTTTGGCCTAAAAAATTACATGACGCACAGGGCAAACTATTTGTAATCAGCGGATGATGTGCTTAGTCCTGGAGATAGAGTGTATGTTATTTTAAGTTATTAAATGTTTTATCGAGTTAAAAACTTTCTTCGATATTTCCATAGCCATAACAACCATACATTGTGTTAATAATTATAAAATAAAGTAGGTTGTTAACGGTCACGACGATGTCACAGAGGTGACATATTTCTGTCCATGAAAAAGTAGGTAGCAAATTTTTATTTTCAATATTGAATCACCCTAACTGTATATAGGCGTTATAGCTAACACCCCAAATCCATACAGGACCTGTCACGCTAAATATATACAGGGCGTTATAAGTTATATCTAACAAAATTGGATTACTTACTCCTAATGCAAGTCATGTCTTATTTGAAAAATAATGAGTTCGATTTCCAGTCACTAAATCAAAAGTCAAATAAAGTTTCAACTCTATTTTGTCATGGAGTCCCATCTTCCTGCAGCACATGCCAGCGTGTACTAGGTATGTCATACTGCTGAGGAAAGCCTTTCACAAAACCCTAGCGCATTTAGTTTTGAATAAAGAAATAATAACTTCTGAAATTTTAGTTGATTATGAAACTTGGTTTGCCACCAAGACCAATTACTACCAAATTTATTCCTCAAATGATTAATGCACCAAACTCCTATAAAATGTAGATTAGAGCTATATTGGAAATAGTTGCGGTAAGATAACACATACTATTCTTATTGTGATGATTGTACGAAGTTCAACGTATTGAAAAAAAAGAATCAATTTTGTAAAAAATATTCACTGATGAATCATATCCCTTCTCATTTTTATAACTGTCATGATTTTAGAAAAAAAATATGTTACAAACTATAAGCTGATTGCTATCTCCGATACTATCTAGAAGGTATGTACAGCCGGGAACTCATGAGTTTAAATTAATCATGTTTAATAGACTCGTCTTCGCTAACTTGTGTTGAGTAACAAGCCAATATATCTATTAATCTGTACACTTAGGTATGTTTACTTATTTGCAGATACGATAAATCATTTGACAGTAATCTTTAGGCTTTGATGAACACACTATTATGTTTATGAGATACAAACTTATAATTTCCTAAAAATGTTTCGTAATTTCTTTCACAATTTTTGTTATGTCCCAACTGGTATTACACTTTGTTTAATATATTTATAGTCGAACAATAGTAAAAAATATGGATGTCTGTCTGCATCTCCTCACAAACTGTTAAATAATGTTCAACTCATTTCTCGCATTGCGAAACTTCAATAGCACCTAATGGCAATAGACTTCATCTCAAGTGTTTTCAATGGATGTGTGTGTGTTTGTGTTTATGTTCCATATGTAGAATATGTCGGAAAATTATTTATATGTTTTTTTTCTACATAAATATTTAAAATTATCCTTTAAATTCTTGCACCCATTTCTAAGTTCCCTTTAAATATTTATACCATCTTATCTCGCCTGGAATAAGGCCAATTTTATTGTTTTTGCGTTTGTAGCTTTGTATTGTTTATTTTGTCTCTATTCTTGAATAATGAATATTATTTATTATTTTTATTTATGAACTTCCTGTTCAAGTAATGACCTCTTCATTGCATGCTTAGTGTACTACCGAAAGTGTTGCATCATTAAATTGGGCGGACGGACAGCGGAGTCTTAGTGATAGGATCCCGTTTTACCCTTTGGGTTCGAAACCCTAAAAAATTACGTTAGTTTTTAAAAGTTAAACAGATGAAGGTGTATCTTCTCGCTCTATATATTTTCATGATCGTCACAGTCTTCCTACAGCCAGTGCAGTATGCGTTTTTTTTTTTTATACAAAACACGACAAATGACTCAACACCACCTGATGTGAAGCGGTAAGAAGAGTCCATATGCGAAGACAGCTAGTGCAGTTCAGACACTGCTCTAGCTGCCTCCATTTTGCCGGCCCGAAAGGTGCTTTTTCACGCCGCTTTTGAAGGAACCCATGTTATAGGAAGGAGGGAACACATGGGCTGGCAAAGAATTTCAAGTTCTGGAAGTTCGACAAAGAAAAGAGCTACTAAATTTCTTTGTACGTGATGTTGAGGTGGAGACAGTGAATTGATGACTCCGAAGACCGGCACGCGTGCTCCTGAGTAGGAAGGGGGAAGGTGGGATAAGGTCAAATAACTCCTCAGAACACTCTTACACACTCTCAGTATGGCTTACAAGAACATATTATGTTCTTGTAAGCCATACTTTTAATTTGGGTCGTTTTCGGAGGTCGTAAATCACATAAAATTCTATCTGCAGGTCGCTGTCCTCTTGATGCATTGCGTTTGCGTCTCTGTTGATTAACATAATTAATTTGTCACCTCACGATTGCCGGATAAAGGTTTTGTTTAATAAATTAGTAGTTTCACATGTTTTGTGTGGGCTAGATGTTGGTGATTAGAGTGTTCTGATAGATTGTATTAATTAATTAAGGTGAAAGCTATTTTGAAAAAAATGCCATCCCGTGAGAAATGTCACAGAATATATCGACAGAGTATTCATTCTTGATTTTTTTATTTTCATCCCTACTGCCTTGACATAAGTAAGAGTATAAGAAACAGAATATACCTACATTTGAAATAGATTAAGTACTACTATTTTGATGATCTTTAATATGTCTTCATCTTTTTTGTTAATGACCGTAAAAACCTTTCCAAATTAGTCTCATTCCATAGAATAATCTTGTAACTCGATACATATAGTGTTACCACAATTAAGTAAGCAATCGAAACAGTTTTTTCTAAGAAAAAGAACCTTAATTGAGATTGGAATTCAAATAGATATGTTGTGGGCTCCCAACGCCGTAATTTAGATAAAAAGGCGTGTGTCCCGGCAGTGCATAAATACGACATGTCCAAACAACGTTATCGAGTGACCACCTTGGTGTTCAAGATATTAATGGACCCCGAGATAGGATATTTGAAGAATGAAATTTATGGCGCTAAGTATACTGTTTCGCATAAAAATAAGACATTTAACAAATGACAGCAACGGTTTTGATATTAGAGGTTTTACGACAAAATAAAATACATTGGAAACCTTTTTAGCTAGTGACAAGTTTAGCATTTGTTCGGTGAAATTTTAGTTAAAACATTGTTCAACATGGTTTGATTTTCCATTTGATATGAGTGGGAGAATAGTCCAACAGAGATTTCATGAAAATAGATTTAATACGCTTATTACATAGGTACGTAAGGACAATATATATGTATATCCCAACACTTATACATTTTTAAACAAAGAAACAAAACACTATGAAGCATATTTAGCTGCGATCTTCTGTGAGGTGAAAGTGCTAGTGCCAAAAGAGCACTCATTAATTTCAGTGGTAATAACCTCTTTGGGGGAGGCCTATGCCCAGCAGTGGGCGTCTCTCGGCTGAAATGATGAACCACTATAAACATCACATATTAAAATAAATACATTTTTAACTTAGGTAAAGACCCCAGTTATGGACAATAACCTAATGATGGACAGTATAAATAAAATACATTTTTAACTAAGGTAAAGGTAAGGCAACCTTCGACCATGAAGACTAGACCACCCACTTGACATTTTAAATAAGTTTTCTCAGCTGCGGCCATTTTCTTACAAATCAGGTGCAGTATTTCTATATTATTAAACTTTGGAATGATTTTGAATGTGACAACTAAATATTGATGAAGTAAATAGCCGTAATTCTAAAAAGAGTAAAAATGCAGAAATTAACAAAAATTGTTCTTAATCCGTGCATGTTACCTTACGGATCCTGTGCTTACGACTGTTAATTACAAAGAAAATGGAGCCCAGTATTTAGGCAACGACTATAGAACCTTGAAGATTAGGTCGAGCGTAGTTAATATTTGCAATTAGCACAGAAAACTGGTTAAATAGTAAAATAAAAGTGAAAGTTCATAAATATCAACTCTCGACGAAGAATTTTAACGCCTGCTTATTTCACTACATAAGTACTACATGAGCAGACGTTAAAATCATCTTCAACTTTTCCATTCTCCTTTTTGCTCCTTTACTGTATGTACTGAAATACGCTGAGTAAATACTTGTAAAAGTGTTCTTCTGGATTCACCCTCTATCCTGATCTGCTCGTTCAGGATAGAGGGTGCTATCCTGAACGAGCGGTGAGATGAACTTTGCTATAAAAACGTTAAGAAGAAGGATAGAAATCGGTAAAGAAATTAGTAGTTTATACCTAGTGCTCCGGTGGCGTTGTAGTAATCGCGTCTGGCTGGACATCAGGAGACGCGGGTTCGAGTCCCGCCTGGAGCATAGGTATATTTTTTCATCGTTTTATTTCTTTATTTGTAATTTTTACAATACGCTAAGTAATTCAGTTATAATACATAAAATAATAAGGAGAGATTCAATACGAAATATAAAATAACCAAGATATGGTATTTGCATAAAAACTGCGGCTTTAGTCGGTACCTTATAGTGAACTTGTTAGGTAGGGCGGCAGAAGTAACAGATTATAAACAGGGACTGTTAGCGTTATGGCACCCCAACCCTTTTTCAAAACTAGTTAATTATTATGATCATAGTCAATAATCATTATTGACCTTATAAAATGATCAATAGAAACCGATAGCCGAAAGGGTTTCCGATGTAAACCTTAAAAAACAAAGCCAATCAGTCTAATAAAGGATAATTAAAAAACAAATTTTATAGAGTGCACCCTTCACGCATTGCACCAGTATTTTGAATTAATCAAATGGTTTATGGGAAGTGTCGGTGCACTTGATAGGGTTAGGCAGAATGATCAAACGTCATTGTGTGATTTGTTCCGGGAGTGGAGGGTTAAGGCCGGGTGCCATAAACAGTCGGTTTACGACGGCTGAACTGGGAACCACCGATCCGATTAGGCGCGAATTGTTTTTGATAATGATGTTAATTGGTTAGAGCGCCACCTGTGGAAATGGGGATGTTCACTATTATAAAAAAAACAATCAGATTAAACAATAGTTTGAATTTGAGTTCTATGTCGAACGGAATTATAGCGTCAATGGAGTGAAAACAATGCAGAGAAAAAGATATTTTTCATACTCTTCATTTGTTATTCCCTTTTTGGAAAACTAAATTGTTTTTGTTTGTTTTTGTTTATTTCAAGAATGTTTTTATTTTCGTTGCGCTAGTTTAAGCTATCCTATCATGGTTACGAGCGATGTTATAAAACTCTTCACCTTTTAATATTTAATGCGGATAAACATTTCCAATATTTGTTTTCTTTTGAAAAATGCTCATAGTAAGATCGTGTCAATATTCCAAACGTTGCATTCGGCCGAGGCAGACAGGAATAGAGATATGGATGATTGACTCGGCGAGGTAAAAAAACAAAATGCGGTCGCACGTGAAAAGTAAGCGAAAACAAACAAATTATTATATTAAAAAATAACTAATTAAGAATACAAAAAACACTTTTACACGATGGTGAATATTAATCTCTAATGTATAAAATTCTCGTGTCACAAATTTAGTTACCATACGCCTCCGAAACGCTTTGACTGATTTTCATGAAATTTTGTATGTATATTCAGTAAGTCTAAGAATCGGCTACTATCTATTTATTTGATTTATCGTCAATTTTTTTTTTCTTGACCGGTTTTCATGAAATTTTTTATAGGTTTATTTAGTAGGTCTGAGAATCAGCTACTATCAATTTTTATAAATAATTGTTGGACATTTCTTTTGGGAGGGTCAGGGAAGGATATGTATATTTAAAGTAATTTCCTATTGAATACATATTATAGTTTCCCAATAATCTCAAGAAGTCTTCTGAAATAAAACATATCGGGAAATACTTTTAATAGTGTTTTGCGACCTATGGCATAACATATTCAATAAAACAAAAATTGAATTGAATATGTTATGCCATAGGTCGCTGAAAGATCTTACGAAACTGAAAATCAGATATACATTTCTGTATATCTTTATCTAGACCAGAGTAGAACCAAAACACTATTAAAAGTATTTCCCGATATGTTTTATTTCAGAAGACTTAAAAGTGCGAATTTTAATGCCCACAGGTTTAATAAAGGAAGCCGCCTTCATCTATTTCTCGGTCGTGCACGTCAATGTAAGAACCTTTACACTGAAAGTTAAAAGGCGTGTCTGTTACCTGGCTGCTTTAGACATACGTTGATAAACTTCTTTAGGCGGTGCTATTACCTTAAAAAAAACATCAATCTTAATCAATGCTTTGAGATAACCCATTAAAGAAAATATATCAATAATTTTATTTAACCTACTAATTATTTAGTAATTAAAATAGAATAAAACTAGAAAAATTTCACGTCCTGAGGCAGGAATCGAACCCGCGACCTTTCGCAATCCGGGCGACTGCTCTGACCACTGAGCCACCCAGGACTTGGGATATCCCTGTGAAACTCTTCTAGTCTATCTTGTATTTGCGTTTATGAGCTAACGTCATTTATAATAATGTTTAAATCAAAAATTAAGAATACTAATTATTTTTTGAAAATGTTAATTTTTCTTATGGTAATTTCATTTTGGTTACCTTTTGTTACCGAAAGTGTAAGTGTGAGAAAAATTCGGATAGTTAATCATGTACACTATCTTAAAAAGTCGAAAAAAAACTTCTGAATCCGGTACCCATTTAATAATTCAATTTTATGTATAGCTTGTACAAAATTCCAAATTATTCATAGATTTCACCATTCGATCTACTTTGGCAAAATGGCGGGCGGTTTATAAGTCAAATAAACGTCACCAAAGTGACATAGGCGCCATCATGAACATTTGGCAGTGTAGGAGTTTTTTCAATAAAAATTCTTGTTGTACCACGAAACAAATAAAAGCAAATAAATAGAAAATGCATAGTTGAAAACTGCTTTGCATATTTTAGCCTATTTTTTAGTAAAGTGTATATAGCTGGCCGGGTCGCCATACATTTTTGGAAAATATCTTTAGTTTTCATTGGCACCGAAATATTTATGAGATTTAAAATTAAAACCTCATCCTCCTTCATATTTGATTAGACGGTAATATAACTTAGCAATTATGGTGAAATTATTATCATACCTACTGTACTTACATAATTAATAAAATAAAACTGTAACTATTATACGTATGTATATTGCACCGGCATAAGCGTTTCGGGATTTGTACCACATAAATCATGAATATTTATAATCACACTATTTACCACCAAATTATAATACACCATGCAATAACGCTATAATTTGTATAATAGCGTACATTGCATTCGTTTTTATTCCTGTTATTATGTAAGACGCGTACGATGTCTAATATGCAATTAAAATTTTTGTCCGTCTGTCAAAACGTCTTTCAGTGGCAGGGGATGAGCGCAAACCGATGACGTGTGATATATAGACCCTGTTATTATTGTTCATATCATAGAAATAAACACGCCTATTATGTGTAAGTAATGAAAATATTTTAAATTTCTCTGGAACCGTTTTAGAGATTGCATAATTTGGGTTATTTGTTAAATAAGAAGTTTGTATTTCAAACGCAAAAAAGGTTTGTAGTTTACATTTAACACAAATATTCATTACTAGTTTTCGATTTAAGTATGCAAAAATTCTTAGCGAACCATTTCATCAATCGGTAAACCGAATTAGGAGTCCGGTTTATCGATTTCGCAGTTTAAGTTATGGTTGTCTGGTAGAAATCGCTTCTAGCGATAAAACACTGCCTTTTTGCCATATTGTGTTTGTTTTATCTTTGTGATTTATATATAAATGAGCAAAATAAATAAATTCTATCTATTTATTATTAATTATATTTTTTTGTTAGTAGATTATTTATTAATTATTCTGAAAAAGATTACGATTGAAACTTATTTGTTATTATGTTCTCGAATAGGTTTGACTGCCAGTACAGTCGACAGCACATCAAGCGTATCAGTTTGACCTTGAGACCGCCCTTACGGCGTTCGTAACAGAGGCGGCTTTTGTAGTGCAACTGTTACACTTGATGTGCTGTCGTGTACATGAATAATTGCTCTAGTGTTACTAACGAACAGATTATCAAATATAAATTAATTAATAAATAGGAATTTTAAGTTCGAATTTAAGTTTATTTTAATTATGATAAAAAATACCTAAAATGTATTTTACTTTAATTTAATTTAACGTAAAGGAAATTAATTACCTTAATTTAATTTAAATTACTATAATTTAATTTGATTTTATTTAATTTAATGTATCACATAACGTAAAATCTATAACCATGGTGTTGTAATAAATGAATTCTATTCTATTCTACCTAATATTTTTTATGGTGTTGTCATTGTGATTTTAAAGCCAAATACCTGTCTTATACAACCACTATACCACCACTACTTAGCATATAAATATTATAATTATGTTATCAAAAACAATCCCTAATCAATTGACTTCTTCGGTAACCATCGTCTTCCCGTAACCATAGTCACTGTAAGTGTACTCTTAATGTAATTAAAACGTCGTCGTCGGTCATAAAATATTTTTTATTTTTCATTTGGTAGAATAACAAAATACAGATTAGAATCAAAGCTCAATTTTGTTTCATGTGCATACAACTTTTCTTGCTTATTTTTAGGGTGCAGTAAACTAAGATAATTTGTACTTAAATACCTTAATAAGAAATACTATGATAAAAATAAATTGTATATAAGTACTGAATTTAACAAATACTAAGCCTCTATCATTAAAAAGTCAGTAATGAAAATTCAAAAGAAAGAAGGCTTTCATTACAAATGTCTCTGTGATTGCATGAACAATCTTACAACCAACACATTCAAGCTTCAAGCACACACACACACACACCGACACAGCGACTCATTAAAGGGCTATTTTTCGATTAAAAGGGATATTTTCTAATTAAACGCGAGATAAATCCTAATGTGACTTTGTTTCAGAAACAATAAATATTTAGTTTTTTACCATGTATTTATCCTAAATAATCAAAACCGGAAATGGGATAATTTTAATAGGGTAACTAAAGTAAAATCGTGATGATCCATAAAATACTTCATGGGATATCGATTCATCAAATATTAGATCCGTAGAAAGGAAATAATCAGCATTTTTATTCGAATAGGTATCGGAAATATGACTAATTGAACTATTCATAGCTATGATAATTACACAATGTTACCTCATATTAATAATTTCTATTTTGTCTCTCTATTGTTAGGCATTTCTAACATACAAAAGAAGCTTATGAAATGTAACAGTTAGCTTAATTAAGCAAGTTCATGATGTTAAATCCCAAGTTGGGTATTACGCTAAATGACTTTGCCGTAACTTATATCATAAATTAGTTTTGTGACCAATTTTTTTTTTTTTGGCTACTTAGGTAATAATAGTAAAATTAAATCTTCTTCTGACCAAAACCTTTAATTTTATTCATTTATTTTATTTATTTAATCCTAGTATCCGTCAGCGGCGCCGCCCTAGTGGATTATTAGGATGTAATTAATTTTCATGGCAAATTTTATTTAAATTGGCTCAACGGCTTAGGAGTGAAAACGTAACAAATAGACGGACAGAGATACTTCCGCGATAATAATATTAGTATGTTTAAAAACACCAAGCTATCCATACTATCCATATCTATCTATACTATATTATATATATACGAAATGCGAAAGTGTGTCTGTCTGCCTGTCTGTTACCTCTTCACGATTAAACCACTCTGACAACCACTAGCTTAATTAGAAGATATGTAAGTGTAGCTAATATCGCCTACATTTTCAAAGAATGTGTCTAAAAAGTTATAGAAATGTACACCTTTCGCTAGAGTATACGTAAACCACTAAAAGCCATTAAGGGTAAGCCTCCTATAATTGGCGATACTGTTGTTTTTTTATTTGTAAGGAGCTATTTGATTGACGTGGCCACTACGTCTTTTTGACAAGACTGACGTATTTTATTCCTAGCATGTCGGTACAGGATGCTCTGTCTAGTTTATTTAAACAAATGTTTTAATTTTGCGAAACAAACGTTACTCGATCTAAACTACAAAACATTTATTTTTGTAACAAAGGCATATCGTTATGTATATACCAGGTCTATATTGAAGCCAAGTTTGGTAATAAGGTGGTATAAGTTTTTATAAAAGAGTAAGGTAATTTGATTTGCTAAATTTCGTTTCCGAAACATTATAGAATTAATAATACAATTTTAATATTCCCAAAACCTTCCCGCATATTGCACAGGGTAGTAACTTTACTAAGTTAATAGAAAGGTACAAAAATAATGCTCGCTTCATTTAGTAACTTACTTAAAACGTCTTTACTCGTACAGGAGAATGTCGAGAGTTCTGATAAATCGATTAAAATCACCACAAACTCCAGAGCATCCTGTCTCTCGCATTCCTTCGCAGATGCGTATCGATGCATTATCGTTCGGTAATCGAGCTTTTACAAAAAGGTGTAACAGAAGCCCAGCGCAAATGGAACAGCCTAATGACTGCCCCTTAAACTAATTTAAACCGATCGTGTTAACTGCGTATTACCCGGGTAATTGCCAATTTGTTTTAATTTATTATTTACGAGCACCTCCTTAGTAAGCTTATTTAGGCAGTGTGTATTCTATGTTTAGAGGCTTTGTTTGTCGCTTTAAAGGTCTGATTTATACTAGTGAACGCCCACGGCTCGTGAAAGGTGGTCACTAAAGGCATAATAAATTTTTGAACGTTGCTAAAAATCATGTTCCTAGAAAAAGTCAAGCTAATTTAGGAACCATAGAAATAAAACAATAAAAGTGCTTGATTAGTGCAAATGCCGACGTCTCAACAAACAGAATAAAATTCAAACTGTTAATCGGCACAGGTAAAACATTATTTGCTTATTCATCGGTTCCGTAAACAAGCCCCAACAATTCTCAAATATCTTAACGCCATTTTAAATCAAACAAGAACTCTAACGCCAAGGTATTTAACTCTGACAGCCAAATTGCCCATCAATATTGAAATTTGAAGGTAAGAACACGAACTGGTAAGCTACCGCTTAATCAGTGTAATGATTTACGGACAAATTAATATTTTGTAAGGAACAGCTTCATATTATGTATTTAAATCTGAAAAGCAATGCCAATTGTTAAAAAAAAACAAAATCGATATCATTATGTATAGACACGTATAGGTAGTAAACAAGCCTTTGGAAAATATACTTTCATATCAGTATGTACTTATATAAGTATGTATGTTGTATAGATGATTAATTCGCAGGAACATTCAACATTCAACGGCTGCGAGACGAAAGTCTCAAAAAATAAAAAATAAATTAATTCTTTAACAACGATATTACAAGACTATTGCTATTACAGTGGCTGAGACCTCCTTTTAAGTAAAAATTATACTTGTACTAGGAGACCTCGCTCTTCCTCAGTGCTATTAGAATTGCCTTTTAGCTAACTTATTACTCTCACATAAGTCTGATACAACATTTAAACAAAAACTAACGCTTTTAACTTGATACTAATACGATTTAATGCTAAAATATTCGTGCTGGTCTGGTTTTATAATGACCTAGTGAATTTGTTTCGCTGGGAGCTATTTCTAATCAGTTTTAAAGACACATTTTTATTTAATACAAGGAATGCCAGAAATGTTATTGAATATTGTACAGACACAGTCATTAACTCATATTGTTATCGTGATTACAATCAAAAGACAGCTTATTTCTGCTGACGATTGCACGTAGGGTCATAGAATGCTGGTCTGCATAGAACCCTGCGTATCACCCATCCCCCTATTACATATAATTATCTAATCTAAAACCTTTTAACCGAAGCGAGAAGTTCTGAGAAGCGATATCTTTTGAGATCGTGGGATCGGCGGAACATTGTACAAGCTAATTACAGATTTGGCTATCTATCACTATGGATGGACAGAGCATTAGATAAAGGTCATGGTATATAAATCTTGAGGGCATTTCATTAATAAGGCGAAAGTATATGATTTTTTTTAAATTCCGTGTTTATATCTTGGGTTTTTTGTAGTAATGTTCATTGGTTTTTGCGACGAATCATGACTGATCCTGAAGACTTACTGATTTACAGTATTCATACAGCATCGAAATGATATTGGTCTCTTACGTCAATGCGATAGGCTTCAAAATAGCTTACATAATTTTGAAGCTGTACAGTATTTATTTGACAGCGACTGTCACTAGTCGGCTAGACTTAGGAATTTTAGTCGAAATTCATTATTGTATTTTTCTGGAAGCCACTAAGGGCTCTGTTGAACTGTTATCAAATAAAAAAAAATTGAATATATTTTGAATGTATTATGTGTTCCTCATATTATTAAATTAGATATAGGCGGGTAATACTAGGCTACTAAAATTACTAAAGCTTTTCATTACCAACTGATTTGTTCAAACAATTTAATTAAGCACAAAACCATTAACTACTGCAAAATATACGATTCAATAACCTCAATGTAATCAGTAGATTGATCTCCGATCGATAAATCAATAGGTAACTAAACAATAGCCACCTGATTGATGGTCCATCAGGGAGTTAAGTAGTCAGTTGCTATAATTATAGGCAACGGGCCGACGATGAAACGCCATAACATTTTGACATTACAATGGAAAGAGAAGTGTTTAGAAAAAGAATGCTTTCCAAACGGTTTTAGAGACTCACATATTTTCCTAGATATATTTAGTAGTATAGGTATTTTTTTATCTTTGTGACTTATTGAAATGAAAATAACAACAAGAATTATTTTCATAGTGGATGCTTGTGTAGCTGCTAATTATATTGTATTCTGTAGGTGTACATTATATACTTCACTCCCTGTGAAAATTGCTGTAAAATTGTAAAAAGAAATTTGTAAAGAGCTTCCATCATATAATATAATGTCTAGAGTCTAGCTAGATAGAGCGTCGACAGCGGTCGCACTTCGGAAAAGATATCAACCACTAATGGATTATATCTGCAACTCCTTGCTCAGTGTCAGAAGTGAGCCTAGCAGTGGGACTGACAAGAAGGCTGTTGATGATCTATTGCATTCATTGTTTTTAAAGACATTATTTTCATCTTCAGTAAAGTACGATGACAGTGAGAATAATAATTAAAAAAAATTGCTTCTCATTATAAAAATCCCACTGAAATTGCACTACGAAATTTTATTTTATTTTCATTTTTGCAAATTTTACCCAATTAAACGGGTAATTTTTATGAGTGCCGGTAACCACTTATAAGCACATAGAAACTCAGGCCAAAGGACTTGCATCTAGGCTATGTAATTTTAATTAAAAAAAAACATAGAAACTTAAAATTGACGCGGCACGGTATCCGTACACACACAAGCGTATGACAACTGGCCCTTTTTATTCTTCTGTTTTGTACCGCACCATCTAGATTTTTTAAAGTTGTTTTCATTTAGAACAATGATTTCATGATTTTAATTGATCTTATTGTTGATATACCATTAAAATAACTTCCGAAGACATTTACATGTACATTTACAACAAAGTCTCGCAGACATAAAGGATATTTAACGAGGTCGAGAAATATAATCCCAGATCGTATACACAGTCATAAAACTCTCCATGTCCGAGAATCAATCGTCAATGTTGCGTTTATGTGCTGAGAAAATGAATAAAATCGATTTCAGACTCGTTTTCTTTTATCTATTAACCTGTATCGCTGAATCACTTTATTTCACAGCCTCAGCTATAAGAAATTCAAGGATAATGTTTTATTTTAAAAGAAAATACCTTTGTTGTTTGCGTGAGCCCGATCGAAGCATTTTACCCAAAATGGGTAGAAAAGTTTATGTAATTATATTCAACACAATTATATCTCACTGATGAGCAGAGGTCATCAGTGAGGAATGAAGAATTCCGGTCCATAGCACCACCACGTCGGCAAAGCACGAGTTGGTGCGGGTGAAAACCTAGTAATATCTTCATCTTCTTATTGGAAAATACACTCACATTTTCCAATGTTTACATTCTTTTTTATTACACTTTGTCTGTGCAAAAGTTGAATAAAGTGTAGGCATACCTATTCCTATTAGGTAGCCATGTTTCACATATCCAGAGCTTCAGGATTTCTCCACGACCTTCAATATGGTAGTATTCACGCCACATTTCCCTACTCATCAGAAATGCTTATTCCAGCTTTCTGAATCTGTTTTGTACATTTCTATACGTATTTAAGCCAATATTGCTATTTGCTTATTTAATTAATATTCCTTTTACTTTTAACACATATTCTTCTTCATTCCGTTTTAGACTTTGTGTGAAAATTTCGTGCTGAGCGGCAACACTTAGAAACTTTTATTAGATAATAATTCATTTTTGTACCACCTTGGCTTCCAAAAAAAAAAAAAAACTTTGGTTTTTCCAAACTTTCTAAAGCATAATCCAATTTCATACTGGATTGAAATATTAGTCAAACACTCCTGTTTGACTTATGTTGAATACTTCTCAACGAAGATATTTGCACCATTACAACGTCAATGTAAGTATGTAGGTGCACAGCGTTTCTGAGAAGTCAATCCATCACAATACATTGCTAATTTTATTGCAAACTCACCACAAAAAACGGCTCCCGTTAAAGTTAAATGTTGAACAATAATTAAGTGGAGATTCAAACCTGATTTCATTTTATGATGAGCAACAATGTTCCTACTACCGAAACCGCTTATTATAAATGAGCTTAAATATTAGGTCTGCTAAATCCTATGTAATTTGCCAACGTCATAAAATATACGTTGAGAGTTACCGTCCCGGATTAGACACGAAGTGATTAGTTCGTTATGAGAGGTTTAAAATAATTTTGTACATCTTATAAACTAATCAATAATCTAAACAATAAATTTAGGACTTGCACTGTCGGAGCTGTACCTACATACTATTAATGGTATAACTATACCATGACTATGCATGTGCATAATGCAATTGAGATTGTCTTATTGATATAACAGATTATTATTTATAATCAATTAAATCATAATAATTGGTATGAGAACTATGAGAAGCGCGTTGCCGTAGTAATTTTATCGCTTTGGTTAGGATATCGGAAACATAACAGCTTTCGCCAAGGCTATTCCCAGCAGGAATATAGCTATGTTAATTTAAGAACCAGAAACAAAATATACAATTTTGGTACTGGCTCCGACTACAGCCGTGGAGATGTTAATGTCCAAAATCTGCTGTAAAGGGCCGAATCCAGATGCTGAGTGTGATGATTGAAACCGAATTGATTTAATTTTAAGACGAACATAAAAGTAAAAGGAGATAGTAAAAGTTACTATAGGATTTAGACCAGCCCATGTGCTTTTTTTTACTATAGTTATATTCGTAAGAATCTATCTTAACTTATCATTTCCATAAGTCTTGATTGACAGAAGCAGCCAAAAAATGTTTTAATTTTCTAAAAAACATCACAGAGCTCGCCTTTTTGGGGAAAACAATATGTCAATGCCATAATACAATTTTGTTTTTTCCGACATTACGCGGAGTATTGTCGCTTTATTTCTTCATAACTATGGTGAATCAATTTCGCGGTTCAAAATACAGACTGACAATTTTAATAAATGTCAATTTGACATTTTTAACAGCGATAATGTGGATATGGACTATGCACTTTATGAGTTATATGTTGCCATTTTATACAATACTTAGGTATATCATTACATTATTTTTTTTCAATAAAATAAAAGAGTTTTGTGTTATTTAATGGAAACCATGCCATTCAATACATTATTGTGTACAGTCCGAAATGGTGCTCATGATCTGGCCCAAAACCTTATCATCTCCTTTAATTTTTAATTATAACTTGCTACTAAGAGCGATTTGTTTAAGATTTTAGAAATCTTTTAAACAATGAAACCTAGCTTTTGTCAAGTGAAGATGATTAACTAGATACAGATGTTCGAGATAATATGATAATATAAATTTGAATAAAACTGAAACAATTCGCATTACTGTCCGATTTTAAGGAGAGTGTATTTTAAAATACTTGCAATCATAAATTAATAAGATTACGCATCATGCAGAAAGTTACGAGTAGAGCGGCGACATCGACATGTTTCGATTATTGAATAAGCATCGATGCGTCGAATCGATTACAAGCGAGCATCAACCGAGTAGTTGCAAGTTCGTCCTTCGAGACGAAGGATTTAACAAGAGGTTTTGCGATGTCGTACTTTTTGTTCTGGGAATTATGAACGGCTTTATGCAAGAAGCCTCTAGTATCAAAATTTAAAAAAAATTTTTTCTGTAAATATTGAACCAAACCCTATTCATTACTTGTAGATGATAAAGTTAGTTTTGTAACTAATTAGAACCAAAGGTAACTTCAAGCATATTTACTTATTCTTTCATACCCGCAGTTTACAAATACAGTGAAAATTAAAAGCTTATAATATCTATGTAATGTAGTTTTTAGAAGCTGTGTATTTTTACGTTAATTAAAATAAAATGTTCGATATTTTTTAATATTTTATGCTAATAACTGTTGCGAAAAATAATCAAAATCCTTCCCAGGGTCTCAAAGTATATTCATACTAAATTTCACCTAAATCGGCTTAGCGGTTGAAGCGTGAAAAACTAAAAGACAGACAGACAGACAGAGTATGAATGTTTGAAAAATAATTTAGTAAAATATCTATACTACAAAAAAAACGTAACCGGTTGGAACCGTACTCGCGTACTATTATGATCCGGGGGACTTCTGTGACCGAATTTCTTTTTTGTCTCTGCTTTGACGTTATAATGTTCCATTTTTTTTAATGTCTGATGTTTACCATAAACTCTAGATGTATTTCAAAATCCTAATATTTTCCGATACCTCAAATATTTTTCATGTGACCCCGTGTACACATTTTAATATTCTTCTTACAATTTTCTAGACCCAAATCTTGAGGCAATTTTATTTCACATAGTGCTTCTTTCTGTTTTCCACTTCCTTTAATTACTTCCTTTCATTGTAACGATTACCAAAGTATTTTATTGCTGACTTCACGCGCATAAGTCCTTTTATTGCGCGCAAGCCAGCTGACGCTAGTAGTATCGCTATCGGAACATGATCGCGACGACAAATCGAGATGCGCGCGCGCCGTTATTCCGCGCCGCTGCCCACCCCGTCCGATCCTATCCGAGAGCCTATTTGTATTATAACTGATAGCAAGGCTTCACAGGATGAACGTTGAAACTCTACTACTATAATTGATGCAGTCGGCAACTCAGAAGAACACAATAGGGACTAATATGAATTATAAGTTATCGAATTTCGTAAGCTTATGTGTTTAAAAATGTTCAATGTAACATTTATAAATTATACAATTTTAAAAACTCTGTTGATTGAGTATAACAACTAGTTGATTGTTTCTATAGTGCAATTGAAAGTTTTAATCGAGCAATAGCTAAGATGGATGGACGTACATAAGTCACTCAATCCCGCCAGAACGGCTGAAAGGATCTGGACGCAATTTGGCTGAGAAATAAATTATAATCTTCTCTTTAAACTTTCCTGCGAGATGACACAGACGATACCTATTAAATATAAATGGTCATCCCTCAGATTTCATATTGTTTTAGACTACATATACTACAGTCAGTCTATTGTAACAAATTGAGAGTTATCAAAGCCATTATTAAATTTTCAAAATATTTATCAGCATAATTTCTTTGTCCGCAGTCGTTCATTGTTTGTGTCGAGAGAGACCATACAGGTCTTACTTGAATTATACCCGAGATACACTGCGCTGAAAACGAAGTGAGAAAGTATCTAAATCAAGCTCTTATCCTTGGTAAAAATACAGAACCATAAATTGAGAGCAATCAATTGCCTTGTCCCATCAACAATAAAGTGCGTAAGGATTTACTTGACGCCAGCGTGCCACGTGACAGCGAATCCTAAACTAACGATATAAAAGACCCAGCATTCCCTTGATATTCAATAAAACGAATGTGTTGTGAAGCGCCTGGACTCAAAGGATCTTGACACTATTGCGGATCTGTTGGGTTAAGGGATCAGTTTATGCTGGTGCTGTTTTTGAAGGTGTTATCGCTGTAGTACATTAGTGGCGAGTTGACACGACCAGTCTTCTGTGAGGGCAGAGCTTGTATTAGCGGCCTCTAATTTATTGGGAACGATAGGACGACGGACGCCGGCCACCCTGACCATGGATCCATTCACACCGGGAGAGTGATTGTAGGAATAATGGAAAGGTACACTATTTTCATTTTGTTTATAGTTAATTTCAATGAACGGCATGGTTTGCTTTGTCAAAAGTTAACTACATAAATTACAGGGGCAAACAGGTTACGTTTGAGGTGTTTTAGAAATTGTTTGACCCTGGCTATGAAGAAACATAGTAAAACATTCAACAACAATATTCAACGTAAAGTCGTAAAAAGTCGTATTATGAAATTGACATTTAGTTATCTTCAAAAGGGCGACCTTTGTGATGTTGTTTAGCAAATTAAAATATTTTTTTGCCGCTTCTATTAGTCAAAATTTTATGGAAATGATAAGGTAACATGGATTCTTAAAAAAATACTGTACGAAAAAATGGTTCTCATGAGCTGGTGCAAATCCCATAGAATCTTTTACTATCTCCTTTGTTTTAATTAAATGTTTAAAGAATTATGCTAATTAAGTACATCCAAATCAAAACCGTTCAAAATTAGATAATGTTCAGATTTTATACGAATTTGATTTGAAAAAAAGAAATGATTTTAAAGCTGTTTAAAATATAGGTTAGTCTGAACTCTATCTCTAACTCTAATATTTCTTATAATTTTTAAATTTAATAATGTTGATTATTGAATAATAACATTAATCATTTAAATAATTATGGGTGAAACCTCCACCATAATATCTTCTCCCAAAAGAAAATTAAATGATCATTTTGAACTGATCAGCTTTTACCGTCGTGCCTCTACATTTTTATTAACACCCCAAACCCGATAAACAGGATACGGGAAATATATTTATTTGTCCAATCATCGAATATAAGGGGTGTTCTCCGGTTACACCAAATGATTCCGGTATGGCAATCGTCCCGGTGATTTGTTGTGATAATCTACAATAATAAATTACATACTCCGCTTCACGATTGAGCTGCCTCAGCGAGACACAAGATTCTTTTCTTCTTTTTTACTTTTTTCAGCGAGTTTTGATTTAATCTGTATTCGCGTTGGAGACAGGTTTTTAAGTAGAGAAATTGAGAGTGAAAGCTTAATATAATTTAAGATTTATTGGTGACAGAGAAATCTTGTAAGAATTAATTTTATTAATTATAGAAAAATAATTTCACCAACCTGACAAATTAAAAAATCTAAGTCCTCACAGATGTTTGGTGGACAGTAAATAAAATCAAGTTTTCTTTTAACGTAAGCAATAGAATTAAGCTGTAGGCATGTAAAAGGAGCACTATTGAGATTAATGTAAAACTACGAAAATCTTCGGTATTATTTTTTTGCCAAACCAGGTTGCCCACGTCCATGTTATTTACCATAATAGCTTAAACCCTAATAAAAAAGATATTAACATAAAACAAAGACAACGTTGGGACACCCACACCGAGGTGCTTTTGTTTCATCTATCGCGCGAATTAGTGATGTGCTTTTGTTAATCGATAAATTATAAATTATGCTGTTTTTAGAAAATAGCATTTAAATTTCCTCTCGTTACCAACGTGTGGCTTCAGTGCTATGTAGTTGGTGGACTTTTAAAATGTTAAGGTTTCAATTCTTTAATTAATTATTTTTATACGTAGTGTCATACAAATTTTAATTAAGACGTACTAAACTGATCCGAAAGGATCACAATTTGATTTTTTTGATAGCCAAATTTCCTAAATTTTTCGTATCTTGCCCATCTCTACGCACCTAGGTGATCGCGGAAGCCATTCAGTTGCTAAACCTGGTCTAATAATGCCTTCTAAAATATGGTGAAGGCAGGTAATAAAGATGGACGCGTCAAGTCGCTTTTAACGCACACTTATCGGAAGAATACGTGGGGAGAGGTTATTATTGTGTTAATAGTGTTTAACTGTCCCCTGTCGCCCCCGATTGACTTATTGCTAGTTGCGGTATTTAGAAATTAATTGATGGGTGACTGGAACAAATTGTTATCAACAAAATTTACAGCTAATTCTATAAATTTATTGGCCTATTATTATGTGTCGAATATTAATACAGCTAAACATTAACAAATTTTTATGCTTACATTGGTATGGGCATTCTATATTTTGCAAATTAATACTATTACTAAAGTTGACGAAATTTCAAATTGTCTTTGTTTAGAGCCGGTTTACGACAAAAGTCAATGACCCTGCCTATAAACACCAGAACAGTACTTACCTACTCAAAAATGTTAAAATTCAACCCGAGATTAAAAGATGTACCGAGTACTTTTCATATATTTATTTTCGTATACTTAAAAGAAAGCGCTAAGTTAATAAAATTCTGCTATCATTATTATTGTAAGTAGGTAAGTACAATATCACCGTATAAAAATTTAAATATGACATGGATCCTTTTTTCTATTCTGTTATTTATTCTTTATATTTTGTATAAACCTTAAGAGTCGATAAGTATACATGATACCTACGGCTGTTTTTTAAATAGCAACATTGTGTTGAAAAACACCAACTTAGATGTTTTTTAACACAATGTTAAAGAACACCTGTGTAGGTAGTGTTAGGGCAGTCACCTGGATTGTGAAAAAAATAACTGAAAGTAAAAGTTTCCGGGTTCGATCCCCACGCCAGGACGTGACATTTTTCTGGTTTAGAATTTTTCTGTGTAATAAAATATATTTACATAGAAAAAATCTATTTTCAGAAATTTATAATAATGTTAAAATAAAATTAAGAAGAATACCTATAGGTGTTGAAAAATAAATCTATTCAATACAAATTGCACTGAACATTAGATGTGTTGGAGTCTGTACAATTTATGTTAACACAAGGAAAGTTAGTACATTAACAGGTTTAACGGGTGTCAATTGGATTTTATAGGCTTTTTACACGCCTCGTGCCTTTACGATGGAATCTAAATTGAAGTTCTCGGGGTCCGTGACTTTTAGCGATTTTTCCTTTGAGATGCGGAGAATAGATGTGATTGAAGTTGTGGAACAAGATTAGTAGGTTTTATTGAATCTAAAAGTTTTGTTAAATCAAAGTACGTAAGTTTTTTTAATAGGCATCTGACGACAACATCTAATCTGTGCCACAACCTCACCTTTCGTCTCTTACGTCGTTAACTATAGCAAACCAATTGTGTCTGGTTTGTATAATTTACAGATTAAATGACATTTGTTACCTACATTGGAGCCTCGAATAGGTCTGAGTTGTAACAATTGGTGACACTTATAACGTAATTTTTCCATACAAACGTATAATAACATTCCGAAATCTAGTATTGTCACGAGCAACACTGTTTAGATGGTAATTGGATGGTAAACATATACTGTCGTAGCAGCACTGTTGGCAATGCTGTGTTGCCTACCCTTTAAAATCATAAAAAAGTATTATATTGACAAAATATGAGGTGAGTCCCCCTCATCCAATATTAAGCTTCTATCATGACGGCCACGTTATCGAAAGTGTTAACTAGCTGCCATATCCCCACATTCCACAATGGACAGTCCGATCAGGAGCGTTGAACCAGGCTGCGCAGACGCATTCCGATTCGATGGGAGAGACCATTTTTCAGTAGTGGAATCATATGGTGATATGATGATGATATTTTTTTATACAACTAGATGACAAACAAGCTGACGGCCCACCTGATGGTAAGCGGTTACCGCCGCCCATAGACACCTGCAATAACAAGGGAAAATCACTTGATGCAGATTGCAGGTGCGTTATGATTATTAAAAATATGCCATATTGATTGAAAAACATTCCCCATCGTGGGTATTTATCATTCGATTTGCAACATTATTTTCTTCCTCATAAATAAATAAATAAAATATAAGCACCTAAGAAGTTTCTGTGAGTCCACAAGCCCACAAGCCACAAGCCTTTAGAGGATTTCAAGGCGACAACGCCGGCATCCCGGTCTCCAGGGAGGAGGAGCCAGACGAAAAAGATTTTTATGATGCCTATTAGTTGCAAGTTATATTCCGTGCTAAATAAGTAAGCTAAACCTTTCAAATAAGGACCGACATGCCCCGTAGCACCGTCAATATTTTCGTCATTTTTGCATCCGCTCGTGAGAATTTCCCGTATTTCTTTCTACGGCTATACATTTTTTCCCTCGTTAATAAAAAAAGTTTTTTCCACAAAAGCAATTTTAAAAAATTCAACTGACTTCAAAACACTAAAAAGAAAAAATAATTACACATCTCATGAAACTCACTTACTTAAGTCCAAAACCTGTTTAAGAGATACTAAGTACCTAAATTCAATTTTATATAGTAGGTATAATTATTTTTCAGTTATTTTTACTTATATTTTTTATTACTTTATTTTTTTTATTTAATTTATCTAGAGCCTTACTGGCGAGCTCGGTGGCGTACTGGTTTGAGCGTTCTGGTTTCGATTATGAAAACAAAGCAACATTCGCCATGGTTGGTCCCAGGATGGGTCAGTCAAATTTACAATCTCAAGCTCCTTTGTGCACGTTAAGCCATTGATCCCGGTTGTTACTGCAGCCGCTTTAACCCACCAACCCGCATTAGGCCACCGTGGTGGTGTTATGGCCCATACTCTCTTGTGTTTCTCCCATGTAGAATGGCCTGTGCCCAGCAGTGGGACGTATATAGGTAGATGATGATGAGAGCTTAACTGCATACAGACATTAAACAATATGTATATTGGCAAATTTTAGAATTACGCTTTTCTTGTGACGATACGCACTTAAGTGTGGTATCAGTCACTAAGAAAACGTATCGTTGAAGTTTAAAATTTAAGCCAACTTCAAACCACTAAAAAGAAAAGATGAGACCTGCGTGGAAAATCACACAAATACTTATACAAACATACATACAATACACTTATGAAATTTGGCACCCATGCTTAGAAGCTGGTATAGACTCATTCATATACACAAAAACCCTTTCGGCTGCCATGGTAATTTGGTTTTGTAACTAGTTATAAAGGAAGAAATTGTCGTCTTGTCTTGTAAAGTTACAAACACAGACTTTTTTGTCTTTTCTCTTCTCGAAACTTTTTACTATCTACGCCATTTTCTTTACCAATAACTTAAAAAAAATCAAATTGAAAACCTCCTTTTATTGAAGCCAGTTAAAAATCTAAATTATACTACGTTTTCTCTACCACCTCAAAGTCCAAATTACTATATTTTTCAATAAAGAATCTCATGGTGGCCCATAGATATACCACTTAATTGAGGCGTCATGATATATAGTGACAGTTCAGCAACTGCTCTGACGCCGTAAAACTGTTATCTTGGCTATAACTCAAATTGTAAACTGTGCTTAGCGCTTCTACATTGTCAGGATCGGTGGCCTTTGCGCTTAGGCGTGGCAATTCACTTAGGAATTTCATTATTATCATTCAAGTGGAATTAAAAACTTAATACCGCTCTGAGTATTCATCATTTGCAATAAATAATCTGTATTTTGTAAAAGTAGGTAATACCATTTTTGCAATTAGTCTGAGAGACACCGTTGTAGTCCTACAGATATTTATGAGGTCCGCAAAAGGCGTGGGTAAAAGTTTTATAACAATAATGCTCGTGTTCACTAACATTCGCCTAGTGTTAGAGTCTCTTAGAGATTTTTATCTCAGTCTATCTAAAGGAGATAAAAAGAGACAAATGTCGTAAAGACTCTCCGAAGCTTAGGGAATGGTTAGTGAAAACGGACATAAAATAATTAAAATAATTATTTAGATAATTATGAACCTTGTGAAAAATGTAAGAGAGGAGGATTTTATTTCAATTACTTCTTTGTTTTTATGTATAGGTTCAAAATAAGAATTATAAACTAAATTTGTTAGTAAAGACACTACGTAAAGGCTAATGTAATTGAAAAATAAACTAGCTATATCTAGAGCGATTATTTAACATTTAAAAATAAGGGCCAAGTTTTACCAAGCTTTCTATACCCTCATGTAGTTGTTACTGAGTAGTTAGGTACTTATTGTTGAGGAGGAAGTAGTTATATATAATATATATATATATATAATAGTGCTCTAAGTAACGCATTAGAGGTACCAAGGATTAGGAGATCAGAAAGAATAAAAAAGGCACCAGTAAGGTTAGACCTTTGATTGCTTCTTTAATTTTTTAGAGTAATCAAAAATAAAAAGGGGGACAAATTATATATATTTAATCTATGTAAAATGTTCATGAGAGGCATTGAGAGCTCTATGGCAGCTCAATATAATCTATGGGATTGTGTGAATTAAAAACGACTTTGGTAATAAAATAAAGAATTAATAAAATAACGAAGTGTTTTACAATATATATTATTTAGAATATACAAAAAAAATATTTGGAATATTTACAATATATACAAAAAAAAAACTCCTAATTTTTCATGTCAATAATTTGATGTATAAATTGCAACTTAACACTAACTGGAGGCGTGGAGGATAGAGGCGCTGGATACCGAAATACAGGCTCTCCACCTAGTTCGGTAACGGATGCTGCATAATATTTGTGTAACGTGTTTAGATTAAATTTTTTATTTCAAGCTTATATTTATCCGTAACAGTTTATTTTGGTCAATAAATATATTATTATTAATAATAATAATAATTATAATAAAATACACAAGGTTAAGAGGGAATATTTATATTTTACAAGATTGTTTCGCTATTATTAGTACAAATCATTAAGGCAAAGTTTTAACCATCTGTTGTCAATTGAAGACCAGTAGTGATGTAATTTTGGCGCATTCTTCAAACATGGGCGTAAACATACTTGACTATAATTATAGTCGATTAAAAATTACACATCCACTAATATTGTGGATACCAACTTGTGAAACCTAAAATAAAATAATAATATACTTGTCACTTTAATTTGGTACTATTATTTTTTGTTGGATTCAATATACCTACGGCATTTTTGCTTTCAACATGGCATCACCAATCAGTGCTAGAATAAAATGAGGGCTCAAAATTGTGGCTCTGGACAAAAAGTGACAATTTAAATTAAATTCCATTCCCACAAATCATAAAAACTGTAGCACATCGACCAAAATTTTTGTGAGAATTTTATCACATAACCATTGGATTACATCTGAATCAGGGTCTAACAGATGCCACAAATATTTAACAACAACAGAGGATAAGAATAGAGATCAGTATTTATCTTAACACACTCAACTAAAATGTTTAGACAAATATCTAATAGTTATAATAAACAAAATATTCACCCGGTTAAGAAGCTTGCTTGACTTATTAATTTGTGACAAAGATCCCACTATAGAAAGAACTCCAAAGCGAATAAGTTTACTCACTTTGAAAGGTCAGTCTAAGTTTGCGTTAGAAAATCGTGCTATCCGTAAGATCTTTCTTTTGTACAGGTAGGCGAGGGTTGAAAAAATGAAGTAATAATCCGACCACAAGCCTATATGATAATCTGATGGTAACGCCATTTTGTCCTGTGTGGTTTCGTGTAAAAAACGTGTGACATGATTATCGGTAAACCTGTGCACAAAAAAATATTAAGTTAGGTTTCCATGCGTAATAGCACCGAATATTTTGATTCGATATTGTTTTGCTTTTTCGAGAGAATTTCGGCTAAAAAGTTTATTGTTTATTACTTGTTACATTAAAAAGTTGTAATGTCACATTTGTCACATTTTATTTTCATTTCGGCTCTATAATTATTTTTTCGCAAATTGAACGATATTAACAACATGAAAGTCTTATATTTATGGATTTATGTAAGACAATAAAAGTAGACAAGTTATAAGCAGACAATAATAAAATTCACACTATTGGGACAAATTCAAAGCTAGACTTGTTGATTCATAAATTATGCAAAATCTTTTTATATTGTTAGATTTTATATCTGGATACAATGTCAATGGCATCCTTTTACATGTATTTATTCTTTTATGGATGAGAGACTTAAATATAGAATAAATAAGTAATTACCTACAGTATTAAAGAATACATAGGGAAAGCTTCCAACCTTACACCAAACAGAGTGAAATTTAAAATAATACCTTTATATTGAACAAAATGTCTTAATATTTTTTCTCTGCCATGTAAACCAACGCTGAACCAATTATAAGGGCGCGGTCACTTGCTACGTTTCCGATAAGGGATGAAAGTAATACTAGCGATAACATCGGGGTCCGCTCGTTAGCCGCAATAAAAACTTTTTTGTTACAATTGGAGCGAATTTTTTCTGCAGTCTAGTCTGACGCCAATTTGTCGTACGAAACGTTGTTTTGATTTAGACGGGTATTTAAGGTAGGAAGTCCAACTTCGAGTTACAAAAGGGATAAGGTATACCGTGTGTTACAGAATTACGGAATAAAATTGAGAATTCTGAGATTGCGGGGAGTCGATATCATAGTAGGTATACGCGCGTTGTGTTTGTGTGAGAGTACGTGGTATATTTGTAGTGTCGTACGATACGCATTTTAAAAAAATAAAAGCAAGGAAAAAGTAGGAAAATAAAAGTGGTCTGAAAGGTGTCTAAACTTACAGTAGTAACTCTTGACAAGGAACACAACCACCCCTTAATTATTTTTTGTACTTTCGTAACACACTGTATAATTACTGTTGATAACAGTTTTTATCTTTTCTTTTGGAGCTTAGAGAGAAACTACAATAATTATAGAACACATACGCATTAAGAACTATAATTTGTCACTCTCATAAACGATTGATAAAAGATATGAGTAATATTATATATTAAGTTATGTGTTGATTTGAAACAAAAACATTATTAATTATAAAACTTTGCTAGAAATACACTTACTAATGATAGTAGTAGGTTATATTAACGATACTAAAGTAGCCGTGAATATTATTAGGTAGAACAAAAATAAAGGTAAAGATGATAATAATTGCACCTTCGCGAGATGTCCAAAAGCTTCACTCGATAAACGAAAGTTGAATTTTAATATTAAATTATTCAAAGTACTTGAATGACATCATCACGAAAGAAACAACTGCTTATAAATACCTTGCCTTTCAGTGAACGCATTCGGTCATGCCCCACCCATCAGGTCACATTAATTACATACTACCAGTATAATTAATTAACTTCCTAAATTATAATTTAATTATACGTATTGAGCTTTTTGCATTCTGATTATCATGAATATCCTTCAGTTTTTGTTTACAGACTATGAAGTGCACCTAATTTATTGTAGATGGTTTTGCATTTCGGCCGGTTTCCAATTGTAATTGTTTGTCTTTTATATATAAGCCGTTGAGGTTTTTTCTGGGCAATAAGTTCTAAGCACAGAATACGTAACGTTATTGAGTGAAGAAAATTGGTATCACACTAGGTAGGCAGGCCCGTATGTCGGGTCGTCTGGGTACCACCGGCTTTCTTACTTGGGCCGTAAAACAGATCACCATGTTTCGGATTGAAGGGAAAGGTAAGCAGTGTAATTACTGGGCATGGAAGGCATTCAATCTTAGGCCTTTGGATGACAACGCACCTGTCTGCAATACCCAGTGATTTTTTTACTTGATATTGCAAGCGACCCCAGACCACCTCCGCTAAAGGCACGGGACTTATCTAGGAGTTTTAGCGGGTATTCCTAGGTTCAGTTTAGACGCTGGGTGATCCTCGCACATACCCGCTGCATTACGAGCGGCGGGAAGGTCCGTCATTGGATTTATCCTGTTAAAAAAAACTTAACAGTGTTATCACCTAAGTAAGTTCATCTCATCTAAGCCACTAGTATAATTTTAAATGGCACGAATGACATTAATTTCTTTTCACGGTATTAGTTTTTGCTTAATTTAAACATTTACTGCGTCTTTGGTAAAGAATAATAACTAATGTAATATGAAACAGAAAAGCTCATATTATTATAAGTATACTTCACAGTCACTGTGATTTCTGCAACGAATATTTTACATTATTTATATTTTGATTCACCTTAATAATGGGTTTGAAATGTTACCATTCAAAAACATATTAATACGATAACAAACTTAACGACAAAATCACATTTTACCGTAAATAAAGTTGTCAGAATCTTTAAATTGCCCGCTATCTCTATGAACACCGAGAAATTTCCACCCTACTACATTGATAATACGACATTATCTCCTTTACATCATGAATGTAATCCTCTGTGTCTAATGTACTCAGCACAGTACTTAATTAAGTCATATCTCGTCTTCAGACGAGTTAAGTATCATAGAGGGTGGTATGTAATGATTCTGTTTACTACACTTCTGTTTACATTGCATTGCTGGCGGCACTGGTAACATTTCTACGACTAATGACGCTAATATAGACGCCATATGGTAATTGCGCGCTTCAGGGTGGCAATCCTATTAATATGAGCATATTAAAAGTAAAGTTTTATGAGAATAACGTTTAGTTTTCTGCTACACATGTACGTTTTCTGCTTATAAATATTGTGAGTGGGTGAATTCACAGGTCTGGTTTAGGAGATAAATTTGAGAATAGGCAGTAGGTACTGTTACATTAATTGATAAGTCAATGGGTTTCACGTAAGACCATAAAAAAATGGTATAGTCTATGTATTTTAATACCATTTTTGAAGGTTTGCAATATTTATTTTTAGAATGATAGCAACGAGGCTGACACGTCAAAAGTGGGTATTATCGTTGCCCAAGACTGTTTTACATTATACGAGAGTTGAAAAAAACATAAAACCTCTTTATTGTTATTAGAAATATAATGGTCACATATGCAGTTACGCTCTTATTATCACAAGGGTTTTTGTAATCTGGGAATCACCCACTTAACACAATAGGTTTCCAATTTGTATCTGAGCGCCAGTAAACTAGTAAAGGGAAATTCTTAGGGTTATCCCCAGTCCTCGGTAGCTCAGTGGTCAAAGCAGTCACTGGACTGTGAATGCAGTAGGGCCGGTTCCCACCTCAGTTTTTTTTATACTACTAGATGACAAACAAGCTGACGGCCCACTTGATGGTAAGCGGTTACCGTCGCCTATAGACACCTGCAATAACAAGGAAAAATCACTTGATATTGCAGGTGCGTTGTCATCCTGGGGCGTAAGATGAAATGCCGTCCATGCCCAGTAATTACACTGGCTACCTTTCCCTTCAATCCGAAACACAGCAAACTATTTCACTGCTGAAATAAGAAAGGCGGTGGTACCTACCCAGACGACCCTACATACGGGCCTACCACCTAGTAAACCTAGTAGTAGATAGAGGTTTTTCTGGTCTATACTGGGTCTGGCTCTTGAAAAGTCTCCAAAACGAAAGCAGATGGCAGTGCTGGTCATCCTTAACACGACTTGTGAAAAAATAAATTTGAAATCGCGAAAAGAGCTTTTCGACCTTATCCCACCTTCTCCCTTCCTATTTAGAAGCACGCGTGCCGGTCTTCGGAGACATCAGTTCACTGTCTCCACCTCAACATCACGCTCAAAGTTCAGTAACTCGTTTCTTTGTCGTATTTCCAAAACTTGGAATTCTTTTTTTGAAAAAGATTTGCATTGATCGAGATCGTAGTAAGTCCATTTACTTTATGAAGGTAATTAGGTGTTTTGAATATGACGAGGTTAGCTAGCACCCCTTGCTACAAGGCCACTCGGTTAGCTGTGTCGGATTCGAGTCCCAGTCGGGACGGATGTTTGTGTGAGAAACACAAACATTTCTTCTCAGGTCATGATTCTTTATACATTTTTTTTATACAACTAGATGACAAACAAGCTGACGGCCCACCTGGTGGTAAGCGGTTACCGCCGCCTATAGAAACCTGCAATAACAAGGAAAAGCACTTGATATTGCAGGTGCGTTGTCATCCTGAGGCCTAAGATAAAATGCCGTCCATGCCCAGTAATTACACTGGCTACCTTTCCCTTCAATCCGAAACACAGCGAGCTGTTTCACGGCGGAAATAAGAAAGGCGGCGGTACCTACGCAGGCGACCCTACATATGGGTCTACCACCTAGTAATACATATATACATAAATACATATATGTATTTATATGTGTACATTTGTTGGGTTATGATAGGTGTGACTGTGAGTGTAAGAATATTAAGTTAGAAATATCATTTGGAGTCACCCGAAGCGTTCGGAATTACCTACCCCACTATGCCCTACATAGATAATTTAAATTAATTCAATTTCATATTAATGTCTTCTTAATTTTAGATTTCTTATTTATAAATTAACAATGACTATTTATTTCAAACTTACAGCACATTTCTCCTATAGACTATGACGGAACAAGACCTATGGTTAGTAATTTAGTATAAAAACATACAGTGATGGTGCCAGACAATTCCGAGTTATTGTTCCCCATAACAATAGGGTTGGAGATGAGAGCACTAAACAAAACAAATCGCAGCCACAAATAATATCGGCTGTGCTTAGTGTTCGGTTGTGGGACGCGTGCGCACGCGTTGATGTCGTATCACTTTCTAGTATGTACAGTTTGCAGAGAAAAAACACTTTGTGGTGGTTTTCTTACTAGTATTTATTTATTTAACAAATTATGTACACACAGAAACTACAAAGACAATATAAACAAGGAAAACTCAGCGTTAAATAACTGTTTAAGAAGAGATTTCTTGTAGCAATACAAGAAATCTCTTTTAGGTGCCCTATAGATAGATAGATACAAATAGTGTGTCCTAAAATATAATAAACTATCTATGTAGGATGACATACTGGTAAATTATTATTCCTAAGAAACTTGTTTAAATGCTTGTAAAGTAAATATTGGTAAAACTATGTACTAGAGATATTTTCATTGATATTGCCGTAAGATCTACTACTGAGTAAATATAATCTAATTACATTAATAGATAGACATAGGTATTCATCTTGTCGCGATGTTTATGTTTATGTTTTGTGTTTGCAGTTTTTTTATCATCCGTCTGACTACACTATCTAGCATCATTTTCTATGGGACGTTCTTCGGCGACTTGTAGGTTGCTTTAACCCACAAAGTTGCATTGGGTCAGTGTGGTGGTGTTATGGTCCAAACTCCTCATGTGTTTCTCTTGGTTCCATAAGAATGCATTTATTTTTTAAGCCATAGTATATATTGGCATAGTGTAATTACGCATAAAATTAATACGCATAATCCTATTTAACCATAAAAATTTCAGCATAATTCTTTATGTCATAACTATCATCAGCATAACAATATTTATGCAAAATATACTAAACCTTAATTATAAAAAGTCATAATGATACAAAACCAAAGTGAATACTGGTAACAACATTATTACACAATATTACATATTGCTGTAATAAAATACTTTTCGTATTTAAAATAAACATGTCGGCATTGACAATTCGCCCAACCCCCCCTGCACCCTAACCTACTATTAGGCATGTGCCTCATTTTTATGTACCTACTCAAATACATGTTCATATATACGACTTTACATTATGCCTGAAACCATTATGCAAATTGCAATTATGTGTAATTACATTAGTCTAAATTACAATTACGCCAAAATATATAATAGGCTGGGGAAAAAGTTTCTTCGCATTTTTTAAGAAAATTCAAAACAATTTTTAATATAGTTTATTTACATTTAACTAAAGTATGTAGGTACCATTTTGTTCGATAACTTTTTGCCATCTTGTTGGTAGGGACATGATCCCATTGCTATAGAAATTTTGGGGCTTCTGATCAAAATACAGTTTTGGCAGTCCTCTCGTGATGTTAACCTGACACTGCCTAGAGAATTCTAAAGAGAGCGAAATAGGTGGAAATCTGAAGGTGCAAGGTCAGGACTATACGGCGGATGCATTAACACCTCCCAGCCAAACTCTCTTAATTTTTGCTGAGTGGCTAAAGATGTGTGAGGTCTAGCGTTATCATGATGAAAAACCTCACCCCTTTTGTTGAATAATTCCGGCCGCTTTCTCTCAACTTCTTGCTTTAATCTCATCAGTTGTTCGCAGTAGAGTTCAGAATCGATGGTCCTGCCTGGTGGTAACAGCTCATAATGAATAATGCCCTTCCAATCCCACCACACACACAGCATCATCTTGTTGCAAGTTAACCCGGGTTTCGCCACAGTCTGTGAAGCCTTACCGGCCTTTGACCACGACCTTTTTGGCACGTTCTTGTCGTACGTGATCCACTTTTCATCACCAGGTATCAGCTTCTTCAAAAATGGTTCGGTTTCATTACGTCGTAATAAAGAATCACAAATGAGTACACGGTTCACTAGGTTTCTTTCAGTGAGCTTGCGGGGTACCCAAATATAGAGCTTTTTTGTGTACCTACCCATTTTTTTTTAAATGCGCCAAAACTGTTTTGTGGTCAATTCCCAGTTCTTCAGCTACGTCGTAACTACTGATATGCCGATCTTGCTCCAGTTTTGCAAAAATGGCATTAATTTTATCCGTAATAGGGCGACCAGAGCGACGTGCATCTTTGACATCAAAATTTCCGGATTGAAAACGCTTAAACCAAATTTGTGCTACTCTCACAGACACTGCACTAGGTCCATAAACATCGCAAATTTTTTCGCGGCTTGCGTTGCATTTTTACCATTTTTGTAGTAAAATTTTAAAATGTATCGAATTTCTTTATTAGATTCACTCATCTTGACGGTACGAAAAACAAATGATAACACACATTTTCCTAATTTGAATTTGGAATTATCTTTTTTTAAAATATAAACTTTTAATGATACCAAAACCAGCCAGATACAAATAGTACAGCCAAAGAGATTTTATTACAAGTTCATACATACTATAATGCGAAAAGACTTTTTCCCCAACCTAATATTATGCAAAATAACGATTATGGCTAAGTGATATTATGCGATTTTCGTTATGACATTATAGAGGATCCTGTTTCTCCTATGTAGAAAGGCCTGTGTTCGGCAGTGGGATTTTATATGCTCGTGATGACGTAAAACATTGACCCATAGAGCAATAGGTCAATTTTTTAAACGAATTTGTCTTTGCTTGCTGTCCGTACAGTTTGACGTCTTTATACGATTGTATGAATGCAATAATATGCACATATTTAAGCCAGCTTTTATGCAATTTGATCCTCAGCTTTTATTTACAATGTCTCTCGATTTTCATACTGAAGTAGCGATGTAGGAGCGTAGAAATTAATACTCAAGCCAAGTTATGCGATGGTTTCACTAGAAATATTGTGGCTGGCTACACTTTATTGTAGTAGCAATGTTTTGAAACGAATATTGCGGCTTCGGCCTGGTGATAACTTCTTATCTCATTTTCATTCATAATAATGGAAGAGGATAGAGAATTTTGTGGCTATTATTTCTTTTGCATGCATACATCTCGTTTTAATCGTTAATGTACTAAAATAGTGTTTTTAGTTATTGAAGTACTCGACCAAAATATAAAGTCTTAAGATGAAATTTTACGTATTAATGATGTTGCAGGAAAAAAAGTATTCCTAATGAAATAAATCTATAATAATAATATTCATAAACGTATAAATTATTTTCATACTCATAAGTAGACATAATTTTAAGAGCTTAAGCCAATGATAAGGAAACGCAAAGATTTCAAAAGGACAAGGACTTAGATATTACGCTTGTTCCTGATCGAGGAGTGGACTGTATAAATGAAACTAAGATGTGATGTGAAATGATGTATAATGGAATATTTACAATGCAATAAAATTATAAAATTAAAACTACCCGATTGACACCCGTACATGTATTCGGTATTGTGACACTGACATAAACTATCAAAATGAGGTCTACCATGGCTTCTAACCATGGTATGATCCAGCCAGTTGCCAACAACGCTAGTGATATATAAGTCAGGCTTGAGCAATGAAAGCAAATTCAAGTTATTATATCCACTTTTTGTAATTTTTTTTTTAATTTTTATGAATGGTCTCCACAAAGGTCCATTCACAAACACTAAATTAGTCAAACACCAAAAAAAAACAAATAATAATAAAAAATCACAGTAACCGGCATCAACAACTTAAGCGCCATTGAATTACCCAAAACTGACCTAAATCAACAAAAATCAACCGGAAGACAATAGATCGGTCCCGATAACGTTACCTAATCGATAATTGTATCTACGACACTTCGACTCACACGTTACCTCGTAAAAAGGTGGGAAAGTAGACAGAGATAAAACTATTCTTGAAACTTGATTACAACAACATTTGACAAACATAAAAACATGGGACTATGACACTTAACTGAAAGGGGCAGGGATTAGTGAATTTTCATAGGGTAGTAAATTTAAAGTGGTTTTACACTGAAGTCGCGAAGAGTACGCCTATAAAAAAGGTGAAATGTCTCATTGGAAGCATCGGCAAGGTATAGCTGATAAGGGACCACCTTGGATGTCGAACCCAATTTTAGTATCGTTTTCCGGTTTTCAAACAAAATATCTAGTGCTGTTTGACTTCACACTTGGTCATTATACGGGATGTGGCGCTTACCCAATTTGTTCTGACATTTTCAGAAAAAATATAAAAACCCAATTTAAAGAATTTGTCAGAACCAGATATTTTCAATTCAAATTTTTTATTTGCTTCTTGTACAGACACTCAGAGCACTTACATCTATATAAATAAAATAAGTGTTTGTCTGTTTGTCCCCTATGTACTCCAAATCCATTGATCAGATTGTAATTAAGCTTTGTGAGGATATTTTGAAAACGCTCGCAAAGATTCTTGAATTATAAATCCTCTTTTCTCTTTGAGGGCATTGCAAAACATGCCGGGTGCAGCTAGTATTAAATAAAGTTTGTCCAGCATATAAATATTAAATAAATATTTAGATTTAAAAAGAGAAACAATCGAAACGTAATATATGTCAAAATTTTGTTTAAAAAAACACATGTAATCATTTATTTTAGATAAACAACGTATAGGTATTCCCAACGGGTACGGATGGCGGTTGGCGGATGGCGGGTGGCGGATTTTGCCATTTGAATGTTTCATTCCGTATACATAAATATAAATAATAATTTGTTCTTAAACAATACATACACATATTTATTGATACACTCAATACAGTACCAAATCATTTATAGGTTTATTATAACATTTACAGCCACATGCGAACACACATTTATAAATATTTTATGTTATATCATTTTTTTTAAACACTTTTCTTGAGTACGTTTGGCAATTTATTTATTCTCTAAAACCCTCAGGTTGTAGCAGAATATCAGTGCTTTGTCCACATCCCACGGTGTGGGCACCACCAGGAACTGAGCTGCGACCCTTTTTATATTTCTACAACACACACACACAAATATTTCCTATCTACTTAATATGTTTTAATTTTGTTTTTTATTTTATTTTATTTTTTTAAGTTATGTTTAGGTGTAATTACTGGGCATGGACGGCATTTCATCTTAAGCCTCAGGATGCTTAAGATGAAGTGCTTTTCCTTGTTATTGCAGGTGTCTAGGCGGCGGTAACCGCTTACCACCATGTGGGCCGTCAGCTTGTTTGTCAGCTAGTTGTATAAAAAAAAAGGTTACGTTAAATGTTTTAGTATTTTGTATGTGTGTGTTCAAGAATTAAAATAATCATTTTATCTATCTATCTATCTATGTTTCAATAGTATCTTTTAAACATTTTTATGCCTAATGCTCAAAGGCCTTACGTGAAAAAAAAACTATATAATAGGAAAAATGATAATCAATTTGAACTTTGAACCAATAAAGGACAAGAAGAGAATTATAAAAAAATGACAAATCTCCCACATGTGAATTTGTTTATAATTATTTATTTCCCCACCTATATTATGTACTGATTTTTAAATAATTACCTACACAAAGCGCCAATTATACTTGAGCATAGACCTAAGATATTATTACACTCCTTATAAATACATCATTAATATATATTTTATTTTTAGAATGTATCTAGTTTTTCTACATGATATCGATCGAGGTGACCTTTGATATTGGCGTATCGAATGGATAATGTAAATTTGAACCTGCAATCAATTCCTTTTCATCACTGAGTAAAAACTTACTCAGATATTCTATGAAAAAATGGCAACAAAAGCTCTTTAATCATTTATTTCACAAAAAATCGCGGTTTTCTCTGATGTTATGATCAACGGATTTGGAGGCGTAATGAAGTGGAATTTTATCAATGTTTTGCTAAGAAATCAAAAAAATATTATGTCTTACATGTATTAGCTTTTGTAGTCTAACAAAATACTACTTCAAAAATGTAGATTACATACAAAAAATTACAGATTAGCTAGGTAAGAATGAATAATATTATTTTTTTCTTCAGCAAAACCCTTCCTACATTTTAGTGGTAGTACAAAAGCTACGTACAGACGAGAGCAACACCACATCAAGTGTAACAGTTGCACTACGAAAGTCGCCTCTATTACGAACGGAATAAGCGCGGTCTCAAGGTTAAACTGATACGCTTGATGTGCTGTAGACTGTACTAGATGTTAGACGTAATCTATATGGAAGATGATAAAATTGATAAAGGATGAGGTCACGAGCAATAAAATGTTTTCACTAATTCTTACTGAGTAGGTACAAGCAGGGAAAGTGACCTCGAACTATATGTATAATCATGTAGATACAGAAGGCTGACTTCACTTGGCTTGAAGTTGCCCTTCGGTGTCGTCAGTGTGTGCGTGCGTCTGTTATCGCTCGTTGTACGGAATCAGCTTACTGTATTATGGCTACGGGTAAATAATTATGTACATATTTTGGATTGAGAGGTTACGAAAATTGGTTTGCGCGCTTAAGTTAAGTACCTACCTATAAAGAACGGAGACCAGGCAAGTTCAGGAATTTCTCCCGAACGTGTGGGTATTACCAAGTAAGTAAGTCCATACATACCTATTTCTTTATTTAAAAATCCTCTTTAAAGAAGTGGAAGTGCAAGAGGAAACTTAAACTCGATTTGGCGAAGCGGAAACGGATGAGGATTTGGAAATGATGAGGAACTTCAACAACATGAGGGAGAAGAAAAGGAATCTTCATCTACCCTATTCTGTATACCATATTTAACAGGGTCTCACCGTGAACTTTAATATGTCACACTAAAACGGTTTCAAACTTTTGCATAGGGTTCATATTACGCTAACGCAAATATGACCAGGTCCGAGAATTTCGTCTCCTCAGTTCCGTCCTGTTTCATCCCAATTATCCTTTATATCATATGGATCGTTTCCACTACCTTCATGACGACACCCATCCCAGAGTTTTGCTATCATGTGAGAATTTGTCACTAGAAACTCCAATTCACTTCACAAATTTTTACGACAAGTCCTTTACAGTGACACCTTCTACACCACACCGAGCATTTTTTTACGAGTCATGAATGTTTATATTATGTTTATTTAGTATATTTCTGATGTTTATATACATATCATTTTTAATATTTATCCGTTAACTAGTATCCATAACACAAGCTCTTAATAATGCTTACTTTGGGCTAGATACTAGGTGCGAGTGTATGATTATTATTATTATTATTAACTTATTATATACTGTTTAAGCTTCTAGTTTATATCAAGATAATGTACAATGTATCACCTTTATTACCTCCTTCATTTAATGAAACGGGAAGATTATAAACTGATTATCAGCACTTATTAATTAATTAATAATTACTGAACGTGACGTCAACACTTTCGTCGGAAGAACATAGCGCACTTGTGTTCATTGATATTATCTGACTCTTAAAGTAAATAGTCGTTTTCAATACAAATTTATTTCTTTTGTAAATTGAGCTATAAGTTGTTAACGGGCGACCTCCGCGGTCTCGTAATGGCTTTAATAGGGTTGTCGATATTTAAAATTATTTTTATTAATATATCAATTAATAATAAATTAAGATCTATATAATTTTGAGATACCGAAGTGTGGTAATTAATTAAAAAGGAGTAGGTAGGCAACAGCTTAAAACTCAATTTTTTGTATTTTTTTTTTAATAATACTACATTAAATAGATAGCCGTAGAAACTTTTTTGAATTAAAGAATAAATTATTATATCTTAAACGAAAATAAAGTATCTACCTGTATCGCTATACTTTACCCAAGACTAAAGAATAATCCAAAAACTCAAATAATCCAAGCTCTTATTTGGTCACTTTTTTCATATTACGATTATGAATTTTTGAATACATATTTTAATGTCCTATGATCTTTTTAGGTTTATTATTTTCTCAATCAATTTATTTCGTATTTACGGATATGAGTTAAACTTCAAAATTCAAAAATTCTTACAAAACCCTGTCAAATTGAGATTCAAATATAACTTTTAAGAGCGGACAGTTGACAGCCCTAACTCTTTCTTCAATATATAAGATTACGAGATAGCGGAGTGACAGTCGGTTATTTTTTGTCACCGCGAGAGTTAGACTCCACAAAGTTTCATTCAATGAACGTGTAAGCGTTAACACGATTCAGTATTAATGATTTCTTTTTTGTCGTTATCGGATAATGGAGATGTTATCCTCTATGATTACTCTAATCTCTATTCGTATAAGACACAGTCGTGATGAAATACGATTGCATATGTATGATTCAGTCGTTCATTTGGATTGAGATTCATTGATAGGCCCGTACTGTGAAAGTTTTTGGGTATTTTTCTAGTTTTACCTACTTTTTTACTTTTCTATACAGGGTGGCCCATTTAGATCAATTAAGTAGTATGGGAAAGTCTGAAAGTCTGATATGAAAACAATGCGTTTTATTCATTTTAGACACCATGTTTCATAGTAACGTTTACTGCTTAAGACATACACAATCAATACCTAAATAGAAATAGTACTTTTTTTTTAAATGTCCGGGTTCGATTCCCGAGCTGAGTACACGTTTTTTTTAAATATATGAATGCAGTTTTTCTTATTACTAAAATCGATGACATGGTTCCTAAGAAGAGATTTTCGTATGTCTTATAATTTCAGACTTCCCATACTGACCGATCTCAATGTGCCATTCTGTATATCGCACGCTTAATGTAACACTGATCTACTAGTAAGTACGTAAGTAGATTTGGATACAGACACAAGTCAGTTAGACAAACTGTATGGGAAATTTCAAACTTAATTCTGAATAATATTAGAATTTTGAATTCTTGATGACATCTTAGTTTTTTATATAACTATGTTAACATGGGTAGGCGCCCAGTTGTTTTAACGAGTACCTACTAATTACCTTCTATATCAATGGGCCGCCAAGAGTCTAACTGAACCCCAAAACCTGACTGACTTAAGCGCCAATAGATCAGTGTTTCATTGAGCGTACGATATGTCACTGTATATCAATCAATATTTTTAAATGTTTCCAAATTATACTGTCCTTATCCTGTACCTTTTCTGGGAGTCCAATTATTTATTTTAATCTAAAAAGTGTTAATGTGGCAATGACATCTTGATTTGCTTAGTTAAAAAAACAATTATGCTTTTTTTGCCTAAATCAGACTGCTTGTGTTTTTATATTATTGTTAACAATTATTGTTGCCGCTTTTGCTAAGTAGATGGATTAAAAAAATAACGGTTGTCCACCGATCTCGTTACCAAATTCGTCTTTGTTGTTTTTAGTTATAGATATTTAAAAAAAATATTTGGAAAAAAATACTAAACTACCCTTTATTTACTATGGCAACCGCAAACTTCCTTAGACCACAGACTAAAAAAAGGGGCGACTTCACAAACAAATGTAGAGACTCTTTGTCTCAAAACTATGACAGATACGAAGGAAACTTAATCGGATTTTCTATGTAAATATATTGTTAAGATTATAATCCCACACAAGTCGCTTCACTAAAATAGTTACAACAAAAGATTTTTGTTGTTTGTGTGTTTTCTGCTGTCGGATTTACAACTTTGGGACATATTCTAATGGCATTAATGAAAAAGCAATTTTGTGTTCGCGCATCCGAAAATATTAGCAAAGAAAATTTTGCAGTTGATTTATGGTTTTAGTTAATACTCGCTACTGATTATAATAACATTATTTGAATAGGATTTGATGTTTTTACCTAAGTTAATATCCTTTCGGCAAAATTTTGTGGGCTTCCAAGTTTTTTACCACGACAAATATTTTTATTTAAAATAGTCGTTAACTTTAAACGGAATAGAGCAATTCTGTTTTTTTTTATCGGACAAAGAAATACTGTTAATGAAATTATTGAATTGAGTATGGAACGTTTTATCTTATTTCATCTTTTTCAGATTCGTCTATCATTATATCTTCTGCATCTAAATCGTCATCATTTGCCTCATGTGTTTCTCCCATTTAGGAAGGACTTTGCCCAGCAGTGGGATGTATATAGGCTGGAGATGATGACTAATGAAAGGACTGTAAATATTACTCTGACACATAGCATAACATGTTATAAATAAAAACATGGTTATATTACATGCTCTAATAATGTTTATATTGTAGTATGTTTTATAAAATGTTATAAAAGAACGTCCACTTCTTTCGGCTATGGCCTTACGCAAAAAACGGAAATAGTTATTCAATTAAAAGAATACATGTCACTGTAACAGTGTATGTTAAGATATAAATTTCTCAAAAAGTATTGTATTTTATTCTATTAGTACCAAATTCATTCAATTTGTATAAAAAACAAATTGAATGAAGTAAAAGTATTCTGTGAATTCAAGTGACAAACTTGTTATTTTTGCAATGTTATAGGTGGAGCGTATAATTTGGATGTGTTACGGTCGGTTTCAATATTCTATCCACAAACAGAGACTGGAGTACCGCAGCTTAGTTACTAGCAACCTTTGTTACTTTTACTATATTAATAAATAATGCTCGACTATAAAACTTTGGTAAGCCCCCAACTGTGGATACAATAATAAAGCAGGCGAAACAATAGAAATATAAAATAATAGATTACTTACTTATTTAGTCTCGACTCACACTAAAATAATAATTACTTTCCTCTATGTGACAAAGTATATGAAATAAAAAGTCATCCGCGATATCTACAACTATTTTTCTTAAATTATGGCATAAGAGTTTTTTGTCAAAGATCTTGTTAGCTATGACGCCTTAAGGGATTGTTGAACTCAGTAGGATAGGGATTAGCTTTTATTTGCCTATTTTAAAAGATTTAACTTTTGCTGACGTTGATTTCCCATGGGATGAGCTAAGCGAAAGTCAAAATAAATGTTTGTGCAGGTTTTGTATAGTCACAATGCACATTGAAAAGTTATTTTATAAACTAAAGGACGTCATAGAGCGCAGAAGAAATAGAAAGCACCGAAAGCGAATTATGTTACTCTGTCAAATTTAATTTCATTGATGCTTTTATTGACCACATAGTTGCTTAATAGCCCGCTGGCGCTCACACACAATAGAAAATCTATTGTGTTTTCGGAGACTTATTTCTTCGTGAAAGCCTAAATACCTGACTCAGCCCTTAACATATAAAATCTAATATCTATGTAAAAAAGGAAGCCATAATTTTTGACATGTCTCTATTTCCAGATGACGTCATTGCTAGAGCAATCTTGTAATTTGATACAAGTCGACCTTATAAGGCGCCGTCGAGGTATGCGCGGGCACCGACCGATTCTCTCATGCAGAAAACAACTTACTGATGAAGCGAACTTTTAATACGCTTTGACGGTCACCACAAAGTCTAATTAAGGCTTGGACGGTCATATCTTATATCAAAAGTAGCTAGAGCTCTTTCTTCCTGCAATGTTTAAGTTTAAAGAGACCTGATATAATGGTCATCTTTTACTATCTTATCAAATAGCATTGATTTTGAGATTCCGAGTCTTGGTGTGTGGTTGCTTCGAGATAAAGGTGAGTTTTGATGTAGATAACAGGGATTGTGTTCGACGACTATGTGGATGTTATTTGTGTCTGGAGAGGTACATATTTTCAATTATTAGTAATAATTGATGGGATGATATATCATACGGCCACTAAGAAACACTAGGGTATTTTACAACTGTAGTTTATGTAAGAATAATGAAAAATATAAAATGGTTACAGTTTATAAAAATCCGAAAAAATACATTTATAATTATACCTACCTACGTGTGAATTCAACATGATGTACGTAAATTAAATTGTATTTGATTGTGATAGTTTTAATCGTTATTTCTACTCCTATTCAAAAAATAGAATTTAAACAAAGTAGAGTAAGCATGCTTTTGATCTGTTTTGACTTTTCTGAATACCTCTACCACATTCGTGCTATAAGTATATTTTTTTAATTGATAAACAACGTCGCAGCGTTTGGCATTAAATTCTCATTTACAGCACAGTTTCAAATATTCAAAAAATGTCGTGACATAAGTCAGGGATGTCATGAAGTGGCCATTGAAGTCGACACACGTACACGGTTCAAGCGAGTGCATCGCGGAGCGCGGCGGGCGCGACAGTCGAACTAATGTCAAGGCGAGCGCAATCAGCGTGCGTGGGCGCTGCGTTAGTATTAGTGTGGACAAGGCTCAAGAACTAACATGGTGAAAACAATGCTCGAAATTGTAAAAGGAATTTTTTGAGGTTTATTGTATAAACGATCGGGTAATTTTGCTGCAAATATGGACGTCGTTGATTTTTTAAAATTGTAAAAAGACATATAAATTCAGTTTATTATATTGATAATATTGTATTTAGGACGTGTTAACTAGATATACTTAAGTAGCCTAAATGGCATTATAACGGAAACTTTAGGTGTTAGGAACACTGTTTCTAGCATACATGTTGCAGATGGCATCATTGCCATCAAGCGAGTAGCAAATCTTAACAATTATTGGTTACTAATAGTAGAAAAACAAATACTAACTATAAAATATTATATCAAGCGTGTAGCAAATCTTAAGTGGCGGCCATGTTTTCGAGAACATGTAGAAATGTGTCCTAGAGGCTAACCGCAGATGAAATTTTAATAGGCAATGATGAAATTGTCATTGTTATCAGTGCAATTATTCTAATTCATCTGCGGTCTGCCTTTAGGGCCCATTACTCCATGTTCTCAAAAACACGGCTGCCATTCAAGATTTGCTACTCGCTTGATATAATATTTTATAGTTGTTATTTGTTTTTCACACAAGTAACCAATTGCGATGTCTGCGGATGATAAACATTGGATTCCGTCAGATTGTAAAATATTTATCGTAATTCACTCTTATTCCCGTGAATTCAAACAAGATAATTGTGTATTTTATATATTTAAGCATTTTGCTTTGAGATTAATAATATTTTTGTCTTATCCATGCTATGCCACCGTCCCCAACACTCGCGCTTCAGTAATTGAACGGCGATGTAAAAGGTATCTACGGCGCAAATAATAAAAAAGAGGGCATAATCGCGGGTCGTACCGCCCCGCCCAGCGCGCGCCATGCGTTTATTGTGTGGGGAAATAAAAGTTCCATTGAATGGGCCGATTGTGGCGTACGACGTGCGACGTAGGGTCGCGGAACTTGCGGATAATTTCGCGTTTGTCGAGGTCGTCTTCAGCCGAGTCATGTCGTGTAAAGATTACTCTTTGGGATAGATATCTGTAAAAGATCTGAAAATATTCTTCTGGCACAAACACAGCTTCTCGTAAGCTTCTGTGATTTATTCACTGATTAGCACAATATGTCGTGAACGCAGCGTAAATGATATACCTGTCTGAGTGTACTTATGTAAGATGTTCCAATTTATCTTAACTACCTTTCGTGCTTTCTTTTGACTGATATCTTCTTTAATTTAGATATTATTTGACATTGCTATACTTCATATAGCTCTATCTTTTCCACCCTTATCAGCACGCAGACGTGCTCACACAATAAAATTCTATTGGTATCGAGTATTTGGGTGCTTCACGGATCAAATATGAGATCCTTCACTTGCTATTCTACAGATTGAATCTGACTACCTGTCCTCAAAAACCTGAGATCTAAGCATTACATCTCTATTACTTTTACTATTTTTAGATTTTCTATTACTTTTTGCTTTATCAAATTGACTGCGATAAGTGCGATTCATTTTTAACACTACGTATTTACTTATTAATTGAAGTTAAAATATTTTTGTTTACATTTTACATAGTTTATATTTCTAAAAAAACTACACAACAAGACAGGCAAGCTAAGCGGTTATACTATAAGCCACAGATGACGCGTATTTTAATATTTATAATAGGTTCTAATCACTCAATATACACCCTGTGATATCACAGACGGAAAGATCTTCTACACCCAACATAACTCTTACTTACTTGATAAGCTTCGGTGACCTTATACACTCCAGGAACACATCAAGTCTTTGCTATCTACATATATGACAACGACGGTGATAGTTTTTTTATAAGCTCCAGCAGTTTGTGACTGTGAGAATTGCCCAACAAAAAATATTATAACAAAAAATCCTTCCCCGGCAGTGTCTACTCATATGTTAATGCACGTAATGTATTCCGTGTATTCAACTCGGGGACATATAAAAATTGCGTTGACAGCGGACAAGTGGTGGCGCCCCCTGTAGGTGGGTTTATGCGACGGCATTTGTCAAATGTTAATGTCTCTTTTTTGGAATTCGCTTGCTTACAAACATTGAATGAGAAATACTGTATTATCACGCTATGGTCAGAGGTAGTCGGCTAGTAAATATGTGCGGACCATTCTGCATACGACAGTTCCTTGAAATAAGCTTCTTTAATTACCTATTTATTATATCGTCCGTGAAACTGTTGAGTTATTCGCCATCTCGCCCGACAAAAACTTGCCCGATAGGGCGACTTGGCACCTTTCGAATTTACCTAATATTTCTGTCGTCAACTCGCCTGACTATAAAAATGTGAGGTAACGATCATAAAAATGTACAGTCAACTACTCAGTAGCTTTATTTTAAGATTTAATACAATGTCGTTTTATTCGAAGTGGTTTCTGAAATTTAGTTTTATTTTTTTTACCTGACTGTACTTTGTAATGAGCGTGCGAGTTGACGACATAAATATTAGGTAAATTCGAAAGGTGCCAAGTCGCCCGATCGGGCGAGTTGTTTTCGGGCGAGATGATGAATAACCCAAACTGTTAGCTGTGTTTCCGAACGAAGGCAAAGGTAGCCAGTGTAATTACTGGGTGGAAGGGTTTTATTCATAGGGCTGAAGATGACAACACGCCAGATTAGCATGTGTTTTTCTTTGTTATTGCAGATGTCTATTAGAGGCGACCACTATAGGTAGGCTGTCAGCTTGTTTGTCATCTAATTGTACAAAAAATATTTGGAAAAATAGGTCGCCCGCGTTAATATCGGTTATAGTCCCAATAAGTATTCATGTCCTAGCTAGAGTTTAACAAAATTTTAATTTATTAAAAAAATCTTTAAAAAAATAACCTGTTGTTAAAAAAAAGTTCATCATCATCATCTCAGCCTATGAAGTCCACTGATGAACAAAGGCCTCCCCCATCGATTTACAAACGGATCGGTATTGCGCAGTCTGCATCCAACGGCTCGACCCTGACTAGGTCGTCTGTTCATTTAGTTGGAGGCCGTCCTTTTAATAAACAAACGAAACTAAGGTTAAAAAAGTAAAGGAAATAAAAAGTAGGGTTTCACAAAATCTTAGGTATAGTCGACAACACATCAAGCGTACCTTGAGACCGCCCTTACTCCGTTCGTAATAGAAGCGACTTTCGTAGCACAACTGTTGCACTTGATGTGCCGTCGTCTGTACCTAAGTAGGTAAGACGGATGTGACAAAATTTTAACCAGAAATGAAACCCTACGAATGTATAAGACACACTTCATATTATTTTGAATTATTTTGGACCTATGTACTCGTGATACTAACAGCATAAGTAGTAATCAATTTATTCAAAATAACATACCAAAAATTTTTTATTCCCATTATACGAATGTTGAATCACCTTTTAAATTACTTCATGTCCCTCTGAGCTACCAAAAGTGTTATCTACCACCATCTGGTGTGACCTCGGATGCCAAATAACCATTATCGCCACCTTTACATAGATCAAGGCATGAGATTGTATATTTAAGCAATTTAGTTCGGAATGTGTGTGAGGAACTTCTAAATTATTATTTTTATTGTTACGTCGCCGTTGCTTTGATATATGATACTGATAATTTTCTTAAGTCATTAATTAATTTTATAATGAAGAAAATAAGTAACTATATTAAGGGGAGAGTAACCCATAATGGACCATTTTGACCTTAATAAAAATTACCGAATCCATTAAAACCCAATCTGACTTAGGCAATAGCCTGGTATTAGAGCATTTAAGACACTTGTAAAGTTACAACTAATTTTAAAAAATATCAAGTTATTCTTCGGTCCGTTCCGTCCGCTTCGGTTTTACATCATCAGTATCTTAAATTGTACCACAGAGGTGCCTAAACTGTACCAAAGAAAACCTTATAAAAAATTATTATACAAAACAAATTATGATTATCACTATTTATTAAGTAGGTACTTACAGTTATTATTATAATTTTAGTTAGCATGCATAATATATAATAATAATACTTGGCGTTGCAATATAGATGTCTATATTAAGATATTTTGGTATTTAATACATACTTAGGTACTACTGTCTGTCTTGGTTGAGGATCTCGGTGGCGTCGTGGTTTGTAATCGAAACCAGAGTGCTCAAGCCTCCTTGAGCGCTCTGGTTTCAATTACGGAAACAAAGCAACTTTCGCCATGGTCGATCCCGGGATGGTTCAATCAAAATTAGTAATCTTGCGCTCCTCCGTGCTTCGGATAGCACTTAAAGCTGTTGGTCGCGGTTGTTCGAAGCTGTTTTAACCCACCAACCCGCAATTCCCATGTAGGAAGGCTTGTGCCCAGCAATGCGACGTTTATAGGCTGGTGAAGATGATGACTTTCTTGAGATTTGATTGTTTTCAATTTGTTATTTTTCATATGCTGACAATGCTCGTTCCAAATTCTCTCCTCTCAATTATCAATGCTACTTATTTTATTAAGTATTAGTCGCCATCTAAATAAATACAATCACCTGATTGTGTTAAATTATACCGGGATAATTTCGGAAGCTCGAAGAGGTCCAATATAGAGGACACAGTAATCAGTTTGATAATCATCGTAAAAATATATCCTCAACGAATAAATCTTTACTCGCGAAGCTCGCGTGATTTTTAAAGATATTTTCATTTCATCTAAATAATTTAGATGCGGCTAAGGGTTAAAAATATATCAAGTAATTTACGATCCTAAGAAAATATTTTTTTTAGTCATAGTAACGTAAATAGGCGGACCGTATTTGCGACCTGTATAAAAACTCAGCAGCAAAATCCTTTAATATTATCCATCCCAAACATTAACCTCATGGGCTTAAGAAACAGAGAAATGCTGTTTGTCAAAGATATCTTAATTTCCATGAAAAAACACAGAAAAAAGGCAGAAAGGCCACCTCTTTTATTGCGTGCATAAATAAAAAAATCCAGAAAAAAGGACTTTAAGAGAAAAGGCACACTACACAGGCCTATCAGAAAATAAACAAACCAGGTTTCTACTTAGGTGCGCTGTTCGCGGTTTCAAAGAATTGAGACTATAAAATTTATGATTCCTTGAATTATGTTCCCAGTTGAGGTAACAGTTGTACTTCGGACATGTGTGTTTTGTTTTTAAACTTAAAAAGTTTGGGATAATATTTGACCACATAAACATTGCAAGTATTAAAACTGTATCTTACAATGATAGGCGTCATTTACTCGTAAAACGACAGTTTACTTTTTTAGTGATACATTTCTTAGATTAAAGCCAGACAGGTGACCGTCAGTCTTTATAACCGTCAATCTTTATAACCGAAGATTTTCATCAAACCCAGGCGAAATTCATATCGGACCAAACTGTAATAGTAGGCATACTTATTCAAACACAAGAAGAACTATCAAATACACCTACTACTTTATGGAAGAAGAGCTAACATAAGCAGAAAGAAAAAACACTCTACGCTTTTTTTAAGTTGTTTAAAAACGCATATTAATCAGAATTCGATGCCAGCTCAATAAATATATTTGAAGCAATTTTCTTGCTACGCGTCTGAGATTTCTTAGTGATTCCAGCAACCTAGCACCTCCTGTATAAATTATTCATCAAACCAAGTTTACATGTAGAGAATTGATATAATTTATGGCAGAAAAAACGAAACGGAACGTTCAAACAAAAACGTTTGTTGGCTACTAACCCATCATTACATGTTTATCAAAAATGGCTGACACATTTAAGTCCTTTACACTGATTACATGTTTAGTCCAGAGATTACAACACTAATGAAAAATACACTGAAAAAAAGAATGGACGATAATCTAATGATTATAGGAGGCAAGTAGGGGTATTATAAGACCATTATAAATGCATCTACCCTTTCACAGATGCAGCATAAGTAGGGTTACATTAATGCTTATTCTATTCGCTATTCATTGTGGTATTTATTTGATGCGGTTTTAATTTGGAAGTAAGTAACCCTTTTGTTACTGGCTATTATAAGGTTGTTCTGAAAACACTTATGGGGTTTGTTTATTTGGGGGACGCTTTATATTACTGACAGCTAGCTCACTTTTTGTATTTGCTAAATGTATTTGGTGTGAAAATTGTTTTACCAAACATTGCTGTGAATCTTTCCACTATCACATAGAAATACTATTCTACCAATTGTAATTTTCTATTCAACTATTTTTGTTTTATCCTATATAAAGCTGCTGTAGATAGATGAGAAGTCAACCAATATTACATTGAAATAGGGTTGATAATAAAATTGTATGATCAGATGACCAATTACTATCGCGTCTGTGTTCACTCAGACAGCGCTTTTGTTAAAGTATTTGTTAAAATAGACATTTGACGTAAACACACATTACGCCTTCCAGGTACAGATTGATAATGATAGAATTAAGTTTTATGCACTCAATGGAACACCCTTTTTTCACTTTGACTGTAAGGAAAGATCTAATACCTATTCAAAAGAAGATGCAATGAGAACGAGAAAAAGGCATCTTATAGACCGGCAAGGTGGAGGCGGCTAGAACTACATATATGTTCATGCAGCACTACCTGTCTTTGCATAATAGGTAATATGGACTCTGTTACACCTGATGTGCTGTCGTCTGTAAATAAAATGTACTCTATGACTCTTATTACTGCTTCTCATCAGATGGTGTTGAGTTATTTGCCGTGCTTTTTATGAAAATCATACTAATATTATAAACGCAAAAGTTTTATGGACGAATGGATATATTATGTTTGTTACTGTTGCACGTAAAAACTATTAAAGACATATTTTAATGAAACTTTACAATAATATAGCTCATACATCAGAATAACATATAGATTACTTTTAGTATTAACCCTGCACAGACGAATTCGCGGACAGAAGCTAGTAAAATATATTCCTGTCGTAAATTACAAAAATACACAGCAAAATTTTCAGTTTAATTTTGCAGCCTTCAATGATGTTTCTAAAATGACAACGATACACCTCGTTAGATAGCGTCCTGTAGACGTAAGCCCGAGGTTGACATCGCGTTGCTCTTTTTGTCCAATCCGTACATCGCATAAATTATCGGGCACAATCGCGTGCGCCCATAAAGCATCGGTCGGCGGGAATGCGCATACAATCGTTCATTGAGGTACTTATTTATTTTAAACACAATCATCAGGGTTGCCACCCGCAGGGCCGCACCCGCCGCGCTGTCGCTGGCCCCCAACTAAGACCCGCTTTCGGCCCCTTTTAATCAACTGTCATGAGACCAGTGCTATACCATTACTAAGCCACAAAACCTATTCACTTTCAGTAGCGTTTACCGTTATAAAATAGGGTCCTAAATTGTCTGAGGCTGTAGAAGGGTTAAGTTAGCTTTGTTAAGAACGTGGCCGCCATTTTTCTGATTGCTGTGTTGTATTGGAATTGGGGCAGGGTTCGGATGACAATCAGAATTCGTTATTTGATTGGTACAGTTCTTTATGACTTTTTAATGTCACGGTAGTGAAATATGTAACATTTTAGTTTATTTTGGTAATTAGTAGTCATTCAATGTATTTTAATAGGTTAAGGAGAAAGCGGTGTGGCTATAATGATAAATCTCTCCAGTAATTAAGACATGATATATTTAATATGAACGTGGGTTGTTTTAATAAAAATTGAACTTGCTGCCTCCAGATGTTTTCACCAAACTACACAACTTGGAACTCATCTAGACTTGAATGAATAAAAAATATCAAGGTAAGCACGAACTGTCAACCACTGATTGTGGCCAAGTGCTCGGTTTATACCTACGGTCATAATAAAAAATGGTATGTTTTGAATTTACCGCTACTGCCAGGTCTATGTCTATATTTTCGCTATTAGTTATGATCATCACGAGGTTGGGATTTGTGGCTATTACTCGCCTCACCAAGTTTCACCATCTAGTCCGCTTCGTGGCACATCTGGAATATTCAAGTAATTGACAGCCCACAGACTTATCCGAAGAACTCAAGGCCAGGATATTCAAAATGAAGCAATTTTTTGGCTACCAAAGAGAAGAATATTTAAATATCCTGGGCTTAAGTAGGCGTGTTTCTACTAGAACAGGCTGCTTGTTGTCAAGTTACTGAAGTATGGAGTCACATTTTATGCTAAATTTCGTCCAAGATCGATACTCACAACATGCGTCTTCAGCGCTGGCTCTGGAGATGTCATGAGCACGTTTATTTTTTTTTCTATTTTCCGCAGTGCCCTCGTCTCTGCCGTGAATTTCTCTACAAGTAAGTTTCAGTAGTTGTAAGTAGATACATGACCGCACATCAAATGGGTCGTACGCTGGTTTTACATTCTTTTTATAAACAAATGAGTTTCTAATAATAATAAACACCTCCTGTGCTAATAACAATAAGCACCAATCATAATATTCGTACATCGGAATCCATAACCCTCCGTCAAGCTCGCCGCGTTGATCTGTCGGATTTGTTATGGTCCGAAATAACGTTGATACACACTGTCGCGTAATATGGCCAACTATGAAACAAGTTTGTAATAATAATGGTATGTTATAGGTAATACCATTCGGCTCGCCTGATGGTGTGCTACCCGTGCGTGTAAATAGATAAAATGATAGAAACAGATACACTTATATTTTAATTTATATTGTCGTTTAAGTACTCTTGGAGATTATAATAGCATTTATGTAATTCTTAATTTTGATTTTAACATTATTTTAAATGTTTGAAAAATTACACCAACATTATGTTTTTATGTTTTTAATTGTCATGTGCTTGGAATTATTTAAGATTATACTAATTTATACATTTATTATTTATGTATAATAATTAGCACAGTTCAACCAATAACACTTATTATTCAAGACGGTTCTTAAAAAATATAAAATTATAGGCTACACAGGTTGTCTAGTTAATTAATTCAATTGCAATAAAAAGATAAAATAATGGTAAATCAATACCACAAAGTCAAATATCAACAAGATGTTAACTTATTTAAAATGTTATAAAAATCGTTTCCAATAGTTGCGACAGTGATTGATCATTCACCGAATCATACATCACGCATTCATCTCACAGTACTGCAGGCATTCTTATAAAATCTTCTTCCATTCATTAGCGAACGGGTTACAGTGTGAAGCCTTGAAGGCCCTGAGAGTCCGAGAAATCGGAGACTGAGAGCAAGCTACCGTACGACACAAGGGAACAGCAACCAGTTTATGCTTCCTGCACCGAAATGTAGGTACCTACTTTTTTATACATTTGATCAGACTTTAGCCATTAGCACTGGAATTTGTACAACTATTTTACAAAATAAATTTTATTATTGAAAACCTAATTTTTAGAAATTAAGTACACAAGTTTTATAATTTAAGAAAGTAAACTATCTGATTATATAACAAATTCTAAAATATTTTATTTATTTATTAATAAATAAAAATAAATAACCTTTCTTGCAGATCAAAAACGATATTCTGGATATAGCTAAACTAATAAAAAATATTCTTAAATGTTCGTTTGTGTTTTTTATTGATTTTGAGTACAAATATGAAACGTAGTGGTGAACTAGCACTTTTTATTAATATTGAGTATCCAGATCAAGCATGTTGACCATTCAAACGGATTGCGTGTCGACAACTTTAGCCATTTCTTTTTTCATGTCCTAAACGAGTCATAAGTAAGGCATTGTGAGTCGAATGGTAACAATAGGCCTCATAATGGCCGACCATCGATACCCTTTCTTTGCCGGAATTTAATTGTGTGATGAAGTGTGGTTACGACATTTTCATTCGAACCGCAACGGTGAGACGCGGGAAAAAACTGTTCCGCTGCATAAAGGGAATGCTTGTGTGTCCGACAGTTTTTACTTTTATTGCAATAATTACAATATGAGCGTAAGTATATAGTCACAGATTATATAAAAGTATATAATACATATATAGGTACCTACTTATTTTATTAAAAGGAGATAATCTAATTGTAAAAAAGAAACAGGCTACCTTATCAAGCAAATTACAATTTCATCCTTGAAATAAAAATAAATATCTAAATAACAACTGAACTCTTATGTCTTGTCATAAGCGTATGAAGATGAAATTAAATATCGTCCCTTTAGTGGATGAATGAACAAAAAGAAACCGACTTCAAAACACTAAAAAGGATAAAATAACATATTTTTTGGAGTCGGTGCTTTACTTTCTATTGTTTCTGAAAACAACTTAGCACCAGCTCCAAAAATATGTTTCTAGGGAATAAGTACTAAGATTTAATTATTTTATCCTTTTTAGTGTTTTGAAGTCGGGTTTTAGTTTATTTCAATATATTTCACAATTTTTTGCGATTACTTTCTAGCTTTATAAGGTCAAAGCTAGACGTGTGACCAGCATATATTGTTTTTTACTATTGTTTCAGTAAAAAATATATGTAAGCAAAATCCGCAATTTCGGAAATACCTATAAATTATTCCAGTTATTTTTGTTTAAAAACCAAACTACCCAAACGAAGATTTTACTTAAATTTAAGTGGGACCAAATGACAACTATTCCACATCGAACAAAAAAGTCACGTAAATCGGATCATAAATCTCGGCGTAAGCGCTGAACATGCATAAAAAAATACCAACCAAATTCAGAACCTCCTTTTGAAGCCGGTTAAAAAAGGCGTTATTGTGAGGGGTTTCACGTTAGTAATTATATATTTAACTATTCTTTTAAGTAATTTTGTTATTTATGAATATTTTTTGTAAGCATTAAACAGCTAACATAAGAATTACATAATTGACACGATGCGACAGCAAAACACTAACATAAATTGTTGCCTTGCTAATTAAGTAATTTGAAAAAGTTTCTCATATCTCATATAAAAATAAACAATTCGAGCACAATATCGACGCGTGCGCTCCAAAAAGTCCAATCAATTAATACCTACATACATACACACAAATTAGTCCCCGCACTAACACGTGAGTAGGTATGTTAATTCACGTAGTGGACGTCTTTATTTGTCTTTAACGCCTGTATCTGTATGTGTTAAGGTTTAATTTAGCGCGTTAATTATGAAGCTGCTTATTATTCGATTAGTAATCGTACCACCCGCTAAGTCGATAAGTTGATATTCATTTAGAGCAGTGTGCCGTATAAAGTGTTGCGAATTATTTAATTACGTGAATCGATACTCGTAACCGTTCAATGAGGTTTTTATAGTACCTACTGATGAGTCGTTTGCAGTATTGAACCCCTTTTTTGTGCATTGTTGTTAGGTATAAATGTGAAGGTATGATCAGCAACCAAAAATTCCACTTCTAATTCCATAAGTGGCCATGACTGGTTACTTTTATAACCAGATGATGTATGTGTATATAATTATTACAATAAAGTTATGAAAAGATTAACTAACGAGTCTATCAACGCTTTAAATAACCCATAGCGGATTCAATCGTTGTTTTTTATAAGAGAGAAGAAGAAATTTGAATGGGTTGTTGTTGTATAATAGTTAAAATGGCAGATATTATATTTTTTTCAGAAATACATTTTTCATATTTAATAATATGAGAAAATCTCTTTGAAAATTTGGCATACATCTTTATAATTCAGATGTCTCTAAAATCATTCCACTTGGACCTTACACGAAAACAGTAATGTGTAGTGACGTTCATGGCGGCGTATAGGGGTTCTGTTTTTAAACAGCAACTAGCGTTACTAGAGATAATTGAGAAATTATAGAACCTTTACTATAACAAGAACGTTTTAATATTTCGGTCGTAGCATTTCGTAACATGAAAAGCATTTCATCTACCAGACACGGCTGAAGTTACAACACCTTTTGATACATAGGTATCGGGTGCAATAGTTTGTCGATTTACAGTAATCTTCGTCGACGTTTGTAAATAAAAACAGTTTCCTAAAACCTTTAATTCTTTAGCGAAATAAGGACAACTTTCCCACCATTTGGTAATATGATTGAAACGATTAAATCGATTAATAAGTATTACAAAAAAACGCTTAACTATATTATGAAAATGCATAGGTACTACCTTGAAGTCAATTTAAATGCTAAATTCTTTTATTTAAATACCTTCCAAAAGTGCCCTTATTCATAATAAATAATACCGTAATTACCTGTTCTCTGTCCCATCATATTGCGTTTATGGCGACATGCTGCTCACAAAAAAAGAATGACCCTTTAATTTGAACAGGTTTATTCTAGAATAAACCATCAATTAGTTTTATCTTCTATTTCATTGACGCTAAGGAGAATACCTACATCATAAAGGTTTAATGCTTCCTCAGAGATATCAAGAAGAAAAAGTGAATGTATTTAGGTAGCTGAAAATGAAACAAAATGATAATCAATGTTTCTTATCAGTTCTCTAACTTCTTTAAAAATTTTGAGCTATCAGAGAAATCCAAAAGATAACTCAAAGTATTTAAAGAAGTTTTATTCTTGCTGAGCCTTGTGAAAACAAGGGAACATGCACCAACATTTTTAAGAAAAAGTATATATGTTACTGATTAAAAACCTACCTAATAAGAGCTCTGAAACTTTTTGGTTTTTCGAAATTATTCAATTATAAGTAACGTAAGCTAAAACATAATTTTAAGCACGCTATATTTCAGTATTTCTTATTATATATTATTATTATTTCAGTATTTATGTAACTTTGTTCTACATAAATAATATTTATTCATCATATTATGACTAAAGTTAGTTAGTTACTGCATATACCCATCCATCCAATTGGAAGCTTCCTCAACAGCCATTTACAATAAAATGATGAGATTTGTGGACGCAACGCGTTCAGTTTTAATTCCACACAAAATTAGTTCAAGCAGCTTCTTAGTTTATTTAAAATAAAACCCGAATCACTTTGGGAGCTTCATTTATAAATTCTACCATTAAAATTTGTTTACGATGGCGTAGACAATTTTACTGGACTGTGGTAACCCAAGACACATGTTTATGATTTTAATTGCGTCTCGTGGTTTGAGAAATATACCTGATTATAGCATAAAATAAAAATTCAATTAATTTTGGCAGTGTTTTTTTTGTTTGTATTGTTTAAAGTAAAATTAGTGACATGAATATTACGCTTCATTTTAAGGGGGAAAATCCGTAATTTACTGAACTGTCAAGGGCTTAAATAAGATTATGTTTTTTAAACTTTGTTTAATCTTAATTTTACTAGGCAGGGTTTTAAGCACGATTAATTCTAGATCAAAATATTTTATATGATTCAAGTGGCATACAAGCATACAACGGGCTTTGTAAACAGCTATTGTTCCCATACTGCAAATATTGATGCAATGCATTACTTTATGTACTAACATAAAGTAATGCATTGCATCAGTATTGCAAGTTAAAGGACTGAACAACTGAACTTTCGGCTACCTGTAGCTCTGAAAAGTGACTACAAAACATAAGGCAGCATTTGTCCAAAAATAAAGTTGCTTATAGATGCACCGTTTTGTTAAATCAATTATTAAACTGTAATTATACCTCGCTCAAAGGAAAAGTCAAAGTTAAAAAAATTGGCAACTATGCAATACTAATATTAAATACTTTGTCATTAATGATTTCATAATATTATTGTAATACAATAGCACTTGACGATTACTTCTTTTGTTTATTGGAACGAAATTGCCTATGGTAGGTAGGTATTAAATTATTCGATACCAATATAATGTGATTTTTATCATCGGATGATAAATCTTCATTCACTTGATCAAAACAACAGGTCCTCCCAATCCTTTACAGCTAAATGGCTCACTATAAACCTGGATGGAAGGTGGACCAATAAAATTAAGACATTTTAATGATGTGCCCCTATTTTGTCGGCCAATATACGCTAATTACTCCGAAGGACGGTGGTCTAATTCTTTATAAATAAAGCTGTTAATTAAGAAGGTACTTGGACCACATTGGGCCCATAAAACCATAAAGTTTGACTGCCTACTTGATCCTTCCACATAAAAGGGGTACAGCTAAGTAGGCCTTTTTAATTGATTTTCATCTATTCACGTTTCTGTTTAGAGGTATCATTAATTTAATAAGTTTCGCAGCTGTAAACTTTTTTGTTGGCTGTCTTTGAATTTATTGGCTCAAAAGGGTTTTGCAGCCACTTGAATCAGTATAAATTGCGTGTAATAAATAAGTTTCAAAGTATATTAAAGCAAAGTTTTTAATCAGATCCTCATAATATCCGTTGCAATATAAATAATAAAGTAGTTCCTTACTTATATTTTAAGAAGTACATTTTACAAATTTTACCATACGTAACGTATGCTACTGAGAAATTTCATTAGGTTTTTAAATTTAGCTATTAGTATCTGGGTGAAGTTTGTACCTAAGATGATGATTTATTTGTAATGCACAAAAGTGAAATAACGGTGTGGAGAAAGTACGCAGAGATAATTGATGAAAATTTCGAAAAAAAAATTCCGTAAAGACTCCCCTTAATTTGTTTTCCTTATGTACCGGAAATCCCGCTATAACCTTAAGTTTAGCTTTTCTTTAACATAAAGAACCTACTTTTAAAGGAAATTTAAACCACACAACAGGAAACTTCCCGGAAACAACGCTCCTAATCCCGACCAATACGTCAATTACCGTCAGATAAGGCTTATTTGACGAAAGACAAACCGACAGACGGACAAGCGCCTCTCTCTAAACACGTCGTTGTTTGAACGCAAACAATTGATAAGATAACCTTTGGAATGAGCCGACACAATGGTCGTTGCGTGTGCGAGTCAATATTTGTAATAGGAATACCTTTTGATGTGCCTAGCGCGTGCGGGCAGGTCGCTCTTCACACCGTATCGTAATAAACCAAAGAACTTACTCGTACATTTAATTTGGATATAGGTACAACGTGTAACATTATTAACCCACATTCTTAAATAGAGGTCAAAGTCAAAAGATCAATACGAGCAACGTGTAATATAGAACTAACCCTGATATATTGAAAAACAAAATCCCTGTTTCATAATTTTTAGTGTAGTAGGTGTTCAAATTCTATGAAAAATCTGATTTTTTCACGATTTCAGGGTACCTAAGTCATATTGATGAGTACGTTTCAGGATTTGCGTTAAGTATGTTACACGTTGTATAACGATACACCCAAAAGGCCTCCGTATTGTTTCATTCATATAACATGTGACAAGTAACATGAGTAAAAGTGTAAGTCAAACATAATAGTAATATAATGGTTTTTCAAATAAAAAATACGAAAATTCAAATAGGTTATATTCTTATAACCTAATTGAATTTTCGTAGGAAGAGAAGATATATCCTTGACTAGCTGGTTTTATATTTCTATATAAAACCACCTAGTCAAGGATATATCTTCTCATTATCCTTCCGGAGCCTCGTAGAGTATACCTACTTTATCTCATATTGCTTTGTATTTATGATTTCAAATTAGTGACGTAAGTTATACTGGCAACTGTCTCTTGACTTTTCTCGAAACGATTGATCGCCGTGAAGTATGACCTAGTATGCTGGCTTCTTTCAGCTGTTTAGTTTACTTCGCATTTTGTTTTATATTTTTTTATAGTCATAATGTCTAGCTACCCATTTTTCGTTCCAAAACTGACTCTTTCATGACCTTCATTTCCTCCCATTCTTGTTAAAAATCGTTTTTTATAACATGAAAAAATGACAATGTCGAACGTATAATAGGTACTTAGCTAAAATGAATATAAAAAAAAATGCCATTTTTATGTTAAGATTAAGATTGCAATTTATTTATAGCTTAGGGCATTACAGAACGGTGTAATAGCAAGCTCACGAAGTTAACACATTAGAAGGCATGGAAACTAATAGAACAGATTTTAGTTAACAAATAAAGCAGTAAATTGACACTGACGCGAAGTCCGTGGTTATGTAAACGGAATTGCATTAATTTTTGAAGTACCCACCAACCAGACACTGTAGTTTTTCTATTGTTGAGAAGAAGCAGGCGAAAGACAAAAGAATATAACAAATTAATATCTGTGCATAAGAAGGTATTATCTATAGCTCACTACATAGCAGATTTTTTTTCAGTAAATTTGCTTCAGTAAATTTTGAAGTAGTCACTTTGATTACATAAATTTGTATTCAGTCACCGCGGTAATTTTATGCTAACACTCAATGTGTCATATTTATATACACAGCAATAACGACTCTGCTATATACACTGTTTTTGATACATTTACGTTACAATGTTATGTATACTTTTAAAGCTCAATAAATATGTATTCCTTTAAAAAAGAAACCAGTAATTGATAACAAATGTTACATTTTTATTGAGCATTAAAAGAATACATGTCATTGTTACAGTGTGTCTTGACATATGAATTTCTCAAAAACAGTCTAAACTAGATACTTAATGGTTGTGCAAATAAATATGTTACATTAGGTAAGTGTTGACATAGAATCATCGCGGTGATTGATTACAAATTTATGTAATTTAATACATTAATAAATTATTTTTTCACTTTGAAATGGATACATATCAAAGTACTCAACTGTACTATAACTGCTTTCTCAAGGGCAAACATAATTCTTGAAGTTTACACCTACTTAACACTATTTAAATAAAATAAGCTGCTATTTAGATTATGTCAAGTTAAGTGCATTTAAGTGTTATGCCAAGGGTTTTACTAAGCTTGTCAGGTTAACTTTTGTCCTGGGGCTAGAAATGTTCAAGGAATTGCGATTGGTACACTTTTAAGCCGAGGTCATTTATGTTGGTCGTTGGGCTATTGAAAAAGGAATTTTATTGTTAATTTTTCTTGAACTTTCCTAATTTTTAAGGTAGCTTATTGGAGTAATCTTTGAGGTTGTTCATTACATCAAAAGTTGTTAGGTACAGTCACGTTTTTTATACAACTAAATGAGAAACAAGCTGACGGCCCACCTGCTGGTAAGTGGTTTCCACCGCATAGAGACACCTACAAATAACAATGAGAAAATCACTTGTTGTTGTTGTCCTGTTGCATGTGCGTTGTCCTCCTGAGGCCTTTTTTTTTCGGGGAGAAATGCGAATACAAACCTACCCGCCACTGGCTAAGTGACGGGCGTGGGTGGGGGTCGCCCAGCGCTGGTAAGGTACTGGGAATACCCACTAAAACTCCCCGGTAACTCCACTGCCCTTCGCGGAGGTAGCCTGGGCTGTGCCGAAGCAATTTCACCAAACCAACCCCAGGCAACCCTGCCTTGTGGCCAGGTTTCGCGCCGATGATCAAATGCCTCTACATACGTCTAAAAATACTTACCTATTCATTTGAGGCTTTAAAATATGCCACGGCCATCTGGTTGAAGTAGCCAGTTGTTTAGTTGTTTGGATGCCTAGTCAGTTGATTAAGTGCCGAATCCAAGAAAACTACTAAATGACAACTTGCGAAGCCATTGTGCGTAACGTTCAACCAGAATGCCTGAACCTCGTATCAGTCATATGGTTAAATAGCCATTCGATTAGACGCCTACGTCGTCGAAGTGATTTTGTGTGACTGTTTGAGTGATTGGTAGGTTCAATGTTTAACCGTAATATTTTTGATTATAAGTGGTCATAAAAAAATAACCTTGAACCTACCAATCACACCAAAGCTCTTCAGTTCAAGACGATCTGCCTAGGCTTGCGATTGAGCTGACTTTCAATACGTCAAGTTGTTAAATATTGAGTCTAGTTCAATTAACTATCGGCTTAGGCATTTTTAATGCTGGCGTTTAATCAACAGCCTAGGCATCCAATTAATTTGCTAATTTAAAGAAAAAGCTGCGACAATTACAACACCTTGTTGCTACTACAATGAGTCCAATATATATATTTTGAAGCTATATGTGAGTACAAATTTTCAGACGTGCCTGTTCTTACGTTTATTCATAAGTAAACACCTTGTAGATTCTTAACTGTTCAGTAAACGATTACAACAATTATACTAAATGTTTGAAAAAAGAAATGAGACTCTCCCATAATCTTTCACAAGCTAGTTGGGTATAAAATTTTAAATTTTAAGAGGAGACTTATTAATACTGTCGTGATTTAATCATTTAATTGCCTAATTGCTGTGTATTCTTTTGAAAATATAATAGAAAAATAAGATTATAATGACAAAATAATATAATTATTTCACATGGCAGCACTGGCCGTCAATTTTGCAGGTAGATTGTGGCGTGTTGGGTAGAGTAGTGGGGATAAATTCGGGGAGGGCATTGAGTTAAAGGTGGACGGGCCGCTCGAAGCGGCAGTGTAACTTGTGCTCTCGGAGAGGTTGTATAGTTTGCAAAGTGTTATTAGGACGACAGTACTGTCACTGTGAGGTTACAGAATAAAAAGTGTCAACTGGATACCGGACTTTTGTTTACGCGACAATACTATAATAGAAACATTCATACACTCACACCTATTATCTAGCCCAAAGTAAGCATCATTAAGAGCTTGTATTATGGATACTAGATAACGGAGAAATAATGATAATAATGTGTAGGTATATAAATATTAGAAATATAATAAACAAACTTATAAACATCCATGACTCGTTAACAAATGCTCGTACTCATCATACAAACATTTGCTCCTACCGGGATTCAAACCCGGGACCTCTTGACCAAGTAGCCTGTATAGTAAGGGGTACAGACAACTCGGCCAGCCGGTCGTCAAAAAATACTAAGTCGTCAAAAAACCTAAACAAAAATACTACTAAGTTAAGAAGCTTAAAACATAATATATAACTTATACTCTAGGACTCATCAGTCAACATGACGTGTAAAAAATTACCTTCAGCTTAAAAACATAAAATTGAAAAAAAATAGTAACCCCCAGCCTCATAATTATCATTTTTTTGAGACTATTCTCATTAGGCCAAACACGCAATATTTGCTTTAAGTTTCTGAAGAGTTGAGCATCCCGCAGAGTGTTTGGCGGTACAGGATCAGCATAAGGTTAGAATATATTGGAAATACCACCAAAGTAACAGTAAACCAAACAAACCAATCGAAACTGTGTAAGTAACACTCTTTCATCAAGTATGACATGAGCTGATAGTCATGAAACGCTGAAACAGATCTTCATAAATTATAGCTAAGAACCGTCTCGATCACGTCAGCTTCCAAACAAATAAACAAAATCAAACACTGGTCCATTCCTTTAGGAGCTAGAATGCCACAGACAGATACACAAACGGACACGTCAAAGTTATAACACCGCTCTTTTTGCGTTGGGGTTAGAATGATTTCGTGAGCGCACAACATTCAAACGAAACAAACCTACTTAATTATTGATTAACTATAGATAATGACCTAATAAAATATAATGATTTTATGTCGTAACGGCTCTACAGTAATAATATCATTAGAGCAACACTCTACGAGAAAATCTACTTACCTACACCCGGAACAGATAAGTATGAACGTTAGTAATAAATATTATTGAGTAATTGATTACAGAATTGTGATAATAATGCTTGTCATTGTGATTAAGCTGCACACATCATAAAATATTTTACTAAGAGAGTGCAAAGTCGATATATTTTCCTAGAAACTTAAAGCGAAAATAATATCTAGGTAGTTGTTAGACAGCTTCTTCATAAAAATGCTTTTGCTATTTTTCCAGAATTTAAAGTTACTATACTTGCATAAACATCACGATCATAAAAATAATTTATCATTAATATTACCGATCTTAAAAACACTCATAACACCTACTCTCACATACAGCACTATTCAACATTATTTGTCTTGTTTTGACATAATGAGTGAGAGAAATAAAACGTGTTTTATCAGTTTTTACTAAAATGAGTATTTTTGATAGGTGCTGTCCATGGGTAGAGTAAACGGTAGAGTGCACTACTCTACCAGTTCCGAGTAAGTACTCTACCGGTCATTGTTAGTACTCTACTGTACCAATACTGTCTACATTGGTATATTTAGTAGTATAGTTAGTACACTACCGTGCTATTACCTATGCCCTTTATTCTACCTGTGTATTCAAGGATGTTGTCCACGGTTGGAGTAACGGTAGAGTGAACTAGCTATTACTGTACCAAAGGCTGTGTACTTGCTGTAGTTAGTACTCTACCTTGCTACTATGCCGTTTACTCTACCCGTGTGCACCCTTTATTAAAGTATTGTATTGTATTGTATTGAGAGATTTTCAAGAGAAGCAGGTTAGTATTTAAGAGTGACAGGGTAGTATTAATGAGTGGCAGGGTAGTATTTAAGGGTAACACGGTAGTATTTAAGAGTAGCAGGATAGTATTTAAGAGCAGCAGGGTAGTATTCGAGAAAAAAAATAAAAACTTAACCCGCATTGGGCCAGCGTGGTGGTGTTATTGCCCAACCTCCTCATGTGTGTCTCCCATGTAGGAAGACCTGTGCCCAGCAGTGGGACGTATATAGGCTGATGATGAGGGTAGTATTAAAAAGAAGCAGAGTAGTATTTAGGAGTAGCATGGTAGTATTTAAGAGTAGCAGGATAGTATTTGAGAGCAGCAAGGTAGTATTTTCAACTCAAATTTAGAGCGCCCGATTGGCCTATCAACTCCTCCCTCCAGCTTTGTTCCTGGAGTGGGTAAATAAGGTCGCCAGATATCATTAAGGAAGTGTTATGTTGGGAACAGGTTTTTTTACAGGGTAGGCAGCGTGTAACATTTGGTGCTACAGTACTAAGTATAGGATAATGGTATCTAACCGCTTACCATCAGGGTAGGCCATAAGCTTGTATTTGCTAACATTTATCATTATGATTTCAGCCCAGCCTGATTAAAAAAATGGTAATTACAACATATTTTTTTAAAATAGGGTTTCTGAGATAAACTAAAATAAAACCTACAGATGTTAATAACCTTATCTAAACATTTTCAAGAATGTTTCGATTACATTTAACGTTTTAAATAATCATACGCCAATTGTATAAATTTTGTTTGACATTTTCATTGCTCATTCATATTACAGAAAAAAGATACAGACGACAACATATTAAATAGGTAGCTGTATGCTTAGGTACTTTCCTTTGGCTGGATGTGACGGTACGGTTGGATTTCGTTATTGCTAACTGATTTTTTTATGATTTTTATTTTTCCAATTTTATATTCCCCTGTTGTATAAAAAAAAATATTAAATACTTATAAAATAAAGTACGATGTTGCCTAGTATGATCTACATAGTTTCACACACTAACGTTCGATACTTAAAGCGTCACTGAATCTGCCGTTCTTCTTTGAGACAGGATTCAAAACCGCTGTCTACTAAGCCAGTGGTCTCCGGTTCGAATCCCAGTAGATGATAATTGTATAATAAGAACCTATAAACATTTGCCTTCGAGTCATGAATGTTTGTATATTTCATTAGTATTCTCTCACCATAATGGCTGGATGTTTGTAACTGCATCACGCCAGAACAGCTAAACGGATCTGGATGAAATTTGGCACGGAGATAGATAGATTATAGTAGGCATAGAAAAGCTATAGGCTACTATTTATAGGACAGCGCAGACGAAGTTGCGGGGGAAGCTAGAGTTATCCGTCGGTATTGCTCCGTATCTATAACACAAGCTACGAGCTATGGTGCTTAATTTAGGATAGATATGTGTGTGTGAGTTCTGTTGTATTCTATTTCGCTTAGGCAATTTAGTTTTTAGAAAGGAAACCAACAAATAATGTTCTACTAAAAATATTTTGTAATGTAATTTGCATTAAACTAAAATGTTATCTGTACCAGTCACCTTGAAAGTCCAGTCAACACCCAGTAAATCCAGACAATAGTAGCTAGACTAATCTACTTGTTATGTGTCTGACCATAACTTAGTCTAGACAAGTTGTTCTACCCGCCATTAGTCGGCCGAGTGTTGTCTCGACATCAATAAAGGCATTTGTACACTGTTTTGAAACCGAATCCAATCTGTTGGAGTGGGAAGTAACAAATCGTGAAGTAGCCATTTCGCAAGTGCGTGGGTGAACAAATAGGTATTGTAAGTTCAGTGAATTCAGGAAAATTCTCTAGGTAACTGATACCACTTAAACAGGTAGAATAGTTATTTGTTCAACAAGTGAGCAAAGTTATTTTTTGCTGCGAGTGCTGACTTTGAATCACGGACTAGCGAAGTAGACTAGATAGAATTGAATCAAGAGCGTAGCGCGTGATTCTAAAATAGACTACTGAGCATTGTGAGTGATTTAAAGACAAGAGAGATCAAATAAACTTGCTCTTGTGTGAAACGTACAGCTTATCACCACACCAGCGAGAAAAATATCAAGTTACAAAAAATAAATCTCAGTTAACGTATCTAATACTTTATAAAGGTATAAAATAAAGCATAAAATTAAATAAACTTAAATTATACGTACTTATAAACTATTTAATATTTATAAAGTCAAATGTGAAGAAGTAGTTTGTTTTTTTATATGCTCTATGTTCAATAAATAATTGAACATTTTCTTACTCTAAATTAAAACCAGGCCCTATCTATAGGTTTTTACAACTGGTGGGAGATACCCCGAGAACACCTTGGGATATCACCTTCAACGCCGGGAGATACGGGACTTAACACGCTGTGTATGACGGTATATCTTTCACTAACTACTCAAATACTCATAGTCCATAGTGATAAAGAGGTAAGTACCTACTCTACCTATTAGGTTCATCACGGTTATCTTATGACAAAATAAAATTTAGTTTTTCGCTTGGAATGTCTATCGGCAACATAAAGTTGTTGTCTCAGGGAATCAGGACTCTACCTTCAAAATAGAGAGTTTAACATTTAATTGAACGATTAGCGTGGCTACACATAAAAGAGCAGCTACGACTGCGATCAATTCAATTGCATTCTTCGAGCGGTGAGCTTCAATGCGCACACGCAAGCGATAATCCGTCGACCAATGACAGTAAAGATCGGGTGGGCAGGAGGCGTCACCGAAATACGACCGCCTACCGCCCCGTAAAACGATTTTTATTGAGTATTGCATTACAGATAATAGTGTTCGGTTGTTTGACTGACTTTTCTAACTTTTTTTGCTGCCATTTTATTGAAATTGGGAAATAAGAAAATGTATTGCGTTACAACGGATCTAGTTTCTATGTACTAAATTTATTTTGTGAATTCCTTCTAGACTTGGACTAGATGGTTTACCGGATTAGATCCTAGGTGTTATTACTTTTGATGGTTGCAGCGATTGCGTAAAAGATTCCTAGCGAGGAACCAGTCTCGTGCACATCGTGTGCGGCCACTATCTAGCAGACTATCGCGTCGACGCCGTTACTGTCAGAGGCGAAGCGATAACTGTGCGTGGGCAATCGCCACAGAACACATACGTAGATCTGCAAAAGGTTTGAAATTATAATCAACGCCTGAGAAAAAAATCATTATTTTTACTGTTACTTATTTGTTGACGGTACCTATTTTTATTTAGCAAAAAGCTAAATAAAAATAGGTACCGTCAACAATTGTTTCAGGGTTTTCCTACCTGAAAATTTCTCGAATATTTAAAAAACTTAGAAGTTTGTATGTGAAAATTTATAATTTACGTAGATGTCAACCGTCCGTGGTGGAATTATGTAGGTTTTTTTATTAGGAAAAATAATAGTACCTATTTTAGAAGCCTTTATGAACAAATACAGTTTTACGCAATGGTGGATGACAAATGTGTAGGTAAGTAACAAATACCGAGAGCTCGGTGGCGCAGTGGTTTCACCACTCTCGTTTCGATTACGAAAACAAAGCAACTTTCGCCACTGTCCGTTCCGGGATGGGTCAATTAAATTTATGATGATAAACAAACACCTACTATGTAGGTATGCAATTATTATCTTTCACTATGCAAATAAGGTAAGTGCATTTATACGACATTTCTATATTTTCATTTTTCTGCTAAATTATCAGCTGGTAGAGTTTTAATCCTATCAAAAGATATTCAATTTAGTTACTTAGGTTTTACAGGCAAGAAACTAATTCATCTAAACACTGTTTGTCCCATCTGTCACTATTTTATTAATCTACACAAAACGAGCACTTAGTAATCTTCACATTGAAGCTCGCGTGCAATGGCATTCGCAATCACACTTGTCACCGTTAATTCGTGTACTTGTGATATCGAGACACACTTGTGAGTTTACTATTAAATAAACACATATAAAAGCGTTGCGTAAGAACATTTAGACGTGCATACTTGTAGCTTTTCCATGTGGAAGGATACACGGTTTCGCTCTCAAATTCGTCGCTATTATTTCTAATTGAATCCGCAATTTGTGTAACGTTTCAGATATAATTTTCCAAGTTTAGCTTAGGCTCGAATCTTTTACCTACATTTGAATTGTTCTAACTGAGTTACTTCTTGCTAGCAGAAAGTTCAGCCGTAAGCCGTAATTATCGATAGTGTATATACAGGGTGGTGCCGTCAATACATTAAAACATGGGCTGCATTAGTTTATAGAAATGGTTTGCCACTTTCAAAAACATCTTATTCATTTGATAATTCCATGACATTTGTATGAAATAATGCAGCCAATGTTATATTATTTCATACAAATGTCATGGAATTATCAAATGAATAAGATGTTTTTGAAAGTGGCAATCCATTTCTATGGATTAATATAGCCCATGTTTCAAATTATTGTCGCATTGACGGCACCACCCTGTATATGTGGCTAAGTCATACACTGCGATTTCCGAATTTCTTCTTACCACCGTTATAGTAGCCTTTCCTACTATGATATCTGATTTAGGTACTTTTAGATAGCCCCTAGATATGTTAGATGCTAGCTATCTTAGCGAATAATGGTAGTTCATAATAGTAAGCTAGGGTTACTAAGGTTTTTTAAAAGACACTAGCATTAGTAATAAAGTCTACTATTTATATGAAAACCTTACCTAAGTCAGTATAATAAAATTATTTAATTTAAAACACAGGAGTTAAACACACCTAACAGTTGTTGTAATATTAAAAGGATTTCATCTATGTTCGGTTCATAAAAATAATTTAAACTTTCTACCAATAAGCATTATGGAAATGATGTCTTAATATTTGCGTATTTACGTATGTACTTATTACAATAGAAACACTTTACCAAAAGAAGTAAAAATTCCGCCGCAAAGCAAAGACAAATAAGTCAAGCGAAACCGTGCTTAACATACGAAACAGCGCGCACGCACGTTCCAGCACATTGTCAAAATACCTTATACAATTTCACAGGCGATGGAAAAACGTCAGAAAAAAAATATATGGCCGTGTGTGGTCGTTGCGAATAAAACCCTGCCACTAAATTCGTATAATGCACACTCGAAACGGCAAAGCAAATATTTTTCAAACACCTCCATCGACAAACATAATCCTTTGTGACAATCGTCTGTAATTTCGGTGTCGATGACAATGCGCTGTTTGCAAAAAAAGGGAAAAGTGGGCAACTCGGTGCGTCAATCTCCGCCACAGAGATGCGGCAAACGGGGTAGTAACGATAGGATTTAAAAAAATAATTATATTTTATGGTCATTTTTTTTTTCTGGACCGATTTTTATGAAATTTTATATGTATATTCAGTAGGTCTGAGAATCGGCTACTATCTATTTTTTTTGGACATTTTTGTTATGGCAAAACAACGTTTGCTGGGTCAGCTAGTAATATGTAATTTTAGTTTATAGCTGACAATGATGCTATATCTAAATTAGGTTTCAGTGGGTATCATTTGAATCATATATTATTAGTTATTCTGCAAATCTAACATATCTACCCTAGTATTCGGTACTTATACGTTTATACACTTATCTTTTAGCTATATTAATATTTATGTAAAGAAACGTTGCAAATCTGTGGCGTATTTGAGACAACGCTAAAGGTGCACTTTATTTATCACAGCGGGTCTCCATTAGGGTTATTGCTATATAATTTGCGGATAATTCAAAGTTTGAATGCGGTCTAAGACTCTATTATTATGTTGTCATAGAGATAGACAGTGCAACGTGCGCTTGTCACTGAGATTCAGATTTGTTTTCATTTAGTAGGTATTCTTTGAGATAAATTTCTTAAATATTGTTTGACATTACATCACAGTAACTGTACTTAGGAAGTTCCTCACCAGAGTAATTTGCAAGGATTTTATTGCATTTAACCTACATAATTATGAAATGATAAATTAATGAAGAGAATTCATAGGTAGCTTATTATATAACCTCAAATATATTAATGCAATAAAGTTCATCATCCATATTGATATTATCAAATCGAAAGTAACTCTGTCTATCTGTTTGCCAATTATTATTTTACTCCTAAACCACCACGCTGATAGAATTTACCTATTTTAGATTCGACATTGAGATTTTACACTCTGAGAAAAGTAATACACTGTTAGCGCGATAGTAAGAATTTAAGAAAACTAGCTTTATATGTCCTAAATATTCCACATATCTAACTTAGAAGCGTCTGTTAATCAGGTATATCTTTAGGAATAAAAAGTATGAAAGTAAATAGGCGTTATTTCCTAAAACTTTGACCGTAACCATGACGCAACAGCCAGCAATCCAAAGCCACGAATAAAAAACAAAACAAAAACAGGCGTGAAATCCGTACCAAATCTCATCGTTCAATTCGAATTTCGAACGCGAATCGACGTAAAATATGGCGGTTGCGCTTCCAGCAACAGGACACCGAAAGCCGGAGCAGCGACAATTTGTTACCTTTTTAACACGTCATCCATTTCCAAAATCTGAGAAAAAAACTGAAGACATGTGGCCCCATTATACCATGTTTTGTGTTACGAGAATAATCGAGCTTTATGTCATTTTGATACACTCTTAAGAGCTTTTGTGTGGGCCTGAATCGACAATGGGTTCTTTTTATTCGTGTGAATAACTTTAGTCCTCTTGCATCGATTTGGTGTTGAATTGAATCGATTTTTCAAGCTCGGTAGTCGTCCTTTGTTGCTAATAGCACCGTTTCGTCTTACCTTTTACTATGAACCTTATAATTACCACTTTTACATCTATTAAGGCGCGGCATTGTCCATCTGTCGTTACAGATGTTATGGCTTCTAAAATAGTTATTTTCTTAACGCGATAAACTAATTTTTACTTAAAAGTAAGCAGTATTTGTTTTTAGCTAAGAAAATAATATTTTAACGCTCTGATGAATCCAAAAATAGTGTAGCTAGATATATTTTTTTTATTTCTTACTGAAAGCAAGTAAAACTATTTATACTAAAACTAGTAAAAATATTCAAACGAAAATCTTTTAATGTACGTAGGTATATTCTTGATTTTATTTCAACATTATAATAAATATTTTAAGGATTAGAAAAGTACCTACATACATATCTAAAGTTGAAATAAAATATGTCCTGAATTATTTTTTTCTAGTATACACTAGGTACTTACATAGGTCCTAGCGTACCATTGGGAAACATTTAAATTCCTATATTGTTTTACAAATCGCATTTTCATGGGCCAAAGATTATCCTTTTTTTTTTCTTATTATTTTGCTTGATCTAGTAGTGCGCTATTTAGCGAATTGCTGTATACATAACAAAATCTTTATGGTGGACTTTATGCAAAGAAGTTATTTTTTGGCATTTTTAATAAACGTAAAATTATCACGTTTCTTTATGTATTTTGATACTAAAAATCATGATTCGGTCAAAGTCTCATCTTCTTATTACTTTTATTTAGTAATTTAATTCATCAGCTTGAGCACAGGTAAATAATCTAGTGCAAAAATTAGATTTGAATGTAAATGGCTTATACTAAAATAAAACATTTATATATACTTATTTGAACATTAAATGAAGTTTAGTGAAACTATATTCACTTTTCAAAAAGGTTATATTCTTTTAAACACTGTATTTGTTTTATATTAGTTATTCTTATTCATACTCATAGTATTATAATTTTTATAACCCGAAGATATTTTTGCATTCAGAACAAACATAAATTAAGTATACCTTTTGCATAAATATAACGGCAAGGACTATGTTATTTATATTCTTATGAATATTAAAGCTACAACTCTTGTATGAGAGAGTTAAGTAGCTCCATCTATTTAAATCGATGCGAACTAATTAATAACGTTCAGTAAACATTTAAAACAATACCTTTTTAATGCAAGTGGGTGATTAAAAATAATTATGATAATTTTAAAGCATAAAATTTCACCGTACCTACAGTCAGCAACAAAATGATGTATACGTTCTGCCTCTTATGTCAATGTGATAGGGTTCATAATTCTTTATACCTTTTTGATGCCTAACTACTTATTATGGAAGTCCATGGTTTAATTCTGGGCCAAAATATTGAAATAAGAGGCCGGGAATCGTCCAGCTTAGTAAGTAAGTGTAAATAGGTTGGTGGGTGTAGCTAGTGGTCCATTTTTGTGAGTTATACACAAACATTTCTGTACACAAGTCAAGGTAAAGTTTAAATAAATAAATAGCGGGAAAATTTCGGACATGGGGTAACTCTCGACAAAGCCTTTTACCATGGTCAATAATGAATATTATTATGAATTGTGGATGGAAATGTGTGATGGTATGTTGGGCAAATATAGGGGAGAGTGGGGTAACACGTAGTAACTCTAAATGAGAATGTTTGTATCATGATGAAAAGGATAAAGGACCCACGCTGACTTTAAACATGCGTTTCCTTCTCAGCCAGCAGAAAGAGATTATAAACTATCGTTGTTATATCACTCAGATGGTAAGCCCGTCTGGGTAGGTACAACCACCGCATTTCTTATTTTAGCCGTGATACTGTTCCCTGTGTTTCGGATTGACGGTAAAGGTACCCAGTGATATTACTGGGCATGGAAGGCATTTCCTCTTAGGCCTCAGGATGACAACGCACCTGCAATACCAAGTGATTTTTTCCTTGTTATTGCAGGTGTCTATAGGCGGCGGTTACTACTTATCACCAGGTGGGTTACCACTCTCTCATGAAACATTTATGACCATGGTTCATGGCTCCTCACAAAACCTAGTAAATATCTTTGGTGTTTACATCTGGTTCTGCTTCTATGGTATTAAGAACTGGAGAAAGGATTTGTTTACATCGATTAGGCATATTATTTGCCTAACGCACGCATGCCGGTCTTCGGAGTTACCAGTGAGTTTTGCTGTCTCTACCTCAACATCACGCACAAAAAAGATGAATAACTCGTTTCTTTGTCGGACTTCCAAAACTTGACATTATTTGTCAGCAAATGTGTTCTCTCCTTCCTTTAACATGGATTCCTTCAAAAGAGGAGTGAAAAGGCACCTTAAGGGCCGGCAAGGTGGAGGTGGCTAGAACAGTGTGTTTCAAGCTGCACTAGCTGTCTTCGCATATGGACTCTTCTTACCGCTTCACATCAGGTGGCGTTGAGTCATTTGCCGCGCTATGTATATAAAAAAATGCGTGTTGGGTAACAGGAGAAAAACCTTTGTATTTTTTTAATAATTAGGCTTCTATTTAAAGAACCGAACAATATCTTCAATTTAAAAACGCTATAAGAATTCTCCTCTAGTCTGTTTAGTGATCCGCAACGGAGTTCGGCTATCGATTTGTAAATTAATAAGTCATTAGACTTTCCAGAAAATAATTAATTAAACCGTTAACTACTTAGTTTTTGGACACTTTTTGAGTAAATAGTTACTAGTATACAAATCACACTGATCCTTGTAGTAGCTACAAGGATCAATGTGATTTGTAAACTAGTAACTAATAACAGCATAGTCAAAATATAAATTACCAATTCAACTTATTCAAGAAAATATAAAAAAACAAGTGGTGGATTTCGCATTTGTAAATAACGTTCAAACTGTCTTATGGCATCTTCAGTGACATCACGTCATACCTGCTAGTGCAGACACAGAATACAAGTAGAGATGCGTTTACGAGGGTCACGATTTTTCGCTCCAATAATAATTTCTAAAAAATCGACTCTAAAAAAGTATGTCGTTGAATAAAAATAATGGAAGGTCTAACCCCCTTATAAATGCCAGAGGTGCTACTGAGGCATAATTATTGTACAATAACCTATATTGTACCTACTTCCAAAAATAATTCAAGTGAATTAAAGATGAATATACCCCTATATTTCGAATCTGGTGTCATGCAATCTCACGTGGCTTATGTCGTCATCTTTAAGTGCCAACTAATTTCTTTAAATATTATTAATACATAGTATCTTATAAAATAAAAAGAGTCGTAGATTTTTTCAATTTCATTTGACAATGCATTAACTATGCAAAGCTAAATACACAACTTTTATTAGTGTTATCTATCCTTTTTATTGCTACCTAGGTACTTGTGAATATTTAAGGTCAAGTTTTTTTTGTTTCTACGGATGTGTTGGATATGATGATTGGCAACCATACATAATGTTTCATCATCATCATTACCCTGTATATACGTGCCACTGCAGGGGCACAGGCCTTCCTACATGGCAGAAACATATGAGGAGATTGGGGCATTACACCACCACGCGGGCCCAATGCGGGTTGGTATACCGTTAGTAAGTCCACCCGCAAAATGTTTACTTCACATGAAGAGTTTGCAGTTGCAATAATCTATTTTGAACTGCTCATTGAAACGAGGCTTTACAATAATTTTAATAATATCCAAAATTGAATGTCAACAGATGCAAAATTTTCAACTCAAAACGAAATAAAAAATTTTAAAAACCCAAGAAAAGATTCAGTTCATTTATTTCTACCTACATACATTTGTAAGTACAGTTCCATTTGCATCATCAACTTTAAAATAATAAACTGAGGTAACATATCCTATTTAAGGCAATAGGAACAAGGATGTGTAATGATAAGGATCTTATAATCATTGTTCATGTAAGTATACTTCAAAATGTTAACGTTGGGAAACTCTTATATTAAGTAGAAAACATTCCTTCCCGCCTGCAGTTCGGAAAGGGTTCTCGGAGCGAGAATATTCTTTATATAATAATCGTCTTTCAATATATTTCTAGTATTCAGCGCATAAAAAAAAGCATCACTGTGTTAAGGGAGTTTCAATTAAAAAGAAAATTCAGAGGTCATCAATTTAATTACATTAAATTTAAACAATAAACTTCCGAAAAAGAATGATTTTATAATATAAATTCCATAATCGGAAGACATAGTTAATACCTACTATAACTCATTTACATTTGATAATTTTATAGATCACTTATTTTACTATTTACATTAAGGGTGGACGGACAGATAATTGACTTAGCATAATTTATATTCACACACATTAAAATGAGATCAGGAAATTTACAAGATTTCAGAAACTTAAACTAAATAATACTTAAATTAACTCAAAGATTTCAATAATATTATTGCGAATCTTAAAACTAATTGCCACAAAAAATGTCAAACAAATCGTCCTTTATGTCCTTAGACGTAAATTCAATTTAGAATTAATTAAGTACATTAATACTAAATTGATGTGAAAAAATAAAGAAATCAATAATGCTGTTTAAAAATTACAATAACTCAACGGTTTTTCTGTTTTTATGGTAGGTACTTAATCTCTGTTTTATTTTTAAGAAATAAATATAAACATTAAAGTCAGAATCATGGTTTGAAAGTAAAAATATTTTATTATGGCAAAAATCATTTCACTACACTAAATGGTTTAAACTTCATAGGCTTTAATCAGTCTTTTAGAAACACTTGCCACTAACAGTTCGTCATTGTTTACTAATATTATTTAATTTTCATCTTCAGTATCTATGTTGTCTATAGGGAAATTAGGATTAAGTAGGGGACTCTTTCCATTACTTCCACTCGGAGATGTGTTAACAGAGGCCATACCTACAAGGTTGTGAGTTAGACTGTGACGTCTTAAATCACAGTTTCTTCTAAAAACCTTACCACACGACGAACAGTTGTAAGGTTTTATATCCGTATGTGTTAGTAAATGGGTCTTCAAATTAGACCTTTGGTTGAAACTCCTACTGCAGACTGGACATTTGTGAGGAGATTCCTCCATGTGAAGGATTTTGTGGACTGCCAGTGTTCTGGACTGACAAAAACCTTTTCCACACTCGAGGCATTTGAACGGCTTCTCCTTTGAATGTATATACCTGTAAATGAAAACAAAATCTTAGAAACGAAATTAACTTGCTAATTGTGAATATAATTAGAAAGGAGAAACATGAGAAAATATTTCTAATTATCAAAGTTGTTAAACTATTTAAAAGATTTTTGTAAAAAATGCTAAATTATGTTCAATTAGCGACATATAATTGAAGAATTTAAAAAAGACGATGTGTTGAAATTACTATAGTGAAATAGTTGCTAAACTAAAAATACCTATAGCGTTTTTTTATTACAAATTTTAGGGGAAGCCTTTGTCCAGCAGTGAAAGTCTTTTCGCTAAAGTATTGATGATGATGAATATGAAATAGTCAAATACTTTAATCGACTTATAAATCCTTTTACCTTGCAATTAGACACGCAAGACATCTGCCATATGTGGTAAATATCGGTATTTAAAATATGACGTATTATTACGACTTATTTCAAACGATTAATAATATAGACAGATCGCATGACACGAATAAGAAAAAATATTAAACAATAATGCAATGTAACTACGAAAAACGAGTGCACCATTTAGCGCAGGATGCTGTGAGTGCACAATAAATACGTCATGTCTCCAGGCGCCGAAACATCGTAAGCGTGTTGAGAACACCTTGTGGATGGGAGCAGGCGGGAAGCAAACAAGCGCCCGCGGGATATTGGTAATAAATTGGCGTACAACCTTGTTTTTATTGCTATAATCATTAATTTACGCCAGCCCGAGCATGTGGGCACAAGATATGTTGCTCAGCTTTTACTAGCTAAGGCTATCTTCGAAAATGACCTTTCAAGATTTATGGTCGAAGGTATTTATTTACATTGTTAATGACCTAAGACTTTTTTTTATAATATTTGGAGTAGTATGCATAAATCTATTATAAAATAATAAATTAAGATTCTTTTCACTAGCCATTCATTAGATAACGCTATTGAATTAATTAATAAGTTTGAAAATACTTTTTTATTCCCCCATGTGTTGCTTATAATTAATAGTAATAACTTACAGTTTGCTTCTAACATAATTGAAACATGCAAACATGCTATTTATATCTAAGAAATTCTAAGAACTATTTTCAAATTGAATTCAGACATACAACGTATAATTAACACCAAACAACATGTAATCAATAATAACGCATAACGAGAAATACGGCAATCGAATACTCGAACCGAGAAATTATCGGTGTATCGAATAAACAAACAAAATCTGAGAGAAAATTACGACGTGTTCAACGTAACGTAATATCTATAATAATCGTTTGGATTAGTTAGATCAGTGTCGATGAAGCGGTATGAAATGATGAATGAAATAATAATTCGAATATTAAAACAGGAGATGATGACGGTGATTAGGATGGATCCGAACACGCACGTAGTCAAGCGCAACGATTCACCGACGCGAGCGCAACGTAGGCCTAACTGGGCTCAATGCAGCCGTTCCCGCGCTAATTAAACTTTCATCTTTAATCGATACGTATATAGTGGAACTATGTCTTCGTATGAACTATTGCAAACGGACATGTTAAAAATAGTGATTAGTGATGAATTAATTAAACATTTAAAATATTATCGACATACCTACCTCTATCTAAACAAAAAAATCCTCAGGTTGGCCCAAAACCTGATTACATGCAAAGGTTTATTTTTTGTCGTCTATATTAATCCCCACGTCAGGATCACCACGTGCTTTGTTAAACCTGTCGAAGGTTCGCTGCGGTCCATTATAATGTATGGTGTCAACGAACATCGATTGAACATCGACAAGCCGGACCGGGTTTAACCCTCGAGCGCCTACACGAAATTTATTTTATTGCCGAAGAGATACGGTGATTTTTGAAGGAAATTGCCGAGAGACAGGTGTTAAAAATTCAACACCTTTAGTTCTTTTTGGGTGGAGCTCTCAGATAAGTTAAAAAATAGATTATGAGTTGTTGTAACAGCATTAAGATATTTATTGCTTTAGAGATATATTAAAAGCGTTTGGAAATTCATCTGGTTTTAACAAGTTTAATAATGGAGATGATAATAGAAGGTTTTTATACACAAAATATTTTGAGATATAAACTGCTACAACAGTTTAAAAGGAATTCAAGAAAGGAAAAAGAAAACACACTGAAGGCCAAAATTAAAACATCGTGCCTTCTCGGATTAGCGGCGGTTTTGTGAAATAATTTACGAGCGTGACGAACGACGTGTCGATAGCATCTGCTCGGTCCATACTTAACCCTTTTTGTTTTAAGCATTTTTAACCGCACCGCCATTATTCAAAAGTTCATAACGATTTGCGTTGAAACCCAACAACTAAAATCTTTTATTGATATCGAAAAATAAGAATCGTGATGCTCTCGAATGTTTTTCGACACTTTATCTTATAAAAAAGGGTCCCAGCCACCCGATCCGGATATACAAGGTAAAGAACAGTATTAATGACCGCAATTGATTTACCTATTTTCTTGGGTGTAAAGATAATATTATAGATAAAAAAGGGTATTTGTTAGTTTTTTAAAGCTTATTATAGTGTCGTACTTACAATACAAATTTATAGTATGTGAATTGCATCATTGCCAACTTCTTTATTTTTGAATTATTCCATGAATCTGTACATTTATTTGTCTTGCCTTAATTATTGTATGTATAAAGTATAAAAATATACGCTGAAGTTGCAAATAAAGTAAATCAATGAAAGTATTTGGCAACGTAAAATTAGGTATAATATGTACTTACCTATTTTGGTTAATCTGAATAACCATTTCTACATAAATCTACTGCACATTCAGGTGTATGTTGATATTATTTGATTAAATTACTTAACACATAATTTAAAAAAAATTATCCATGTTTAAATATAATAACTAAGTTGTTAGAGCATAACACAAAAGGATGGGTAAGTATTAATCAACCTTATTAATCTAGACGCCATTGTAACCATTCATAATTGCATTGTAGAAGATAACATTGAACATTACACAAATTATTTACCTGTGATCCCTTAGGTGATCTTGTCGTCGAAATGCCTTCCCGCAAATGTCACAAGAGTACGGCCGCTCATCCGTGTGAGTTCTCTCGTGTATTAATAAGTTGTAAGACTTCGTGAATTGTCTGTTACAAAACTTGCATATAAACTGCTTCTTTGTTCGAGGGCCATTTCCAGCTGTTTTCTGTTTATTTGATATACTACTCCCAGTAGAAGAAGTTGAGCTATTCGTCGATTTGGAACTCGATGAGTTTGAAGCTTGAGGCGATAAAGGTGCTTGCGACGTACTGCTATTCATTTGCTGTTGATACATAGCGTTCATTAATAGACTAGGGTATCCGTTATCTAAACTCTGTGAGCTATAGCTATACCCTTTTGATGACGATTCTAAATGTTGTTCTAATGTAAATTCATCTTCATTATCGAGCAATGCTAAGTCTTCTTCAACTTCTTCAGATAAGTCAACATCTTCAGCCGCTATGGCGTCAGATAAAGGGTATTCTTCTGGCGTCTCCGGGGAAAATTCCCTGGATGTATTATCTGTTGCATCAATTTCACTTATTTTTGCACTTGCAGTCGCTATTCTTAATATATCTTGTTTAGGAGATGTGTTACTGTCTGCCGTATTGGGTTGGCTAGAACTATTTACAGTTGAAACAGATGTGAGTCGTTGTAGAGTCAGATAAGATTCCAATGCTTGTAAGTTCAAAGCTGCGGCCGCTGCAGAATTCGACGGTAATAGCGCCGCTTGTTGTAAAGAATTCATCATCGCATTCTGCAACGATATAACTACGCCTTGCAGTGATCTTTGAAGCATGTTTTCTTGTAACAACGCGGCTGATGCAATAGATAAGTTTAAATTCGTATTAGGAGATGAACTAGAACTCTTACTTGTATTAATTTTAGTATCCGTATGTGGAGAAGGTGGGTCGGCTGCCAGTAATCCGTTCATGTCTGTAGTCTTGCTGTCTTGAATCTGCAGATTGTTTTTTAGCTTGATGATGGCGCTTTCTAGAGAATTCAGAGTGGATTTGCTTGAACGTGACGAACTTTGCTCTTGCATGGTTAGGTGATATCATAGAGTTATTGGGGCACTGAGAAGCACGTGTCGGGGTGGGGCGCGGCGGGGTTATCGCGTGCGCGTGCGCCGTTCAGGAGGCACGCGTAGCTGCGGCGTGCGAGGTGTCTGTGCGGCGCGGCGCGACTGAGCCGGCGGGCAGCCGCCGGCCGCCCCGCCCCCGCCTCGCGTCTCAGCCTTCCCGCCTCACAAAAGCTCTCTATTTTAGGCAACTCTTTGTACGTAGTAATGGTCACCTCACGCTGCCCTAACGACAGACACGTCCATGAGAACAACATTGCGCCAGATCTGTTGTACCCCTTTTGAAGTGTAATGAGATTCTGAATGGAATGGGCTGTTATGGGAAAACAATGTGCCCAATGCATCGGTTTGTTTTGTCAGTGGGTCACGCTTAGGTCTAACAATCTATGTTTGATCCATTTTTATATGCAAGGAATATTTTACAAGTGAAATGGACGTTATAATTTTGTCATTTTGACCTAGTACCAAGACTATACTTGTTTACATATATGGTTCAGAAAACAATATGGTAAGTATTATGATTGAAGATCACCACGGTAACGGTAACACTCTATTTTTTCATTAACTAGTAAGAGAATTTTTTTTTCGTGGCAAGATGTCAGAAATCACTAAATTTCAGTAAAATTCAAATTCTTAACTCAATATATAATACACAGCTGATTTATCCCAAAAAATCGTCTTAAATCTTAAACTGCAACAGAGTATGAACTTGTGACCTCTAGATCAATGGCCAATATCAGGTTTGAAGCCTACGCTTAGGCCTGGCATTAACTTGCAGCATTACTTGTTCTGGTTATGAGTTATAAAAGTTAATCTTTAGTATCTTTTGGGATTTTGGTTTATGTTTGAATGATGAGTTGGGACATTAAAGTTATAAGTGGCATCGCGTGGAGAGCTGGCGCCCATAAAGTGAACAACCGGGACTGGCTTGAGACAAAAGTGGACATTAACCAAATAAATATCAAAGCCAACCAGTGTCGCTTTTCATGTTTGCGGTCCATAGATACATGAAGCGTATAGACATTATAAATGAGTTAGGAATTAATTAAAGTCTAAAAAAGAGTGTACCTACCGTCTGTTGCATTTTCTATATGTTATTATTAAATATACAATACAATACAATACAAATATAATTTATTTCACACTAGGACAAAAGAAAAACATAAAAAGCAGAAAAGAAAACAAATATATACTATTCCTACGAACTCTTTGTCCGTAACTTTTTAGTTTAAAGTTTTAATTATTATTATGTATTAAATTAATGCGCTCCGCGTTTGCGCTCTTTCAATATTTTATGTTGTGTAGTCTTATATATCTTATAAGTAATGACTAAATATTTTTATTACTTATTGATTTAATTGTGCGAAAAGATGTATTATAATAACTTTTATTCAACCAAACAAACAAATAGGTACCAGCAATTTATAAAGGGTTCTAAAACTAAGGTTGTATAACCGGAGCACTAACAATTTCTTCACCGCTTTCTACCCTTTTTTAACGTTTATATAGCAACTCATCCCCCATTAAAGGTAAAACACCTCTAGTGATGCTGTCAATACGACAATAAATTAAAACATGGGCTATATTAGTTCACAGAAATGGTTTGCCACTTTCGAAATAATCTTATTCATTTGATAATTTCATGACATTGCATACAAATGTCTTGAAATTATCAAATGAATAAGATGTTTTTGATAGTGGCAAACCATTTCTACGAAGTAATATAGTCCATGTTTTAATTTATTGTAGTATTGACGGCACCATTCTGTATGTATGTTTGTGTGTTTATCGCCGCATATATCAAGAACTATAATTTGAATTGAAATAAATATTTTTTTGATGTACACTAGGTATAGTTCAACTTAGGGAGCTGTGTAAGTTCTGTCACAATCAGTTTAGTAGTTTTTGGGAAATAGAGTTAAATGAGTATCAGTCGCTAATTGATGATGTCATTCGCTTTACAGCGTAATTATAATACATGTTATTAAGTGCATTTTGTTTATATGTTTTCATGTATTTAGGCTCTAGCTAAACGAAATTAAAAACCTGCCCGCCTAGCATGACCACCGAAACGCGATATGATAAAGCTATTTATCGCTTCGAACTGTCAAAAATCATTGGATATAACCGCTATTTTGAAATTTTATCGAAACTGTGAACAGTATATATACAATACAAGTTCGCAGTTTCGATAAAATTTCAAAATAGCGGTTATATCCAATGATTTTTGACAGTTCGAAGCGATAAATAGCTTTATCATATCGTATCATATCGCGTTTCGGTGGTCATGCTAGGCGGGCTGGATAGATTGCAGCGTCGTGTTGTCTGTCCGTATCGATGGCGATGTAAAGGGCACGAACAATCTTGAGCCTCTGCAATTGCGTCGTGACATTGCGTCGCTTAGCGCCTTCTATCGCCTATAATCAAGGAGAGTCCTTTGAAGAGCTTTTTGACCTTCCTACTCAGGAGCACGCGTGCCGGTCTTCGGAGTCATGAATTCAGTCTCCATCTCAACATCACGCACAAAGAAATTTAGTACCTAGTTTCTTTATCGTACTTACAGAACTTGGAATTCTTTGCCAGCACATGTGTTCCCTCCATCCTATAACATGGGTTCCTTTAAAAGTGGCGTGGAAAAGCACCTTTTGGGCAGGCAAGGTGGAGGCGGCTAGAGCAGTGTCTGAACTGCACTAGCTGTCTTCATATCAGGTGCTTCTCATCAGGTGGTATTGAGCCATTGGTCGTGCTTTCTATAAAAAAATGAAATAAGAAAAAGCAATAAAAAATAAATAAACCGACTTTAAAAAAACTAAAAAGGAAAAATATTTTGACTGATGAAGTAGGTAGGTAAGTTACTAATTTCATAATGAGGTATTTTTAGAAGTTGGTGCTAAACTGTATTCAGAAACAATTTAGAAAGTGAAGCACAGACTCCAAAAAAATCCTAATTATGATATAAGCATCTACCTTATAATTGATCAAATACTATACAAATTATATTTAAGATCTCGATATACCAAAATAATGAGAAAAATCGTTTAAAGATTGGGTTTCATCAGTTGGTGCTTCACTTTCTATTGTCTCTGGAAACAGCTTAGCAGCAACTCCAAAAAATACATTTTAGGAGGTAAGTACCTCGGTACCGAAATTGGATTATTTTTTCCTTTTTAGTGTTTTGAAGTCGGTTTTATTTTTGTTAAAAAATATTTTTTTTTTCACATTTTTAAGTGATTTTCTAAGGTCAAAGCAAGATGGGTGACCTTAAGCACTATCGACTTGTCTGTCTCTCAGTCTTTGGTTGAAATACATAGTGAAAGAATTATCTTCTAACTCTTAACCGTTAAGGCGTTGTACCTTCCATCATCAGCTCATTAACTTAAGATGATGACTAACAGAAGCAAATACTAGAATAGCTTTGAAAAAAAGTAAAATATGTCATACGTGCCAAGAAAATTTGAGGTTTACCCTCGATTTTCCTGGGATTCCATCATCAGATCCGGACTTGGTGACAATGGAACCACCACTGGAGTATACTGTATCGAATAAAGAAAGAATTTATAAAATCGGTCCATAATTGACAGAGAAATCGGTGAACACAAAACACACACAATATTATTTTTATTATTATTTTATGTGTGATACATAAAATAATAATACATACAGTGGAACATATAACATCCTTATTTTTTGAAGTCGGTTAAAAAGGGTAATTTTGTTTCGGAATATAATTCGTTTATTCGTTCATTATGCACATAACTAAAGTTAACACCAGCAAAAAAACATAGTTGCGCGAATGACACTTCTAAATGCTATTGTAACAATCGCAAATAAAGAAAGACAACGATGAAAAAAACAATATGCTCCAGGCGGGAATCGAACCCGCGTCTTCTGGGGCCTAACCAGACGCGATAACCGCTACGCCACCGGAGCACTAGGTGTAACTACCATTTTCTTCATTTTTCTACCCTTTTTAAAACGTTTTTATAGCAACGTTTAAATGTGACTTCTAAATGTTTTCATCGCTATGGACCCGATGGAACCTTTAGCGAATAAACAAGCAAAAACAAACTGCAAACCGTACAAGTTTATTAAGTTTGCTCACTGAAAATTGCTTAAAACAATATTTACACGTGTTTATATCCTTAAAAAATGGTCAGGGAGAGGACACCGCGAGAAATTAACTGCTCGCTTAAAGATTCAATTTAACATCATTATTTAAATCATACCAATCCTTAAATACCGTCAGTATTGCATTTTTGAAAATATCTTAATTACAGTAACGAGTTGATAGCGGCGGTTGATAGTGATTATATTTAGGCCTTTAATCTTCGGGCTAATTTTGCCAATTAAATTTTCTTAGATTTAATTATATGAAATTATAGTGTAGGTACACTATTTGGTGTTATTAATGATAGGTGAGAATTTTATTTTTTGTTCATCTTGTAATGTGTAATTGTAATGTGGGTTCTAGAAATAATAGGTACTAAGATGCACGGCAATTAGTCGACTGATTTTGTAATGGATGCTGAATGTTTAAGCAAAAAAATACCACATTGATTAATTATGGAACTCTTTTTATTATAAACTATATTATATAGATAGATAATATAATAGATATATGTATATGATAAGTTTTTTTGCAAATTAGTGCCACTCACATAAAATTGACAATATATAATACCTAACCTTAACATTTGTTTAAAAGTAGATATAAGATATAGATATTAATAATAGGGTTGATAAGAGGTATTTCTGTATTTTGAAGTTGTCATTTAGAATAATGACGCTGGGAAATAAAGATGATTGATTACTATGATTTATTTATATTTGGTCTAAATATGATCATGTTTCCGAATTTCGCGCTAAACTCAAGTGGTTGTCAATTCGTCTTCGCCGGAATGCACATATTATTTCCCTTATTTACACCATTCTTTTTTATGTTTACCTCAAAAATCGTTTTAAGTTCCTACCTCCACGATACTCACTCACGTATTTTGCGATCATCGGAAAATCTGAACCTGAAAACTCCGGCGCATGCTACTATATTTTATGGTAAATCTTAGGCTGCTGTGACAACCACAGACTATGAGTACTTTTAAGAGACTAGTATGGGAGCACTATTTGTCATAGTGACCATTCATTCGCGAGTATGTTTATACTATGTATAGTAATGTACTTATTTCTTATTTATATATGTAACTTTGTGTACATGCTCCTTGCAGTTTAATATATGTATGTATATACCTATAACATATGTATTAGTTTAATTTATTTTTTTATATGTATATATATACGTATGTATATATTATATAAAAATATAATGTATCATATATTCTTGTAGGTATATTGATTAATAGCTTAATTATTACATCGCACCTTCCCTCACATTTTTGTTCCTGTCCATCCTAAGGTTACCTTGAAGAAATCGTTTTAAGCGATAAGGTTGCTTTTTGAACAATATACTTCATTGTTATGTGTAAAATGATGATATCAGAGTGATGTATGACAATGAAGATTTATAAATAAATAACTAAATAATGATTTTGTGAAATCCCGAAAAATGTTGAAATGACCGTTTCCGTGTAGCTTTCGATATTAGCAGTTCAACTCACATATACCTACTGATAGTACCACTTTTAAAAGTAAGTAGGTACGAGGTTTTTCTTATGACCGCTTACAATTATTGAAAGTCACAAAAAACAATATTATGTATTTTCAATGTTTCCGCATTTTCTGGGATTTCACGAAATCCCTGGTATCTTCATTTCTCTGCGTCATATGCATGGCAGTTACTTGAAACAGGCAATTATTCAGGAAAGTTTATACCAAAACATCTTTACAAAATGAAGTTCGACATTTGAACTTACTACTGAGTTATAAATAGATTACGTAAAAGTCTGTATATCTTATTTGGATATTAAATAAGCTATTCCTTCAGTTTCTATTTATACTAAAAGGTAATAAAAATAAAACCGATTTTTATCGGATTTAATTCGCATTTAATTGCATTTGTTTTTATCCGAGCGACTTTTTGATTATTATTTTTGATGGTCGCGGGAAGACTGAAGATTTCTGAGGTGTTTTTAAAGTAACTGCCGTCATTTTGTCATATATTTTGAGTGTTCCAATTCACGGATACGGAAATCACAGTGTCTGTATGTCGGACAATGTGAAAAGATCATAAGCCTTTATGATTCGCATGATGGGATTCCAAGCTGGAGGTACTAACACCATCTTATTCCAACCATCTTCTCTAATGAAATTGGGTTGTTTTTTAATTTCACTAGCCTCACGTTACATTTTGGGAAAGAAACAGTATTCTTTGGCAACGATTTGGGGCTCATCAAATCGGATTTAGTAGTTGGGTCCGTCCATGGCGTGTTTACACACTGCTGACTTCATCTTGCGCTTGCCTTATACGTCAGCTATAACTATAGTTTTTTTGCCCGGGTGCCATGCTTCTCTTTGTTTGACCTATGTATGGGAGTGCGCAGTCATAATCTGACTTGTAATACCTGCATCTTGTGTAGTGCGCAAAAATATAACACACTAAATAAATAAAATTCTTTTATTTCAGGCATAACCCATATCTTTGTTAGTAACATTGTTCTTAACCTATGTCAGTAATAACTATTAATAACCATATAATATAAATGAATACATTAGGCACTATAAATACTCCTTTACTAGAATAAGGGAGTATTTATATCACATTTCAATAATTAGAAGCGGATGTTCTAGGCGTGTGGTGTGAGATGCACCAACACCCAGTGCCGCAACATAGATATATATTCCCTCAAAGTTACAGTGCTCGAGGATATTGTTGGTACCGCCGGTAAAAATAACCATTTTATTTTTTATTTAACACATAGATTTAAAAGTTCAATTTGCAAACTCCTGTCGCAATTTCGCTGCGCTAGCGCAGTTCCTCGATTGGCAATCGTTACGGTTGTTGGTCAGAAACAAAGCACTGCCCATGCTCCAATAGAGCGTGATAATTACATCAATTGACATGAGAAACAAAGAAACGACTAATTGTTACATAGAAAAATAGTGTTAAGAAAAAACTTGTACAAGGTTTTCATAAGAAATGCCTACTGGTTTCAATTCTGATGACATTTTTAAAAAACCTAATTTAGTTTATAGATTGTACTTCGGAGAAAGTGCTCAGGAGTTTGATGAGCTCATCCCACCCAGTCCATTTCACCAAAAGACCAGCAGACATTCGACAGACTAACACCCACACCAGGTTGAGCGTCTGTCTGTTCCTTTGACGTTATTAAATTAGACTGATATTCAATCAGTGCAGTCGTGGTTTCCTTTACTTCCTTCAGAGGCTTCTTCCAATAGGTGATGGACCTAGGCTACGCTAAGAAAGCTAAGTTAAGTTCACTTTTATTATTCCTTTTCTCCTTTGTATGCTACAAAGGAGAAAAGGAATAATAAAAGTGAACTAAGTATGGAGTCGCGAAAGAGGAGTACTCAACCATTTGATGGCGAACGATATAGTACATGGAAGTTTCGTGTGAAGTCACTCTTGGAGGAATAACAGGAAGAAAATATTCCATCCGACCCGAACCACCCAGACTACACTAAAGAATATTGTATAGATACCCAATTCACAGCGATCAACCTTACAGATTTAACTGAAGTATGACATTGTTTGGTTCAATGTGACCTAAATAAATTTTAATTTCTTTAAAAATGATTCTTAGGAATTTACAATGGTAAATATTTATGTCATGATGTAGCTGTCCAGACTACACTTTAGAATATTGTGTGAATAATTGATATTCAAGCGATCAACCTTACAGATTGAACTAAAGTATAATGTAGGACGGTATAACTTTGCAGACTATACTCATTTCCACAAATCAAAAATCAAAAGAAATTGAATAAGTGTTTTGATCGATAATTAGATCAACGCAGAATGTCGCGCCGACGCATTAAAAAATACGTGTTTACTGAAAAAATGACAAATATGTTCAACCGACCCCTCCGGCGTCGCTGAAAAAGACGACTCATATTGACTTCGATAGTGGTTCTGTGACGGATTTTTCGATCCAGTTTTCTCATTTTCCGTTCAAAATGTTCGTCTTCATATTTACTTTTCCTTTTTCCCACATCTTTTTCTGGAATATAACACTAACGACCGAAAAACTTATCGAGGAACAACACGAAATTACGTGTACAATGGCTGCGCCACAAAACTCAAAACGTGACCTATCCACAGAGAAAATGATGTTTTTTATTTCTTTTTTTTGTTTGTTTGCTATTTAAGTACTTTAATATTGTGTACGATAGCAGCACATAACACGTGCTATTATGTGTAAATAATTGTTACTTCGAAGGGCGAATCACGAAGCTTAATAAATGTCATTAATCAACTGACGTGTGAGGATCAAAGTGAGGAAACTTGTACAAATAGGCTTCAAACTTTTAACACCCTTGTTGGCGTTGTGGTTTACATTATAAAATTTTTACAGTTAATAATGTACTACAAAATGAAAACTGGACTCCGCAGTAAATTCAAACCCGCACTTTCTGCAGATCAGGTGTCTTTTTAACCAGCTCTAAAGTCCCTTCCTTTTTTAGTAATTAAAAATTTTAAACTTCTAGAATTAAGTTGAAAGTAAAACGTGACAATTTATAAACACAATTTTGCAATTATGCAATAGTTTTTTTTTAAACAACTCGATGACAAAAAAGCTGACGGCCCACCTGATGGTAAGCGGTTACTGCCGCCTGACACCTGCAATAACAAGGGCAATATCAGTTGATATTGCAGGTGCGTTGTCATCCTGAGGCATATAATGAAATGCCGTCCATGCCCAGTAATTGCACTGGCTACCTTTCGCTTCAATCTGAAATACAACGAACTGTTTCACGGCTGAAATAAGAAATAGTATTAGGAGTAGATATTCCATGAATCGAAATGTTGAGTTAAGCTCAGTAATTAATATTGTTTAAGACAGTCGAATCATTAATATAGCCAGTTTCTTCAAATCTAGTACCTGTTTATCGTACTATATCAGTCTTAAATATATTTTTTTGCTTTCATTTCTTTTTACCCATTACTTTTTTGTTTTTGATTACATAGAAATTTATTGACAATTTCTATTTTTAAAAAAACAATGGTCAGTTGGCGCAGGTAAATGTGTGCTTTATTTATTCTTTACCACTCTTTTTATATAGTAACACAAAGCAACTACATCGAATAATAATATTTTCTTATATCAAATAAGTTTATATTTGTCAATAGCCTGTAGTTATTATGCCCCATTGCTAGTACAGGAGTTTTGCCCAAAACCACAGCAGGCCTAATGCGAATTGATGAGTAAATAGGTTGCAGTTGCAACACAGACCAACGGCTTGCCGTGCCTTCCACTTCCACTTCTTTAGTGGAGCTCAAGATACAATACGAGATAAAACCACTACGCCAACGAGGTCCTAAAAATGAGTTTGTATTCGATGCCTTTATTATAACGAGGAACGAACACGACTCTGCTAACTTTCTTTGTTTCGACATCTGAAGATCGCGTTAAAGACGCCCATTCAATGAACGGTCTTAATAAGGAAAGCTATAGTTGGAAAGGCTGACCCGTCGATTACACATCACGACACGACACGTGTTGACAGCCATACATACTCCATACCTAATCCCCAGACATTAGCCCAGCGTTCTCACGCCGCCACCGCCCGGAGGCACCGCGCGCGCACGACTTGCAGCAGATATAAAATTAATTTATCTATAACTGGTGGGGCCATGTAGCGACGGAAAAAAGAGACTGAACAATATTGATAATGTTGTAATGCTTATACAAAAATACCGGGACCTCTCATGCTTAACGAATGGAGCTGGGATCTAGATTTTTGAGGTTCAAACTATCTTAGGTAAGTAGAAAAACTAATTAGAATAATATGCCGTATTAATGCTTCCATAAAATCGAAACCAGGTCATTATTACCTCAAAATGATATTCCTACTAGTAAGTGATTTTCTAAGTCCATTCTAAATTATCTTTACAAGAGTCCAATGTTTAGTTACACTCCACTTACATTTTGTAACGTTTTAAGCTTTCTCCACTCCATCTTGTGATTTACCGACTTGCCAAACGTGCCTTTTGGACTCACATCAGTACAGTTAGATGCCTCTGATCGCATTAGATGCGTATACGAGAAAATAGGGCTGTCGAAATTAAATGTTTCAGATATCTTTAAGACACGCTCAAAAAATTTTTTATAAGAAGCGTTATTAATAATACTCTTAAACTAAATAGAACCAATTTCAGAATAAAATATTTAAATATTGTTGCAGTTAAAATAAACATTATATCTACTTAAATGATTAAATAGGATTATTTTAATTCTTATTAATCAAATTTTAACTATTTCCTGGAGATGGACATAATTATGTTGTTAGCAACCCTATGAAATAGTAGAGTGTAAATTATTGTGCGATTAGGTCAAAGGTCTGATATCATCATTTACATTTCGTTTCTTGCATTGGACTGTACTGACTTATGGATTTCGTATGTGCGAATAGGTGAGACGTCGAGGATCATCAGAACAAGTTATCCTTTCTTCTGTCCCAAATAGTTTGAGATTTGACTCAATTTTTGAACATAGTTGGCAGGTTCTCTCTGGAACTTTTCACATACAGTAGTATGCTTCTGTTATATTGTCATGCAGATTTTTTTCTTAACAGTTAAGGAATTCATTTTGCAGAATAATTGTGCTTCATAATTTAAACCTTAAAATTATCGTTTCGCCTATTACCAGCCCGCCGCCCTCACAATCTTATCTTATCTTATAGTGGGGCCATGACTAAGTCACAGTGCACTTAGACCCATTGGGATCTTTTGTGCCTCCCCTGCGTTTACTCTTCCTGTGTCCAGAATATAGATGCCATTAGCCTTACTATATCTTTAGGCAGAAAGAGCCTGTAGTCTTCTGGCTTTGGATATGCCACTTCCAGAAGACTCATTCTGGTTCTAGCCAGGGCATCACAATGACATAAGAGATGCATCATTGATTCCTGGCATTCACCACATGCTCGACAAAGTTTTGTTGGGGAGAGTTGCATTTTATGTAGCATGTGGTTAGAAGCAAAATGCCCTGTGAGCGCCCCAATCAAGAAGCGAGCTTTTGTTCTACCGTTTGCATAGATGTATTTACTCCATCCTCCTACCTCCTCCCCTAGGAAGGATTTGGAGTGTTTTTATCCCGGTATTTTATTCCCCTCAGATTTATGTCTGCTTTTGACATGCTCTTTAATGGCTGTGTTTATGAAACTTTGTGAAGGTGCTAGAAAGGGCTCGGGACCCACGTAAGTGTTTTCCGAGCCCTTCCTTGCCAGTTCATCAGCCTTCTCATTGCCCATCACTCCCACATGGCCGGGCACCCAGATCAGTTCTACCCTGTTATGCCTACCAAGCCTGTTAAGAGCTTGAACAGCATTCAGGACCAGATCTGAGTTGATGCGCGGTGAGCTAAGTGCCTTGAGAGCTGCTTGGCTGTCACTAAGAATGTATATTGTTTTATTCTTAGTCCGTTGTTCTATAATTTTCATTACACAAAGGATAATAGCATACATCTCCGCTTGGAAAACAGTTGCTAAATTGCCCATGCTTTGATATAGTTCTATATATTTATTATAGACACCAGCACCCGTTCCTGTGTCCATCTTGGATCCGTCTGTGAACCAAATGAGACTATTTTTTTCAGGAACTGGTGATCTACATTTCCATTCCTCCCTGGTAGGAATGCTAATTCGGTTCTCTCTGGAACTTTTCACATACAGTAGTATGCTTCTGTTATATTGTCATGCAGATTTTTTTCTTAACAGTTAAGGAATTCATTTTGCAGAATAATTGTGCTTCATAATTTAAACCTTAAAATTATCGTTTCGCCTATTACCAGCCCGCCGCCCTCACAATAGAAATCTATTGTATGAATATTCAATATTCACAGATTGCTCAAAGTAATAGTATCTTTTATTTATATTTAAAAAAAAACCGTTGTTACGTAACTTTCGTATCGATAGTGTAAGGGTCAGCACAGACAGAGAGGAGCGCAGCGAAGAGGATTTTATTAAGGCACTCGAAAATCAACTTTAAAATAAAAATAAAGTGCATACATGTTTGAACCTGACAAAAAATGCTTGCGCGTCCTCGAAGATACGCGGGAAACCCAGCGTGGCATCGTCGAGTCTACGGCCGCCCGCGTTGTGACTTCGCCGTTCTTGCCAACATTCCTCGACCCATATTCTTCGTCTGACTTTCTGACTCTTCTTACTTTATTAATGTTCTTCCTTTTCTTCTTCTTCCGCCAAAAGCGCAATTATAACAATATCACAGTCCACCATCAATGACGAACTTTCGCGACAAACTGGCACGTATGGTAGAATGGTAACCCAGAACGGTTTACTCGCGCAGGCTCGCGAAGTCGCGCGTAAACTCGAGCATACGCGTTTCGTCAAGAAAATGCCCGAGTCCGCGCCAGGATTATTTCTCTCTGTCTGCGCTTACCCTAATAGGAAAGTATTTTAATTCCGTAAACTATGGAGATTTCTTGAAAAATTTGAACTATGTAAAATAATATAAGAAGAATATTATTACAATGTTCATACACTAACACCTATTTATCAAGCCAAAGTAAGCATAATCAGAGCATGTGCTATGGATAACGGGTAACGGAGAATGACTGATAATAATATGTACATAATTATTAGAAGCATATTAAATAAACGTACAAACATCCATGACTTATAATTTCATCATACAAACATTTGCTCCTACCGGGATTCAAACCCGGGACCCCTGACCGAGTAGCATGTATAGTAAGGGGTACCAACCACTCTGCCATATTTATTTTACTTTCAAATTCATATAATCTTTTTGTAAAATTAAATGTTGCCTACCACATTTTGTGTTGCTTATGTCAGTTTTTAAATAGCTCATCAAATCAATTTAATAAAAAAAAACAAGTTTTGTCTTGATGAAGCTCACAAAGCTTACATAGCTTTAGCTTTATTCTGAGATAGGGTCTTGTTGACTGCATATACAGGGTGGTGCCATCAATGCGACAATAAATTTAAACATGGTCTATATTAAATCCATAGAAATAGTTTGCCACTTTCAAAAATATCGTATTCATTTGATAATTTCATGACATTTGTATGAAATAATGCTGCCAATGTTACACTATTCCATACAAATGTCTTGAAATTATCAAATGAATACGATATTTTTGAAAGTGGCAAACCATTTCTATGGACTAATATAGCCGATGTTTAAATTTATTGTCGCATTGACGGCACCATCCTGTATACTAAAGAGTTAATTGCTTATTTCCGTTATTGTTTGATGTAAGTCAATTAATAGTTTTCTTTTTTTTCTTTAATACTTTTTTCACTAGGTATTGTTATAGATACCCTTATAAATTTTACAAAGCGCTTAATCTAGCATAAAATTATTGTTTCGGAATAATTGTATTACCGAGAAAGCTGAAATTGAATATTTTCTTGCACCTAAGTCACTTTTGCACCAAGCGAAAGCTTAAGCGTGTCTAACATCAGGTCGTATATCAGGAGATACCCAAAATTATCCATTTAATCATAACGAGGAGGTCCATTATGGCCCACACTCCTGATCACCCTTCATATAAACTCCTAGAGAGCTGTAATTCATATTGATAGACTTTGCAGGATTTGGCGTAAACTCACAGCGTTGGGGATTTAGTTAGTAAATAGTTTAAATTGTAATAAATTTATAGAGTTGTCATTATTAACATGGCAATTGAGGTATTATAGATATGAAATTTCATACTTATTAGTCGTAGACGATTTGGATTTTTCGAGTGCGAAATTAAAAACTCCTACGTTTTATAGAGAAACGTTATATCTATAAAACGTTTATGTTTTTAATTTTATTAAAAATCCTCTAATTAATTTTTTTTTTAAATAATATTTTTATGAAGCTTTGGGTTTACTTACTATTTGACGAATAATATATGTGTTGTTTGAACAACATAATATTTGAAAATATAAATAAGAAAAAAATAACATAAAATTTTCAGAAAAAGTCTAAGTCAAAACCTTGACAACTTCAGGTGGCACAACTTACTGTAGGTACACCTATTGGGGATACATCATTATGATCATCAAATTATCCCCTTAATTGTAATTTAAGTGGATTACAATTTATGGCATAATTTGATTTTACAAATGGCAACAATGACTTCAACTTTATATGTAAACAAAACGTTATTCTCGTATCACTTTGGCCAGCTTGCATTATGCAAGCGGCGTGCGTGACCACGGCGACTCACCCACGCTGTGCACGCGTACCCATGATGGACAATTTGCATTTGCGGCACTCGTGAAATGTGTCTTTCTAAACGTTTGTATCTTTACCATGTTTAATGAAAATGTTATGATAACGCCTGACGTCCGCAATGAGTGTAATTATCGTGTCTACGTCGATGAAATGGTTGCAGTTGAAGTCATCTGACAAAGAAAGATCTTTTTGTTGTTTTAATTATTTAATTGGTGATATGACAACAACTCAATGTAATATTATTCTGTGACCACATCAGGCCAGCTGATGGAGTAACGCTCCAATCGCCAGAGTCACTTTCAAACTCAAACTCAAACATTTATTGCACTCTAATGTTATAGAATAGGTCTTAGGCTAAAAGCTAAATATGATATAATAAGCTAAATAGACCGACAGGGTCCATAATGATTTGGGGACAGCAAACGGAGTAAAAAGAGAGGAGTGGATATACAATACATATTATTAAAAAACTGTATAAAAATCATTGCATAATAATGTCAGGTTTTATAAATATTAATATTATTATGTCAAGTTTAAGTTAAATAATAATAAAATTATAATGTCACAAATTATTTTGTATTGTGGTAACTAATAATGTCTAATTAGTAAATAGTACGTCAAAATTAATATGATTTTAAAATGAGAAGTTCATTATTAAGACGTCAAAAATAATGAAATTAAAAAGAAATGGTTTTAGTAATTATTATGTCAAGCTCAAGTCTGTTTTTATTTTAATTTTTTATGTCATGATTTTAGTAAGTCAGTAAGTATTTTCTTGTTGAGAAGCATCAGTAGAGTGTCATAGCATAGAGGATATCAACGCACCTGCAATATCAAGTGATTTTTCCTTGTTATTGCAGGTGTCTATCGGCGGCGGTTACCGCTTTCCATCAGGTGGGTCGTCAGCTTGTTTGTCATCCAGTTGTATGAAAAAAAATAATTAAATAAGTAGTATTTTTATTAAAAAAAAAATATCGTTTAAGTAGGCTGTAAGCTTTCTAAATCAAACCGGTTTTCATTTTTTTGTGAATTTTCGATAATTTGTGATATGTTTGAGACTGTTTGAAAGATTTTTGTAAATTTTAATAGTCATAACATCTGAACTCGTGTTATGTAATTTTACTTTTTAATTCCGGCAGCATTAATTTATTTAAGTGTCGGGAGTATCTTCTCGGTACGTCACTTTTTTTGGTGAAAACATTTTGATATTTTTTGACAAATTTACATATTTCTAGAATATACACGATACTACGAGGACACAGTGAAAATTTTATAGATTATGAATTATGGCTTATAGCTACTTGTTACCTCTATATTTGATAGGATTCGTATGCATTTTTTCTGTTTTATGAAAATAATGGCATATGATAGCTACGAGTGCACGTAAGCATAGTATGCAGCCATAAGACACTTAAGGTTAGTACTTTTCTTTAGCGTAAGTAAAGGAGGATAAATTTTTAGTTAGCTTCTGTAAGTGGTTTTCCCAATTTATATTGCTTTCCTGTTTATGTACAGTTTGGGATATTTAATAATTAGATTTTTCCCATCTCAATCAGTCATTATTGATTGTCAACACTTTTGATATCATCTTTATCAAAACAAACGCAATTGAGGTTGAAAACTTATGCCCTCTATGCTATCAGCAAAGCAGTCTTTCAATTGTTGCAAGGTAAAAGTCCATATTCAATTGAATAGGCGAATTAATGCGAAAGCAACTCCGTCTGTCCCTAATGTTTTTTTTTATTTCTGAACCGCAGAACCGATTTATATGAAATTTAGTATGAAAATGTATTACATTCCTTTTTCATTAGAAAGGACATCGTTTATCCTTTGGGACGATAGCCGACATCCACACGTGCGAGGCTGTACTTAATTAAAATGTAAGGTAAAATTGTTCACCTTCATCCATTCAATTTTATGGCTGTATTTAATCGTCTCGAAACTAAGTTTAGATATAATTATTTATTATTTGTTCCACGCGGAAAAGTACAAACATACTTCCTCTCGCTTTAGGCAAACGTTGAGCGCGACCTCCGACCCACAAGTTCATTCGCAAACCGGTCCCTACCATTAGGAGGCTTTTATTTGTGGTGCATGATATTAAAACTTGCAAAAGAATTACAGGAATCGCGTAGCAAATGTTTATTTGATTCATGAAAAAATAGGTATTCAATGGTTTGTTCTACGTTCGTCCTCACGTTTTTTCCCTCTATTTCGATTAATGTCTTCTTAGCCTTAGGTTGAAGTATTTATTTTTTCACCCCAGTTCATAGTACAGGAACATAATTACCTATATAAGCGCCATAAAAACTTGCAATAAGCTTCCCAAATTTTCCAAGTGGAAGTAAAAAAAGAAAGTTAAAGAAGTATTTTTTTGCAGTTTTTATATCATGCAAGAGATTTTTGCCAAACGTTCCAAAAATTAATTAACAATTAAATAATGTAATAATTTTTAAGTAACTTATTTTATTGTAGTGTCATAACAGGGTTCAAAATGATACTATGTAAGCTTCGACACATGAGAAAAAGTAAAACTACCAATTAATCAAAAACTTGTAAAAGGAGATAGTAAAAGGTTCTATATGGTTCTATGGGATTCTGCGAAGATATTTATCATAATAATATCCAGATGAGATTTATATGGGACTAACCTGGCAATATACATAATTAAACATTAAAAGAATTATCAACATCGCTTTACATTTGATGGCATAGCAGCAAGCATATTTTTTTAAAAAGAAAGAAACTTGTCGAATTTATAACATCCTCCGCTTTTGGAGTCGGTTAAAAAAATAAGTTATCCTTTTCTCAGTTCGAGACCTATATTGCGAAAGCTATAAAGGTTAACGAGCTGTCATAATTATCACTTACTTTGCTATTGAGTGTTCTAGTATATAAGTGTGTACACACCAGTTCTCTTGGTATTAGAGCATGGCACCAATTTTCTATTATACCTGCTCTCGTACTCTACCTCTATTTTTAACCGAATTCAAACCGAGTTTTTTTTTTCATTTTTTATGAGTATGGAAGGTACAACTCCTTAACGGTTAGGAGTTAGAAGATAACTCTTTCACTATGTATTTCAACCAAGACAGACAAGTCGATAGTGCTGACGGTCACGCATCTTGCTTTGACCTTAGAGAATCACTTAAAAATGAGAGTTAAAAAAAATGAATTTTTTTTTAACAAAAATAAAACCGACTTCAAAACACTAAAAAGGAAAAATAATTCAATTTCGGTACATAAGTACTTACCTCCTAAAATGTATTTTTATGAGTTGGTGCTAAACTGTTTCCAGAGACAATAGAAATTGAAGCACCAACTCCAAAAAATACATTTTAGGGGGTAAGTACCTCGGTACCGAAATTGAATTATTTTTTCCTTTTTAGTGTTTTGAAGTCGGTTTTATTTTTGTTAAAAAATATATTTTTCTCATTTTTTTGTGATGTTGTACTTCATACATCAATTCTTTTTGTTCTAAAAAATATGAGAGCTGCTTTTAAAAAACACTTTTTATAAGTGTTTTTATATGGAATTATATAGTATATTGGAATTTCGTCTTTATTCTCAATATAGTTAAATTTAACAGTATGTTAAAGTATGTTAAAAAGAATGCTATAATGAACTTACGGTTATTCTCCTCAATCAATAAAATAGAAATTATCTCGAATAGCCTTATTTTTATAGAATCCTCTATTTATTCTTATAAAAGAAAACAGTGTATTTAAATTTTAATGATCTTAATTTATGTAGGTATGTAACTATGATCTTCCTATATACCTGGTGCTAGTGAAACAATTGTACAGATAAAAGCTCCAAGCTCAGTAGAATGGCAAAACAATTTACAGGATAAACCTGACCCCAAGTCGACACGGCTATAATGTTTTATGGGTTCCGTAGTGTTTTACGACTGTCACATTTAATTACTTCATTGCAGGCAATTAAGTTTGGTGGAAAACGATTTTTTATGTTTTACAGCCACATTTGGGTAAATAAAAGCTCGAGTCACTTTATTTGTTTTTTACCACACACGAGGTGGTATTAGTGGTGAGTGAAATCTCGATTTTATATCGATGTAACTTAATATAGATTGTAAAGTCGGATACTTGAGTGGCTTCTAAACCGTTATTACAATGAAATTATGTTTATGGTGTGGTTGATCTAAGCTGATAACGGAGTTGAACTTGAAACGTGTTAAAGTTATTGGCGTGGTGGTAAAGATATAAAGTAAACTCTGTGCTGATGTTAAATGTTTAGGAATATAAAATTAATGTAGTCATTAACAGTTAAATTCAATAGTGTGCTTAGTCCGCGTTGTGTTACGGTACGAATTATTTGTTTTGAATTGTAACAAAGTTAAATATATCACTACAGATTCATCTATTATGCTTTATAATTTGGAATGTAAACTAGAAACAATTTTAAAATTAAGGAGACCCTAACCATTCTTGTCCATTACTAGCCCACTAGGGTCTGGGCTGAAAATGGTCAAAAATGGTTACCAACAAAATAATTAATACTTACATACTATTATGATGCGAGCTATTCTCAATTTTTAATATTATTATTATTAGTTACACCAAGCACTCTTAAGAGAATTTAACAAAAACTCAACAGTAATGTTTGGTAAAATAATACCAGCAACCACATTAATATTAATTACAAGATTTAGAAAGTAGGTACAGTTAATACCATTTCAGTCTCAGTATGATTAAGAGTTTGGAGCCATTCGGAAGTTTACATTTAATTTTAGATTATGGGTATATTGTTAGTAACTTATTGATTTTATTATAAAAAAAAACACCAAGAAAATGGAAGTATCTCTGAGAAAATTAAGTTGAGAACCTGTGTATACTTCGATCTACTGGAACTTGACGCCTACGCATAGGGGTCTCAGAAGGATTATTGTAAGTTAGTACATTATACTGTTTGAGAACAATAGATAATATAAATATTTCACGCACTGTTAGAACTTTATTCTGACTGTATAATAGAAAAGTGGGAAATCTATAAGAACGAAAGGAGGAGACTTGAGTTTAGCTCTGTGTTCTTTCTAGACTAGATCAATGAGGTGTGATTTAGGTGCACCGCCCCCGGAAGTGATGCAGTATATAATTAAAGACCGAACAAGTGCAAAATATGCAGATCTACGTACATCCTCACAGCCTACCTAGTACAGCATCATAGTTATATATTTCTAGGTAATTGATTATGATTTCTTAATTCATGGAAAGAGAGGGCAGGGGAAGAGGATCGATTATTTCTGTTATTCGAGGTAAAATATTTTTTTAAAAACTTTGGGGAATAACTAACTAAATGGATTTTTTTTATACAACTAGATGACAAATAAACTGACGGCCCATCTGTTGGTAAGCGTCTACCGCTCCCTATAGACACATGCAATAACAAGAAATCACTTGATATTGTAGGTGCATTGTCATCCTGAGGCCTAAGATGAAATACCTACTTTTCCCTTCAATGCAAAACAAAGAGGAATGTTTCACGGCTGAAATAAGAAAGGCGATGGTACCTTCCCAGTATGTTATCGTTAGACTCTCGATGGTGACTTTACATGAAGCTTTATCTTCTTCATATAGATATATCGATGATTCTCCACTTTTTTTTACTGATTCCATCACTACCATTAAGTCGCGATTTATGTAGTTATAAATCACGAACACTTGAGCATTATCGAAAATAATTTGCTGTTTTCTGTTTTGATTCGTTATTTTTTGTTTATAAAAATAGCGTTGATGTGTGTGCACATTATACTTTTTATTATAAGTAGATCATAAAATACATGATTAAAACGATTTGGTAACAATAAACAGTAACAAGCTTACAGGTAAACAAGGATACGGAAGGCCTTTAATGCAGCCTTTTGCCTCGACAATTACGGTCCTAGTGTGAAAATATCATATCAAATATTTATTTATTTATTTATTCGGGAAACTTATGACTAGTTCAACAATTTGTAAATAAAAAATATTACTAAATTAGGAACACTCTTAGAATATAGCCTTATAAAGTATCGACAGTTAGAATTATATTGAGTTGCAATTTACAGTGTGAGGAACAAGATAAAGGCTTATAATTGATCAGAAAAAAAAACATCGTGTGCTGATTATATACTAGAATATGTAACAATGTAACTTGTAACTTTAATTAAAAACAATAGCAAGGAAATAAATACACATAATATGCGATAGGTACCATTAAGTATACATATAAAGTGTCACCCGCTTTCATTATTATAGAATTTAGAAATTCAATATATTTTTTACTCTGTTATGATTCATAAGGTACCAGGTCCAAGTCACACACATGGACATTTTTATTGAAAGTTTGACAGGCTCTCCAGAGAAATGAGTTTTGTTTGTAATTGCTGCATACTGGTGGCAAATTAAAAACCTTACATGTAGTGCGCTTAAAGTTGCGGCTCGGCACGGAGAAAGCTAGCTTACCGAGGAGTGTATTACAGTCGATGTAGTTATGTAGGAGTTTGGATAAGAAAACTATATCAGCAGTTGATCGCCTTTCAGATAATATAATAAGTGGTGGTGCCTAGAAGCCTGAATGTAGTCCTTTATGTTAGTTCTTGGCCTAAAATTAAGATAACGTAGGAATTTTTTTTGGACGCGCTCAATCCTATCAACATGGACATTGTAACATGGATTCCAAACTTGGGAGCAATATTCCAAGTTTCTGCGTACAAAAGTACAATATAAAATTTTAAGAGATTTTACGTTATTAAAATCCGACGACGATCTCATGATGAAACCTAGCATTTTTAAGGCTTTATTACATATGTTATTAATGTGATCTTGAAATATAAGCTTCTCATCAAGAGTTATCCCAAGATCTCTAACCTTAGTAACCCGCTGCAATTGGTGACACTTAAGAAAGTAATCATAAATTATGGGTTGTGATTTTCTTGAAAAAGTAATGATTGAGCATTTAGAGATGTTTAAGTCAAGCCTATTACAATTACAATAATCATCTAACCTAGATAGGTCTTCTTGTAACAGCTTTGCATCATTTATGCTTGAAATTTTCTTATATATTTTCATGTCATCAGCGAAGCATAAAACCTTTGAGTGCTTAAATCAGGTTTCGATGTCCGAAATGAAAATAGTAAAAAGCAGCGGCCCAAGAAGAGAGCCCTGGGGAACTCCACTAGGCACTCCCATCCACGTTGATGTATAGTTAGTGGACACAACAGCTTGAGACCTGTTGGTAATGTACGAAGTGAACCACCGTAAAAGATTGCCCCTGATCCCAGCATATAGCAACTTGAGTAAGAGAATTTTGTGGTCAATACGATCGAAACATTTACTGTAGTCTGTGTAAATAGTGTCTGTTTGGTGTCCCGCGCTCATAGCATCCACGAAGTCCTCAGAGAAAACTATTAAATTGTTGACGGTAGAACGACCATTCAAAAACCCATGCTGAGATTCATTAAAGGAATTTTTGAGGCAAGTATACAGCTCATTATATATAATCCTTTCAAACATTTTTGATAGTATGCATAGATTCTTAATTTTTGATTTTAACATTATTATAAATGTTTGAAAAATTATTTAGTAATTAAATTGATATAAAACTAGTTTTTTTTTTCATGTCCAGCCTCAGGACGTGAAATTTTTGTAGTTTTATATCATTTTAATTACTAGTATACATAGCTTAGAAATTGGTCTATAATTTTCTGCATTAGATTTAGAACCCTTTTTTAAGACTGGTGTTATAAAATCTGATTTCCAAATAGAAGGCACACAACCTTCCGCAATTGATCTGCTGAATAATTTATAAATAGGATACGTAAGGTTATCAACGCATTTTCTTATGAAAATGGGTGAAATAAAATCAGGCCCAGCAGACTTAGTTAAATCCAGTTTGAGTATTTGTTGTTTAATTAATTCAGGGCTTATATTAACGCTTATATGTCAGCATCAAACGGCATTTTGTTAGGAATATTATGATTAGTAGGAGAGTTCAAAGACGAATCTGATGTAAGAAACATGGAGTGAAAATACGAAGCAAAAACGTTACATATGCTCTCTCCTGTGGTCGCTGTTGTGTCCAGATAATTAATAGTACAAGGGATGGTGCTTGAGCTATTTTTAGTTTTTATAAATGACCAGAATTTTTTGGGGTTATTTTTAATAGAGTTTTCAATTGAACTTATATACAATTTATAGCAATTATTTTACAATACCTTAATTCTATTTTTTAATATTTTTAGTGATAATTCATCGTGTAGGTTGTGATAATTCTTAAATTTACGAGATATTTTATTTTCTTCCTTAATAACTTTAACAAGTGCTGGCGAGTACCATGGTGGGTAATCACCCGCGGCTATTTTTTTTTTGGGCACATATAAGTCCCCGAATTTTATATATAATTTGGTAAAATGACTGTGTTGCCTCATCTACCGAGCCAGTGCTTAAATTGTGCCAATCAATAGAGGACAATTCAAGGTTAATGCGCTCATAGTCAGCTTTATAATAACAAAACTTGGATTTCATCGAGGGCTTCAAAAACTTATAATTTGTGACATTCATATCAATAAGAAGCGCTTGGTGGTAAGGGTCAATGGGAACTAGCGCATCATTAACACTAGCAACCGATAATGAATCATCGTTGCAAAGTACGAAATCAAGTAATTTACCGTACTTATTTAAGACATCATTAAATTGGTGAAGATTGCAGACGTTAATTCCATCTATGGGTTCGCGTTCATCAGAGGTGTGATTAATGTTAGAATAGTTTAAATAACCTGTATACACATCAGTGACCCAGGAAATACTACTTAAATTAAAGTCACCCAAAATCAACAATTTGTCTCGGGGGCGTGATATCATAATTACCATTAATTTCTCAAAGAATTAGCATAACTGGGATGTAAAACTCAATCCTTGATTTTGATCATACAAGTATATAGTACATATGTTTAGGTATTCCACTGATTGAAATCCAAATATCTTCTGCAGTTGAAAACCATTCGGGACGTAAAGTAACATCCATGTTACACAGCGTAGCTATTAAAACACCACCCCCAACTTACAAGGTGGTAGACCTGTATGTAGGGTCGTCTGGGTAGGTACCACCGCCTTTCTTATTTCAGCCGTGAAACAGTTCGCTGTGTTTCGGATTGAAGGGAAAGGTAGCCAGTGCAATTACTGGGCATGGACGGCATTTCATCTTAGGCCCCAGGATGACAACGCACCTGCAATATGAAGTGACTTTTCCTTGTTATTGCAGGTGTCTATAGGCGGCGGTAACCGCTTACCATCAGGTGGGCCGTCAGCTTGTTTGTCATCCAGTTGTATAAAAAAAAAAAAAAAAAAGTCTCCGTTAACGCAACAATATCGTATGAACTTAACTGAACATTGCGCTTAAAACAATTTGTTTTTGTACGTAAGCCACGGACGTTTTGATAATAAATATTAATATTTTTAGAATAAACGACTAACAGTAAAAGATAGAAGCATAGTAGATACATGATTTACATTATTATGAGTATTAACGAGTAGAAAATAGAAAAATATAATTGAGTTATCCGTGGCGATTTTAGTCACCATTGCCGAAGTCAAGCGCAAGATAAGTAAAGTCTCACGATAACAATTAATATAGTAATTGTGTAAATAAACGTTATGGGTTAATAGAACACGCACGTTAAATATACCGTGCTTAAGAAAAGTATTGTCTAGTAATCTAGTGAATAAAATCGGTAAATACATGTGGGTATTTGCAATGTAAAAATCAGGTGATGTGAATAGTAACCGAGTGCACCTTTAAATATTTCGCACTATACCACGTTTGCCTATAAAAATTCAATAACACCCATAACGAGCATCCGCTACTTGCCTGCAATTTTTCATTGCCAAATAGAAAAGACATAATATTATTATTTGGCTACTATATTTTACAACGTGGCAATATTACGTATTATTTGATATAAAAACACCAACCACAACAAACAAACCACTTATTACCAAACACAAATTACTTATTGTTGTCAACCCCAACAATAAGTTTTTTATTGTCTCTAGGAACTCTCTCTCTCTCTTGCAATCTAATGGTAGCTATGAGCAAACGTGTCTTTCTCAATTAAATAAAATTTTTATACTTTGAAGTTTTTATCGTGCTGGCCTCGACCTCCATAAAGTTCCTAACAAACGCCATAAGCACTTTCTGTGACCGCGCGGTCCTCTATAAAATATTATTCTTTCGATTTAATTTTGTTAATTTCGCACTGAACTTAGCGCTACTTTTCTTTCCTTCCCTTTTTTTATACCTATGATCGGGAGCTTACCGGGACGGACTTAAGAAGCGTAATATCTGAATTCACTCCTGATCCAAATGTTGAACCACTGAGAAGATATCGGCAGCAAACTCGTGTAGTCCACGATATTAAAGCACTCAAATTAATACACTACAGAACTCTTCTATAACCTTGACAGGTATCTACTACTTGAAAGCCTTAGGATCTTATTAATTTTTAACGGCTAGCCTATTAAGCTTACTATACGCATAATAAAAGATGATCAATGCGGGAGCGCACACCAATAAAATAGCTACATTACAAAGTTAAGGTGAAACCAATCCTAGATTTATAATACACTGTTTCGCATAGATCAAACTGCAAATTAAGTGTATATTGGATTACTATGGTAATGATACAGAGTTGCTATAACCGTTATTAATTCAATAACAGATGTGTCCCCGACCTGTTTGCAGGTATTTATTTATTTATAAATTCATTTACATATGCAACAATGAAAAAGAAATGATAATTGTGTGGATATTCGTGCTTAAAGTTACCTACTGCTTAGGTCAACCATAGACTTAATAATACATTGATGTACAGCAGGATTAATAAAAACATGAATGGAATAACACAATCATAGAATTGTAAAGTGTGATTCGGAAGGCACGATGAGCCGTTTTTTCCGGTTGCCTCTGCAACCGCTTTCACCCACCAACCCGCATTGGGCCAGCGTGGTGGTGTTATGGTCCATTCTCCTAATGTGTTTCTCCCATGTAGGAAAGCCTGTGCCCAGCAGTGGGTCGTATATAGGCTGATTATGATGATGATGATATATCGATACGCAACTTACTGTTTTTTTTAAATAAATAGGTACTTATGCATTAACTCATATTTAAGTAGGTATTTCTTTCAACAAAATCATTGTCCTTGAATTTTAATCAATAATTTTATAAAAAATGGTCAAACATGAAAATTACGCCATTAGAACCAATATAATTTTTTAAATTTTCAGTAACCCCCCGCCTTATTACCTACATATATATCTATCTAGCACCATAGAATTGAGACTATTCTTATGAGTTCTAATGCGCTATATTTGCTGTGCTATATTTGTAATGCGCTATAATTTGTAAAGAAATGAGCATCCCGCAGACTATTTGATGGTTTAGGATCAGCTCACGGTTAGGATATTTTGGAATACCACCAAAGTAACAGTAAACTAAATTTTAAATCCATCAGATATGTGAAAGTTAGAAAGACCCTTTTGTCATGTAGGAAATGAGATGATAGTCATGAAACGTCTGAACAGATCTTCATAAATTATAGTTAAGAGCCATCTCGGTCACGCCAGCTTTCAAACAAAAAAAACCGAACCAAATTCAGTTCATTCGTTTAGGAGCAATCAAGCCGCATACAGACACACAGATACAAACCGAGACGTGACAAATTTATAACAACCCCCTTTTTGCCCCGGGGGTAAAAATTGTAACACGTAGGCCGACTGTCATACAAACAACTTACTCATTTTATTCAGAAGTGATCTTTTTCTACGAAATGAGAGCGATATTGATTGCTCTATATAATTTTATAGTAAAAACACTGCTATGAGAGAAACATTTCTGTAAGTTGTTGAACTTATATCAAAGTGACAAATAAATTTTTAATTACAAATTTTAACTTACGTCGCTTATCAGGCCACCAGCGGGCTCACAGACTCAACGTGTGCGCACAAAACTTTAAAATTTAAAACGTTTAAAAACTAATGTTGTCAGTTAGTCATTATATTGATTGTATGATGTATCTTTATTTTCGCATTATTTGCTGGTGTTTCTTTCTCATAAAGGTATAGTAAAAATTACGTTACCTATATCATTGCGATTTTGAATATAATTTCTGACAGCATGACTAAAGGTCATTTTAACAAAACATGCTGATTTGGTTATTTTAATTATTGTTAAAAATCATTTTTAAGTGCAAATTATACGTATTTGTACAAATCGATTTTGTAATCTTTCAAGGTGAACAATCTTTGTAATTCACAGTTAGACCTCTTTTACCAAACTAATATTATGAATGAAAAAGTAACGCTATCGGTCTTACGTTTTCACTCTTTAACCGCTGAACCGATTTAGATGAAATTTAGCATGTAGATAGATTATATCCTGAGAAAGAATATAGGCTACCTTATGATACTTTAACCGACATTCATCGGTGAAGCCGCGGATGCCCAAGAGTTGCATAATTAAATACTTCTTTCGGAGAATACGGTTGTTGAAATACAGAACCCTTACACACAATAGCCATGCCATGTTTGCGTTTTTACCGAAATGCCATCGTCATCTTTATTTTTGAAAATCATTTTTAAATGCTTATGCAATTAAAAGCTAAAGCTAAACATTGATTTCAGACATTGAGAGAAGTTAAGCCCCATTTATTTTAAGAAGCGTAAATACGTTGGTCAATTCAGTCGAATGCTATCGCCACTACTTAGAAAAGAGTGTTACTGCAAATCTGAACCTTATTATAAAAGAGTAAACCACTCTTAGACTTTTGCGGCTCAAAACAAAGTTTAATTTTAACAAGTTTTTTTTAATTACATTAACTTTAGCTCTTTAGGGCAAAGGTTAATTTAAGTCTAATGTATTTCTGATGATAGCAATAATAATAAATCTAAATAAACGTTTTTGTCTCGAATTGGAAATCGGTAAAAGACAAGAACAGGTTCCTTTAGTTTATCTCTGAGCAATGGAACGCCACATGCGCCTGCGCACGGCGCTCAAACTGATAGCAATTAAATCGATTACCATGCATGGATTGATCAAAACAAGTCGGCGACAGTTGAATAGAACTCGCTACGAGCATTTAACAGGCAAGTTATGTTATTATAGTGCTTATTAATTTATCTAACAAAAGCGACAATGTAGGTAATATCTGAAAACGCCCATACACAATCATCAACGTTATCAATAGTAGACTACAGCTAGACTCGTAAAGATTTTCAAAATAGTGAGCTAATATCTACACGTCTTAGTTTTGGATTTAAATGCAAGCCCAAAACTAAGCCAATCTTGATCTGCACGGACATGCACGAAACGAAACCTGGCCTGGTTTGCCCGAAACCTGGCCTGCACAGAGGTTCAGGAAACAGCTGCTAACTTTCTGCTGGAATGATGGAATCTACAGGTTGCCTTCAGGACGGTATTTGATAATATCAAAGAGCTAAGCGCATTACTGGAGGAGCCAGATTATCAGGAGTAAACCAGCCTACGCCTTCCGACGAAAACCTAAAAACTCATCAGTTTCTTCTTTCTTCTTTCGAAGAACGATAACTAGCTTCTGCTCGCAGCTGCGCCCATGTAAGGTTTTTTAAAATGGCCGCTGTGGTTGACAAGTCTTAAGAGGTAGAAATCTGTTATTGCAGCCTTTAATTAGGCCTTTTTAATATCTAAAATTTTCAAGTGTATCTCATAAGGTTTAGCCAGAATACAAATGTCAGCGCTCGAAATCATTGGCAAAACGTCATGCTTCATTAAAAATCTTTGGTCATTGCATGACGATACAAAGCCAAAAACCTTCTCAAACCTTCACTTCTCTTCTTTTAGCTTACAATAAAATTCATATCAAAAGGCCCTTCTATTGTTCTTAAGTTAGAAGCGTATAAACAGACAGATAGGCAGACGAAGCATTTAAAAGGAAAGAGATACTCGTATTTTAAGGAAATATTCATTATGGACAATTATGGTGTGTTTTTCTTAATGAACCACTAGTGATTTATTTCTTTTTTAAGAACATTTGTCTATAAATCAAGAACTGTTTTTTAAGTTGTTTGCCATTCAGTTGATAACAGTTCAGTTACGAGACAAATAAAAAGAAAAAGAGGACTTTATATTTTTGCATTCTTGGCACAGTAGGGCTTCCTCCACTAAATCTAGTAAAAGAATTTCAATAATTCCATTAATAACTTTCCGGGCCCTCTGTTGATTATTAATAGTACCGACTATTTATAGAGGAGAATTATTAGTTTTCTTGTTGATACAATAAATCTATTTAACTGACTTCAAAAAAAGAAGGAGGGTTTAAGTTCCACTGTATGTATTTTTTTTTCTGTATGTACCTATGTTCACCGATTTCTCTGCCAATTGTGAACCGATTTCAAAACGATTTTTTTATTTGATAGAGTATAGTCCTGACAGGTAGTCCCATTGTCACCAAGTCAGGATCTGATGATGGGATCCCAGGGAAATCAAAGGCAAACCTCAAATTTTATAGGCGCGTATGACTTGTTTTACTTTTTTCCAAAGCTTTTCAAGTATTTGCATCTGTTAGTCATCATCTCATGTTGATGAGCTGGTGATATAACTCCTTAACGGTTAGGAGTTCAAAATAATTCTTTAAATATTATAGGTGCGCATTGACGAATATTTGTATTCTATCGGGTTATTCGGGTGAACTGATGATGGAAGGTAACGGTTTAAGTAACGGTTTGGAGTTAGATAATACTTTACCAGTGATATTGTATCACTGGTAAATATAACAATATTATGTATTTCAACCAAAGACTGAGAGACAGACAAGTCGGTAGTGCTGACGGTCACTCATCTTGCTTTGAGCTTAAGAAATGACTTTAAAATGTTTTGTTTGTTAATTTTTTTTCGTTTTGGCTTAAATTACCAGTGTGTACTATTATTTGGTTCTTACTGATAGAATTTCTTTCGTACATAAAGGAAGTAGCAGTATTTATTTGTATTTATTCACGCAATTAAGTAATCAACTCAATACTTACAAGAATAAACATACAAACATGCATGACCCGTGAACGAATGTGTGTACTTATCATATAAACATCTGTCCCTACCGGGATTCAAATCCGGTACCTCTGGCTTACTATACAGGAGTACCTACTGAATACTCAACCAGATGGCCGATGATTTTAACTAGTAATGTTAGATATCAGATGTTTCTTTATAAAAAGATTGAGTAAAAAGCTGCTAATATTATCAGAACTTTTGCTTACAATATAACTTCTATCAATTACCTTATGTAATACACGAGTATCATATATTGACTCGTTTAAGGATGTGGGTTAGTTACTGACTATTGTTTGCTTCATCAATCGGAAGTCGGGTTATCTAATTTTATCTTATCTTATCTTATTATGGGGCCGTGACTATGCCACGGTGCACTTTGACCCTTCGGGATCTTTTGTGCCACCCCTGCCTTCACTCCTCCCACGTCCTGAATATAGCTGCCACAAGCTTCACTATATCTTTGGGGTGAAAGAGTCGATCGTCCTCTGGCTTTGGATACGCCACTACCAGAAGACTCATTCTCGGTTGGGTTAACAGTTTGGTTATTAATTTAAAATTTCTCGATAACGCTAAATCAACAAATCCAACGTATTAATAAATCTATTTCAACAAAAATAAAATTTGTCATCAATGAGCGTAGACTTAGTTTTTCATATGGAAATGGCTTGGTAGTATTAGAAGTATCGTACTTAACACGCAGTCATTAACACCCACATAGAATCATTCAGCTCGGTTGGATAATGACTCCTATATAATTACGGGCTATCAAATAGAATTATGTATATGCATAGTCAAAAAGAAAGTTAAAATATACTCTAAAAAATGATTTAACATAAGCTTAACGAGTCATTGATTTTATTAAAAAAGCCAGAACATCGCTAGTATTCAAAAAACCGATGGGTAGTATACAGAGTGGTGCCGTCAATATGACAATAAATTAAAACATGGGCTATACTAGTTCATAGAAATGGTTTGCCACTTTCAAAAAAAAATCGTATTCGTTTAATAATTTCATGATATTTGTATGAAATTAGTATAACATTGGCTGCATTGTTTCATAGAAATGTCATGAAGTTATCAAACGAATAAGATGATTTTGAAAGTGGCAAACCATTCATATGAACTACTTTTCTAGTCTTTGTGTTAATTTATTGTCGTATTGAAGGCACCACCCTGTATAACAAAAAAGGCATCTACGACGAAGAAAGCAACATTATTTTAGGGAAATATTACTAAAACATGAATTCCATTAAATCTTGAAACGTTTAGAGCTGAATTGGTGAGTGTAAATGTATACAAAATTCTCTTACGTGGTCAATATCCACATCTTCTACCCAAAACACTGCAGGCAGTACAATGAACTTAATTAAATAAGTATGAAGAATAATGTATAATGTACCGCTACTGACCCATAAAACACTCATATTTATACGTCGTATGATATACGCATCGCCGCGATCAAAATAAACTCTTAATTTTTTATATTAAGTATGCCCGTCAATGCTTCTACCACATAGGGTGATGTCATGACTTAAACCAATAAACGTAAAATATCATGTGATCGTGATATGCATGCGTGATGAACACTCTCGTGGTAAACAAAAATAGCTGCACGCAATAAACAAAACAAAAATAAAGTAGACAAAAAGATAAAAAATAAACTTAGCAAATTGGAAGCTTTGTGAAACAGAAAAATTTCATGACAAAATTAAAGATGGTTATCGTTATCGTGGCTTACTAAAAAGGAATTACAAATTGACACCATTGTGATCGATCGGATGACGATGCAGTGACGATTTGATTTTTAAATCGAAATCTACGCGTGCTGCTATGGTTGACAGTAATCATGTTACAACAATAATAACATCGGAGCTTACGGTCAACGCGTTCGATATCAGGGTCGATCGCAACATTCCATTTGTCAGGTGACTCAGCGATGTCGTTGACGTGACGTTCTCAAAATGCAAATTTTCGAAAAACTGAACAATGTAAATCTCGATCGGTTCATCTCGATTCATCGACGGTATCGACTCATGTCTCGCCATGCAATTGAATTCAGTCGATCACTAATCGATGTCTTGTCCGTGATAGGCGCGGTCGGGGTCCGCGGCAGCAGGGTGCCGACTTACCACACAATCCATCGTTAACTTCTTTCTTTCTTTCATTAAAATCATCTCTTACAATATCAGCTTTATTTACTACTTATTGTGAGTTCATAATACTTGGATCCGTATTAAACGATGCATCTTTTTATACATAATTTTCTACCGCATTTTCGTCAGCAACTTGGATTGCTTCGTCATCAATGAGCACCGTGTGTCTCGTTGCTAGGATATAAATTACATTGTCCGTATTGGTGAGTTGTTTCCTTTTAGTATTTAATAATGAATTTAACCTCATTACCTATCTTAATAAAGGATTTGCCCTTTCGCGCCGACTAATCACAAATGAGCATGTAAAGTCTTTAAATTATGTTACATTCAGTTCATTTTACAGGTGTTTTTTACTTATTAACAAAAGGTTGCTTATTCATAATTAGCCCCCCTTGAAGTTTATTACTTCTGTACGAGTAAATGAATGCATGCAGTTCCTTTAATTTCAACATATTGTTGTAGGCCTTTCCGCGCTAAACTGTCTATCATACAACACATTTATAAATTGCATGAAGGATGATTTATTCAAATAGAGGTAGTGTTTTGTTTAGAATTTCTTGATGGAAAACTTCAATCAAAGAAACACAATATGTGATTTTGTGTTTGATGTATTCATTTTATTAGATTCGCATAATATATTTTTAGATTTGATTGTTGAGTGCTATCATTTGATAATCTATAATTGTCTGCATGACAGGAATGAATAGAATTCATATATTCGTTGTTTATTACATTGAATATATCAACATTACAAACATAAATAAAAAATAGCTTAATTGCTTGATAATACAGGCCACCAATTTTTTATGCTCAAAAAGTAAACCTTTTGCTATTTGGTTATCTAGAATTATGACAGATAAAATTTCTTTAAAGAAAAAGTCTTAAAACGGTCTTAACAAAGACATTAAATATTCTTATAAATTATTTAAATTAAGGACCGAGTTTTTAAGCCCCGATCCGATCTGAGTTAATCTGAAGAAAAAGATTATCTGAGGACTTCAAAATCTTCCCTTAATTAACTACAGACTTTCCATATAATCAAACATTGTGCATACCATGCCAATTACTTTTGCAGATCTATAATGAAGTTATAGATCTGTATATAGATCTTAATATAGTTATTCAAAAGTTATTATCCTATGCAGAACTTCACTCACTAAATAGTCATATAACATCAACTGGAGCATCTTTCTGTGGACTATATGGCGGCTTAAGTCACGGTAAAGTCACATCATCCATTTCTTCTACAGCAATATATAAAGTGTCGAAGGTTGAGCTGATGACGACTGCACCAGTCAAGAGCAGCCGCGATCGTGGTAACCCCCCGCCGCCTCACCCCAGGATCCACTTCGGCCCGCCGAACTAAATCAAATAATGACTAATCGATTCTTTCTTATATTGCACAGTAGGTACACGTCAAACGTTATTCCCTTTAATTTTTAATATTTTTGTTTATCCTCTTTGCATGAATTCACATTCGTTATAGACAATGCAGTGATTGATACGTTTTAATAACGATTTGGCGCTTGATTGATGTTTATTAGTTCGGTAGTCGGAGTTTTGGGAATCATTAGACGAGTACGGTGTCTTATGAAGAGTAATGATGGTTCCGAATATGGTACTCAACTTAATTCGAGGTTTGACCGTTTGTAATTTATGATTCGTGTATAATGTGCGCTCGCGCCGCGATATCACTCAGCCGGACGTCTATTAAGTTTAATTCAATCAATATCTAATAATTCATATGGGTAGGCCATCTAGCGACATTGGGAGAGTAAGACATCGGTCTTATAATTCAATTAGTTTTTAAATAAATGTTGCAGTAATATTCTAGTACGGTCCATAAAAAATACCATAACAATAAGAAAAAATAAAAACTTTCTCTACGAGAAGTGAAGACTATTTAGACAAAAGATTTTTTTTAAAATTCGATGTGCTTTTCCAAAATTACAGAGTTTTGTTTAATATTATGACCGAATGATTCCTAAGTCGACCGTAAATAAGGAGATAAACTTGAACAATCATGACGAAGTTTAGCTTGGAATAGTTGATTTTATTCGATGACCTCTCCGCCTACGCATTAAAAAACACATTCACACTGGATTCATGGTTGTTTTAGTGATATTGTTAGAATTTATGGAATTGCTTGAATAATTCAATGGGATGTTAATATAGAAGCATATTTCATGAAACCATTAAATGATCAATGAAACCTAATATTGATAGTTAAACTATTATAAGTATAATATTATCGAAATCTAAATAATGAAGATATTTATAAGTTCAACATATACGATAATAAAGCACACCAGTGTGATTTTATTAATGGCATTTACAAAAGAAAATCTATATAAGCAAGTATGCATTTATATTGATATAATTATTGATTTATGTAAATGGCAAAGATATGATTTATATATAGACGCCGTTTAGTTGTGCTGTTAAATAATTAAATTTAAATAAGAATATATTTTTAAGTAATAAAATAGACTACCAACACATTTAGCGAATGATTGTACTCAATATTTATTAGATATAATTATCGAAGCTGTAAATTAAACTTTTAGTGTAATAAAAAATGAAACGTTGTCATTGACTCTAGTAATAATTATGTTAATTTGTGGTAGATGGTGACAAATACCTAATTAATAATATGAAGAAAATGGAAATAAATATTTTTAATGCTTCTTCGCATGATTTTTTCTATGGTAATGAAATACTAATCTTTAAGGCTTAATAGCTTTTCAATAACGGTCACAATAGAAAAGTCTATATCTTCTTCTGCTTAAATCAGTGATTCGAATATTTAATTCGAATACATATACCTATAAAGTGATACATGTTTATTTATCAAGGAGTAGGTTTTAGTTATGACTTAATTTAATACGGAGTATTCGAGTGCAGGTATGTTTCGACACAGCATAATTACAAAAATAAATTTAAAAAAATTCTACGCTGTCGCCGTCGTCGGAAATAAAAATTATTTGACATTATACAGTATTGCGGTAACATAACATAAGTGTAGTAAAATTTCATTTGCGGTGCTTAATTCATAAGTCCTTTAAAGTACGTCATATTTAAATAACTTGTGGTATATACAGGGTGGTGCCGTCAATAAGACAAAAATTGAAACATGAGCTATATTAGTTCATAAAAATAGTTTGCCACTTTCAAAAACATCTGATTCATTTGATAATTTCAGTCATTTGTATGAAATAATATAACATAGGCTGCATTATTTCATACAAATGTCATGAAATTATCAAATGAATATGATACTTTTGAAAGTGGCAAACTATTTTTATGAACTAATAGAGCCCATGCTTTAATTTATTGTCGTATTGACGGCACCATCCTGTATATGTCGCAGCCGTCTGATTAAATTAGCCACTTAACTGGACGCCTAGGCCGTTGATTTAACGCCGGCATCCAATAAAACGGCTGAAGGAAAATTAGCCAAGTCATTGAGCGCAAAGTTTAACCAGATGGCTGAACGTCGTGTCAGCTGTCTGGTTAAATTAACCATTTAATTGGACGTCTAGGCAGGTAGTTTAATTCGAAGAGCTTTGGCGTAACTGTTTGAGTAATTGGTGGGTTCAAGTGTATTTTTATGACCACTTATAACTAAAATGACCACTTTTAACTAAAATGACCACTTATAATTGAGCTCACTTTCAATACGCCATGTTGTTAAGCGTTGAGTGAGTCTAGTTCAATTAATTATCGGCATAGGCCTTTAATTGGACGCTGGCGTTTAATCATCGGGCTAGGCATCCAATTAAGTGGCGAATTTAACCAGATGGCCGCGACTAAAACAATCTGAGAATTCTTGTATTTGAAAAGCACAACTATAATCGTACAAACTTACTTTTGTAACTTTGTAAAGAATTAAAAATTCAAGGATTGTCTTCCAAATTGATCGCAATGCGGTTAGAACAACGTTGTCCACAGCTGCAATGTGTAAGAATAAATTTGTTTAAATTCCATAAGAGTCATAAAAGAAAAATTGTTCAAAGAAAATTTAGCTGTATTAAGAAAACGGTAAAGTTGAGTTTACCTAAAACCATCGTGAGCTTATGTTGTTTAATACCATGAATAGTGATGCGAATCAAAATGTTCGCAGCAAGCCTGTACGGGAGTCGAGAGCAGGTGACAAATAGACACGCCATACTGCAAAGGTCGGGGGCGAAGCGACACGTCGACGTTTTTATTTGTTTAAGTCAATGACTTAATATTAGTGTTGTTTTGTCGATAGTTTTTATAAAATTCTTATACCGATCAATTGTAAGTTCTCTGTTTTACATGACTTCAAATGAATAAATCACATCAGTGTGTATGACACATCTACTCGTTTGTGTTTCTCTAGTGAAATGTGTGAAATAAATAAGTTAAAGTTATTTAGATAGACACATATATACGTTTTTAATGTTGAGGTGTTGCAATAAGTCTGGTAAACTATCGACAAAATTGTGCATTACACGTCGACTGTTGCACATCCTTATTTTTATAGATGCATATCTCTTAAATGTATGCATTCAGCAGCACATAATTCAGGATTACAAATTGTTTGTTTTAGGCAGAGACACCAAATGTATTGGTGCGATTTCAACTTAAAAGGGTGGCGATAAATATATAAAAATCTGATGAGGCATTGCGAAATGGAAGGTCGCGATTTTTTCACGCTGCGACATTTTTCTTGTTTGTCTGACAAAGGACGAGGAATTTAAATATGTGGATTTCGCCGTCGGAACTGTTTGTTTTGGACCTTTGTTCAATTGTGTGCAGTGCAAACGAATAATTTTAACGCTGATTAACAGTTTCAACTCTGCATTATGCGGGTATTTAACGTCTGAATCGTTTTCGTATTGTAATTCTTGACAAACATTTTTAACTTGCAAATGTTCGTTTACTGATTGTAGCCGGCTTATTTTATTGACATTGTGTTGGAAAATCTTGTCTTTATTAATATGGATGTTTCTTAATTTATTTTCATGTTTAGGTTTCGATGACTTTGGAATGAAAACGATCATAATCTGAAGAAAGGAATAAACTTTAGAAATCGAGTGAGGAGCTCGGTGGCGTAATGGTTTGAGCGCTCTGGTTTACATACGAAAAACAAAGCAACTTTAGCCATGGTCAATCCTGGGATGGGTCAATCAAAGTTATTTATCTCAAGCTCCTTCGTGCTTCGGAAGGCACGTTAAGTCATTGGTCCCGGTTGTTCCTGCAGCCACTTTAACCCACCAACTCGCATTAGGCTAGTGTGGTGGTGTAGACCTGTGCCCAGCTGTGGGACGTGTGATAGGCTGGTGATGATGATACCATTGGTATAATCGTTTGACAATTATTTGAAAGATATATCTAGAATCACTCCCCGTGTGTTTTTCCCACGCTGGAAGGCCTGTGCCCAGCCGTGGGATGTGTATAGTCTGTTAATGATTATCTAAAATAGGAATAAAGTGCTCTGTGCTACGAGCACTCGGGGTAACCCTGTGAAAATCTTCTTTCTGTTTTGAAGCTAACGTCTACCTTTAGAACCTGCATACGGCCCGCCTGATAGTATACAGGATGGTGACCCCAATACGGTATTAAATTAGAACATTGGCTGCATTATTTCATAGGTACCTACTGATGTCATGAACTTATCAAATGAATAAGATGTATTTGAAAGTTGCACACCATTTCCATTAACTAATATAGCCCATGTAGCATTCCCTCATCTTTTATTTTTTCTAAAGGTGGAAAGAGAAATTATGAAGAAAGAACAAAAATTTATTGTTTTTTTTATTATCTTGTAGCATTTTTAAACGACTATTATGTATTAATCCTTTTTTTTACTCGTGTGAACGCATATTAAGTAGCATGAAATAAATTATATTACTATTTATTCTACAATTTTCTATTGTCTTATGTAATTAAGCTGCTAAACCATAATAAATCTAGGATCTTTTAGTTCTTTGAGCATAGCAAGTAGACTTGCTTAAAAACTACTTTTCTTCATAAGTGTTATTTATGTAGGTACAGACAACAGCACATTAAGTGTAACAGTTGTACTACGAAAGCCGCCTCTATTCTGAACGCAGTAAGGGTGGTCTCAAAATCAAACTGTTACGCTTGATCAGCTGTCGAGTGTATCATGTTGTGAAGCTCTGGATAAAAGTTATGTATAAATTGTATTAAGCATGATTTTTAAAAACGCTGTTGAGTTTCCCAGTAAATAAAGTAAAAATAAAATGAATAAATAAATTTTAATTAAATGTCATATTGTCGTCAGCATCCTGTATAAGCGGTTACCGTAGCCTATTTCCATTTTTCAAATAATACTTATTATAAAGTGAATTTTGAATATAATTAGGATTACTCGGAACATAATAATTCATAAAATTATGAAAATGATATTTCATCAAGAATATAAAGTGGTGCTTAATTCATAACCACATCAATAAAAATATTGTTCCTTCGACATAACATGACCGAAACACGCCGTAAATTATTTGATAGCATTTAATATTTCAACAAAGTAATAACTAAGTATATTTTAGAACGATTTAATATGCTTTACTATTATATAAATATGATTGCAGTATACAAGGCGGTCTCATCTATGCTAATACTATAAAGAGGTAAAGGTCGTAAGTTTGTTTGTAGGAAGTAATATCTGGAACTACTGAACCGATTTAGACGAAATTTGGTACGGTTTTGGTAGCTGAAAGCCCTGGAAAGGACATTAGCTACTTTTTTGCATTAAGCTATTACTACGCGGATGGAACCACGGGCGAAAGCTATAAATAAAGAAAAAAGGATCTTCCTTCAGACAACATTTCGATGGATAGAAAAAAAAGTATACGATAAATGAATGAAGTCGTCATTGTACGCATTACAGCATATCAAGTGTAACAGCTGCACTACGAAAGCCGCCTCTATTACAAACGGAGTAAGGGCGGTCTCAATGTCCTATTGTTACGCTTGATGTGCTGTCGACTGTACCATTGAATTCACGTAGTATAAAATCTTAAAAAGATCATAAGTATACATAAATTAACGTGGATATTACTGCTATATAACAATACTAATAAGACCTTTTTTTTTTTTTTTTTATACAACTGGATGACAAACAAGCTGACGGCCCACCTGATGGAAAGCGGTAACCGCCGCCTATAGACACCTGCAATAACAAGGAAAAATCACTTGATATTGCAGGTGCGTTGTCATCCTGGGGCCTAAGATGAAATGCCGTTCATGCCCAGTAATTACACTGGCTACCTTTCCCTTCAATCCGAAACACAGCGAACTGTTTCACGGCTGAAATAAGAAAGGCGGTGGTACCTACCCAGACGACCCTGCATACGGGCCTACCACCTAGTAAGAATACGTATACCTAGTTAGTTAATAGTAATAAGACCTAAACTTAATTAATCATTAAATAATATAATCATCATCATCATTTCAGCCGAGAGACGCCCACTGCTGGGCATTGGCCTCCTACAAAGATCTCCATACCGATCGGTTTTGCGCTGTCCGCATCCATCGGCTTCCCGCAACCCTCACCAGATCGTCGTCGGTTCACCTTCTGCTTGAACGCGGCCGCCACTCGAGGACCTTTCCGCCCCAACGGCCGTCAGTCCGCCTTGCAATAATATATGTCTAGATAAATACATATAGGTAAGGTATATGTTAAAAGGATGAACATAGAACACTCTACTACGTAATAGTAGGAATCTTTAAGGAGGGAGTCTTTTGTAAACCATTATTTCCAGAACTTGGAATTCTTTGCCAGCACATGTGTGCCATTTCCTTCCTATAGCATGGGTTCCTTCAAAATAGGCGTGAAAAATTATCCTTTGGTCCGGCATGGTGGAGTGGCTAGAGCAGTGTCTAAACTGCACTAGCTGTCTTTGCATTTGGACTCTTCTTACTGCTTCACATCAGGTGGCGTTGAGACATTTTTCGTGCTTTGTATTTATTAAAAAAAATTAGCGATTGAGCTTTTCATAATGGAATGAATTCCATAAGAGTACAGTTTGCACAGTAAATGACTTCGCAATCTTAGGCTAAGACCATACGTTGAGGGGGGGGGGGGGGGGGGGGCAATGGTCCTTGTTACAAACCGCCTTGACGACACAACGGCGAAATGTCTTCGGGCCATCCCGTGATGTCATCAAAAAGCGGTTCAGAAGGTGCGTCGCTGAAAAGTTTTGTGGGTGCGAGCCCCCCCCCCCCCCCCCCTCTCCCCCCTGGGAGTTGGGGGGTAGGCTGGTAGAGCTTCTCCTCAGCGTCAAAAAAAAGAGTGATACCATACGCATGTTGGCCACGAAGTATAGAAAAATATCCGGATAAAATATGAGACGTTTGCGAATTTTCGTCTTCAAACTAAGCGAAGTCTTGCGCATAAACTAACTCCACACATCCTGTTCAAATAAATAATAGACGATTGACAGACTAATGGGGAATATGACTATTTAAGTGCAAATTCACTTCTATTCAACCGTAAAACTCGCTTAAAGTCACTTAGTGACCGGTCCCCAGGTTGTAAATTAGGTATATAGTGACAAATTGAGTTGTGTTTTTGTTGTATTGGCAAAGGTGTTATTGAATTTTCGGTATCGAATAATTTCTTTTTTGCTTAATTGATCTTGAATGTTTCATGTCAGTGTTTTAGGCTTAGTTCACAACAAATTTGGTACATACTGAGATCATATATTTTACCCTAAGTTTTTTTCATAAATCTACCCTTCATTTCCGGGAAGAAATTTAAGTACAGACCTAACCGCCACTGGCTAAGACCAGCGCTTATAAGGCACTGGGAATACCCACTAAAACTTCCCGATAACTCCAATGCCCTTTGCGGGGGTAGCCTGGGCTCTGCCGAAGCAATTTCACCAACCCACCCCCAGTCATGAATCTACACTAGCATTTAAATTTTCACGGGGCCGTACTACTTTAACTATCGCCACCAATAAATTCGACTTAAAAGTGCATCGGACAAGCCCTTCTTAATTAAGTTTACTTACCGTGTGTCTTTAGCTTTTAATTTTTTACAGTTAGTTATTGTGTAGTATAAGTATCTACATATTTTAGCTCATTGACATAGCGTTATGTTTGGACTTCGGGAGCACCCCCTAGTGACAACTGAGAATCTTGCTTCCCAGTTGCGTTGTAGACCCTCGTATAATTATAGGAGACAGCGATAGGATGAAATTTTATCCCGGGAGACAACTGAGAAAAAGTTTTCCAGTTGTCGCCTCTGACACGAAGCGGAAGTGGATAAGTGGAAAGATTTGTCACCCGAGTGACAACTGCGAAAAAATCCCCCACTGTCCCCTGAAGGACAGTGCTAGAGGGGACTACTGGGAATATGACTAATAGTCTTGAAGTCAAGATAACGCCTTTTCTTGATTCGGACAACGTAAGTATTCAACGCACGAGTAGAGCCCAAGGTTCTATTAGCGTATATGGCTACGAAAACGAAAACTCTGTCATTGCCACACTTGTCGTAGGTTTAAAAAAATAAATAACTATAAAAACTTACCAGTAATAGGGGTTACACATACAACGAAGAGTACACATAATTTATAAAGGTTTTTGAAAGAATATTTATGAATTAAAAATAGCCATCCCCATTTTTTTATACAAATTATTGAGGTTTTATCATATGTTATCTCAATCATCCTAAAATATCGACACGTATCTTTCTTATAATATGACCAATAAATGTAACTCACCTTTAATTTATTAATAATATGGTAGTGACTATATTTCATTTTAATATTTTAATATTTCAAATATTGTTAAAATTATATGTTTTATGATCACTTTCATTTTCAAAGTCTACGGGATGTAAGCATACACCTTATTAAAATAATTTGTTATTTATGTGGCGGCAAACTAAATGATATCTCGCGTCTTTTTATTTTCTGATAGTATTTGTGATAGTATTTGTGGCTATTAATCCGTCAAGCGTTATCAATTGTGTCTGGAATCTGATGTTTGACGGGGTTAAGAAAACAATTAACAATTACAAAACTTCATTGACTCTTTTAGCTATAAAAAATCAGACATCTGTAACAAAACCAAAGTTGAAACTTCCGATACATATCGCCAACCTAAGACTTTTTGTACTGCTCTTAAATTTTACGGTCCAACTTTTCGTCACCCACGTCTCCTGTTAACCCGTTGAAAGTCAACGTAAAGCTATTTTCGGCAACCGCGCCTTGGTCAAAGTTGAGTAGATGACCCCCAGTGACCCCGTGGTACCGGTACTGTGACTCACACTGAGACATTAAAATGTTGATGTGTGATGGTTCGATTTTATGGTGTGACACGTCTCTTGTTTAGTTGTTTGGCGCAGAATTATTACTTTGGAATTATTCGCAACAACTTTAAAATAATATCATGTGTCAATCAACCGTAGATAAATAAAATAGATGTGCAATATTGAATAACGGAGTGCTCAATTAGAGGTGACGGTTTCTCATAAGAGATTTTTGTGTCCTAAAGATAAAAACAATTTTATAATAGTTATCAAATTCAATGGTATTTTCATGTCAGTGCTTAACTTTTTTATTATTTCTGGAGAAAATCTAGTCTATTCAGTTTTAATTTATTCGATTTTTTTACGATGTTTTGGTTTTGCTAAGGTCCAATCTAGATAGGGCGCGTACTTAAGTATCTATTGTTTTTTATTATTGAGGAGTTCCGTTCATCATCAGAGGGCAACCATCTCTGTATGTTTACCCTTATGTCTTGTATGTTTACCTTTTCAATCAAAAAAAGAATTATCAAAATCTTAGAATTAATGGATATATCGCGCCACATCATCATCATATCATTGTGTACGCTCCTTACTTTATTATATGTCCGGTCAGCAACCACTACCAAATTCTATTAACATTTTAGTACTATGTCACACTACGTCATTCATAGTGTTCATAGAAATTGTCAAGGGAATGCCAATGTGTTACTATAAAAAGGTAGCGACTTCTGATACTGACTATTTCTTCAAAAAAGGCGTAAAAGCCACCTCATAGGCCGGCAAGTTGGAGGCGGCTACAACATTGTATTGAAGCAGCATTAGCTGTCTTCGCATATGGACTCTTCTTACCGCTACACATCGCTTCGAGTCGTTTGCCGTGCTTTGTATAAAAAAAAACATTATCAATAGCCCACAGCAGTCCACTAAGTCTCTACATTCGGATGCCACGTGGTTTGGTTTTTGATTAGCCTCAGCTAGTTACATAATTATCTAACATACCTACACATAACAGAAATCAGTAGAATTGGGAATATTATCAGTTTGCAATACTGCGTATTTACAAAAGTCGCAATAACGCGCTAGCGGGTTTTCTGCGCTGATTCGCTTATACTAGTTTCTCATTAAACAACACCGAGACAAATCCCAAATAAGTTAAGCCGAAGAAATGTGTAGAAATATTCAAGATATTAAATATTTCATTCTCTGGTATTGCAAACTGCTCTTCCGCGGTCTTAGATTAGGGACCTTGGTGGCTAAAAATACCGATTCAGGAAGAAAATTTTCATGTCCTTCCTTTAACTTAAGGCACTATGTTATTATCATTTAGGAAAAGTATTTCTTACAATTGGATATTTCGACCAGAGTCTTCAGAAACGGCACGTTTTTTCCTCATTTAGGGGGTTTGATGAAATCTATAATAAGCATTCTTTCAGTAAAATTTTCTAACTTTTAATTAGGTAGCAAAGGTCTTTCCCTTGTAATTGCAGGTTATAAGCGGCGGTTACCACTTACCACTAGGTGGGCCGACAGCTTGTGTGTCGTCTAGTTGTAAAAAAGGTAGGTATGAAGTTTTCCTTAGTGTAGTACTTCAAAACGTCGTTTTCATACAATTTGAAAGCTGAACATAGACAACAAAACTCACAGGGAGTATACGATTATTATTGTAGTATTCGGGGAAAAACAATTAGTAATTAATTTTAATATATATATTTTTTAATTAAAAAGGAAATTGATTTTTTTTATACAACTAGATGACAAACAGGCTGACGGCCCACCTGGTGGTAAAGGGCTACCGCCGCCTATAGACACCTCCAATAACAAAGCAAAATCACTTGATACTGCAGGCCCGTTGTCATCCTGAGGCCTAAGATGAAATACCGTCCATGCCCCATGCCCAGTAATTACACTTTCTTTTGGTTTTACAGGGTAGGCAACGCGTGAATATTGCCCAAGATACTACTAGCGTTTATACCTTCAGAGGTTCTGTCATGGTTAGTAGTAGATAAAAAAAAAATACAAAAGTAATACAAACCCACTTCATATTCTACATTCACTTACAAATAGTGTTCAATATAAACTGTTTACAACGTCCAAACTTGCCTAAAATGTGTCACAAGTCTGTTTCTCATTCAACCACATAAACAGCGGGTTGATATTCAAATGAGGCCAGTAATGAGCGGCTGCGCATGATTTGGGTAAAATATGTACATTATTTAGGTGCCCCGACGGCAGCCGCGGGCGCAGACGTTAAATTAAAAACACGTCAAATGGTAAATTGGACCGAGACATCTATTAAGGTGGGTTGAGGCGTGAGCACAATGGCTGTGATGACGGGAATTCAGTTACGGATTTTACGAAGTGAATAATGATGATTTTTGCGATAAGTGTGGTAAATAATGTTTAGATAGAGAACGTGTTAGATCTAACACTATCGAGGTTCTCTAACTGTATTGTAGGTAATGGTTGTGATGACGGGAATTCAGTTACGGATTTAACGAAGTGAATAATGATGATTTTTGCGATAAGTGTGGTAAATAATGTTTAGATAGAGAACGTGTTATATCAAAAACTATCGAGGTTCTCTAACTGTATTGTAGGTAATGGTTGTGATGACGGGATTTCAGTTACGGATTTTACGAAGTGAATAATGATGATTTTTGCGACAAGTGTGGTAAATAATGTTTAAAAAGAGAACGTGTTAGATCAAACACTATCGAGGTTCTCTAACTGTATTGTAGGTAATCAAAATGTTTGTACCAGATGTGGAATAACACTCACATCTAAGTACCTATTTTACCGCACGCTTCGTTGTTAGTGCCGTGCGTATTCTATAAGATTTTTTGTTATTTGTTGTTTTTAAGTTATCTCTCACAGATAAGGCAATGGTTACTAATGCCCATACAGCCATGTCTTGAGTTTTTGTAACTTAGGTCATAAACAGTAGATACAATGTATATTACTTAATAAATTTCTAAAATTATGAGTAAGTTATTATCGCATTACCAGCATTATTAACCACATATTTGTAATACATATTAGTATATGTACCTATCTGACACTTGGAAAGCGGAAAACTTTTCAAATTCTGCAAATATTGAAATGCTGGTGTAACATATTTCTATGCGTCTTAGGAGATTTTGGCGCGAAACATATGATGGCAGTCTCCATGATACTACTTTGACGAGGTAAATAACCATGACAAAACTTTCATATAAATTCACTTATTACAATGGTATTCCAATTGCATGTCAATACAAACAACTTGTTTAACAAAAGAACACCAATATTATTTAGTAATTAATAGAATAAAACTAGAAAAATTTCACGTCCTGAGGCAGGAATCGAACCCGCGACCTTTCGGAATCCGGGCGACTGCTCTGACCACTGAGCCACCCAGGACTTGGGATATCCCTGTGAAATTCTTCTAGTCTATCTGTATTTGCGTTTATGAGCTAACGTCCACCCTACAATGTCGAAATAATCTATTTCAACATCCGAAACGAGTAATTTTACAAATACCTACGATTCGGTTAAGTTGGGGCAGTGCTTTTAAATATTTTTAATTTTTGATTTTAACATTATTATAACCAACCAACCAATATTATTATTATTATTATTAAATTGTGTATTATCTTATTAATAAATGTAAAATAAAAATTAAAAATGTCACCAACTCCAGCGCAATGTGCACGCGCCTTATATCCAACTAGAGGTATCAAGAAACAAGAGCTCGAAGGCTTTTACTTAATTCAGAAGCACAGCGGGTGTTCCCAAACGTTCGGTGCGGGACCGTGAAATATGGTGCGGACTGTACTCTGATCGGTGACCCCCTTAAGGCATGTCCTGCGTGGCTGGCATTCCACCGCTTTGTTGTTCTAATTGTAGACTGGATTTTGAAGGTCTGGTGAATTAGTTCACCTTTGTTTGCGCTGATTGAAATGGTCAATCGCTTTCGTCAGATTACAATTGTTTGACATTTTGTTATAAGGGTAAACAAATTACTAGGTGAAGTCCATTCAGTATCAAAGTTACTTCGTCCTCATTTTGTTTTTTATTTTCCAAGTCACAGTTTTAATTTAGCCTAACTAATTCAAAATAGAGTCAATAGCTATTTCGTCAGTCTATTATCATTTCACATTTTGTCATAAGGTTAGACAAAATACAAGATAAGAGCACCTGTCTAATGTCAAAATCCTTTTGTGTTTCCAATTTTAAGATTTAATTTGCAATTTCATATTATTATTGTTAGGCCTTTACAAAATTGGTCGAACTGAAACTGTGACCTGAAATTCTATTTAGGGTCACAGTTCTAACCCAACGGTAGGCGAGTTTGACACTACCAGTTTCCTCCTAAGTTCAAGAGATAATAACAGTTATAATAAAAATTACGAGCAATTGTTTCTTGTTGTGTGAGTTTATTGTCGAATTTAATTTTAGAAAGCGTACTTATGTAAATTTTTGAATATGACATTTAATTAGAAGCGCAAAATGATCACCAAAACTTGGTTTAACGCACTGTGAAATGCCCATAAGCTTATTTCATAACTCACTAAGCTGTCGGCCGATTTCCTTAACACCCGTGACGATACCTTTTAGTCGGCATTCGACTAAACAAAATGCAATTTTCTTTAACCAAGAACACATTTATCAAAACGACAAGTGACGGTTAGAAGTAGCAAAACAAATCGAGTCCTTTTTCGGCCTAAAATCTTATTAAAATTTATAACTCCCAAGAAAAAGTTAATTAAGTTTTAATAGAATTCAAAACAGGAGTGGTTTTGGTAGCCAAAAATAGGCGGAGATGTTATAAAATTTAATTATTTTTCGGGGTTAATGATGAGACTTTTTTAGTTCAGTCCTCTGGCTTCTGGACGGGAAATGTAAACAATTAGCAGTTGGTTTATATAAATGATTGTTGTTTCGTTGAATTTATGTATCACAGTGTGTTTTAATTTCGACACGGATTAAAGTTAACGATAACTTTAAAAAAACTTAACTTATTTCGATGTCACAGTTATTGTAGTAATATTAAAATGACTTATTTCAAATAATATAGTAGGTACATCAAAAAAGATTTATCTTTGCATTTTCATCTTTATTTAATTATGATATTATTATTGTAGTAAGAAACTTCTCTGTTAATGTCAACATGTCAAGCCGCAAATTCCAGACAAAATTGGTTTTTAGCTGTCTAAGACCTCCAGAGGTCTTACGCGGCTTGACAGATTGGCAGACAGAACAATCATGACGGTGGCGAGTGTAAATTTTTTAGGTAATTATAGCAGCGATTACATACTGTTATATTATATTTACTGGGATACAAAAAAAGATCATTTGTATTACCACAGTCGTAAGTATATGAAGTTCATACTCAGTAACATTAGTTCTATCAAAATAGGCGTAGGGTCTTATAGGCCGGCCAGGAGGCTTTAGCTAGAACAGTATTTTCAAGCTGCACAAGCTGCCTTAGGATAGGAACTATTCTTACTGCTTCTCGACAGGTGGTAATTAGTCATTTTCCATGCTTCGTAAATTAAAAAATCATAATTTAGACATTTATTTATTTTTAAAGCCATTGTTTACACAAACACGCGACAATACTTCGTAAATCGTCATGTAAGTCATTTTATGACTCCATTCAAACTTGCCCGATCGTTTTCACTTACCTCGTGTTGTTGCGCTTCGTCTTAACCCTTTGATGGAGGTCGCAAAACCTCAAACATAATGATTTACATGACAAAACCCAGCCGTAATTCTATCAGAGCAAACGCAAAATTGTCGAAAAATATTTTATGGTGACGGCGCATCGAATCGGCGCAATCTCATTCTGTTAAACGATGGGATCATTTTTATTGATTTCGCTTTTTAAATCAGTGCGAGTGAACCCTAATAACGTTTTAATTGCGCGATATAAATCATTATATCTCGTTACGACCAACGGTGATTTACTTACTGCTTTGACATATGCGCGGATCCTTTAAATCAACCAATGACTTCCTTTGTAATTCTGTTTTATGTGGAATTTTAATGAGATGTCCTGAAATAAAAAATATGATTTACCTAATTCATTAGTTTCACGAAAGCCTTTAAAGAGCTCTTGAGGATATTAAACCGCGGATTACTGAAGTTTAAGTATCTAAAATAAGAAGTGGAAGTATATAGGTCTGTTATAGGTTGCGTCTGGGTAATTTTCATTACCATTCCCAGATATTTCGGTTATAAAGCAGTTCGCTGCGTTTCAGTGTTAATCTTTAATCTGAGTGGTCACAAGCCTACAGCCAGCAGCAAGGTGATGTATATATTCTGTCTCTTATGTTGATGCAAAAGGGTTCAAAACCGCTTATATCTTTTTGATGCTGACTGTACCTTGAGTACTTAGTTACAGAACATGAGAAGCATTAACATCGCTTTTAGGAAGAATGTCAGAGCTCCTGTAATATTGAGTGATTTCGTCGATATTGCAAGTGTTACTAAATCCATACTTATATTATAATTGCGAAAGTAACTCTCTGTCAATTACGTTTTTGCTCTGAGCCGCTGAGCCGAATCAGATGAAATTTGGCATGGAGATAGATGACATTCTGAGAAAGGACATAGGCTACCTTTTGGTGCGACTTATTAAAATGTGAATGTCTGTCTGTGTGTGTGTGTGTGTGTTGTCGTATTAAAATGTGATTTTTGCTGTTAGACGCCGACAAAGTACATCTTAGAAAGAAAGAAAAAATATTTTATTTAAATAGGCCACAAAGGAACACTTTTAAATCGTCAAAAAACACATTTTTATAACTATTACAAAAAATATATTAACTAACAACGTCTTAGTCTCTCCGTCTGTCATGTCTGAATTTACACCGGTTCCAAAAGTTGATAGCAAGATAATCATAACAGCCTATAATGTGCACTGCTGAGTAAAGGCCTCCGCCATCAATTTCAAAAAGAACGGTACCGTGCAGGGCCGCAACGGCTCTCCGACCAGCTTATTCTCAACTGTCGGAAAATATTCGAATTTCGGAAACTCTATACCTGTCACTTTTTATCGCGGTGCGTCAAAGCGAGACGGCATATGTGACTTTTCCAATCGAATCCGTTATCCGACAATTGAGAATAAGGGGGCTGATCGGTTGTCCATCTAGTGGGAATCCGTCCCATTTTGCCCTTGTGTTATTTTGACAAAGTATGTGTCATAGAATGAAAATAGTAAAAGCGATCGTCTTTATATTAAAGCAATCAAGCAAAACAGGCGCAGTCAATAATATAAAGCGCCTATCAATCCGAGACCTACACAAACCTATTACTTTTCCTATTAGTTATAACCACACCATTTCGAAGTTCATTAAGCATCATATAGTCGGACAGGTCGTTTCTCACAAGCATTGTTTGGCTCAGTCAACTATGAGGCGAAAAAAACTTGTAAATAGTGTTTGCTTCTCAATTTACAACTGACACATTGGAACAAAGAAATTAATTGATGTTAGTAATGAAGGAAACTAATGAATGAATCGCTCTAGAGTAGTGAACTTAAACAGAGATTTTATACTTAAGTTAAAGTTTTTTTTCTGTAGCTTTTTTTTTGTTGATTCTCCTTATAAAGGGAAGGCAAAGGGAACTAATGCCAATTCAGCCATGTCTTCACTATTCTTTATTTCTTATTTTATTGCATTGAAATGGTAGTGTTACACATTTAAATGCACTTTTGGAGAATTTGACACAAAATATATGATGACAGTCTCCATATAATGCTACTTGATGAGGTGGATAACCACAAAAAAGTTCTCATCGTCTTTCACACAATATTCACTTTTATTGCAATAATATTTTAGTTGCACGTCAACACAAACACCTGGTTCATAAAACAACACCACTTTTATAAAACAAAGTTCGCCCCGACACAATTTTTAATTATTGTAATAAAATCTTGACTGACACCACAAAATCCCGCCAAACACTTAAACCTTACTGTAGCTTTGCGCTTTTGTGTTGCCAGCTTACCACGTCACATTTCCAACATCATCATCACCAGGCTATACCTATTCGTACCACTCCTGGGCACAGAACTTCCTAGATAAGACAAGCATATGAGGAATTTAGGCCATAGCACCACCACGCTGGCCCGATATTTTTACCTTTTTTTTTTGCCTGCTAGCAATCACAAACACCATTTGTTCTGCCACGATCCTCCGCAGCACAACGTTTGAGAAGCGCGTTTGTGAAAACCGTCAACCTAAACAAACATGCCAGACGCTATGTAGAAGCAATTCCTGTACAGTGCCTGGAAAGTATTATTGTATTGCATAATAGGTATATTAGGGAGACAGGGGCAACCGGGTATTTAAGAAAAACGCTAAGTATTACAATATTTACAAATCAACTTCACATAATCAGATTGATTCACAGGTCAAAGCATTTAGTTTTCTATTAATTAGAAAGAACAATAAGGAATTGAATTTTCCCATTTCATCCCGTAGTCTTAATAGGGCATACTGGAAAATGACACTGAGTAAAAAGAGTACATAATTATATGACGGACTACAGATAATATGCAGTCGAAACAAGGCAAGCACGGACATTTTACTTCCACTGACAGGGCGCGCGTAAGGCGGCTGAATTTCTTCTGACTGCTGTTCGTGCGAATGCGCTGTCCTAGCTCTTTATCGTGTACTAGCCACGCACACTATAGTCTGACTTTTATTCTCACTGAAAATTTGTAAACAGAGATAGGTCACTGTCAATATGGCATTTCAGTGTTTTTTAAGCTAATGGCCCGTTAAAAATATCCTAAAAGTTTTCTTGGTTTAGAAATATGTATTCTTCTATATAGCATCGTATGTTGTTATGCTAGCTACGTAAGAACAATGCTGGATACAAGAACCTGTACTAGCGAAAGTGGAATAGGAAAATAGCGCGATCAACAGGAACTTACATATATAATTGAATATTTAAATATTTTCCACGGTTTTTATTTTTTTACTCGTAAAGTTTTTTCGTAAGACCAAAGACTATTTTCATAAACGACCCAAATACTGACCAGCCAGTAGTGTTATCAGTAATAAAAATTCTGCTAATACGAAAATATAATTAAAAAAATATATAATTTGTTTATACGGAAATGAATATGATAATTGTAAGAGATTTTTTTTTTATATTTTTTTATACAACTAGATGACAAACAAATTGACGGCCCAACTGATGGTAAGCGGTCACCGCCGCCTATAGACACCTGCAATAACAAGGAAAAGTCACTTGATATTGCAGGTGCGTTGTCATCCTGGGGCCTAAATTATTTTCATAGTCAAAATGGATGAAGAGTGGTTAGAGGAGGTGAACTTTTCGTAGCTAAGAAACTTATTATTTACATTCTTTCATTTTTTCCGCGGGAATAAAAATAAGACTATAGAACTTTTCCTTTCCTGTCCCAAACCTTATTTTGCCCCGTTCTTCTCAGTAACTTACCATTTTGTGGCTCGTCTTTTTACTATAATTACTTTTTTTTGCTTTATTTACAAAACTCCACAGCACTTACTAACAGCTAGTATTGATCATAATGCCAACAACGAGTTTTTACTATTTAAAATTATACTGCTATTGCGGCCAAACATGTTTGTTAACACTATGTATTTAGATACAAAAAATGTGAAAAATTAGAAAAAAAAATCTTTAAAATATTAAATTGATACAATTGATACCCATTTATGTGTGGTTATATGTACTGTTGTTACTGCTCAATATTGCACAGACAATAGTCTTAAAAGTTTTCCTGCTACTGTTAAATATCCAAACTTGAAAAATTCTTACTATAGCAATTCATTTTACGGTATATCGCTAAATTTTTAGCATAGTTAGTGTAGCTTCTAGGCACATAAAACAATTTTGTGCGTCTAATGCGTTTCGAAGAAACTTGAAACTGCAAGATAGTAGAAACGAGTTCTGTTTGGTTTTACTACTACCACTTGTATTATTTCAGCAACAACCACCAAAAAAATCACTTATCCATTATTTATAAACTATTTGAAAGATTATTGTCTGCTACTATCGTAGATTCTCTCTATTCCAAAGTACTCTTCGCCACTCGTCACTACTCTGGCCCCTCATTTCGATCCATCAATCGTAGCTCCAGGCAATATTCGTCCACCGTGACTTCTGCGATTGCTCTGCAATATGTATTATATATTATATTTACTTTTAATTAGCTGACATGGCGCATCAGTTAGTGTGGCCATAGTTGGCGATGGCCGTTTCTATGGCAAGACAAATGGCGGCATCGGCGGAAGGCGTGGGAAATGATTTACAAGCTTAAGATGTTATTTGATTGTGTTATTAGATTTAGACTTATACTTTCACAAGGTGCAAAGGCTAACATAGATGGTTCTGATACTAGATGGTGTAACGGTAAATCGTTTTCATTTTTTGCTAATAATGATTTCAAAGTCAATTTAATGTATGACAGAGCTTTAATTGCCTATTCATTCATATTAACAGTAAGAAGAGTATGTACGCAATGTAAGAAATATTAATATAATTATTTTACAAAAAACTCATATTTTATCATTATTACTGACCTCGATATCGCAAATAAAAATTCAAATAAAAATTTTAAATCATTTATTCACTGAAGACTTAACTAAGTACATGTTGACGTTCAAATTAAATATCACAAAAAAACAGTATAAATAAGGGGGTCTACTACTGATTGTGAAATTTGGAAAAGCGATTACTGAGGGAAACAGCAAGATGCTAAAAAGGTACTCAATTAATGCTCGATTTGGGAATACCTACCTACCTAATTATAACTTATTTAAAGATAGTGAATATCATAAATTCAACTGATATTTGAGTACAACACCAACATAAAAAAAACAAATACATATTACCTATCTATGAGGTAATGCGACAAGCGTCATTGGACTCATTGGTACTCCTCCAGCTTGGCACTTTAATTTTAAGTGAAAAATACTCCTCTCTTGATATACGTGAAGAAAGTTCATTTACTGATGATACTGACAGCTGGCTGGTCGACTGGTCAGTGTCAATGTCACTTAAAACATTAGTTCACGAGTCTCATATCATAACATGAATCATGACATGATTATGATTATTAAGGTATTTTTCTAATTGAATTGAAATTGAAATTGAAAAATTGTTTACTGTCGAAGATAGTTACAAAATAGTGAACACTTATAGTAACACAACTTATTAAACGTTATTACATTAATATACAGATTAATTACATTTCATTGAGGATATGACATTAAACATGTGATTATCGGCAATGGGTACGAATCTCAGCATAATACTGAGCTTAGCCCAGTGCTGGTTTTCAGATTGGTCCCTGTGGCTGACAAGTTAAAACAATTTGTTTGATAATGGGGCATAATGAACAATAATAAAATAATAATTCCTTAACATTAAATTTGACAGGATGGAAGAGTCTAGTACGGTGTGTGCGTCACAGCTATGTGTATACGATTCAACTGTGTACGTGATTCGTTTAAGAAGTGATTTTCTCTATTCTGTAAATAGGTGACTGACGCATTAATTACGTGGTGGGGTTTTTTAAGTTTTTTTTTAAAGGTAAGTGGGGGTTTCTGTCGCTGTTTATCTAGCAAATGGTTACGAACTAATATTTTGTATTTTGATAAAGTTAGAGGTTCTCGAAATGGTCGGGGCAAGTCGTTCCACACTTTACTTGTTGCAAATTTGAAACCCCTTCTGAATAATGCTGTTTTATGCTTTGGTACTACAAGGCTGGTCTCTCTATGGGATCTTAACGACTTAATGTGATTGCTCTTGGTCCACTCCAGTTTATCGAAGAGATAGCTTGGTCTTTGGAATTCAATCAGTTTCCGGGTTGCAACGGCTAGGTGTAGAAGTCTCCGATTATCCATGTTCAGCTTACCCCCGTTGTTGAGGTATGGTGTTATATGTGCTCGTCTCGGTATGTTTTAAATAAAACGCATACATGCATTTTGTACACGCTGTATAGATCTTTTTGTCTGTGCCAGGAGTCTCGATCCGTATACAATGTCACAATAATTAAATTGGGACAGAACTAAAGACTCTGTAAGAATTTTCCTAACGTCCTCAGTTAAGTATTTCCTCAGGTTGTACAAAGATTTTAATCTGTAGAAAGCAGTTCTAATTTTAGAATAAATGTACTCCACGAAGCTCATTTCGCCATCCATGATCACTCCCAAATTCTTAGCATGTTCTACTCTTGATATAGGCTTATCTCCTACGTAAACTGTTGGGTCCTGTTCGATAATCTTCTCACACTGCCACTTACTGTCCATTACGATAAACTGTGACTTTGAAGGGTTCAGTCACAAATTGTTTTTAGTAGACCACCGGGACACACTATTCAAGTCTTCATTTATGTATGTTAGGGCAGTACTTAGCTCTTGAGGCGGAAAAGAATAGTATAACTGGGTATCATCCGCGTATAAGTGATTTTCAGTGTTTCAGTTCCTTTACAAGGTAATAAAATTTATACAAACTTAGGAGTAATTCAGGTACCCATATGGGTTCTCTATCTCTGCAAATCTGCTTGACACTATTTTTAAGCAAAGCATAAAATTTCTGCACCACGGGAATTGAAGCCCGGACCTCCTGATCTGAGTTGAGTGGTCTTAACCACCACTACACTACGGAGGTGGTTATAAATTAGATTGATAATAGAGTTTGTCTTTCTGGCTTGGTTATTAAATCCTATTTGATGAAATCGGTATTGCATTATTATAGTAACTATTATTGTTATTTTATAGTGCCAAGTCATTTTCCAGATCTCACACAATTTGATTCAATTTTTCATTGTCAACTGTTAGACCAGTTGAAAGTTTCGAAACGTGCAGAATGACCGGAGGGCGCAACTAATAGTTAAGTTCACCTCCCAAATTAAATTTGCAGTCTGGTGCTCCTTATACCGACGAGAATAAGAGTTAGTTTTGTACTTGATTTGAAGTGTTTCAGAAGGGTCGAATCGTGGGCTGGCTATTTAAATTGAGCCTCCGTCAGTAGGACTCAGCGGGGAGCATATCCTTAATTGGGAACGCAATATGTTATATCTTCGGCATTGGTGTCATTGGAGTGTTTTGAATTGGCACTTGTGGATTTTATTTCAGTATGTTTGCTGATAATTGAAAATATAATAATGACTAATGCAAAACGTAGATGAACTAAAATTTAATTAAATTTGTATAATAACGAGTTGTAACATAATAAATAACTTTTTTATGGTTTCCACCCTCCCGCCAATTTCAAATTTTTCGGTGCTTCTTTTACTATGCTGGCTACTCGTCTATAGACTGCCTAGAGCGATTTGTGTGAGTTCATCAGTTATAAATTTCAAACAGAAATTAAGAGCACTTACTAATTGATTCTGAGTCTTAGGTAATTGAAATAAAGCAAAAACCACTTTACCGAATTTAACCCGCGTTTACCCGTCGAGCGTCAGATTCTAGGACAGACACAGGACAAATTAAAGTTAGATGTTGTGTCACGGGCAGACTGAAGATGTCAATTGTCTTTGATAAGTTTTTATGTTAACTACCGTTACTTTGTGTTATTTTTTTTAAACATTCCGGTCCACGCATTACAAAAATGTTGTGAACGGGGGACGCTCTCGAAAACGAAGACGGATGGCAGTGATGGTTATGCTAAATACGACTTGTTAAAAAATAAATTTAAAATAGCAAAAAAATAGTTTCATACAAACTTGTTGTGTAGGTACATATATATAACAATTTCTCGTGTGGGCAACGAAGACAATTGCCTTCGTTTTCGAGAGTATCCTCTTTATATTCTGTATATACAGATAACAGCACCTCAAGTGTTGCTCTACGAAAACCGCCTCTATTACGAACGGAGTAAGGGCGGTCTCAATGTCAAACTGGTACGCTTGATGTGCTGTTGACTGTATATATTGTTTATTGTGTAATAATAATAATAATAATATATCTTTAATATTTTTTTTTTTTTACGAAAATCTTGACCATTTCACAATAGCGTCACTGTAGTCTTTGTATGATTTACTGTTTTATTCTCACCAATAAGGGAGATATATCCGCTCGTTTTCAATATCAATCTATATCTCGTTATATTTATAGGTCATGCTCAATCCAGCTGCAATGTGTATTGGCTTGTAACTTACTGTGTCTTGTTAATACATATCTTAGGTGTATTTCATAACACCGTTTCCACAAAGCGTAAGATCTAATATCATAGAATGTTACTACCATTTGCTTGTAAAGTCGTCGTTCTCACAGGAAACGTACATTTTTTTCGGAATAAAAAGTAGCAATTGTGCGATTCCAGACTATAATCTATCTCTGTGCCAAGCTTCATCCAGATTCATCCGAACTTTCGCATTTATATTTTCGATTTTTAGTAAGAATTATTGTTCACAAAAATATAGATAGCATATGCGCGTAAATTTTTGGAAATGGATTCGCATGCTATTCTTTTTACTGGTTGTAATATTTTCACAATAATTTCCAATATATTAAATCTTTTCATAATAAAATGACTGGTAAATATAATTATCATTTTAAAGCCATAAAGAAGTGGTTTACTGATAGTTGATATCAAGGTATATTTGGCCTTATAAAAACTCAAAAAGCCATATTTTATATAGAAAAAAAATAAACCCTGTGTGGGCAACGAATCCACAACCTTTCACAATCCGGTGACTGTGTTGACTCAAACCATTGAGCCACCAAGGTCTTGGGACACGTTATTGTTTCTCTTACTCATAATATAACATGAAAAATATATGCGTTTATATTTATATAGCGTTTAAATTAAGTCTGAAAAATATTATTCAAGAAATATTGAAAGAGATTCCTTTGAATAAAGCAATAGGAACTAAGCCTTCTACTTCCAAATGTCTTACAGGGTGGTGCCGTGAATTCGACATAAAATTTCATGACAATTCTATGAAATAATGCAGCCAACGTTATATTATTTCATACAAATGACATAGAATTATCAAATGAATAAGATGTTTTTGAAAGTTGAAAACCATTTCTATGAACTAATATAGCCCATATTTCAATTTATTGTCGTATTTATGGCACCAACCTGTATAGAGTCATTTGACGATGCTTGCTAAAAAAAAAAATATTTATCAACCAGTATGAAAGCATCTTAAACGTGCAAGCGACCAACAGCCGTTTCAAATGGATTACTAAGTTGGAAATTTACATTTAATAGGTAGCATATTTATGAGAGACGAAGCCTGTTATGTACTCGCGGATTGTCATGAGTTAAGAGCCGAGACATTTGTCAGGCAAATCGAGTCAGCGTCTTGTTAGTTGGCCAATTGCAAGCAATTAATATGAACAGTTTCTTTATAAAATATATTGCATATGCGGTCGCGACATTGTTTTAGTTTTGTAAAATAATATTGATACTTGTACTGTACATAAGCTGAGGGTAATATAGTCAATTATTGCAAGAAAACTGTTACCAAGTACCTAAAATAAAAAGGTAATTTACTTGAAATAATGGGTTAGAAAGATAATTGAGATTGAATATTTATATCATCATCATCATCACCAGTTTATAGGTATACGTCCCACTGCTGGGCACAGCCTTCCTACATGGGAGAAAAACATGAGGAGTTTGGGCCATAACACCACCGCGCTGGCCCAATGCGGGTTGGTGGGGTAAAGCGGTTGCAGGAACAACCGGGACCAACGGCTTAACGTGCCTTCCGAAGCACGAAGGAGCTCTAGATAACAAACTTTGATTGACCCATCCCAGGATCGACCATGGCAAAAGTTGCTTTGTTTTTCGTATCGAAACCAGACCGCTTAAACCAATACGCCACCGAACTCCTCAGGATTGAATGGTTTGAATATTCAAAATACTAATAATTATAACTCAATAGTTTCTCTAAGTACAAATTATTATCGCCGACAAATTATTTAAGTATTCATTTCAGACAATTTTTTTTTTATTCGTCATCAACATGAACCTATAAACGGTCCCATTGCCATTTCATTTCACGTTTCAAATTAAATCATTTTATTTAAATAGGACAATGAGTGCTACTTTATTGAAATAATTGAAAATATTGTTATTAAAACCATATCTTTATGAACTAATTTATTTTTCTTAAGTCATTATATTTGTCAGAGCAATGTCTGTTTAGACAGCATTAGCTAACAATCGTTACCAACCTCAATGCCAATCCTGCACATCGTGCAGTTCATTTTAGATTACCTTAAAGTGTTGTAACATCTGAGTGAGTGTAACTTTACACTAGCCTTAAATATTACGAAGTCTTGATATTCTTGACTTTATTTTTAACATTATCTAAATGTTTAAATATGAAAAGTATGTAGTCTTGATATCGTCAAAACCAAATTAAGAAATATATCAAAGCTCTTTCGATTCGCTGGTTTGATACCTGCGAAATAACGTAATAGAAATTATAATTTCAATATCAAATAAGGGAGACTGGTGCTATATCCGTCGAAAACCAATAACATCAAAGTGACATACTTATATATTTTGATAAAATTTACAATATCTTACACAACAGTTAAGTATAGCATTTTATCAACTACTGCTGGTTGAAGATCGTTTTGTGATATTTTCCGATGTTCTGTTTTAATTAATATCTTGAAGTACACCTATACTTAATATTATAAATGCAAAAATGTGAACCGTTGTAGATGAAATTTATGTATAGAAATTGTTAGAGAGAGAAAGGACATAGGATAGTTTTTAGGTTTTTTTTAGTTTTTCCCAGAAGTCATTCTTCAAGATGGTAAAAAGGAGGGTGAAAGTTGGTATGGGGAATCAATAACCGTCGAACTGATTTAGACGAAATTTGGCATAGAGATAGTTTAAGAGCCTGAGAAGGACATAGGATCCACAAGGGCGGAGCCGCAGGCAGCCTCAAGTTAGTCCATAATTGGACCTTACAGCAGAACGCGTCCGAAAAAACTACTATGTAATGTTGTATTCTGACGATGAGAAAGGTCGCCAGATCTCATATAAGAATCGTTTCCTATGAAAATAACGCTTTGTTTTGATTATTTCAAGGTGGCTTACTATCAGCCGGGACGTATTCTTGTTTTCTACACTGTATATAAAAAATAGGTTCACAATGAACACACTGTGCTTAGAGTGTAGTAATTACAAATGCGGGGTAGATCCGAACGAGGCCGTTTTTATAATGGCAGAAAAGAATAAAAGCGCTATGCTCAGTGCCAGGCATTAAATTTGATCGGTCATCCTCTGTGCCAACTGAAAGGGATTATCAACTATCCTTTTATGTTATCATGATATACAGCGCCTGGTTCAAAAGTATCACATTACCCTATTCCTACTTAGGAGCACGCGTGCCGGTCTTCAGAGTCATCAATTTACTGTCTGTCTCCACCTCGACAACACGGACAAAGAAGTTTAGCCGGTAAATCTTTCCTTATCGGACTTCCAAAACTTTGAATTCTTTGCCAGCTTATGTATTTCCTCCTTCCTATCACATGGGTAATTTTGGGCCGGCAAGGTAGAGTCGGCTAGAGCAGTGTCCTAACTGCACTAGCTGTCTTCGGATTTGGACTCTTCTTACCGCTTCACATTAGGTGGTGTTTAGTCATTTCCCGTGCTTCGTAAAAAAAATACCCCACTTTCTCCTATGCCTTTTTTCCAGTAATTCATATGTCAAGATATGTATCAGATTTTGTACCATGCTGAAATATAAATTTTCCTTTGGTGACTTAAATTATCTCGTTTTTTATTTACATCTTGCCATTTATTTTCACATATTTTATTTGGGCTTACTATTTATTTACTCTGAATACGTTTTAGAATGCAAAACTAATAAAACAACATCCCATTCATATCTCGAACTCGTTCAATCAAAACATGACCACGTGCAGTGTACCTACTTTGATTTTTATTAAGTTAGTAGATATGCCGTAGCCGATGTATCTGAATGTATTCAAATTGATGATTGATTTGAAACACGAGGGGTAATGCGATTGAATAGATACATAATATTAGTGTCGTGGGCGATTCACTTGGTGATGGTGACCTTTGGCTGGTGTCGACAGATGGTACCACTTTAGGGTACGCAGTTGAGGCGTGGTGTACGAAGATGATTTGGAAAAGGATTTTTGGTGGTTATTTAATTTTAGGAAGTTGGCAATGGTGATTTTGCATTATTTGAAAAGTGAACAGTTTCATTCTTAGGTGTTAATCCATCACTAAAAATTTTACATACAAAAATAGGGGTGCAGCTTATTTGATAGACTTTTCGGGGCCATCAATGTTTTATTTATACCTAGACTTGCCATAAATACTGAAACAAAGAAAACAAAATTATATTGCAAATAACATTTATTGCTTTTATAGTGTTTTTATAGTGTGTTAATATGTATTAATATAAAATAATTTTAAATATAAAAGCTTATTTGAAGTGGTCTCCATTTGCTGCAATACAATCCTTTAAACGTTGAAGCCAGTTATCAATAGAAGCACGCACTCTTTCCATGGGAAAATTCTTCACTGCCAATCGTACGGATTGTTTTAGGGACTCCAAATTATCACGACGTTTAGAGCAAGTCGTACTCTCTAAAACTGACTATAAATCATAATCCAGTGGATTAAGATCGGGACTAGACGAGGGCCAGTCTTCAGCTCTGATGAAGTCCGAAACGTTCGTTTCCAACCATGACTGCGTAGACCGAGCTTTATGACCTGGTACCGAGTCTTACTGGAAGGACCATTCTTGGTTATTGAATATGGTGTTGTTAAGGCGCTTCACTACCTTCTCAATAATAGTATCTTGATACACTTGTGCCGATGTTTTGATACCTTTTTCACATAAGTATGGCTCGGTCACTCCTTCATAGCTAATACCCCACCAAACCATCACTGAAGTCGGATGTTGCACTCTGTCGACTAATTGGGAAGCTTCCTTAGAGTTTTGAGCATAACAACCTACGGTCATTTTGTTTCTTAAAATGTTGCGAAATTGTAAAAAAAATCTCATCGGTAAACAAAATTTTTGTGTGACTTCCCTTTGCGTACCGCTTCAGTGGTTGTTTCGATTTTACCACCCTATTCTTTTTTAAATTATCAGTTAAGAAATAACCAGTACATCTCTTATAGGCTGCAAGTCCTAATTCATACTTTAAAATACGCGACACGGTTCTAGGTGCTATCTTCATCTCCCGAGATAAAATCTTTTGCTTTCGGACAGGATTTCTTCGAATTCTTTCCCTTACTGCTTTGACCACCTTTTCGTTTGAACACGACGTGGACGGCCAGATCTTTTTCTGTCACAAACAGAGAAGGTCTCATTGCATTTGGCTCCATAGGTACCTACTTTGTGTAATGCAATCACAGCGATTCAGTTCTCTTTATCACCCCACTCCATTTTAATATCGCAAAATATTGTACAGTGTATTGGCGCCAAAATGAGAAAACTCAATGAGCAATCATATAAAAATGACAGATCCCAAATTCAAATGTAATATTTTGTTTATTTTTAATTGTTACAGTATTTATGGCCAGACTAAGTATATCCTGTATATACTCGTATTCGTTCAATGGTTGGACAGGAAGTGTGAGTAACACATATAGGTAGCTAATTGTTCGGCGGTCAAATACTCATGCTACATTCACACATCATATACTGGGTCTTACTTGCTTTTCACGAATGCCCGATTTAGCTCATTTCTCTTACGCCTCACCTGATGGCAAAGGGTAACCCTATATCCTACTCTTTTAAAACCAAGTCCACGTATTATCTGCTCTGAATCTCAAGAAAAAGCGTTATGACAATAGCCTCGGAGATCTCCTGCCAAGGTCGACATATTATAAATGAACTCAGGCGTTTTTACTGATTCAAGACCACAACATTATAAAGTAGTGCTATTTGATTCTGACCTACATGTTCGTAAATAGCTCAAAAATTGTAAATGAAAATACTTATATGAACTGCTTACTTCTCATAAAATTAACCGCCTCTCTGGTCTAGTGGTTGAGGTCATCTGCTTAAGATCTAGAGGTCCGGGGTTCGATTCCCGTGTGGGCAGAAATTTTCTGCTTGGTTTGGTTGAAGGTAGGGTTTTTCTAAGTCCGCCTGACTAGCTACCACCATCTTACCTAAGTCTGCCGCCATAACAATAATGTTAACAGCATTATTGTGTTCCGGCAGTTAGAGGTAAGATAGCCAGTTCCTCTGTGGTTGAGGAATCAGGGTGTAACTCGCTTCCATCATCAGCTTTATCTTCACTTACCATCAGGTGTGATGAAGGCCAAGAGTTACCCCGTTAAGGTTAAAAAAAATCCTAAGTGTTTGTCCAGCGCGTTTTAGTTATAATATTTTCCTTCATGTGATGCAGATGAAACAACCCGCATGATAAGAGTCTGTCACATATAAAAACAAAAACAATATCTTCTAATGACAAGCTACTCATACTTTTTACTCCGTTAAACGTCACTATAATGTTCACGTCTTTTGCCATCACAAAGGATTCACCGCCAAAAGGTGGCAATTAGGGACAGGTGCTCCCATATTGTGAGTCGTATAAATTCTACATTTTAAACTTTTTCCACCACTTCAAGTCAGAAAAAAGCCTTTTGTTCTGCGCGAAGTTTATCCGAACACCCTTTGTCAATGTCAAAATCGCTACCATTTTGGATATGATCACAATGTATGGTGACATATGGGAGTGGTTTTTTAATAGAAAAAGTCACGATGACCTTGGCAAATTTATAGGATGAGTTCTTTCTTATATTATATTACGTTTTTGCTATTTCACCCACGCCCTTTTTTGTGATGCTTGTGTGTTTGTATGAAGGCGACTCATTGTCTGCAGGTTCACATGATAGTTTTTTACTTTAATTTAATAAACTGATATTTGTTAGTCGATTAAATTTGGGACTCCATCTTTTTGTAAACTTTTGAATAAGAGGAGGTAGAATAATATTAAATGCATTAATAGAATTTAGTTTTATATTGATGTTATTTATATTTGGTATTATCGCCTTTATTTAAAACTTATCTAATAATGTCAAACAAAAACTATTCAAAAATAATATTTGAACTTTCACAAAAGTAAGGAATATAACAGTTAACTCATACAACACCCCAAAGAACAAGAAATCATTAACAACAAGTGTCGTATACAATTTTTATATACTGACATTTCAATCGATTTTAATAACAAATATATAACAATATTTTATGGCACGCGTCTACCCACGTAACTGGGACGATCTTGAAGACAGTCTAAGCCTGTTTAAACATTGAAATATCTTATTATTCATAGTCTTATACCAAATAACCAAAAATCATTTGAATATTGTGACCATAATAAGGTGCACTATTTGAGAAACAAAACAAACACGAATAAAAAGATAATCCAGAAAAACAAAATTTCATAAATCTTTAACTAAATAATTAGTGTAGTCTTTTATTATACTACTTACGAGTCATTTTATTTTAGAAAAACTAATATAGGCTTATCATAATATTAATTAACTAAAACACACGAACTTCATTTTTCTATGTCTTGCAAATTGCAATTAACACTTATGATAAAACGAAAATTTGAAATAGATAATTATATTTGTCATAAAAAGTTTGCTTACAAGACTTTTCAAAAATAAAAGAAACATTTATCGAAGAACCCAAACATTGTATTGGTCACCCTAATATCAAGCAATTTACTATAAAACGTCGAGCAGAACCGGGGCACCGCGCATTGTGCGTCCATGTTAATGTTCTCGATTCTGTTTTGTTGATTTCTATAAAATATTATAAATGAGACGGCTACCACTAAGAAAATGACCAAATATTATTTCTGGACGTACGGCTTTACGATATTACGTTCGTTTTTTTTTTGTATTGTTGCTGTAGGTTTAGGTTTTATATCTTGTGTTTTCGTAAAATTTGGAATTGTATTTTTTTGGTTTGACATTTTATACTAAGCAGATCTGTTCTCTGCCATTGTAGAGTAAAAAAACTATGAACAAGAAATGTTGTAAATGAAATCTTTTTTGCTTGTAATAAATTTAAAATTATACAAATCAAACCATTCTTGTGACTTTTTAGATTACAAACACCGTTTATGAAATAAAATAATTTTAAAGTATTGTACGAACTTTCGTCTTCCCATACACCTTACGCAATATGAATCCAGAAAAATGGAATATTCTTTATATTTTATTCACAGCCGGGGCTCAACAGGCGAGCATGAATAAATTCCCGGGCCGATGACAAAGCCTTACGCAGTCGGAGACCGTTTTTCATAAAGTGTCGGTCCTGTTAAACATTTTTTATTTACCCATTTGCTACCAACTGCGTTGTATGAAAAATGGATCGTAACATACCCTTTTTCTACGTTTTTTTATTGGAATAAATCATGTCATTAAATTTTAATAGTCACGGTAAGGTTGAGTTAGTTAGACCCTTTGTTGGCCGACTCGAGAATCCTTTGATTTGATTGTTACTATTTGAAGGCATTGTAAGCGGTGGATGGTTAACTCGAGTAAATGCCGACTTAATTTCATTAATCGACTCCTTTGTACGAATTAAGATTTAATTGAGTCAAGCTGACTTTGAGTGTATTGTGTCGAATGCCTTTCAAAGAATAATGCTTGGAATTCGGATTATTTTCAAAGACTTCCTAATGATGAACACATGTTTTGTGAACGCGTGCTTCAAATGTCTTCTTGTGGTATTATAGTTTTAACAATGACATGCATTATTATGTCTATAGTCAAACTTTATAATCATTGCCGTTACTAAAAATATTAAGACGTTACCATGTAAATTGAGAATTAAATTTTTCAGTATTTTCTGTTTCTTCACTATCATATTCATAACAACTATATCGCAAATTGATTGAACAATCATCAAAGGCATTACCCATATCATACTTGTGAAGGAACTAAGAAAAAGAAATAAATTAACCACCTGGTCATACATAATGTTTGAACTCTACTATACAGGAAAGGTATCGCAACAAAATCTTGACGCAAATAAAACCTGCATCGAATCGTATCACATCATCTTTCGATTTCGGTATCAATTTTTTTTTGTCGATACCAAAACGGTGTGGGGCGTGACCGCTACAGGCGAGGCATGTGTGCGAGGAGTGCGCGGGCAAAGGTCACGCGAGTCAGCATAGAGATGTATCACGTGGACATCAATTTAATTCAGAATATTGTGTAAACTTTTGGTATTATTTTTTAAAATAACAAAAAATGTAAGAAGATACCTATGTCTATGTAATTTAAACATAAAAATAAATAACTATCACGATAAAAACAGAAAAATTTTGTACAAAATGAGACCCATAATATTTGGTCTTGAATTTGCGAGTTTTTGTGATATGGAATTTGGCGGTACAATACAGACAAAAAAAAATTAATATGTTAGTTAAAATAGTAGCTTATCGATATTTAGCTATTATGTTTACCTTAGTATATTATAAATCGTTAATAAAAAATAGGAATGATATAATATTATGTCACGTAAATAACAAGGTTTTAGTCTTGATCTTGAGCTAAAAAAAATATTGTGAAAATCTACACAAAACTTACATTCCAACAGTACACACGCAGGGTATGGCATGTTTCGGTATTAAAAATAGGTTTAAAAGGTACCAAGAGTCATACTGGCACAACACTATGGACCACACCTTGCTCTGGCTCACTCGTCATGGCGAAAATGTACTTTTAATCCGCCTAGTCATGTTGGATTAAATATTTTATAGCTTATTTCGTGTTATACTAGGAGAACGTCAACATCGTGACTTTGAATGAAAACAGATAATATTCATTTGTGTTACTAGATAAGCAGAAACATAATTATGCTATATTTAGTATATAAATATAAGAAACATCCTACCTAAAATGATATGAGTCGACATTTTTTTTGTATAAATTTGGATTTTATTAAGGGAAAATAAAATAAAACATAAGAAAAGTCAGTAAAACTATATTTTTATTTATCACAGCTCAAAATTTTAGCGAAATTTTCTCAAAAGTTGTATAGCATTATTTGTTAAAAAAAAACTGTTTGTTTTATCCAAATCGAGCGACATTGTATTGACAAAGTTTTATTGAGACCTACATCAATGCTTCTATTCAGTGTTAAGTTTCAAAACATTGAATGGACCTAAAAGAAACAAAACTCAAACATCGATGCGATCTTGGAACGATGCAGATGGGAGGCTGTATGCAAATAAGATGGTCTCAGGAAGACAATGAAGTTTCCTGTTGATTATCTTACATATAATATACCCTATACATTAATGGTTTGGATGTAAATATATATATGAATTCAACATTGAAGGTTTGTTTTACCAATATAAGGTTGTTGCACGTCTGCTTCTACCCTCTCCCTTATATGTAGTTACAAAATTAGTATTCACTATAAATAGGTACATAACAGACTAGAAAGTGTATAGGGGTACTATTTTTGTTGAGGAAGCGTCATTTAAAAGAATTTAAGGGAAAGGGTACCTTTTTTTTCGCTGAGGGAAAGCTCTACCAGCCTATCCAGCCTCTCCCTGGGGAGTAGAGGGAGGAGTGTGTGGGGCTCTCACCCACTAAACCCCTCAGCGATGCACCCCTTTCCTGCATACTGCCGACCGTGCGGGTATAGACCGCAGATACTACGTCCGCTTGTCGACAGAGCAGTGTGACCTAATAAGGTCCCGTCTTGTGGGGAGGCTTCTGAAAATGAAAAATGAATGAAAATGAAAATATCTTTATTCAATTAGGCCCCCCAAGAAGCCCTTTCGAATTGTCAAAAAAAACCCTTATGTCTATCACATAAAATAATATTAACTATCTAACATTTTCATAATGTTTGTCTCTCTGTCTTATCTGGATCTACGTCAGCTAACAATGTTATAATGTCAGTCTGTCTGTCGGTCTGTCTGTCGATTTGTCTGTCGGTCCGTCTGTCCGTCAGTCAGTCTGTCTGACTGTCTGTCTGTCTGTCTGTCTGTCAGCCTGTCTGAATTAACACCAGTTCCAAAAGTTGAACTACCGAGAAGATTCCGGCAACAAACTCGTGTAGTCACTCTTTTCAATTATTAAGTTACAATGTTTAATTACACAGTAATAGTATTTAGCAGTGCAGTGACGCACAGAGTATAAAAATAGTTATATTAACGTACCAATAAGTACCTAATGACAAGAATATTTAAAGGCTGTCCGACAATGCACCATCACAATATTGTATTACAATACACAAAGGTCAACAATTAATATACAAAGGCCTGATAAAGCCAAACATCTTTCATTAATTTTAAATACTTGTTTGACTACATCATTACAATAATAATTGTATTGTTTTATATAATTCCTATAATGCCATATACCTCAAAAATTATACTATTGGTGAATATGTAGGTAAATTATTACAAAATCAAGGAAGCTTAGAGATGATCATTTCCACTAGTGGCACCTGTTCACAAGTATGACGCATGTGCCAGCCATGAAAAAGGCCCTGCTCAATCCGACTACGTTCTTTAAAGTCATCCAGACGCTGACTGGGCTGTACAATTATATGCACAGTCCCCAACCGAGTCCAAGAAAAGATGTTTTGCTATGGCGCAGGCAGCTGAAGGCGCCCAAATTGCGCCCTCCTGCGCCCATTGCGTCGTCGACGGATGGCGGATGTAGCGGCAGCTTCCCGCTCACGTTCCGATTCCTCTTTGCGATCCATCACTTTCTCACAGAATACGAGAGTCGCCTTCCACGATCTCTCGCTCTCGACCATCTTTAAGACAACGGTCGAGAGGGAGAGGTCATTCCCGATCACGGCAGTCAGCAGCCGTCGCTCTTCTACCCACGCAGGGCACTCCTCCAGCGTGTGTTGCGCTCCCTCATCGGGACAGCCATCGCACTAGTGGTAGGTGGCAGAAGGTGGCCGGAAGGGATTCCGGCGATAAGAGAAATCACAGCGTATGCTTAGAATTTCAGTTTTTTTTTGTAAGAATGCTTATGTCTAAATATAAGATTAGTACATAAAAAGCATTATCTTTATTTGGGAATGCACAGTATAGTCCAGTATATATGTAACTATAAAATTATTGGTAATAAACTGCTATCAATAATTTCATAATAATAAAATTAATAAATAGGAACGATATTTTTATTGAAAATAAGCATAATATAATTGAAAGATCGCAAAAGCAGGTACCAAAATGCTCCCAATATTTTCTTTACAGCGCAATCAGCTTATCTACTGTATATATGAAAAATAGATTCAATTGTATGAGTGATTCTAAAAATAATCATTTTTTTTAATGAATAACATTCTCTTACCACACAAATGTACCATACTTATGAGTTGAACAATGAGGAGAAGATTATAATGATTTAAACTAAAGTTGCTATCTTTATTGCAACCGCATAAGGTGTTATTATGTAACACCTAGTAACTCGTCTGCTTTCATCTATCACTAAAGTTGTAATAACTTTAACGTGGTATCAATTTATATTTCGATTTAAATTTGAAGTACCTATTTCAATTTCGACTATCATTTGAAATTGCTTATTGTATATTGGCTCGTTGCTGTGTTATTCATCGCATCAAAATTATGTTTGACATCTAATTATAATTTTAGAATGACTTGTAAATATCAATAAATGTAACTAGTCTCATTGATTCTTCGGGATTAATGAAATGGTCGATAATTTTCAAAGCTTCACAACGGAGGTTCCATTGCTATAGATTGCGTTCACTAAATCAGGAGACAGCAAATTTAATACGGAACCATTGGAACTAACATCTTGTTGTACAGCTGTGCGACTTGCATTTAAAAGTTTAGGGTTTTCTTAAGGGTTAGTAACTTTATGTAGTTAAGAAATACACACGTAAAATAATAATGAGAATAAAATATTTCAAAAATTTATATTTCATGATTATTGTGTTTCTGATCGTATTGTGTGCAAATCTTAGAACATTTTATATCTCTAAGGGAAGTTTGACTGGCTTATACCTACGTATCATCAATTGGATTACACATTACATACCATTGTGCACTGCCATATTTTATGGTTTTCGTTGATTCCTTCCTTTTATACAACCCGACCACGAGAATACCTTCTTAACATTGATGCTCTAGCTTCAACAGTCGAAATAATACCTTTTTCTGTAAATATTATAATTCATTCCAAATCTCTTGCAGAATCTTTGCTTCACCTTAATGTAAGTCGTAATATAACTGGAGCAATAGATGGCGCTCACAAATAGGTGCGCGCGCGCAGCCTGAGGGCAAAAGCAACGAGCTGTCGACGCGCCCGACGAATGATGAAGCGCTCTTATAGCAAAACAACTCAACTGAAAACTTATACTAAACAACTATTTTGAGAGACTAATAAGAATACCATCATCAATATTCAGAGCGTTACCATGCTCTTTCTTACAAAATGTTTAGACTGATCATTAATCTTTTTTTTACCTAAAAATGTTCTTACACTAACAACTATTATCCAGCTCATTACAAGCTTTCAATATGGATAACAGATAAAAAGATAGTAATAAATAATGTTTATAAATGCCAGTTAAAAATATAAAAAGGCAAAGTAAAAAATTTCGCACATGTATGCACACTTATTAAACTTTAAATCTAAGTCACCCGTTCGTAGCGTTCGTTCTGTCGGGGGGTCTAGTTCTGAAAATAATGGCTGAAAACCTTCTCTATAATGGTTGTTTGACAAAATTATTAATACAACACAAAAAAAAATGGGTTTTAAAATCTTCCATCACCATAATTTAAATCTTATTAAACGTGCACATGAAGTATCTAAATGGGAAACATTAATGAAATAATGAACACAAAACAGGCAAAAATAAATAAATTTAAGTACTACTACTACAAATCTAAATTAAAGCTATATAGATCCTTGGGGGAGACCTATGCTCAGCAGTCGGCGTCTCTCAGCTGGATTGATGATGATCATTTGTTACTACTTACTTTTTTAGTGTTGTGAAGTCTGTTGGTTTGTTTTTGATTATTACTAAAAATTATCAAAAAGTAATTACAAATTGCTAGTGATAAATTTACAACGTTTAGCATTATAGACTTGGTGGTCTCTCAGAATCTGGATGAAATATAATATAGGCACTTTTTATTAGCTGAGGAGTTCCGTTCTCGATCGTCGAAGATTTTTATCATATCTGGACGAGAACGGAACGAAAACTATTTTTCTTTACAATGTATCCTATGCATTCTTATTATCTAAATATTCATGAACCTTAAAAAAGAACCAGTAAATTTTAAAGAAACGAGACTGTTTTATTTGACATAGGACAAGTTTTAATTTGTGTTTAGGCAGTTTAGTTACATTTGGTGGGAATTTATTTTAAATGTAGTATACTTTTCTTCGTGAATGAGACTTGTCATAAGAAGTGTAAAGATGGAACAGATTTTTTTTCAGTTTTTAGTGTTGTATATCACTAAGTCTTGTAAAAGTATTTAAATATTTGTAAAAATTTATTTTTATTCGTAACCGAGCTCGTTAAATTCATAACCAGCCACTGGCAGACAGACGATTCGATAATGCTTATTATTACTAAGACTGTAAAAAATCTTGTACAAAATTGTTTTCAATAACGAGTAAAAATAAAGCTCTTACTAAAAAAATCTGTTTTAGAATTTTAGTATTTTTTGCATTTTAGTTATATAGTTATGTTAGAAATTAGAGCCACTATAAGTGGTCTTAGATGTAGGATTAGTGCTGATGTCAGTTTCTCACAATCTTAACACCTAAAGTAATAATAAACTACAAAAACCGCGTCTTTAACAAACGATGTAAGAGTGCTCTTACTCCGTTCATAATAAAAACGATTTTAAGTCCGCTCTATAGAGTTGTCGACTGTACAATGATGAGAAAAGATTAAAGGGGTATTTTGGAGTATTTTAACTGTCTGACTGTAAAGTATTTTTATACTGAATTTGCATGAAGGCTGGAAGTCAGCTGCCCCTTAAGACTAAAGTTATATGGGAAGAAAGAGTACCTATAATTTTAAATCCCTGCAATCAAACAAAAAACAGCATTCCACTGTAAGAAATACAAATAAATAAAGAAAACGATCAAAAATCGTATGCTCCAGGCGGGAATCGAACCTGCGTCTCCTGGAGTCCTGCCAGACGCGATAAACGCTACGCCACTAGAGCGCTAGGTGTAACCTACCAATTTTTTCACATTTTATGTAATTAAAATGGCTATCTCATCTTGACTGAAAGTTAAAAAATGCTTGTGAAAAGTATTCTTTCGGATCACTAGAGTTTGTAAAGCTTGATTAAAATCTTGATTTTATACCTAGGCATAGGTTTGATTTGGCTCAGTCTTTGACAATTTTGCATTTTTTTTAATTATAAATGCAAAAAACACGGCAAGAAGTTTCTACTCATGTTTTTGACTAATAGTGGGGATGTTATTTTTTAATATGTTTCATCAGAGAAAATTGTATTATAAGGTAAGATTTCTTGCATAAGCTTTTAAAAATTACACAAATGTGGAGGTCGCAAAATAAAAAAGGGGTATTCATGATCTATTGAGCATAAGCTTTCATTTAATTTAGAAATTTACACTCGAGGGCTTTCAAGGACCAACATTGAACATCTCCTTTATTTTTCGTATAAAATAAAAAAAAAACACATTATTCAGCTACCACCTAATACATTTAGTAGCACCGCAGGCTTTGTAATGGCGTTACAATGGCGTAGTTTGTCGAACGTTTGACTTCGACCCTTGACTTATGTGCCTTATAAGTTCACACCAAAACATTCTTGCATGACATACATTTCACCCCTATACCCAAAGACATAAAGTTCTATTTTGAATAGGACTCATCATTACATCTTAAAGGCACATACCATCTCTATTTTAATAACCACAAGGTCCGAAATTGTTCAGAAATTACCTGTAATTTATACAGCGGTGACAATTTATCGTGTTTTTGTCAATGATATTAATACTGACGCTTGTTGTGTATCATTTTGTTATGAATATTAAATTGAACTGAATTGGCTATAAATTAAAATTATGTTAGCTCAACAAATCGTATTATAATTACTGCTAAGAAGCTGCATTATCGGCTTTTAAAAGTAAATTGTATGCTATCATACTTGAATTTGCTCGACGATTGCTTTATGAAGAAGATAATTTTAAAGAAATATTGTAACACTAGATATAAGATCGAAATGAATGAGATCGCTAGTAATAAAATGAAAACAAAACAATATCAAAACATACATTGTTTTGAATGCGATTTGAGCCATTCTTTATTGCTGCAGAATTCCTCGGTTTTAGTTATTTATTTCAATTTTACATCGGCTTTAATGCTGGAGAGAATTCTTCTTATTATTTTTAACATTATTATAAACTACTAGCTGTCCCGGCAAACGTTGTTTTGCCATTAAAAAAAAAATGTCACAAAATAATAATAGATAGTAGCCGGTTCTCAGACCTACTGAATATACTTACATATAAAATTTCATGAAAATCGGTTAAGCCGTTTCGAAGGAGTATGGTAACTAAATTTGTGACACGAGAATTTTTAATGATCCACTTCTTGGATATGAAGCAAAAAATTTCGTTGAGCATGGGATATAAAATAATTTTGCCTCCTGGGGTAAATATTGCAGGAGTGTAGAATGAACTATGCCGACTTTTTTTCGTATTTTCAGGGTGAGTAAGATTGCCAAGGGATATTCAAGGGAATATTGTTATTTGACATCCGGCGAAGTAGGGTTCTGGAATATCCCCAACACTTTGTGGAAGCCTTTTTTTTTGTAGGGGGAAAAAAGGCATTTACGCCTACCCTGCATTGTGGGGAAAGAACAATACAGGGTTATGTGGGGCTCCTCAGTCAAAGATGTTAATGACCAAGACTACCCACTAAAACGACCCCCGTATTCCTACCTCATCATCGTTGTACAGGCTGACGGTCAACAGTTGCCCTTATACCAGTGGCCTGTACGCGATATGCCCGACTGGGCTCACTTTGGCATACCTGTGTGCATATTCCTTGTTCGCCGCGGCTTGCGTTGGAACTCTCAGTAACGCCGCTACCACTTCCTCGGGCCGTAATCCGTAGTAGAGGGTTTCCCCATCCTCTGCTCGGAACCCACTCACGCTGAGGCCAGCTACAAGCGGCTACGCGGAAGATTACCAAGTTCCCCGTGTGGTATCGTCGCCAGGCAGAAAGACTTGATGCTTCTTTAGTGAATAAGCTAGTTTATTTATTTTATTTATTTATTTTAAGGTACAGCTACACAATACAAATCATAATTTTATACATAAATATCAAACGTTTTAAAATACGTAGTTAAATTTGCACTCCGATTACAGCTATACACAACACTTGATTTGTCTATTTTCAAAAATAAATTCTAAAGAAACACATTGAATCAAAACTTACATAATAGATAAACTGAAAAACGACAAAAGTAGTAACTGGCGAAGAAGATTATGGTGCATATATTGCAATTCATCATAACTTACTCTTACATGAATTTAGGTAAGATGTGCGCGAAAGTGCGAAAATATCCAACTCTTTACTGTTGTCATTGTGAGCCCTACACATTCGGAAGACGGCGTCATTGTATGCAGCTTTAGTGTTACAGGGTGGCAAAGAGAATAGATGTTGAGTACGTTTACTTAAAAGAAAAACGACTTAAAAGTTCGCCAGTGTCCCAGTCCGAGTTTATGATCTTATGAAGTGTAGACCTGGCGGCTATATCTCTCCTCGACTGAAGGGTGCTCACCTTAAAATATTTAAGTCTTGCATCATATGTGCTCAATTTACGCCTCAAGCCGAATTTGGCACTTAAGTATCGAAGAAAGCGCCTCTGAATAGCCTCTATTCTTTCTATGTGGACGAGATAGAATGGTGACCACACCACCGAACAATATTCCAGTACGTTTCTGACCAGTGCAAAGAAGAGTGTCAATATGCTGGTCGATTTTCTGAATGGTTTGATTGTCCTAAAAATGAATCCCAAATTTTTATTAGCTTTCGACAAAATATGATCATATTGGTTTGTAAATGTCAGCTTGCTGTCCAAAATTACTCCGAGATCCTTGACTGTATCCTGTCGAGGCACTGATTCGTTGTTAATAATGTATGTATGAAATATAGGCCGTTTGTTTTTGGTAAATGAGATTATATGACACTTGGAGATATTCAAGGACATGTTATTCTTTATGCACCATCTATACAAGCGATCAATGTCACTGTAGGGTTGCACAGTCGTCGAGACATTTAATTTCAATGTATATTTTTATATCATCAGCGTAAGCGAGACAATTACACGATATTGAGTCAATCAAATCATTAATAAACAAAACGAATAATAAAGGACCCAAATTTGAGCCCTGAGGGACACCCGACTTAGGCGCAAAAGTAGCAGACTCGTATCCATAATAGTTGTTGAGTATATAGTTGTTGAGTCTTATATAATCCACGTGGCCTTTTTTACTTTTACAGTTGAGTTGCTATACACGCCTTTCCATAAAAATAGGAAGTGGTATCTACCCTAAATGCCCTTGCAGTCACTTCATTGTTTTATCACAGACCTCATTATCTTTTTTTTTACTATCAAACAATTACCGAATGTCCCAATGGTTTGAAAAAAAGACTAAATTAGAAAATTACATTTTTCTTATCCCTAAACAAACGTATAAAACGTTTTATACTCTCTGGATACTCCACAATTTTCAACTAAACGTACTCACAAAGAATACAGCGCTCATAGCGCAATTTCAATTTTGAAAAGGAGGAATTATCCTCTCTATGGAGGCGTCTCGTGTCGAGGAAACAATAAGTCGAGCCGGTGAGAATTCCAACGACATGCGGCTTCGTGAGCAGCGACAGGCAGACGCACGAGCGCGGCCCGTGCGGCGAGATGTAAGCCCGCGTCTATACTGTAATTGAAACTATTACTTAGGTAGTTATTAAGTTTTTTTACTACCTTCATTTTGTCTAATTTTTAGAATTTCTCTAATTTTATATGGTATGTAGCGCGTGAGTAGTGCCTCTTGAGACACTGCATTTGACATACGCACGGGAGGAGACAAGCTCGCTCTTGGTCACCGGTATCGGAGTATTATTTGATAGATTAGGTTGGACATAAAGTCTTTTCGCATTATAGTATGTATGAACTTGTAATAAAACCTCTTTGGCTGTACTATTTGTATCCGGCTGGTTTTGGTATAATTATAAGTGTAGATTTTAAAAAAGATAATTCCAAATTCAAATTAGAAAAATGTGTGTTTTTCATTTGTTTTTCGCACTGTCAAGATGAGTGAATCTAATGAAGAAATTCGATACATTTTAAAATTTTACTACAAAAAAGGGAAAAATGCAACGCAGGCCGCGAAAAAAAATTGCGATGTTTATAGACCTAGTGCAGTGTCTGTGAGAGTAGCACAAATTTGGTTTAAGCGATTTCAATCCAGAAATTTTGATGTCAAAGGTGCACGTTGCTACGGATAAAATTGATGCCCTTTTTTAAAAACTGGAGCAAGATCGGCATATCAGTAGTTAAGACGTAGCTGAAGAACTGGGAATTGACCACAAAACAGTTTCGGCGCCTTTAAAAAAATGGGTACACAAAAAAGCTCGATATTTGGGTACCCCACGAGCTCACTGAAAGAAACCTAATGAACCGTGTACTCATTTGTGATTCTTTATTACGACGTAATGAAACCGAACCATTTTTGAAGAAGCTGATAACTGGTGATGAAAAATGGATCACGTACGACAAGAACGTACGAAAAAGGTCATGGTCAAAGGCCGGTCAGGCTTCACAGACTGTGGCGAAACCCGGGTTAACTCGCAACAAGGTGATGCTGTGTGTGTGGTGGGATTGGAAGGGCAATATTTATTATGAGCTGTTACCACCAGGCAGGACCATCGATTCTGAACTCTACTGCGAACAACTGATGAGATTAAAGCAAGAAGTTGAGAGAAAGCGGCCGGAATTAATCAACAGAAGGGGTGTGGTTTTTCATCATGATAACGCTAGACCTCACACATCTTTAGCCACTCAGCAAAAATTAAGAGAGTTTGGCTAGGAGGTGTTAATGCATCCGCAGTATAGTCCTGACCTTGCACTGTTTCGCTCTCTTCAGAATTCTCTAGGCAGTGTCAGGTTAACATCACGAGAGGACTGCCAAAACCACTTGTTGCGGTATTTTGATCAGAAGCCCCAAAATTTCTATAGCAATGGGATCATGCCCCTAACTACAAGATGGCAAAAAGTTATAAACAAAATGGTACCTACATACTTTAGTTGAATGTAAAAAAACTATATTAAAAAATGTTTTGAATTTTCTTAAAAAATGCGATGAAACTTTTTCACCAACCTATTAGGTACCTACCTTGTACATATACTTGTGATAGACGGATAGTACCGTCTTCGTGGTCCAGTGGTTGAAACCACCTGCCTCAGATCTAGAGGTCTGGGGTTCGATTCCCGTGGGGGCAGAAATTTTCTGCTTGGTTTGGTTGGTGGTAGGGCTTTTCTAAGTCCGCCTGGCTAGCTACCACCATCTTACGTAAGTCTGCCGCCATAGCAATAATGTTAACGGCATTGTTATGTTCCGGCAGTTAGAGGTAAGATAGTCAGTTCCCCTGTGGTTGAGGAATCGGGGTGCAGCTCGCTTCCATCGTCGGCCTTATCTCCACTTACCATCAGGTGAGATAAAGGTCAAAAGTTACACCGTTAAGATAAAAAAAAGATAAAAAAAGAAAAATTTTACCAGCACAAAGTACTACAATCCATTATTTGTACGTCCCAGAGATCTAACAGCGCCCAAGTGCAACGAACGTCTATAGGTTACGGTAACCGGTTACCATCGGACAGACCGGACCCTTGTTTGTTACCCTTATTAGCAATAGGCAGATTTCGATCTAAGTTAAAATCAATATCCTCCTTTTTGATTTTTCAAGCCTCTTAAGACTCCCTGGGATCTTATGACAGTTAAAAACCAATTGTGTCTGGAATCAGTGGTTTGACCGGTTAATATGATAAATCATATGGCTCGTAAATTCCTATCTAATTTAGTGTTTACAAAACAATGAAAGAGGAATGAAAAAACATTGTTAAAATTTAAACATTTTTTATTCAATCTTTTATTCAATAACTAATGCTTCATATGAACGACGGTTAATATTTTGACGCGTGCTATATCAAAAAGAGCTAAGAGAAATTTCTTTAAAAACCACGTAAGACTGAACTTCTAATCTCTTCATTAGCTGAGCTTCAAAACCCTTATCTTAATGTAATACAGCATATTTTAGTCTGCGCGTTCTTAAAATTCTTAAGACGATTTGTGTCTTCGAGGAATGTTACTCGAGTTCACTGTGATTGCGTTAAACGCCTTAATATCTCGAAACGTTTGTTTAATTTTAGACTTCAAGTTTTCGATGTTATAGTCGAGTTTTGTGTGTCTATTTTCTTGTGAGATAGGGTTGATTTTCATTTGAAATAATATCGTGGGAAACTGAGCATGTCCTGAGGCGCGTCATGAAACTTTGCAAGTGAATGGGAAACAAAAAAAAACTTGTAAGTAAGCGCATTTCGATTAGCTTTTACATAATAAGCTTTGGAAATAAATGATTACCATTTTGGGGTACCCCATCTGAATTATATTGAGATGAATGTAATTGACGATCATAAAAATATATTGGTAGAAATATTGTTAAGATGGGTGTAGCCAGCGTAGCTACGTACATAATTTTTACAATCATTGTAAAGCTCGTGACTCTGTCTTTTTCCAGGATTTTCAAATGGGTAACTGTGAGTAAATCTTTGAAGATAGGCACATGGTTATGTGAACTTTTCTGTACTTAGTCCTTTTTACGATCTACATTTTCTAGTACCTATGATATGGTTTGATCCATCCCATAAGTCTTAGCTAGCGTAATTTCTCGAGGTGTAAGAGTACTAATCAGACACTTAGGTACTACGGAGATTTTTACTAATATTAACCCACCAAGCATCAGATTCCAGAGATTGATTTTTCAATTGTATAGCATAGCCCTCCGCTGGTTATATTATTATTATATTTAATTATTGAAACATATCAGGTGTTTATGAGCTTAATTGTTTATAAATAGGCTAATTCAGGATGACAACGCACCTGCAATACCAAGTGATTATTTTCTTGTTATTGCAGGTGTCCTTAGGCGGCGGTTACCACTCACCACCAGGTGGGGCGTCAAATCGTTTGTCATCTAGTTATATAAAAAAATATATTAATACTTCAAGGATTATACTTATAAAAAAATACACAAGAAACCAAACACTTTCCTATCTGTTTCTTAAAATTTCATGTAGCGAAATTGAGGTGCTAGGTGAGCAGTACTCGTAATGAATATTTTAGTATTCGGCACTTAAAGCGCCGCAAAGGCACCAAGTTACCAACCCGTTCACCGTAAAAAGGCAAAAAGCATCGAGAGCACGCCGCGCAGAGTTACAGGGCAGGAGGGCGATAAATTCCAATCAGAGGAGTGCGCAAGGGCACTGGGTCGCGAGCTGGTCACTTAAGGGAAAGTTACTGATGCTTTTTTTGTTTATTAATTTTTGTAATAAACAAAAATGCACGCAGCACTAGCTGTCTTCGCAAATGGACTCCTCTTACCGCTTCACATCAGGTGGTATTCAGTCGTTTGCCGAGCTTTGTAAAAAAATCTCACTTTTTTCGCTTTGTCAGTTCGGTCAGTAATTTGAAACAAAAATGTTCTTGCATAGCTATCACTTCTTTCTTTCCAATTCAAATAAAAAATAATGAAAAATCTTTTTAAAATTTAGAAAGCCAGTTAAGTCTCTAGATAAATATAATGTTGAGAACACCTCCAACCACCTCCTACTTTGTTTCCTTTCTTTAAAAAGTTTGGTGGTTGTTTTCAAAATGTACATTTTAAATTATTTGACAACAGAAAGATTATGTATTAACTTCAGACCTATTACTTAAATTCAATAGTATCAAACCAAAATTAGTAATAATAGTAAAAAAGAAAAAACGATATGAAATGTTAACTATAGGAGTTGTTTCATATCCGGCCAAGTATATGTACAGTATCACAAAAAATCTCCTGAATCCGCCAAAAATACTAATAATTAGTTTTCATGCATAGTTTTTTTGTACAAAAGTTGAAATTTTTCGTCTATTTCACCGTTATTCACTATGGCAAAAGGGCGGGCAACATGAAGTCTACTAAACGTCACCAAAGTGACAAGGGCGCCATGATAATATTTGTCTGTGTTGCAGTTTTTTCTATGAAATTTTTTGTTTTGTACCACGCAAGAAAGCAAATAAATATAAAATAAATATAAAATTGATCACTGTTCTGTATATTTTTACCTATTTTTCAGTATCCTGTACATAGACCTGGCCGAGTCTCCATATATTTTTGAAACATCTCCTTTAGTTTAGTTATAAAAACGTCTCCTTAATAGTTTGCAGATAAAGCTCATACAAGCTAAGAACGCACATTACACATGTTCGCTGCGTGTTTGCACATTTAGATTCTCTCGTGGGCTTGAGTCTGATAATTAAATCGTTTTATTTAATTTAATGAATGTTGCTTGATACTTTGTGCTTACTTAAATATGTTCTAATAAAGTGTTCGTGCGGATTATTTGATCAATGGAATTAGTTTGGGATTAAATACAGAAATAAAGTAGGTACTGTTAGAAATGAAAATTCTGAAATAACTGTCAGGTTTTATTATTGTGAATTATTGTTAAATAGGCGTACACGCAGTCGACTTATTAAAAAAGCAATACTGGTTAACTGTAGTAAGAATAGAGAAAAAAAGGGCATTAAAAATATTACTAAATAGTAGGTTCTACATGTAATAACGACTACTCTACTTAAAATGCCTTATTTTTTGATAAATACTAAAGTATTCATTTATTGTATTCAATATGTTGAGATTTGTATAAAATTAAAATAGATGATATTCTTTGCTTCACAAAAGAGTGACAAAAAATAGTACATTTTTTTTATACAACTAGATGACAAACAAACTGCCCAACTAGTGGTAAGTGGTTACCACTGCCTATAGACAACTTCAATAACAAGAAAAAAAATTACTTGTTATTGCGTTGTCATTGAATAATAAAAAATGAATAGATAACGTAAGTATTAAATTAATAAAAAAAATCTTGATTTAAATACGACACAATTTTAAATACTTTTACTCTGCTAAGGACACGGTCAGTATTAGAAGATATTTACTTATAATCAAAAAGCTATAAAGTTAACACAGTTCTTTCAGTACAGATAAATAGAAAAAAGTATTAAAACAAAAAAGTGTATGCCATTTTATCAAAATAATTTCATAGGACACGTATGGAGGCCTCTTCATATTTTGACTAAAAAGGTAACCGTCTGTCCGTCTGTGCCAATTCCAGTTGGTTGTCGGTACAATAAAGCGCATGTATGGGAGTTTACCATTCTAATCGCTGCGAAACGTGAAAAAATCCACCCACAAAGCGCGTGCGCACCGCAGCGGATAAAAAAGGAAACAATCATGATGGTGGAACTGCTAAGAGCTGCTACAACTGTCTGCAACTTAGTTTATTTGGTCATAAACTTTCATTTCGCTTTTTGCATTTTTTATGGTTTTTGAATACATGTAGATTTTTGATGGAAAACAGTTAAATATGAAAATTCACATTTATTGTCATTTAAACTATGATTCAAATAGTTGTGCCATGGGTCCGGCAGATAAAAATAATAAAGAGCTTATTATTTCTTGAAAAAGATCGTTCAACTGTGAAAAAGAAATTGGTTCATATTTTTTTAGTGATATTATTGTAACTTAGTACAAAATCGTCTGAAAATATGTAAATAAACACTCAAATCTCACTAAAGCTTCGAAATATTAACAAAGCGTGTTGTTGACTTAACACCGTAATTCTAAAACTAGTCACTATGTATGTTTTTCAATTATTGTATGCAATTAGGCTATCATCATCATCATCACCAGCCTATATACGTCCCACTGCTGGGCACAGGCCTTCCTTTATGGGAGATACACATGTGGAGATGTAATTATATTTAAACCTCTATGGTCTAGTGGTTGAGACCACCTACTTTAGATCTTAAAGTCCGGTTTAGTTAGTGGTAGGACTTCTACAAGTCCACCTGGCTAGCTACTACCATCTTACTTAAGTCTGCCGCCTTAACAAAAATTTTACCGGCATTGTTGCATTGTTGTGTTCCAACAGTTGGAGGTAAGTTAGCCGATTCCTCTGTAGTTGAATAATCTGGTTGTAGCTCGCTACCATCTTCGGCCTTATCATCACTTACCATCAGGTGTAATGAAATATATTTAAATGGTGGACTCAATTATAATAGCAATACGATTTTGTATACATAGTTTTGAATCCATCATCATTATCATCACCAGCCTATATACGTCCCACTGCTGGGCACTGGCCTTCCTACATGAGAGAAACACATGAGGAGCCCTTAAATGTATATGGTATACGTGTTAGAACAAGGAAAACACTGCTGTAATTTTTAATTTGGAGACTTACTTTGCTTAGCCAGTTTGCTCCAGGCCAACTCAGTAAACTACGGATATGAAATAATGACGGTTTTTATCCCAACCCAAATTTAATGTCCAACAAAACAATATTTCCAATTAAGCTGTTGAAAGTTCGGAGTGTAGTGGTTTTGATCGCTCTGGTTTCGAGCTTTGAGTTATTTTAAAGCTGAGATTTTGAAAAATTAAAGTAAGCTAAACTTCAGAACATTCGCTATTGTCACTAAAAAACAACTTTATTACTTGTTTTTTGTATTCGATAAAAGACATCTGAGCTATCTTTCCGGTCTTGACTTTTATAAGAGTAAGTTATAAACTTATACTTAATATAAAATTGTTTTTAAAATTCTGATCATTGTGTTTCTCAAGTTTAAAAGGTGCACATTAACTTTTTGGCTACAGATGTAAGTGTTATTAAGCAGTACGCGAATTATACCTAGTTATGATAATTATCTTTAATTATTTAACAAAAGATTTATAACGGTCCCTAACGTACCACATTTGAAATAAATCATCTAGTAAAATAATACGGTAATGGTATTATCTACTCTATATTATTACTTCAATAACTCGTTCAACAATAATCGACATTGTAGAATCATACGGCCGACCAAATTTGGTTGAAATTCTTTCTTTTTAAAAGCTGAACCGCGAAATATTTTCCCACGCTAATCAAGAGCAAGGAAGATGGTTTAATTTTGCATTCGTCGAAGATTTTTTGTATGCTTACCAGAAAATTATTAAAAATAAAATGTAAATAAGAATATGAAATTCGTATGGGTCCGTTTTGGACTGAGATTAAATATTTTAATGGTTGTTTAATATCCCTTTCTATTCTAAAGAGAAAAGTAAAATTAAGAATTAAGATCGTTTTATTCTATAAATGTCCGAAAATTGTGTCCAAATAAAGAAAGTACTCTTAGGTGGCTGAAAAAACACAAAAATTACTCATTATTATAGCCATTGATATCTATAAAATACTGCTTCTTCATAAATGACAGTGAAAATCTGGATTATAATTTTTTTTAACAAAAATTGAAACTAACTTCAAAATACTGAAAAGTATGAAATAATTAAATTAAAGTACGTACTTATCTCTTAGAAACATATTTTTACTTAAATTCAATTATTTTATCCTTATCAGTATTTTGAAGTCAGTTTTAATTTTTGTTTAATTATTTTTTCAAAATTTTTAAGTGATAACTTTCTAAGGTCAAAGCTAGATGGGTGACCGTCAATATAATGTTTTCTACTATCGTATCATTTCACTAAAAGTCATAGGAAAGCAAAAGTCCGCAATTTCGCATACTCGCATAGACGACTTACTCATTCCAATTATTTATAAGTATTATAAACCCAAACTAATAATAAGTAGATTTCAAATAAAAACTATGGGAATTACGTAAATCGGATCAGAAATCTCGGCGTAATCGGTGTACATACATAGAAATAAAACATACCAATCGAATTGAAAACCTCCTCGTTTTTGAAGTCGGTTAAAGAAGTCCAAAAGTATACGAAATCCATATTTACATCAAATACATTGTTCATTTGGAGGTAACTTGTTAGTGACGAGCTACAATAGGGTCGACTAGGCTCGTATTAGTGACTAATATTATTAAAAAGTTAATTATAGGTAAAGTTAGAGTTAATTTGTAAAATAAATATATTTCTTATGTACACACGACAGCACATCAAGTGTAACAGTTGCACTGAGAAAGCCGCCTCTATTACGAACGTAGTAAGGGCGGTCTCAAGGTCATACTGTTACGCTTGATGTGAAGTCGACTGTACACAAAAAGGTTACTTAATTTATGTAAATAAAATGAGATAATATTTTTTTCTGAAAGATAATAATATATTATACTTAGTGTTGTTTCAGATTAATTATTAGAATTTGGCAAATAAATTTACCGCTTTGAACTGTTGTGCGCATGAGCAAGAAAAAAAATCAAATAATAACTTAATGACAGCTCCGGGAATATGATATTGATTGTACAACGATCAGGACCATTAAAATAGCTGGATTGATTGAAGTTCTCATGGCACTGTGAGAAACGAGATAATCGGTAGCCATTATGGAAACCGTTTCTCTGTTCATGAAAATTAGTCGCGACGTGATGCTATTTAGTTTTTGTGGTGGGAATGTGGCGATTTGAGACTAATAATAACTAATTGTTCTTCACAACACTACTGAAAACCACGACCACCCCCTGTTGGAATGGTCTGTGTCTAATAAGCCGTGGATTCGAGTGCAAGTAGGGGCAGGTATATGGTTGGCCATCACGTCTGAGATTGTCCATGGTCATTCTGGACAATCTCCACCGGTGCGGAGCTGGGCAGAAAGCCCGAGGGGCCTGGTGAATTTAGCGGTTTCCAGATCACCTCCGAAAGGTAATTTTGACGCTGGGCAACCCCAGAACAAGCCCACTGATTTGCTAGATGTGGGTAGGTCCATCAGTGGATTTCTTCTAGTAAAAAAGGGTACGATATTGATGGCAGATAAGCCTATGAGCCTGCCTGATGGTAAAAGGTTACCGGAGTTTATGTGCGCTTGTATTACCTACCCTGCTTACAGTTCGCCTTCCCTGTAAAAATGAAGAACAAACGTCATTTTGATGATAAAATTTTGTCTGCACAAAATACTTATTTCTTTTCGCCTCCATTCATCTTCCCAGCCCTAAAATAATATTTCACTCTTGCAGTATAAAAAACGCGACATAAGATTTTCTTTGCAGCTCAAAACTTATTTGTTTTTAGTCTGCAAATTATTCAAAGTGACATTCATGATACATAAAATAGTTCAGCGTAAGACTTTCACTTGACAATGAGAAAGATTAGTCTTTAAAGCGTAAAAATGACGTGTTACTAGCATTGTCAGTAAGAAGGTTTACGTGAAAGAAAATGCAAATAGCAAAATTTAATAAAGTCAGCATATAATTATATGATACAAAAGCAGTCACTGTCATGTCATAAAAACTAAGTATTGCTTAATATTGTATACGACTGTGTAAAACTAAATTTAAATAAAATTTCAGTTAATCGATCCATGTATCGCTGATACTGTATTCGATTGACTAAAACTAAATTTAATTAAAAAATCTCATATAGTCGATCCATGTAACCGATCAGTGTCATCCACGGAGTGTGGTGTAATTGAAACAGCATATCTTCAGACGTTCGTTTCTGAGCGAATGTAACGTTTAGTTCGTTTGATTGAGGTGAAACCATAAATGAAAATTTTAGAAATGTCAAGTGGCGTCACCAGTTCTCTGTCCTTTTTTGTTGGCTTTAAATGAAATTCACAGTTTGGCACGTAAAAAAATTAGTTTTAGACAAACATAAGCATAAGCTGGATTGATCATCACTGATTATCAAAAATCATATTATAAGACTTTCTTTTCCGCTAACATTTTTAACAGAAGACCGGTATACGTGCTCCTGAGCAGGAACAACGGGGGAAGGTTGGTTCAGGTTAAAAATATTATCCAATATCTGCGAATAACGCATGCTAAGCTGAGTTACAGACAAAAGTTTGAAAAAAAAGGACGTTGTTAAATGTAAGTACTTAAGGCAAGAGATCACGTAGCCAGTTACCACCACGATAGGCTAACCAAACGCGATAGGATTCTTTAGTTTGAGTTTGGCTGTTTCTTTAGTGTCTAGGTGGAAGTCCTTTTTGCAGGACGCGGCTGAATAGGTAGATACTATTACCACCTTTCTTAATCAACTGTGAAACAGTTTTCTGTGTGTCGGTGTGAAGGAAAACGTAGCTAGTGTATGCCAGAAAGCACTTGCAATAGAGTGGTTTCTTTGATATTGCAGGTGTCTATAGGCGTAGTTTCCACCTTATCATTGATGTCTCGACATAAAAAAAACTACACCGAATATATGCAACGTGGTTAGGAGCGCTACAGAATCATAAGGTAAGAAAAGATTATTTCACTTACAATGCCAACCATAATTAGAAAATAATAGTTATTTGTTATAAAAGAGTGCAGTTGCTTTTTAACCGCGTGCTCAATTTTATTTGACCGGGATTCTAAAATTCAAATATTCAAAAATTAGAATCGAAAGCGAGGGAATCAAAAGAGCACGAGGTAAAAAATCTTTGCACTCGAGTGCAACACTTAACTTTCATCCCACCTCAACGAGGAAATGACTAAATGCAAAAAAAACATTTGCGCATTATTAACAGTTTCAGTCAATTCTTTTGGCGTCAAATAAACTTCTTCGTCGCTAGAATCACTCACATAAATTTTTTACTTGTTTTAAAATTTCTTGTTTTAAACCTATGGTTTCAACAAATATGTCGCGAAAAGAAAATGGCGCGCGCAAAGCAAATTAAACAAAAAGTACACCAAGAAGGTGCCGAGTCTGAGTTTTTAACAAGTTCAAAAAGGTTGTATGATAAATTCGGCACCATGGAGGTTTAATGATGTTTTGAATTCATAAACTTAGTGCACACGATCTTCTAAATTCAATTTTACTTTATCCTCTAGCGGATAAAAACGGCTTTTGCACTCAGATATCGAAGAGCAAAAATACTCTTTCCGAGATAGGGGGATGAAAAACTTATTTATCAGCATTTTCCAGACTTAAGTGGAAAATGCTACAGAACAATTGGCGATTTCATAGCACAAAAAGATGAATTTCTCTTTCCTTTCACGTTCATAATATCTCTACAATGTCAGGTCAAATAACGTTAACGTGTTTGGAATAGCTTTTAAATGGCTGCCCAGAGGCACACGAAAACATTGCGTGCGAACACAAGTAGCATCTGAACACGCGATATGAAGGATCTACATTCATATGTACACTTAAACTCGAAACCAATAACTAATGAGTTTTATTATGGCAATCAATTTATTGAGTCCCCCGATTGAGATCCTTAAGGCTGAAGTAAAAGGTAGCCGTTATTAAGTGGCAAGAGACACGCGATATTGAGCTTTTTTTAAAGAAGTATTAATTAAATTTTCGAAAGGAACAAATTGCGAACTGTTTGTAAAATTTGTTTTAATTTTTTTGCTTAGTTTGCAAAGGCAATGTTGTAATTTATTATGAATAAATAATTATCGTGTTTTAGGTAGTAGTTTTTATTCGTTAAATAAATAAAAAACAACTTGACTTTAAATAAATAAAATATGTTCCGAACACAATAATCTCTTTCGTGGGTAGTAATATTCTTCCTACTCTCTGAAATATTGGAATATAACTATGTTTCGAAATCCTTCTTACTCTTAATCAAAAATTTTGTCATGTGGGAAGTATCTGTCACGCGGCGTTATACCTTTGGAGGTCTATGACAATTGAAAATCAATTGTGTCTGGAATCCGATGCTTGACGGGTGAAAACCTATAAATTAGGTAATTTTAGAAGTTAGCCTGGAAGTTTTCTATATCAATTTTAAGGGCTGACTAAGCTTAGTGACCGAGTGGTCACTAAGCCCTTCTGGCCTAAAATCCTTGGATTAGAATTCCGGTATATATTCAGGTGTATTCAGAATATTCAGGTAATTATACCTGAATACACACCGGCATTCTAATTTCTAAGTACAATTGGAATTATCCATTTTTGCTTGTTAAGTATATATAGTACATCATCTTATTATGTGTGAGTTTAAAATATTATAATTTTTTGAATAGTCGTCGTTGAATGGTCGGAGCTTCTACGTAGTTGCTTAGAAACTACTTTGCTTAGTAAGTGTAAGTTAAGAAGTTTCACAACATGGTACACACATAAATATATGTGTGTACCATGTTGTGAAACTTCTTGGCTATGAGTTATACATAAGTACTATTAAGCATGATTGTTAAAAAACGCTGTTGAGTTTCCTAATTATAAAAAAAAAATATTTGGAGCCATCTTGAAAAATTTAATATTCTATTTTCACGATTGTACGCCTGCTTCAAAATCATTTATTAATTTATGCATGATTTATTACTCTGACTTAGAGCTGGTAACTTAATAAACGTTTGACTGTCATTTAATATTCATAATTAATAAATCACGTACAGTAAATGAAATGAAATATAGACAACCCAATTTTATTACCACATTTGATACAAAATTAATATCTATAACGTAAGTAATTTACTAGGTGGTAGGCCCGTATGTAGGGACGTCTGGGTAGGTACCACCGCCTTTCTTATTTCAGCCGTGAAACAGTTCGCTGTGTTTCGGATTGAAGGGAAAGGTAGCCAGAGTAATTACTGGGCATGGACGGCATTTTAGGCCTCAGGATGACAACGTACCTGCAATATCAAGTGATTTTTCCTTGTTATTGCAGGTGTCTATAGGCGGCGGTGACCGCTTACCATCAGGTGGGCCGTCAGCTTGTTTGTCATCTAGTTGTATAAAAACAATATCATATATTTATACATTTATTTTTTACCACCTTTTGCCCGCACACCGATGTCGGCTATCGCCCCAAAAGGTACAACTCAAACTCACTTTATAATATCAGTTAGGATTTCAGAAATAAGGTTAGGATGGACAATACATCCATATCCATAATAATAATATAAATGCGAATGTATACTGTAGACTGTATACAGTCTACTGTATGTAGACTGTATCTGTCTCTCTGTTACCTCTTCACGCTTAAACAGCTGAACCGATTTAGATGAAATTTGGTTGGAGGACAAAGGATAGTTTTTATCCCAGATATCATCCTTCATTGGGGTCAAAAGGGGAGTAAAACTTTGTATGGGGAATCAATAACCGCTGAACCGATTTGGATGAAATTTGGTATGGAGATAGTTTGCGACCCTAGGAAGGACTTTTAGGTGCGATAACCAACATCCACTGAGTGAAGTCGCGGGCGGCCACTAGCACTTTATAAATAAGAAATTTGAAGATCGCCCACCTTTCGATATGAAATAAATATGTACTATAATATATTTCATGGTTGATGACCGGCTGCGGTTGCCGAGTGGTCTGTACCCCTTGCTATACAGGCTACTCGATCAAAGGGTCCGGTTATGTATACCGGTAGGAGCAAATCTTTGTATGATGAGTACAAGCATTTGTTCACGAGTCATGGATGTTTATATGTTGATTTAGTATTCTATTTCTATACATATTATTATCAATATTTCTCCGTAACTAGTATCCAGAGCACAAGCTTAATGATGCTTACTTTGGGCTAGATAATAGGTGTGAGTGTATGAATATTATATTATATTTCATAGTAAATATTATCCTAACTTATAACGGGTTTTCACTAATCACGTATTGCACACTACACATTTGCTATCAGCTTCTCGCCGTCTCCTATAATTTCTACAGTTAAAATCTGGTATCTACGCAACCCGCAACTAGTTCGCGTGAGTAACTGGTAATTTGAATTTAGAATGCGGCGCCCGCCCAGCGTCACGCCCACTGGTGGGCACTATCTGATCGTCTTATGTAACGTTCCCTATGCATTTTCTGACCTCGACACGATGATTTTGATATGGGAACTGGTGAGGACTGAGGATTCATCATGTGGAATGGTATATACCACACTGATTAGATTTATTTATTCTACAATATATTAGATGCGTTAGTATCATTCTTAAGAGATTGACTGATGAATTCGTAATGCACTTGCCATGAGCTTCTTCACCGCTCTGTGACAATTGCAGCACTTCGTTTTTTTACCGATTTGTATTTACACAGATATTAATGATGTTTACAAAAATACACAGAAAAATAAATTTTACGTTTTCTCAAAAAAATATTTAGGTTTAATAAGTAATAAACTTAAGTGAAATTGATATAAAAATTTGAAAGTATTATTTTTTATAGTTGTCATGTGTTGTTTGTTGCGGAATACTTTTATGCGTACTAGGGCTTAGTGAGGCAAGGACTTTGGCAGATCCTCATGTCTGGCTTGTATACAAATACTATTAAAATAATGATATTGTAAGAAATACATACAGAAACTGCAACATCAGACTTTTTCACACCTGACCTTGATTTCTTAACTCCACCTGGTTATTGTAAAGGCCATTGACCAGATTTCGAATTTTTGAATTTCAAATTAGAATTATCGTTTGGCCAGGTAAAATACTAAATAAACCTTCAATAAATATGAAAAGAATATCAAATCAAGTCAATTCGCAAGTCGCGGTTGACTTGTGTTCTAAATCGAGAATTCTCTAATCAGAGCCTCCGACTGGGGACGACTCAACTAAGTCCAATTCAACCCCACTTAAGACACATGTCTGCGCATTTACGGCTAAAAAACTCATTCGCTGTGGCTCCACAATTCCTTGACACACTTCTTTTCATCTCTTAGAGTGTCGGGATACTTAGTGTTGATATCTCTAGTGACTTGCAGTTCTGCAGTCATTTGGAGGATAAAGTCTAGCTAGCATCCTAGGAGCTTGGTGTGTTCAATAGAGCGTGGCGGTATCTCTCTCCGGGGCCAGGACTGATATTGTATTTAATATTCAACTCAGGACCCATATGAAGTACTGCTGCCATCTCTGGGCGGAAGCACCAAGACCAGATTGGATCATTTGACGTGCTCCAAAGACGCGCTATGAGAATTTTCCACGACCTCGAGCTCACAAGCGGTATTGAACCTTTAAGCCTAAACAGAGATTTTTCCTCCTTGTGTGTGTTCTACCGTATAACGGGGTGTGTTCTAAGGAATTATTTGACATGATGCCCAAGGCCTCTTTCTACTATCGCACTGCTCGCCACCTGCAGAAAGTTCATCCTCACAAATTGGAATTAAAGTGGTCGCGTGCTGTACGGTTTCAGAGAAACTTTCTCCCGCGTACGCTTAGGTCGTGGAATAAGCTCGCTGCAGAAGTTTTCTCGAACGGGTAAAACATGGGGATCTTAAAAAAACGTGAAAAGGTTTTTGCAGGGTCAGCAACGCACATTTGATACCCCTTTTTTACCAGGAGAAATCCATTGACGGATCTAGCCGCCACTGGCCAAGTGGTGGGCGTGTGCGGGGCTCACCCAGCATCTAAATTGACCCTGGGAATGCCCGCTAAAACTCCTGGATAACTTCTGCGCCTTTTGCGGAAGTGGTCTGGGGTTTGTGAAGTAAATTCACCTGTGATCCCCCTGGTGTTGCAAGCGTCCATAGGCTACGGTTACCATCAGGTTGGTAATGCGTGGGCAGTATACGATTACCGGTGAAGTAAAGTAACTATTGGGGGGGGTGATGATAAGGCTTCGGTAACCATTTTGTCTCAGATTTCATTTAAAAAGTACGACTGACCAAGGTCCTAAGCATTCTTTTGTAACAAACATATTACAAAACATAAAAGGTCACAACAGAAACTATCATTACATGTCACAGCCGTATGTTAAATTATCTCCGACCCCACGCTCGCCGGTTTGTAATTTGTAGACGTGACGGTATAGGTTCGATTCCACGTTCGGACGTTCCCATGGACTTCACATTCAAATTAGTCATCAGTTCGTGAGCCGACTAAGATTTCTTTATTTAGTCTTACCATTTAGGCAATAATAGTTGCGGATGACCAATTTCGTAACATTGTTGGATATTGATAAAGTACCGTTATTAATTATTCGATTATGAATAATTTTTAGAACGTCAAATGTTATGTAACTAGTACTCTGGAGCGCACGATTTCGATTGTGAATAATTAACAAAAGCATTCAGTTTGTAAAGGTAAGTGGTACTCCAATTAAAGGAAGAGCACGCTGCTTAGTAATTAAACAGCGTACATATTCGTTGCAGTGTTCTCTTACTTGCTAAAATAATAGGATAATAATAGGTGTAGAAAAAATAGGAACAAAACATATTTGAAAAAACAAACTACTTCAATTAGTTTTGATTATTTTGTCATGTCGAAGTTATTGGATAAATAAATAAAAATATATTTTTTCCGATGAATTTTAAGTACCTACGTTCCTGCAATAATGCTTAGTAATTGTGAGGAAAACAGAGAGCTTACAAGAAATTCGTAGGGCTCCCAAATGCTCCGTAGCTTAGTGGTGAGAGTAGTCACCCGGATTGTGAAAGGTCGCGGTTTTGACCCTCGTCGCAGCATATTTATTTTTCTAGTTTAGATATATTTCTAATGGCATGAACGTTAATTGTGAGATAGTTCTATGAAAATTCGATATCATATCTCTGTTATTATACCACGTGTTTCTCCTATGTAGAAAAGCCTTTGCCCAGCAGTGGGACGTAAATATGTTAGTGATGATGATAATTTAACAAGCTGTTTAATAAATCTATTTATTAACAACATCATTTCCACAGTATAAAACACAACTTTAAAATACAATTATATGCCAGTTAAAGCTATCTACAGTTTACCAAAAAAACCACTTTATTATTACCACACAGTGTAAAGTAAATATTAATATGATAAATACTATATTGGTATGAAATAAATATAAATAAATAAAATGACTCTATAACATTATTTATTATCAAATAAGTACATTTTATTACTAGGACTGTACTTACATACGCAAACTACATCTATCAAACAGCTTGTCATGATATCAAAATAGCTGCACATTACTGCGGGGGTAACCTACTTAATGAAACTCTTTTACTGAAACGTGCCTACTTTGAATAACCATTGCACCCACCGAACCATAATTCTTTGCAGTCTAGAATCGTCTAATCAGATCACGCTCAGTGGGCGTGGTTCACCTGTGAATTGTAGCGTACTTCCTCTTGTTACTGGTGCTAGCCGCTGTGACGGGAGCCCCTGATATCTAGACACGATCTAAGTAGTTATATTTATACATAGGGGCTATTGAGGAGTTCGGTGGCGTAGTGGTTTGAGCGCTCTGGTTTCGATCACGAAAACAAAGCAACTTTTGCCATGGTTGGTCCCTGGATGGGTCAATCAAATTTATAATCTTGAGCTCCTCCGTGCTTCGGAAGGCACGTTAAGCCGTTGGTCCCGGTTGTTACTGCAACCGCTTTAACCCACCAACCCGCACTTGGCCAGCGTGGTGGTGTTATGGCCCAAACTCCTCATGTGTTTCTGCCATGTAGGAAGGCCTGTGCCCAGCAGTGGGACGTATATAGGCTGGTGATGATGATAATAGGGGCTATATTGCTCTTGTTGTTCTGACAATGTTCCTACGCAAAAGTTTTTCAGGTGTTATCTTATCTTATCACGGACAACGTCACGGTGCACTTTCGACCCTTCGAGATTGTGCCCCCCTTGCGTTTACTCTTCCACTGCTCAGAATATATTTATTTTATTTATTTATTTGTGAGAGTTCATCAGTAAAAACTTTCAAACAGAAATTAAAATAGCACTACTTCTCTAATTTATTGTGGTGTAGTATATTATTAAGGTAATATGTATTATACGTATATTATTTTGAAATGTTAATCAGGTATGAGTGATTATTATTTGGTGTATTACTTTCATTATTTTCGTAAACAATATTCCTGCTTGTACTAGGTACGTACCTTTAAACTTAGGTAAGGGTTGTCTGGAAGAAATATATTTTAGAGATAAGCTCAACCTTGTACATGTGTTTTCATAATGTATACCTATTTTTTATGTGTTTTATGTGTGCAATAAAGGATGTATATTTTTCCAATTCAGACTTTTGCCTGAAATTGACATTTTCTTGCCAACTTATCATCATTAGGATATTAATGCATTATGCTGCATCCACATAATATCAGATACAATTGGGATTTTATTTAGAGACAGCCAGCCAGTAGGGGGTGGTAAGGTACGAAAGTTTAACTAATGGGAGGATACTTTGAATGTGAATTCCATAATTTCATAAATAAATATGACTGGGTATAATTTGAAAGCCCGGCCAATTAGTCAGTAGTCAATACCGTTGTCTAGTGAACCCGAGATCCCTGGTTCAGTTTTGCCATCAGCCCCTTCCGGATTCTGGTTTGGGAATCCAGGAAGGGGCACTGTGTTTGTGTGATAAATGCGAATAATTGCGATTCTGGAATATTTATATTATGATAAATCGGTACCTGCAGCTTGCGGTAGTAGATTCACCACGCACTATTAAAAAATGGAACGATGGAACAAAGCGGTATGGACTGTAGCTACTGGCCACTGCGTAGTACTGTGGTGTGCAACTTCAGAGCAAACCAGATGTTTGGTGCGAGCTCTACCAATATCATACGTAACATTTTTCTAAAACATTACAATTGTTTTTTTTTTACTTTTATTGTTTTGTAAAAGGTTTGAATGATATTCTTTAATTCTAAACTAGAAAAAATATTTCCTTGGTCGGGAACCGAACCAGCGACCTTTCACAATCCGATTGACTGCTGTGACCATTTGTGTACTGAGGCCTTGGAATAACCCTCCGGATTTCTTCTAGCTTGAGCTAGTTTCTTGCATCATTAGCTGCTAACCATACTGCCACTCAACAAATCTTATGATGCACATAATAAATAATTTGATCCTATTAATATCAAATATTGTGTGCTTAATAAATTTTACACTGATTGAGACTTGTCAATAGCGTTTTGTTAAACTCACTATTACATTTTCCATTCATAGCAAGCGACAGCTGACAAATTGCCATAAAGGATTAAGTAACCGGTCTATTAATCACTAACCCGCATAAACCAGTCGATAGTTTTAAGTGGTAATAACATTCGCTTAATATTTGCCCCTGAAATATACTGTCAGTTTGACAGTAACGACGCAGCGCTAAGACGCAATGAATCAGCAACGCTTGCGCACTATAAATTTGCCACACCATAACGTAATTGGTCTGTAAATATCCCACCAAATGAGCATTAATGAGCTGGACCCGAACCGTCTTCATTCTTCATTTGAAATATTTATGATCTCGCGCCGAGAATTTTCAGGAATGCGATTCGAATGTTGAAGTGCGTCTTGTATGACCAATTTGGTAGGGTCACTTTCTGTAAATATCGTTACGTTGATCTGTTTAGGGTTCCACGTTTGAAAACCACAAACAGAGCCGTATTTTTGATCTCTTTGCCAGAAAGCCAGAAAGATTTCATTCCATTAGTTTGATAAGACTAGAAGTTGCATGGAAAACGTTGCTGTGAGTTGAAAATATGTAGATTTTTCCATCACCAACACTCCCTCTGCATTTACGGCCGGCTGCCCGAGTGGTATGTACTCCTTGCTATACAGGCTACTCGGTCAGGGGTCCCGGGTTCGAATCCCGGTGGGAGTAAAAGTTTGTATAATGGGTAAGATCATTTGTTTACGTGTCACGGATGTTTGTAGTTGTTTATTTAGTATATTTATAATATTTATTTATATATTAGGTATTATCAATATTTCCTCGTTATCTTGTATCTATAACACAAGCTCTTAATCTCTATAATCTCAAAAATATTCTTTCATGTCCCTTTCATTCCTAATATTTTTCCCGTAGGTCATTTTCAACCCATGTTTTTTTTTAATAAAATTAAAAGAAATTACAAATATACTATTTACTCCTAATACAAGCATTTGAAATGTTCGTGTCGTCAACGTACCGTCGCTTGATACGATGATGATTGAGAACAAAATGATGATATTCACATTAAGATTTTCGAATAACAACATACTTACTTAGTACATGCCTTTAAACACATGTGCTAATTTCAAAAATGATTGGATTATTCGAATACGCGTAACATAGGTAACACACACATGAAAACACCTCCTCTTTTTAAGTTTGATAAAAACAACTAAGAGAGTATGCAAAATACTATGAGTAGAGTAGACATCAGCAAAAGTTGAATGCTTTTGACAGATAGTCCTTAATGCTTAAGTAGTAAAGTATGGTATGCATTAAACATTAATATAATGGTATTTCACGCCACTGGTATGACAAGACTGGAAAAGCACCTTCACCTTGCAGAAGTTCGCAGCTAAATAGCACTAGGTACTTCGTAGTATTATGTAATTGCAAGGAGTAAGTTCGCTAAAACTCATCGAGAAAGCATTGTGTTGGGAGCCAGTAGAGAAGAAGCCACTATACCACACTAAAGATCATTTTTGAACACAAAGTTCGTCCACTACCTACTTGGCTCATGTGCTGTCAATATAATTAGGAAAAAAGGACATAAATAGGACTGGAGTGACAAGCGTCTCTATGCTACGGTAACTGTTTACCACCAGGCGGACGTATGCATATGTATCACTTTTGTTGTATATATAATAATTATCAAAATGAGTGTACGATTTTAAAAAAGAAAGATAAACAATGTATATTTTTGATTGCAAGTTACCGATTTGGCAATAAGATTTTTTTGCTTGTACTTGAATTATGTATACCTGATAATTACACAGCATTCACCTAAGAAACAAAATTAATCCCATAAAGTTCATAAGCGAAATGCTTACATCGCTCCAAATAAAAAATAAAGCAAAATTCATTTATAAAAATAGCTCTCAAATCATCCTGGTGTAATTACATTCCTTATTACCGTAACATAAAGGCGAGCCCATTAAACGGTCGAACAGTGATTTTTTGTGGTGGCATCTTTTGACCCCAGCCTTGTCCCCGGGCGAAACAGTAAATAATGATCCCGACGTATGTATAAATTATGAAATGAAATCATAAAAGTTAGAGTCCAAACTCTATAGAGTTCCTACAACCAAGTTTTACCATTATTTAAAATATATAGCCGTAGCCTGTAATAATATTTAAGCAATTTCTTATTTCAACCGTGAAACAATTCGCTGTGTTTCGGATTGCAGGGAAAGGTAGCCAGTAAATTACTGGGTATGGAAGGCATTTCATCTTATAGGACTTAGGATGACCTGCAGTACGAATTGATTTTTTCTTACCACCAGGTGGGTCGTCAGCTTATTTGTCATCTAATTGTATAAAAAAAATCAAGTGGTGGACCAAGGTATATAATATATGATGCAATCTGTAAGTCATAATAATTATAATACAATTCTATCCCCGCTTGGAATCAACACGGATCGAATTAAATAAAAAATACACGAGAAATGACAAAAAATGGAAAATAATATTACACTCAGTGCGAGAGTAAGTAATAAATATTTTAAAAAGTGGTAGAATGAAAAATGATTTTTAAATAATTCCATTAGATAGTTCAAAATTGGGCACAACTTTTTAGTTTATATTTTACAAACTATGTAATATCTTTAGCCAACAATATTTTTTTATTTTTAACAGCTCTAGATGATTACAATAACCATTCTATAAAAAAAATATTATAATACCAAATGAGACATTGGTACAGTTGTATTATGGTTGTATCGTCTCTGACATCTTCTGAAGCTTGACAGCCAACATCAGTGTTTTGCATAAAGGTCGTTACCGCTCATGATGGATGGGATCATACGGTCTTTGCCGAGAATAGCCGAAGAAAGCCGAGAGATCGCCAATGCGCCCGCGGCTGTCCTGCGTCTCAGTTATTTCAGCTATTTAAATGAGTTGTCAATAATAAGTTGCGTGTAATTTAAAATTATATTAGACACGGGATGCATGACTTAGAAATTGTGCTAGCGAGCACGAGTAAGATTCTATGATAGGTAAAAGTTATGCGTTAACATTTTGTACTATACTAACTATATGTATTTTTAAATCTTTTCATAACTTGTAATTTTCTTTGGATTGATAATGATACATACCTATATAAAAGAGTAATAATAATATTCGAAAGCCTCAGTTTATCACTCAAAAAACACATCCAATCAAAATCTCCAAATACCTGTGTAATAAAATCGTGACAATCATCTAGAGGCAAACTTTTAACCTTATATTAAGCCAGACCGCCTCAATCCAAGCAAATCCCAAAATGGTCCCCAAAAAACCAACGGACACAGCATCGTGAGAAAACATCGTTCGGCGCGGCAGTGACTCGCTTTCATATGATATATTGCTCTAAACGTGCCATTTAGCGCTTACGCATCCACTCCTAAGTATAGTGGTCCAAATGAGAAAAAAATGTAAACACAACATTGTACGAATTCAATAATTAGATTAAGTTTGTAATGAGGGGGTTGTGGGCCCGCGGCGACGCCAAGACGCGCGCCGAACGCCGCCCCGTGGCGCCTCGGGCGGGTCTCTTTTGACCCTATTTGTTTTAATTACCAATGATGTTTAGGACAACACAGGCCCTTTGTGTTAGCCGAAAATTGACCCTAATTGGTAGTAGGCTACGGCTAATCGAGCCAGCGAAGATGGGGGTGGCTTAAGAACGTCTGTTGCTAACGATTATTTCATGCCGCGAAATGGTTTTTAGATTAACGGCTATGTTGAGACTCATTAATAGCTTGTTTATATGAAAAGAGTTAACATATCTCATACCAGCAGATGATGTCCACCGCTGAGCAAAGGCCACATTTATCGATTTCCAAATGAAACGGTTCTGCGTAGCCCCTGCATCTATCGGCTCCCCGAGATCCTGACCAGGTCATCTGTCCATCTAGTAGGAGGCCGTCCTACGAAAAGAGTGATAGATAGTCTTCTTCAAATCTAAGAAAAATAATACAGTTCATAATTTCTACTATAAAATTATTCAAATGTAAATTATTTGCAAAAATAATCGAGTATGGTTTATAATCCATTTTATTAAATGGTTTAAAAACATAGTCGATTACTTTGGTTACGTGGTATGTTATTCTTTGGTTAAACAAATTAAAATTCTTTTCTAATGTATTTGAGGAATTTGTAGAGTCTGACTCAGTTAGCTCTATCATTACGATAACTTTCATAAACACTATATTTACACTGAAATTTCTCGAAAGCGTCAGGGATCATCATTACCAGCTGACGTTCCAAAAGGGATTCCTTAAATTTTATCCCCGATGTTCCCAATATTACCGATCGATTACCGAATGATTCGGTAAACGCTTGTAATCACCTCTGGTTTAGTATCGTTATTACCATGAATGCGGCCATTATGGGGAACTTGCATTATGTTTTTACTTTTTCTGAAAAGGAATCTGGGAGAATCACTTACGATGGAATACCGATACTATGAAACTTTTACTTAAATTATCAGCGAATTTGCTTGATTAAATTATAGATTTTTGACTTATGTTAAATATGAAAATAAAACGAGTCCATTACGTTAAATACTTGTAGATATTTTTAATGTCTACTCAAACACTATTTAGGTACTTACCCAAAAACAAAAAGAAAGTATTTGACTTATCATTAAAGAAATCTTTTAAGAAAACTCGTTGCTCCAAAATCCCACGGTCATAAAAGTCGAAGGTGAGAATCAAGAACTAGCCCGAAGCAAACGGTAGACCCACTGCAGCAGCAATAGCGTCCGTATGTGATCACCCATATATTCTCAACGTAGTCATTAGCGCTGCCACAGAAGAGGAAACAAACAACGTAGACAGTTATGATACTGATGATATTAATATGGTGAGGGTGGGTGAATATTCTGTTGGTGTTATGTCGGACTCGTTATGTGAACGTGTATGGTTGGTAGACGAAGTCGCACGCAATACGAGCATTCGGGGCACGTGGGAAAGACTCTGAACTGAGGCGGAGAGCCCTAGGGCGAGCCGGCACGGTTGACGATCGCCGCGATAAATATATCCGACATTAGTGGGCACAGAGCAGTCAGCCTGTGGGCGGATTTATGTGGTCGTCTCGTGTGAAACTGAATCTAGGGAAAATTTCGAAACAAAGCGATTATGACACTTTACTGTTTAAAATTTTTTCATTACAAAGTCGTGTTAAAATGTCAGACTTATTTCAAAACTTTGGAACTTTTTCACAAGATAAATTTTATCTGTAAATCGAAACTTTTAAATTTATGATAAATCAGTGCACCACCATGCACCACCACAACATCTAGTTAGTAATTCAAATTTCATTTCGTTAATTTTTGTTAGAAAAATCTACCTGAATATCTAAATATTTTACAAACTAAAATAAACTAGTATATTACTCTGTGTATTCCAAGGCGCCTCACTGACCACGACAACCTGAGGGCAAATTCCCAAAAAAAGTTGCTCCACGGGGTCAAATGTCGAACAATTTATTGCCTCCACAGTAAGGGCCCAACCGTTTCTGCCTTTGGGAAGATCTGCAAACCTCTAATTAGGAGGATTATGGAAATATTCACACAGGTGCGCGGCGCGTCCTTAATAAGTGACTTGCTCGAGGCCAAAGTCGTGCTGGACCCTCGGGTTAATGTTTTGGGTGTTATCTACTGTGGCAGGTGATTTTGTGTCGGTAATCTAGGAACCTTTAGATTTCTAGTACGTTTTGTGGAGAGTGTGAATTCTTTTTTTCTTATTTGCAATGCAAGAAAAAGGTTTTAGTGACGACATTTTTATATATAGGTATTAAAGTTTATAAGTATATAAGTATTAAAAGGGTAGGGTAGGGTGGTGGTAGTGTTATTCGATTTTATAAGTATTAATATATATAAAAAATATCGTCATTTATCGTGCAAACAAATATTTCGCCTCCATCATTAAAAAAATCATCTACATGAAATGTCTGTGTAGTAGTACATTTTTCGGAAGAGAAAAACGATCAGTCTTTAAAATGAAGATTATAACTCTAAATTCAAAATAATCATATAGACATTTATTTTAAATCTACATCACCGATGGATACATTATTTACCTTTCTGTTGGAAATAATATATCAAAATGTGCATTTAGGTAAATCAAGATTAAATTAGCTTGGAGTTTTAGGCCCGTATTACAGAACGCGGCTCAAGCATCGTTTGAACTCGAATCACTCAAACTAGAATCAATAATTGACAAAACAACTATGACAAGTACAGAAAAGCAAAACTGTCAAAACATGGGCGAATATAACCCGTCAGATTATAAAACAATATAGTGTTATGTCAAGCATATTGAACTAGCATTACAACTTTATTTGGGAGTTTAATATGTGATTCGTTCTCAAGAATGGTGTCGACCATAAACAAAGATCAAATCTTTACTTGAGCGTTTAAATCTCGTATCAAAATTGGTTATAAAACTAGATTCGTTACTGAGAAATGTTCTGTAGAGCAGTATAGGTTTCATCATCAAAACAAACAAACAACTATCGCCATGGTTAGCCCGAATGAGTCAATAAAAGACTAATACGTACGAGTTCGTTCTTCTTCCAACCAACAACCGCATTGAGTCAGTGTGCGGTGGTGTTATTATAGCCCAAAACTTCTCATGTTTTTCTCCTATACACAGACAAAGCAAAATAATTAGGTCTAATTATGGACAGCACAATGTCATGGGCGTCTAATATTAACGAGGTAAGTAGGCGTATGCATTACTCTCATCACTCCCTCAAGCGGCTTCAGTTTCTCCTATCTTTTAAAACCAAAATCATGATTGCGCAAAGTCACCTCCTCCCGATTCTCGATTACACTGACATCTGCTATCTGGACATCACTCAAGAGTTGCTTAACAAACTGGAACGCCTGCAGAACCTAGCGATATGTTTCATCTTTGGCCTTCGCAAAGACCATGTGTCCGAGTTTCGAGCACAGTTGAAATGGCTCCCTATACGTGATCATAGTAACGTTCACATACTCACAACTCTTTATAAAATCCTCAAAGACCCTAATTCCGCATCCTATCTCCGTTCTTGTTTTCATTTGTGTCTCGTCCCAGGCGTTGCTTCTTACGATAAAGATGTTTGAGCTGCCGAAAAGCAACACAATTTTTTTAACCACTTTTTTTCTGTTCGTGCGGCCATTTTGTGGAATAAGCTCCCAGCAAGCATACAGGATAGCTCTTCTGTTTTCTCCTTTAAATTTAAATAAAAAACACTTTCTAGCACTTTCACTAGACTGCTTTCTCTACTTCTAATTAGTATTTCTTGACTCAACCACCGGTTGTGTATAGTTATATTATAGTAAGTTTATATTAAATATATATATGCACGTATGCATGCATCTGAGTATATATTATGTATACAACATATTTGGTATTGTTATGTAGTTATAATTATAGTATTTAGTTATTGAAGGATAGATCCATACTAATAATGAAATACACTGGTATCACTTCTGGTTGGACATTATAACTCACACACCCATGACGGGTTGGCTGGAAGAGATTTCTGATAGAGATAAGTTCTCTCTTGCATACATTGGTATACATTTATTTTGTATACCAATGGTAGACAAAGGTGACAGTTTGTCGAACAGTGTGAAGACGGACTTGAAACTTCATTCTTTGCAAGATGGGATCCCAAGCTGGTGGTGTACACTCCGACCACCTCTAATGAAATAATAATGTTTTTTTATTTATTTCAATAGCCTCACGTAAATTTCTAGGAATGAACTCTACGGCACAGATTTGGGGCTTATCAAATCTGTTCTAGTATATCTGCATTTGCGTTACAAGCTACTACCCCCACAATGTCACAAATATTATTTTCCACAAATTAAAATAATTTAAAAATAAAATTATGAAAACGGTAATTATACGAAAGTGTATCAATGGCAAAAACTACTGACCATATCTAATTAAGACTACAATTCGCAACCGTATCTTCCCATTCACAAAATGGCATTAAAAAAAACTAAAATATCGTTCTTGTACTAATAATAGGTGGTCTGCCGAAATGTTTCCCGCAAATAAAGGACGCCATAATTTCTGACATGTCGAACGTAAACACCTCATAATTTTAGGCATAGAATAAATACCATTGACAAACTATAAAATGGTACTCGATTTTTAAAACCTTTTTTGATTTTAAAAATTTTACTCAGATAGGATTATGTAAGTTGATTACAATGTTGATAACTGGAGATCTATTCTGGTTAAACTGGCAGCTTAACCAGAATAGATCTCCAGTTATCAACTTTCTCATATACTAGTTCGTTTACGAGAGCAGTTGTCTCACGAGTGCTACATTAACATTGAATTAAGTATTGATATTTTTGACATATTAATAGTGACGATTTCTATGTAATAATAAGAGAGGATAGTTAGAAGAAAGGTAGGGAATATTACCCCAATCTTACAGAAGATCGTGTCTAAATAACACTAGGTACTCTGTAGTGTTTGTTTTTTGTAAGAATAGCTATTTGAGAACTGGGGACTCGTATTCTATGCTGCGCTTTCTCTCGACTGTTATAAGGTAGGCAAGGCAACGGGTGACTGATGCTACGAGCATCTAAGATTTTACCGTACATATATTTGAAAGACATCCACTGCTAGGCAAAGGCTAAAGGTTTCCACGACGATTGACAGGTGCAAATAGGCTTGTATTTAACTGAGCATCATAATAACCTTACCCAGTGGTAGGCAAAGTGCGGCTCCAGAGCCGCATGTGGCTCTTTGGCTCCTAAAGTGCGGCTCTGGCGCAATAATATTTTCATTTAAAAAAAACTTGGTAAGAAAAAAGTCTTATTGATGAGAATTTGGAGTCATGCCTAAAATTAAAAACAACAACATACAAACCTGACTTACTCAAACTTGCCAAGGAGATGCAAGCACATTGTTCGCATTAATAAATATTTATAAAGTATGAAATTTCGTTTTATTTAGTGTAATAAAAGTTTACTAAACAAGCAGATTTAACTCCCATTTTTTTTTAAATTGTTGTAATGTTCAAATTTGGCTCTTTGGCTAATAAGTTTGCCGATCACTGACCTAACCTAACTAACGAAAATACTAAATGAACGACTAAAAAATCTGATTTCAGCGACAAATCGTTGAATAGTTGACCAAAACAGAATTTTAGTCGCTAACTTATTATTTTTAGTTGCTCAGTTTATTATATTCCTGCAAATAATACCTACTAACTCTCATTTAATAATTTATGTTTTAAAAGAAATGCTTTTCTCAGATGCTTCAATTCCGTAGGCAGCAAACGCTTAACAGTTTTTTTATAATTGTTTGTGACTTTCTCGTTTCCATCGCCTATCCCAGATAATTCCCAAAAATGACGGTATAATGACAGGTTGTTTGATTAGTTTGCGGTTGGACAGCTATGGTACCGATGCAAGCGCGGTGGCGCCGCAAAATTAGTCATTGGTCATTACTGCCTACTGTTGTCGGCTCTTCTATGATATTTTTTCTAAGACTCATTCGAAGCTTTAGTTTTTTGTGTTTGATGTAATTTGGAGTAGGTATATTTCTTGCAAAAATATATGTTCCTATTATAGACCTATGGGTACATTGAAGTAGCCTAAATACTTTAATTTGGAGATTTTATTATCCCCAGTCATTTATAATTTTGTACCTAACAATTGAAAACGCTTATTCCCGAGAATTTCGGAGCAAATAATATTACGTTTTAACTAATCTTTGAAGAGGAAAACACTGATTAACACTTAACAAGGTTAGAAGACCTTTCTCTGAAACGGGGTTATACGATTATTAAATTTCCGTGAATAAACAGGCGCTTAATGATTATCATCTTTAACAAAAAAAAACTATTTTGACATTTTAATGGATTCGTGAATGTTGCCACTATAATAATACCTATATTCAAACCATTTACCTCTCTAGCTCAAATCAAGCATGATTTAAAGTTTTCACCAGTATAATGATGAATAAGCACATTATTAATCATTAGAATTAAAAACTTTAAATAAAATGTCTAAAAGCTGAAAATTGTGCAGAAACAGCCATATCAATACAAATTTTCCCTGATACAAGAGGAGAATTACGGTAGAGTGGGGTAACTCAGAAAGAGACGGTTAATAATCACGTTATAAAAGGACAAAATTGAGTAGTTTATGCCCAGTGCCTGGCATTGAACAAGGGCTGGCGATAAATCTCCCACTCAGCTAGTAGAAATTATTATCACCTATCTTCAGTCACATGTTGGTAGTAGGTACTATTACTATCTACTTACTACAATTTGACAGCCAACCGATTTGCAAAGAGAATAATGCACACGAGATGTTAAAAGTGTATATAGGTATATAATTATCTATTTGCACGTGAATATACGCAGCCTCGTTCAAAGCTACCCCGGAATAAGAATTACCCACTCTACCCCCTAATTGTCTCCGTTGTTTTTTTAGATTATGGCTGGCATAGGTTGCAAAGGACTTAAGTATCCATTTATATAGATGACCTAAATTATAGCCTAACGTTTAAAAAAAAACAAATACTTTTGATTAAATGGATCAAAAGTGCCGTAGTCTAAGCCGAACTGTTTCTAAAAAAAAAAACCCAAAATGCACCTTGCTCAAATTACGAGTTTGCCGTAGATTTGTCATCATAGCTCCCAAATGTGACCATAAATCTGTTATTCTCTCATCTGAAATGTCACAAGGCATTCATTATCAAAATGAAAACGTCCTTTGAAATGGTTCCTATTACTTGCGAAATTACATAGTTGCGAACGGAAGACACGTTTGTGTAGCGTTGTAACCTCATATTAACAAAAAAATGGTCAGCTATCAAATTAGTGTAATATTCGGTAGAAATCTTGATTATTTTTCCCTTTTATTGTTGAAATTTTGAAAGAATACGCACTTCAAATTTCAAAGAAGCATAAAATGACATTAATCATAAATTATAGTTACCTTATAACTATTATTTGCTTGGAATGCTGTTCGAGTTGTCAGTCCACTGATTGTGTCTACTACACATGAGGTCTCGGGATTTAATCCCAGTAGGGCAGAGGTTCGTATCGAGTTATGGAATGTTTGTATATTAGGTTGGGGAAAAAGTCTTTTCGCATTATAGTATGTATGAACTTGTAATAAAATCTCTTTGGCTGTATTATTTGTATCTGGCTGGTTTTGGTATCATTATAAGTTAAGATTTTAAAAAAGATAATTCCAAATTCAAATTAGGAAAATGTGTGTTTTTCATTTGTTTTTCGTACTGTCAAGATGAATGAATCTAATGAAGAAATTCGATACATTTTAAAATTTTACTACCAAAAAAGTAAAAATGCAACGCAAGCCGCGAAAAAATTTGAGATATTTATGGACCTAGTGCAGTGTCTGTGAGAGTAGCGCAAATTTGGTTTAAGCGTTTTCAATCCGGAAATTTTGATGTCAAAGATGCACGTCGTTCTGGTCGCCCTATTACAGATAAAATTGATGCCATTTTTGAAAAACTGGAGCAAGATGGGCATATCGGTAGTTACGACGTAGCTGAAGAACTGGGAATTGTCCACAAAATAGTTTTGGCGCATTTAAATGGGTACACAAAAAAGATCGATATTTGGGTACCCCACGAGCTCACTGAAAGCAACCTAATGAACCGTGTACTCATTTGTGATTCTTTATTACGTTACGACGTAATGAAACCGAACCATTTTTGAAGAAGCTGATAACTGGTGATGAAAAGTGGATCACGTACGACAAGAACGTGCGAAAAAAGTCGTGGTCAAAGGCCGGTCAGGCTTCACAGACTGTGGCGAAACTCGGGTTAACTCGCAACAAGGTGATGATGTGTGTGTGGTGGGATTGGAAGGGCATTATTCATTATGAGCTGTTACCACCAGGCAGGACCATCGATTCTGAACTCTACTGCGAAAAACTGATGAGATTAAAGCAAGAAGTTGAGAGAAAGCGGCCGGAATTAATCAACAGAAGGGGTGTGGTTTTTCATCATGATAACGCTAGATCTCACACATCTTTAGCCACTCAGCAAAAATTAAGAGAGTTTGGCTGGGAGGTGTTAATGCATCCGCCGTATAGTCCTGACCTTGCACATTCAGATTTCCACCTGTTTCGCTCTCTTCAGAATTCTCTTGCCTAGAGAATTCTGAAGAGAGCGATAAGAATATAATAACAAAATTCCGACATGGTAGAAGCACATGAGGAGTTTGGGCCAGAAAACCACTAATCTGGCCTTATGCGGGTGGGTAGGTTCAAGCGGGACCAACGTGCCTTCCAAACCACGGAGAAGCTCGAGATAAATAATTTTGATTGATCCATCCAGAGATCGACCATCGTGAAAGTTGCTTTGTTTCTGTAATTGAAACCAGAGGGCTCAAATCACTACGTACGGTAAAACTGTACGACAGTTGCTTGACTGTATATTTTTATTACATGCATATTTTTCTAACAATTTAAATGAATAGTCACATGATGTTTTTTTATTCATACAAAAATAATTAGGCCTTTGCAAGTATGGCCCTAAATTTATAAGCTTAAAAAAACTTTATGTTTATAGCAATTTACTTTATAAAAAATAATATAGTAGGAAACAAACTTAATATACGGCTAGTCTATTCTCATATCATTCGAAAAACCGAACTATTATAAGCACATTTGCTCCTGAACTTTAATAACTGGTCTAAACTGCGCAACTCACATTTTGATCTTTCATAATTATACCTTTATTTTAAGCATCGATTCCCAATTTTTTGGTTTACCTGCTTTTCTGAAGAAGACTCTAAGACGATTTTGATTAAGAGGTTGCACTGAAATCAACATCCAACCATTTTAATTGCACGACTATTATCTATTTAATTGCTGGCTTTAAAAGACGGGTTACTAGTTGCTTTGATTACAACATTTAAATGTAACAAAATACTGTATTTAGCTTGTAATTTCATAAGAATCTAACAGGCAGGTGTCTAGAAACACGTGTAATTTTTAATTGGAATAACATAACTCATAAACGTAATCGGCAACAGTTTTAATGTTGTGATAGATGCATTAAAACTTTTTAATAATAATATGTATACCTATTTAAGACAATTTACAATTACTTAATTATTCGCTGCTTAGGTATTTTTTTGTAAACTTTGACCATTTTAATTTTCCATTTTATACAATCTTTAGATTTCTGAATCCTTCCAATTTGAAAATGAAAATGAAAATAATTAAGCAATCAGACTAATATTAATGGATTCTCTTTTGTAAAAGTCTGTAAGTATGAAGTTTTGTCAGTACAGAGACAGACTAAATAACAAATAGCAATATTGCAAATTGGATGATATCTGACTATTTACTTCTTTGGTGTAAGTATATATTATAAAGGTAAATGGTCATTCAGAAGTATTATTCTTACAAAAAAATTTTAATTTGCTTATTAATTATTCTAAAAACATTTTCGATATATAATATGTTTAGAAGGCCGCAACACCTTGGCCTATCCTGTCAAACATATCTCCGAGATTGACAAGCGGGCGTTCGAGACCGGCAGAATCATTCAGTGTTATTAACCAGTTAGCTTTGTATAAAACAGACGATTTGAAACCTTCACTCGAAGGTGACAAGGAGGGCTGGTATTTGGAAGAGCTGCGAATGCTGTTTTGTCGTCACGGTAACGGTTTTCATTGCTGACATAAGCATGTCAAACAAAAATTGAAAAAGGGTGAGGTTAGATAATTGTTAGGGATAATAGAACACTTATCGTTTGTTGGTTTCCTTGAGGTTTTTGGAAATTACCGCTTAGTTTCTACGCCTATTGTATACGATATTCAATCAATCAATCATAATTATTCGCTTTTTTGCACAAAAGGACACATACATAATGAATATCAATAACAAAATAAAAACAATACAATAAGCAGCCTTAGTGCTAAGAGGCTTTTTTTCAGGCAACCTAGAGTGAAAAATACTAATTATAGGTGGAAATAAAGTAAATATAATACACAATACAACTATATCTACTATGATATAATCATCATTATCATCACCAGCCTATATACGTCCCACTGCTGGGCACAGGCCTACCTACATGGAAGAAACACATGAGGAGTTTTATGCCATAGCACCACCACGCTGGCCCGATTCGGATTGGTGGGTTAAAGCGGTTGAAGTAACAACCGGTACCTACGGCTTAAGCTCGAAGATCAGAAATACCTGCTATGATATACCTACTTACTTTTTTTTCAAAATAAAGACTATATTCATTACTTACTACATTAGTTTGTGATTAAATTTATTTATCTATGATATATAAATGAATCGCTGAATGTGTTGCTGAGCGCAAATCTCGAGAGCAACGGAACCGATTTCGCTAATTATTTTTTTAAAATATTCCTTGAAGTACGAGGATGGTTCTTAAGGAGAGAAAAATTTAAAAATATGCCTGAAAAAATCTAAAAACAACACTTTTTTGTACTCCCATACAAAAGATTCGTAATAATACTAAAAAGTTAATTTGAACTTTAGTACCATACCATAAAGTTTAAGTGTTAGTAGAGGAATTTCGGGAAGGCAAAACAATTGAGTGACGTTAGTATCGTATAAATACTAATGTCAATATAAAATTAAAGAATCGACTGTTAGGCGGTACGAAGTTCGCCGGGTCAGCTAGTTTCTAAATAAATTCACCATAACAGTACCTACCTACTGAAAACTCAACCGGTGGGCGTAGTTGCTTACTTATTTCGATAGTTAAATTAATAATTACTGATTTAACCTATCCATTGCTCCGTTACAAGGCAAGATATTGGAATGACGTTAGAGTGAAGCGGCTGTGGAACTTCAAGTAACTCGGTGATCATCTCAAGCAGATTATAGAAGGCAACTTAATTCACATGTAAGTAATAGCACTAATTTGTAGTCTTATTCCCGTAGTGAGTAAGGTCGCCAAGGCTTATTGAGAAAGCGTTACTTAGACGAGTACTCGTTTCTATGTGGTTAACCTAAAGCTTACTCTTGAATTTTTGTCTGATAAAAGCATTTAGGCGAAGAATTGCAGGACCGCTAGGTACATTATCTTTTTTTTTATAAATACGAAACACGACAAATGACTCAAATCCACCTGATGTGAAGCGGTAAGAAGAGTTATTAAGTATTAATTTAATTAATAAGTGTAGTTTATGCTGCTTGCCCAGTGTTAGAATATAGTAAATGCTCCTGTGAAATATTTGTAACAGCTTTCATACCTATATTCGCAAATAAAAGTGATTTGATTTTAAGATAGTTGGCAACGAGAAAGTGCCAAAGTTGCTTTGAGTCTATTGGCTACAGAAACCAATTCCATCAGACCTTCCGTACGCTGGTTTTCCACCCTTTTATAAAAGCAAATAGGTAATTATATGAGTCTTTTTGTAGTTGGCTTATTCCGTAATTGTGTAGGATCATTAACCACATATTAAACTTGGTATACACATTTGAAAATCATTGCCGTGGGTGCGACTGGCCCTCTAATTGGCCGAAATGAAACGTATTATGTTCGATGATTTGTTATGATTGGCAGCTGCCAATCAAAGTTGCGTGAGGGTACTGCCAGGTGGCGCGTGCGCATTGAACGTGATGAAGGATTTAGGATTATCGAATGTTATAATAATACTGTTCAACATCGTAATACCTTTAGTTTTTTTAAATGTTTTTAGAACGTTGTGCTTGCCTGACATAGTGACGTAAGTATTTAGTTATTTCTAAAATTAAAATCTTCTAAAAATCATAACGTTTATCTTGATTATCATAAAGCAGGCAACACGCGAGTGCCTAAGGTGCTACAAGTTTCTGCAGGATTTACAGTAACCGCTTACTACCAGGCAGACTGTGCGCTTGTTTCTCGCTCTTGTCGTATTTAAAAATTATACAAGAGTGCAAGGTTGCTTTTTAACCGCGTGCTCAATTTTGATGACGGAGCCAGCGAAGGATTCTAAAATTAGAATCCTGAGCGTTAGCGAGAGAATCAAAAGAGCACGAAGTGAAAAATCTTTGCACATCTAGTGCAACACGTAACTTTTCATCCTACCTCAGCGAGGAAATGACTAAATCTTTCTAAAAAAAAAGTACACCAAAAAGGTTCCGAGTCTGAGTTTAAAACAAATTAAATACTATTTTCGATTAATTCGGCACCATGGAGGTTTATGTAAATAGGTTTAATGGTGTTTTGAATTTACAAACTTAGTGCACACGATGTTCTAAATTCAAATTTACTTATCTTCTAGCGGATAAAAAGGCTTTTGCACTCAGATATTGAAAAGCGAAAATACTGTTTCCGAGATGGGGGGATGAAAAATGCTTTTTTTTTCATTTTTAGTTAGTAATTTGTATTTAAATAGGGACTAAGCATGGACTTTTCTTCTAAAGGTTTTCTTATGAGCCAGCAGACTAGATAAATAAGGCAGGTTTGTTTTTCTGGACTACCTATCTTCGCATGTAATGTAATCTACCTACTGTAGCTAATCGTAGCTGTTGGTAGTGTGGAACACTTTGCCGAGTCTAATTACCTTTCAGAGGGGAATAAAATGAACTTTTGGATTCTCGGTGGTATAAATTGTTACAACACGTTACCTACTTACTATTAGTACAGAATTGTAAATATTGGAACTAATTTTTGATATTGTATTCTTATTCTTTCAATTTAAAGGCAAAATAGAATATAACTACAACTATTCCAATCAAATATAAATTCGAAGGAATTACATAAGTAACCCTCAGTATAGGAACGAACATTTACTTCAATAAATCAAGCGAGCCTCCAAAAAGTATGGTTTTTATATCAAATCGGTATGGCTTTGAGCTATAACATAAATCACCATCAAAATAATCATTGTAGAGCACAATCATATCGTCTAAGTAGTAATAAATCTCGAAATAATTCCCCAAAGTTTCTTGTGAGCTACTTCAGATAGTCGTTACGTTCTGAGCCTCAAGGCGAACGCAATCTTCATTAACTAACACTATTGTTCACCCACGCGATCTTATTTTTGTGAGTCAGGAAATTTGGTTAGTGATACTCAGGTAAGTACCGAATAGGAAAGCCTAATTGCTGTAGGTATCTGGAAAGTATAATATAAGTTTTAGCCAAAACGACAATCCTAAACGGAGAAGTATTCTAGTTAAAATAATTAGGTATCGAAAAACAAAAATGTAGCGAACAACGTAATTTATATGTAGGTAATCAATAAAAAAGTTGATCGGTCGTAGTGGTATGAAGCAGTCTGTGACAGATGAAAGCCATTTAGAAATGTTAAGAGATACTACACGATCCTGAGTATGCCTAAAAGTATTTGAATGGTTTTCTTATAAAATTATTAGTACATCTGTATATGGACTCTACATTGAGTCTCTATTATAAACACAGATCTTTTGAATATCGAATATCATTTTACAGAAAACGACTCCAAGATTTTTGATAATTTCCAAATTTCTTGATTTACGTAATAAAACGTACTTAATAATCAGAATTTCTATATATCTATCTATATATCTAAAACTAATCATTACCATTTCATATAGTCGAAATGGAAAAAATCTCATTCTAAACTACTCTACTCTAAACAAATTTGATATTTTAGCATAATTATTTTCTATAGAGTAATTATCAAATTCTCAAAGTTTATACCGAAATAATAGTAATAATAATAAATTAATTAATAAATAATAATAATATAAAATAATATTTTTACTTTATTTATGTTAATAGTGGAAACCTATCTCACGCTCCAGTCTCTGACACAAGGGTTCATGCCCTAAAATCAAATTGAAAATTATAACATATGTCGGAGAAAATAAATAAATATTCTATAAATATAAATCAAATCTCTGGTTAATTCTTGCCTAAGAATTGAAAAATCCGCCTCAAAAATACCATGTAGGTATATCTAGTCTTAGGCAATTTTCGATTCATCGTAAAACTTTTTTAAAACAAAACACGTTGGTATATATGTATACCAACCTACTTACTTCCTAAATAAAATAGCTCTACCCTATCAATTAACAATATCGATCATAGCTAATTGAATAGAACTGCCTGAATTAATATCGATAAATCAAATCGATATAAACATAAATCATCACAATTGTGCTTGCAAGGTGCCTGACAGACAGAAACGCTTGAAATATGACCCGTGGCTCGTCCAAATTCGACTTTAATCTCGGAGAATTGCTTTTAATTGGAACAAAAGGTAAGACAAAAGATTATCGGAAAGGTTAAATCGAGAATAGTGCTGGGAATTCAAAAACTTTATATGTCTGCGATTTCAGCAATTAGAGCGTAATCAAATGGAATCGTTGCAATTTTCATTGACTGCCAAATTGCAGCTAAACTTCAATCATCAATCAGTTACAAAAGAATTTGCCGTCGAAATCGAAGAATTGCTTAGATTTTCGTTGGTAATTTTTGTGTCGGACTTAATAGTGCTATTACTAAGTTGAGAATAGGTTTGTTGGTTTCAGTTTTATTTCAGAAAAAAAAATCTAAATAACTTATTTTTTATGTCGGCAAATTATGAAAACTAGCACCTAAAATGAAATATTATGTAGGTTTAGTCAAAATTCAATGATTACTACCACATTAAAAGTTTTAATGATTTAAAAGAAAAAGCTACCTATGAGTCAATATAATCACAGATAATATAAATAATATTAAAAAAGTGAAAAATTAGAACTAAAAATGTTGCACGCAATACGATATTTAGTAATGAAATAGCACAAATAGACCTAAACTTTCACATTACTCTACAGTATCTATATTAAAGGAGTAGGTAAGAAATTAATATCAATTAATAAAAGATTATATCAAATAGAGCCTTCAAAATTAACAAAGTTAATTTTGCAAAAATGTAGAGGTGATCTCGCTACCAGTAGCGACATCGCGTTGTGACAAATGACATTTTACGGTTCACGCGTCTTCACCTAGATGGCGCTACTTGTGGGAAGAAGACCAATCTTCTTTACCTATACATTCTTTGTTGTCAATATATCTATTTTAAGAATTATAGTACTAGGTATTTTAGGTTAGTAAGTAATGTTTATGAATGTCAGTAAAAATATAGTCACAAAATTCGGTATTGATTTTTATTCCTATGGATCAGTCAATAAATAACTAAAAAATGTTGTATCTGATGCCTAAGTGGGTATAAATAAAGAAATGTATGCTGAATTGATTTTAACTTTAGAAATAACTTTGATCGCTACATAATCTCAAAACAAAATTACTTTACGTGTTAATTGGAATGGTAAAAATATTTTCTGATGGAGATTGTTTCCTATTAAAATTGTTACGATTTGTTTTGCTGATTTATTTAAGTGATACAAAATTTTGTGGCAAGTTTGTCTAGTTAGGTATGGCACCTACGGATTTCCTTTTTAATGTTATATAATTATTACCTTTTAATTTGTTTGATAGCATATTATGTTACCTAATCTCCACTCTCCAAAACCTTATAATTACTTATAACCGCATATTATTATACCTTCCTGTTTATACATACTCAGTAGTACGTAGGCACTTATTTAGATAATTTCTTTTACATTCCAAAACAAGTTTCTAGTATTCCAAATTCGTACGCCTCAACCTATAATTATAATTAATTATGTGTGTTGCATTATTTCCATAATGCTCGTGCTGGTATCGCACGAACCATGAGGTCATATGTGGCTTCTAGGTCACTCTCCAATAGACAATACGCTATCTAAAATTGCCCGTAAAAAATAGCAGATATAGGTACTTATCTTATAACCACTACCGGGCTATTCGATGGACAAACCCTCTTATTATCAATATAATCAAAAAAGTTGTGTGATTTAGTGAACGATGTTGACTATATTTCTATTTGCAAGGAAAAGAAAACAATTTTTGAACTTTCAACTCTATATTGTTGCAGTATTTAGTATTTCTATAAGTAGCCTCGACAACTTAAAAGCTATTGACTTATACATATTTACAGGAATGTACAGATAAACTTACATATGATTCAATTGTACTAAACATTTATATTTATATAAGTAGGTACATTAACCCAATTTGAACCTGCCCCCAATCACATAACCACACAATTTGGATCGATCGAACTTAACACAATGGTAATACTTTTCGGTAACTTTAGTTAACCTCGAACTTAGGCCTAACATAGAAAGCTATCACAATAAATAAATCTCTAGGTAAACATAACAATAATAATTATAAACAATAACTCAGTCTTTATAGTCTTGAAAAAGATCATTGAACATTCAGCCTCTATAGTACATAAAAGAGGTAAGTACTTGGAATACAATTTTGGCAAAAAATGAAACTTTGAAAATAGCTACATGAATATTACAAAAATCTAACGTTACTAATATTGAACCAGAAAAAATAAGTCTAGTAATCAATCATTACAGATATCTCTTTGGTAATTTACAACAAAACTTCAAATATTCTACTATTTTCGATATCTTTATAGCACTCTTTAGTTTCACACAGAAATCAAATAAATATTTACAATTAAAACGGTGGTGATAAATGCATGTTTAAAACTAAGATAAGAACTAACGTTTCATTATATCTTCTATAGAAAAGCCTAAAGTTCTCTTCGGAGCATCTACAGGTGATTGGTTTGCAAGAAGTTGATGATTCTGTGATGACGGTGGAGGTGATGGTTTGTGTGAGAGATCTAACAAAGAGTTTTCCGCAACCTGACTCGTTGATGAAACTTCTTGGCAACCTTCGAGATGCTCTAAGTGATGCTTGCTCACATCACTGTGCGTCAACAGATGAGTCTTAAGGTTCGATCTTTGGTTGAAACTCTTGTTGCAAACAGGGCATTTGTGGGGAGATTCTTCCATGTGCAATATTTTGTGGACAGCCAATGTTCGCGACTGGCAAAAACCTTTTCCACATTCTGTGCACTTGAACGGTTTCTCTTTTGAATGTATATACCTGAAAATAAACGAGAAACGTATTAGATTAACACTCAAATTTTACTGCTAACAACAAGAATGTAAATAACCTCCACAATGTCTTTATATCTTAATAACGCGACGCAATAGAAACCGTTTCGAATGAAAATCAAAGCAATTCAACGTTAGATTGTTAATATATACAGAGCATGGTGTGAGAGTAAAAAAGTAAGTTTGTCTCGTAAAAGCGAAGAAATATAACGTGTAATTTGTTCGCCGGTGGAGCAAGACAGATATGGTGATCGTAAAGAATCAAACCGGTTGGGGAGCGCGTGCGGCCGCCGCCTCGCGACCTCACAAAAAGGTTTACACTTTTAATTTATTTTTTCTCTCTTATCGTCAACAAAACCTCGATGAAACACGTCCTAAATCACAGTGTTGATATTAGAGAGGAACTATTAAATTAAAATTGAAGTCTTCTAGATAGTTATTGATAGTTAGTAACTTATCTGGAGAATCTAAAACACTCAATCCATTGAAATAAATGAGCGTGGTAGGTGGATGTAATAGTAATAAAGAAGATAAATACGAAGATAGTAAATATTTAATTACCTACCTATGGTCTCGTAAGTGATCTTGTCTTCTAAACGCCTTTCCACAGATGTCACAGGAATAGGGGCGCTCATCAGTGTGTGTCCGTTCGTGGATGAGCAGGTTGTACGACTTCGTGAATTGGCGGTTACAGTATTTGCAGATAAATTGCTTCTTGGGTCTCGCACCAGGCACTCCTGGTGCCCTCATTGGCGGTGGGTTTCTTCCTGGCATTCTCTGTGCCATTACTCCGGGGTATCTCAAAGAATGGTGGTAGAGAGCCGCGTTTCTAATCCATTGGTTGACCAACATTGCGTGGTAAGGTGCAGACGGTGGCAAAGTCGCAACTTGTGCTTGCACATACGCTGACATTGCAGGGTGAGCGTAGCTAGGTACTGGAACTTTTTCGTAGGGGTAGGGTGTCTGCATGGCGGGTCTGGGGTAAGTGGGGTAGGGTTGGGGTGCAGGTGGGGTCCACGCGGGCTGGTGGCGGGAGATCACGACCGCTGGAGGCGTGTCGTCTGTGGGCGTGTGCGGAGGGGTCGGTAAAGGAGGTGAGGGACGCTCGAGTTTTACCAACGCTTCAATTGGGAAGTCTGGTGGATAACCTGTGAACAAAACAAAAAATATTAAACAAAAATTGTCACTAGCCGTAATCTGTCGGAGGATTAAGGGAAAAAATATAGAATGGGTATAATAGAAAACTGAGGGAACAAATATAGACCACCGGGTATCACAAATATTTTAACACTGACCTGTTCTTAGGACATTCGAATATAATTGAAAAATCCTATGTAACAGTAATTGCATAACCAGGCGTGACTAGGCATAAAAAATGTAAAACATCAACTATGATTTCTTTTCTAGCGATAAAAATGTGTAGGTAAAATAATAATAACTAAATATACTTGGAAGTCATCAAAAACGATACACATATATTATATAAACAAACAACTATGTGTATCCATACAGCATGAGATTAAGAAGTAGAGCAAAATAATTTTATCACTTTAAAACTTACTGTGATTGTCTTCAATATGCTCTTCCTCTTCTTCAATATTAATATCATCCGAAGAGTCAACACTGTACGGTTTATCTTCCATTTCCACTAAACAACAATCCATTCAATCGGACACTAGGGCACTGTACTCAGCACTTGGTATAAACACTATGTCGTCACTACCAAACCGGTTTCGAACTGACAACCGGCTTGAGAGAGCGCGCGGAGCGTTATGAGTCTGTGTGCGTTCGCTATCGCGGTCTGCGCTTGCTTCGCGGGGAGGGGGTGATCAAAGACGCCGCAACGGCCGGGTGCCTGTGTCGGCTCCCGAAGCAGCAATGTGCCTCCCAATAGGCGGAGCTTACCGAGCCCTGCCTTCAGAATCGATCGGCCGCAATCGCGAATCGGCTTAACGAGTTCATGTCTGACAGCGATAAAGTCCCATCTCTATAGTATTGTTTAGAACTTTTAGAACTCTATCGCTGTTTCGGGTGTTGTATTTAGGCCTTTTGGGAATTGTATTGGATTTACTAACTTAATGCAAATTTTTGGTGACACAGCGTCCCCCAGTGAAGCTATTAGGTGAGCGAATTGCTCTCGTAATTTCATTTTGTAGGCAAGTCTTTGTATAGCTGATGCTATTGTTCGGTCTCTTTGTAATTTTCTTAGTACTTAGGTACCTATGGTTAGATATGAAGGTAGGTATACGTAATAATGTATTGTTGATTTGAGTGACAGTGAAAGTTGATTCAGAGAGGTATACCTAAGTAGTCTTTAAAGAAGTATGCATTTATAGATGTTAACAATGTAGGTAGAGTTAGAATGTGACTAGTGTTAGAATGGGTTATAGTTTTATTTCTTTTAGGAACTCTACTTTTGTTTTCAACATAAAGTTTTCTCTTAAACAATCTTTTGCTCTATCAAAACAAAAAATGAACTCTGTTTAATTATTTTAAGTTGGTATTTACACAAGAATCCCAACTTAAATGAATACTGGGAAAATGAACTCTGAAATGAATAAAGGACGAGAAAACAGACAAAAAATGTCTATCGACAAAAGTATTTGAATTAACCTATACCTAGGTACCTCTACATAAACCATCAATTTAAATATTTTACTACTACTTAATAGTAAAATATATCTTTCACTTACTAATTAAGTGATGCGTTTGTTTCTACTCGTGTTTCATCACAATCAATGCATTTTGAGAAAAGTAGGTAGATATAGTCAGCAGCTGTTTTATGAATACCTAGTAACTACCATAGGATGTCATGATAGAATCTGAAAAGTGACAATAATATTAGGAATTAAATTCTCAACTCACATTCGAATTTTATAAACCTAAACTTTATTTTATAATGACTCCGTAGCCCGTTGATAGGTAGGGTATTGGTTGGCTGACACAGCCGGATGTTGCCTAAGTTCAAACATGGCACTATTTTTCACAAATTCGGAATATAAATGCGCGACTGTTATGTACTCATAAAAACAATTTAAACTTAAAAGATATGGAATACTTATTGTTGAAGTTGTACTGTTTAGTTAGATAATTAAAAAAGTGGTACTTTTTCCGAAATTTATCATAAATGTTAGTTAATTGACAAACAATTAAAACAACTATTATTATGACTATGACAGAAACATTCATAGTACCTACTTAGTTATTATCAATTTAGTCAGTGACGTCACAGATTTTATAAGGAGCGTTTTTGGACGATGCGCCTCAACTCAACACATCGAACATAGAACTTTTAGGAAGTAGGTACTCTATCTGTGAAAATATTGATCTAAAACTACTTAGGTACTATTTTTTTGCAATATTTCGTCATGAGTTTTACCTATGTACCTACCTACTTCTTATTTATGAAATAAAAAGCTTACCTAAAATTATTATTTTAATTTGACTTAAGATATCTAAGTAGTTCGCTCCGAATTTGCATCGAGCAGTAGGTATTGCACAGCTGCCCGCAGCTACCATCCTTAATGCGATGTTCCGCCATTCCATATTTTGATGGTGCGCATTGAATCGACTCATGGTCAGAACGAACTAGAAGATTGGCGCATGCTATACTTAGGAACCTACTTACATGGGCATTTAAAAGAATCTTCTTTATGAAACCACATCCAATTACTTGCAATTGCAACTAGAGGCTTTATCGGAAACATAACAAAACCTCTTTAATCCAGTATGTACATACACGACTACCTATTCGTTTTTATTTTGGTGAAACTCAATAGCTAAATAGTACTAGTAGTAATAAGAACACTATAATTTTATTAGTCACATATCAAATAACGTTTGTATCAAACTTCATAACCACAAGACTCGAATGATCGCGTGTCTCTTAAGTACTGCCAGCGTTAGGTTAAGCATGACAAAACCAAGCCAAAGACATTCTTATTGCTTTGAGTTACAGTCTATTTCAAAACATTACGTATGTTCTATTGACGGTATCACAGTTAAATGCGTGTGCGCAAACATCGCTCAGGTGGGCGAGGGACATCGTTGCGGCACCCTTTGTACGGACATCAAACGGGCCGACGCAAATATAAAGATTTCATTGGAATTATGACACGAGCAGTGAAAAACAGCCTTTACGCTCTTAAGGCTAAGCTCGCGAATAGCATGTGTTTATCTGGTTGATACGGTTTTTCAAACAGTGTTGTTAGGGTCATATGCCACTAGACACTGTTGTGTCTAGCTAGATATAAGCTCGTTACAATGATGAAGCAATGTAAGCGAAACGAAATGAGCTGTCTATAACGAATCTCACACAGTCGCAATGCTTATTAATGCAATGTTTATATTCTTTTGCATAGGTATTAAAGTTACGAGCAATAGTTGATATACCTATTCCTACTTATGACATAGGTACATAGATGTTTGCAACTTTATAATTCTTGAGTGACATTTCTGGATTTGTGAGAAAAGCCACGTGAAAATGTTGGAATACCTACTTAGGTATTCCAACATTTTCACATTGTGTGAGTCGAGTGCCGGCTTTCACCAAACATACTTTATGTTTTGGAGACTCTTATTTTATCTCTTAGAAACGCAAATACAACTATCAGAAAGAGATGTTCAAATTCAGGAAATTATTGGTGAAAACCAGCAATTACTTATAATTAGAAAAAGCTATTTATGTTGTATTGCAAAGATAGCAATACAACATAAATAGCTTTTTCTCAATACAATCGAGACTGTAAAATATTCAGTTCAAATGTTTATTCTTCAAGCATCAAATTACTTTTAAATAATATTAACAATGCCTTACTCTACAGCATGATTAATTCATTCTTATCAAAATGTTTATACATCTATAATTGCTTCTGTTAAAACACGATGTCTTATAGAGCAATAATAATATGTTAAGATTATATTATAGTTATGTAAATAATAACATTATAATATAAGCGGTATTGTTATAGTACGAGTATTTGAATTCTATAATCGAAAAGGCATAGAGTAGAGTGGGGTAACTCCTAAAGAGGCCACGTGTACCGTACCTCCCCTACTTATTTTCCCCTATTAATATTTGATAAATTCATATTCAAAATAAAGTTCAAAATCCGCATTTCTACCAGAAAGGAATGGAAATGTAGGCTACCATCTCCAAAAAAGGATTTCTTTGTCTGGCTTACTGATGGGGTCAAGATGGTCTCAGATTCAGGTGCAGTGGTTAATATGGATATATGTAGGTACGTCTGTTAAAGTGTAGGCAAGTTTGCCTCTGTGTTCCTCAGGCGGAGACGATGCTAGGGTATTTTTTTTATACAACTAGATGACAAACACGCAGACGGCCCACCTGATGGTAAGCGGTTACCGCCGCCTATAGACACCTGCAATAACAAGGTAAAATCACTTGATATTGCAGGTACGTTGTCATCGTGTGGCCTAAAATGAAATGCCGTCCATGCCCAGTAGGTAATTACACTGGCTACCTTTCCCTTCAATCCGAAACACAGCGAACTGTTTCACGGCTGAAATAAGAAAGGTAATTATCTCACGCAATGCACAAAGAAATTTAAAGAGAAACCTACTAAGAATAATCGAACAATAAGCAGCTCTCAAGGCACTCAACGCGTCTTGCAACAACTCAGCTCTATTTATAAATACTAAACATGCTTAGCAGGCTTGCTATTGGTAAGCATAAATAACAAAATGAGACTGATCTTCTTATTTTTAAATTCTCACTTGTGTAGCTCTTAGCCTTCATCTCACCTAATGATAAGTGATGTTAATGCCGAAGATAGAAGCGAGGTTCATCCGGATACCTCAACCACAGAGGTATACTGGCTATCTTACCTCCAACTGCCGGAGCACAACAATGCTATAAACATTATTTTTATGGTAGCGGACTAAGAAAAAGCCCTCATCATCATCATCACCAGCCTATATGTCCCATTGCTGAGTACAGGCCTTCCAACATGGGAGAAACACATGAGAAGTTTGGGCTATAACACCACCACGCTGGCCCAAGGACCTCTACCACTTCCTAGACTATTGTTATTGCGTGCTTTTCTTCTACTGATTCAGTCCTGCCTCATAATTTTCATTAATACTTTTTTAATAGTACCATTGCAGTCACCCGAATTATGAAAGGTCGCAGATTCGGTTTCCGCTTCGGGAAATTCATTTTTTCTATTTTGGATACTTTTCGAATATATTTCAGTAAGTGGTTTCAAAACATTACAGCAATTTCATTTCAATACCTATTACCTAAATATGATGCAAAGATGGCAAACCAAATTTCAAAGTCAATTTAAACAACCCTTTGTAAGCGACACTTTGTTAAGATTTTATCAGACTAAAATGTATGTTCGGTCTTTGATACATCAGTCAGATGCAATCAAATGCGATTCAAATTTGTGATAATAAACTATGTGGGTATAGGTATAGCTATGCAGTTATGAAGGGCTTTTGTATAAAATGAAAATAAAAAAAATACAATGGCTCTTGCGCCAACTGCCCTTATAAAAACAAAAACCTGCCATTGAAGTACCTAGAACCTACATTATAATAAGATACAATTGATTTTCTCTTGAAATTGGGATGTTGCCTAAGTTTGAAAATGACGCTATTTTTCACAAATTCGGAAAATATACGTTACTATTACCCATAAAAACAATACAAACTTAAAAGTTATGGAATATTGATGAAGTTGTACTGTTTTGAAAATTAAAAAAATGATCATATTTATTTTTTATTATTCAACAAAAATATTTATGATATTAGTTTGCTCACACCAATTAAAACAACTATTATTATGACAACTATTAATAAAAACATACTTAATACATAGTTATTATCAATTTTGTCAGTATGGCCATACATTTCTTAGTAATATGGGAACATGTAAAGTCACCTGTTCCGTACATTTTCTATGGAGCGTTTTTGGACGATGCGCCGCAACACATCAAACATACCACTATATCAGTGAAACTATTGATCTTAGACATACTATTGCTTTTGCAATATTTCTTTATGCGTTATAAACTTCTTATTTATGAAATAAAAAAAAAGTTGTCAACTACCCTATTGAGCTGGCAATGAAAAGTTAAGCTTTATAAAATCTTATATATCATTTGGAGAAAAATCATGTCATAGAAATTTTCTGTTGAAAAAATCCAAAGTAAAGTAAAGTATTTTGTAAACCAATCAGCTTTTCGTCGGCAGGCTTTGATAATGTGGGTGATATGTTTATTTCATTATTTCTTAAAACTAGGCAGGGCACAGGGCATATAATGGTATTTATTTCACACTTATTTTTTGAGCTCCTGGATGGCGGATAGCATCTTCACCTTATAGAAGGTCGCAGGTAAATCATACTGCTTTCTAGCGTTGAGTTTCTGTGATGAGTAAGATCGCCAGAGATCACTGAGAAAGTGATGAGTCGGGAGCAAGGAAGCTCATCTCTTGCTAACAAAATAACACCTTCTCTAGACTTTTAAAGGTTTGGAGGCGCGCGTGTGTAGTGCCCAAAATGTCCGACGAGAGTCAGAATATTTTTAGCCCCCTACGAAAAAAGAGGGGCGTTATAAGTTTGACGTATCTGTCTGTGTATTTGTGTGTCTGTCTGTAGCATCGTAGCGCCTAAACAAATGGACCGATTTTGATTCAGTTTTTTTTTGAAAGCTGATGTGACTACGATGGTTCTTAGCTATAATTTATGAAGATCAGCTCAGGCGTTTGATGACTATCAGCTCATTTTCTTCATGATAGTAGGCTTTTACTAACTTTTACAGATCCGATTGATTTAAAATTTGGTGTACTGTCACTTCGGTGACATTCCTATGACATACTATCCTTGAGCTGATCCTATGCCATCAAAAAGTCTGCGAAATGCTTAATTCTTCAAAAACTTATAGCAGATATAGCGTGTTTGGGCTCTTATGAATAGTCTTAATGAGATGGTGTTAGATACATGATAAATGACGCCAGGGGTTACTTAAAATTTTTGATTTTTTGATTTTGTATTTTATTATTTTTTAATTATAGGTACCTATATCATGAGCTTGGTAATCGCACACAACGCTTTACTCGTATGAGTCGTATATGTGTATTGCTCAAACTTTATGTGATAGTGTAAGTACCTAGCACTATGTTTATTAGGACTATTTTAAATAGTTGACGATTAAATATGCCGAGGCCGTGCGATAGCCTAGTCCTTTATATATATAAAGGGTGGTGCGATAATATTGGCGGCATTATTTCATAGAAATGTCATGAAATTATCAAATGAAAAAGATGTTTTTTAAGGGGCAAACCGTTTCTATAAACTAATATAGCCCAGGTTTTAATTTATTGTCGTATTGACGGCACCACCCTGTATATAAAAAAATAACTAATATTGATACGGTCACTATATCATGTTGTTAGTCAACTTATTGTTAATAGGTATGTAACAATTTATGACAAAGTTGTTAGATTTATGATCTCAAAGGTCATTGAAAAAGCGCTGTTCTGGGACCAGCGGTTTCGTCGTCAATGCTTTCAACATAACGTTTTCTCTTAATTTTCACTTTGTTACGTAGACATAGGCAGGTACAGTCGACAGCACATCAAGCGTAATAGTTTGAGACCGTCCTTACTGCGTTCGTAATAGAGGTGGCTTTCGTAGTGCAACTGCTACACTTGATGTGCTATCGTGTGTACAATGAATAATTAAAAGAATATATACAAAACGTACAATTATTCTGATGTGTGTATATTTATTTTGGAATTCAAAAGGCTTACTTTAGGGACCTCGGCATAAAATCGGTATAATTTATATGGAGTTACTTTATTTTACTTGGTACTTAGTCTTAGGATATAAAAATTATTTTGTTGAGCACTTAAAATGTACCCATAAGTTAGTGCCCATGAGCCCTAGGTGCTACGAGCGTCTGGCCACAGTAACTGCTTACCCTCACGCGAGTCACACACTTGTAGGCTTCCCTTGTCGCTTAAAAAAAATATGAAAATTTATTTTCCAGATTCTAACCTGTTTACATTCAAACATTATGTTATAGGCATAAGATGTTATATGTAGCCAAATTCTACATAAATATTATGATAATCATGATTTAGGTATCAGCAGATAAACAGAAGCACGCAATTATTTAATGCGCGTAATTAAATAAATATAAAAGAGGATATATATTTAAACAGTTTCATGACATTTCACTTCTTCGTTTACATTTAGATAAGATTGATCTCATTACAATGTACGTTCTCGTTAAGGTATTATGATTTAATGAAAGGTAAGCCTGTGAAATCCTGATTATGGCATCTAAGAGGCCTGCGGTGGGTTTGTTTAGCCAGACGATTTTATTACTTAGCGACATCTCAATTTGAGAAATACGATGTGCAATTAGATATCAAGGCTGGATTTTGACTTTTACAGAGATATACCATATCTATATTTGTTTGTCTACTTTTTATATTCCATAATTTTAGAAAAGATTCGCGTTATAGGTATGTACTATGACCCGAAACTTTCCCAAATTACGTGCATACTTTTAATATTCCTTAAGTTGGTAAAGTTTTGCGAGTTATATTGACAGTGAAAAACAATGGTGGAATTTAGCAGTCATTCATCAGGTATAAGCGGCTTAAGCAATTTTCTAATTTGTTAACTGCGGAAAACTCCCAGGGGCATATGAAAATTTTATAACACATATTGTTGTAATATCACATATTGTAGTCGCGAGGAAGCCGTTTGATGCAGGCTGCGCAGAACCGTTTTATTTGGAGATCGATGGGGGAGGCCCTTGTTCAGCAATGGACATCATAGGCTGGTATGATGATGATGATGATGATTGTTGTAGTATAAGTAACTGGTTAAATAATTTGAAGCTTGCCAATAGACAGAACTAAAGTAAATGTTTTATATTTATTATTGTTTACCAGAAAGAAATAATGCCAATAGGTACAGACAGCAGCACGTGAAGTGTAACAGTTGCAATACGAAAGCCGCATCTATTACGAACGGAGTAAGGGCAGTCTCAAGCTCCAACTGTTACGCTTTATGTGCCGTCGTCTGGAGATTAAATGTTATTTCAAAAGAAGATGTTCAAAATTATCAAGAAGTTGGTATATTATTATAACTATCTTTGTTAACCGACTTCAAAAACTAGAAGGTTTTCAATTCGGTTGGTATGCTTTTGTTTCTCTATGTATGCTACACCGATCATGCCGAGATTTCTGATCCGATTTACGTGATTCTTTTATATTCGATGCGGAATAGTTGCCATTTGCTCAAATTTTGTTGGACATTTTTTTCAAAATCAGTTGGGTGGTTGGGTTTTTAAATCAAAAAACTTAAATGAGAATGTCATCTTCGTAGGTATGCGAAATTAAAACCTACTTCAAAAAACTGAAAAGAATAAAATAATTAAATTTAAGTAGGTACTCATCACCTAGAAACATATTTTTAGGAGTTGGTGCTAAGTTGTTTCCAGAAATAATAGAACGTGAAGCACCGACTCCATAAAATATGTTAAGTACCTACTTAAACTTTATTATTTTATCCTTTTCAGCTTTTTGAAGTCGGTTTTAATTTTTTACTTTTAATCATCAACTTCGAAGTCGTAAAAAAAGATTGTTCATAGTTAATACTTATATCAGTCTGCAGACAGAATTCTTATCGCTGTTCCCAAAAACAAAGTTACTCACACTTAGTGTTTACCTACTCAGCAATCACTTACCTATCGCTCCAATTTCCTCTTGTTCAAAGCACCGACAGTTGCGACTACAAAAACAATGCACAATAGCAGTCTGGGGCAGTAAACATCCTACAATACTGTTTACAATAAGTATAATGGAAATAAGGCGCCTCCTTTGCCACTGTTTACTTTGAAAACGCCGAAGCTTACCTGTTTCTGCTTATGTAAAAGCACATGCTAACCTTGCCCCGATAAAGCTGTGAAACGTCATGTAGGTATGACTTTCTGCGTATCTTATTGTGATAATGGTTCAATTTTAGCGAAGTTTACCATTTAAAAATTGACCTCTTTGTTTTGAAAATATGAACTCCAAATTCCATACGTCTTTTGTTTAAAATAACAGTTAGTTCTTCGAAGAATTTCATTTAAAATGTGTGTTGAATATTTTCTATGTTTGGCAAGCATGCGTGCTTAAAATATTTTTGTGAATACCAAAGGAACTTTAACGTGGTATTTTCACAATTAAAATTTTACGTCTCGGCTTTAAGAACCCACATGTAGCTTCTAAAGCTTTTTGGAAAATTAAGGTACCTTTTCCGGAATTTCTCGAAATCCCTGGTATCTGAAATTGTGTGCAATTATAGCTGCTGCAAGTAGCTACTTACAAAAATATACAAAGCAATATCTAATAATTATAATTGCAGGCAATTTAAGATTGCCTGCAAATGGGTCCACCTAGTAGACCCATATGTAGACCCTACATATGGGTCTACTAGGTGGTAGATCCATATGTAGGGTCGCCTGGGTAGGTACCACCGCCTTTCTTATTTCAGCCGTGAAACAGTTCGCTGTGTTTCGGATTGAAGGGAAAGGTAGCCAGTGTAATTACTGGGCATGGACGGCCTTTCATCTTAGGCCTCAGGATGACAACGCACCTGCAATATCAAGTGCTTTTCCTTGTTATTGCAGGTGTCTATAGGCGGCGGTAACCGCTTACCACCATGTGGGCCGTTAGCTTGTTTGTCATCTAGTTGTATAAAAAAAAACCAGGGATTTCGTAAAATTCCGGAAAATGTCGATACTTTGAGTATAAAAATATATGGTAGATATGCTTTTGTGGCTTTCAATAATTGTAAGTAGGTAGTCATTAGTAGTTGAACTGTTAAAATTAAAAGGTACATAAATAGGGTCATTTTGACATTATCCGGCATTTCACGACTTCCCTGAAAAATCGCAGAGCGAGAAATGTATACCTACCTATATTTATTTTCCTGCGCGCAATGCGCTTTCTTAAATCTCCAGTACATAATACCTTAGGTAGGTAGTTCGGTGAAACTGGTTACATTAAGTTTGTTTTTAACCGACTTCAAAAACGAGGAGGTTCTCAATTCAGCTGGTAAGTTTTTTTTTTTTTTTTCTATGTATGTACACCGATTACGCCGAGATTACTGATCCGATTTACGTGATTCTTTTTTTGTTCGATGCGGAATAGCTGCCATTTGGTCCCATAAAAATTTTTTCATAAACAGTTGGGTACTTTGGTTTTAAATTTAAAAAAACTTAAATTATTAAGTCGTCTACATATGCGAAATTGCGAATTTTTGCTTTTCAAATGACTTTTTAGTGAAACGATACGATAGTAGGAAACAATATAAGTTTACGGTCACCCATTCTACCTTCGACCGTAGAAAGTTACCACTAAAAATTGTAAAAAAAAAATTTTAAACAAAAATTAAAACCGATTTCAAAAAACTGAAAAGGATAAAATAATTAAATTTAAGTAGGTATTCATCCCCTAGAAACATATTTTTGGAGTTGGTGCTAAGTGGTTTCCAAAAACAATAGAAAGTGAAGCACCGACTCCAAAAATATGTTTCTAGGGGATGAATACCTACTTAAATTTAATTATTTTATCCTTTTCAGTTTTTTGAAGTCGGTTTTAATTTTTGTTTAAATTTTTTTATTTATTTTTAAATACTACTAGGTTCTAGTATGTAGATATTGCAGTCGCATAAACAATATTTTATGATTATATTAAGTACATATTTTACCATCTCAGGATCCTAGGAAAATCGAAGCCGTTAAATGTGAATTAAGTAACAAATTAAATTATTATTAATGATAGAGAAGACTGTTTTTAAATGTAAGGTAAAATACCTAACGCAAATATCCAATCGGCGAATGAGACTGCACTAACAGGCTTATTTTTATAGATGTGTAGATATTATTAGTATTTTTTTAATTGTATACATATAGGTACATTGGATCTTTCATAGTTAGCTGATGGTATAATATTTTGAGTCCAGATTGTTTATTATTTTAAATAGTTCACTGTTATCTGAGGTAATTAAATTATTTATTGAGGTAACTACATGACGTCTATTATGTATTCTGTGTTGACGTGTAATCTGTAGTTAGCTTCCTATTAGTATTTACAGGTATCAGTTGATGATTTTCCGAATAAATTAATGCTATTTACTAAAATGGAAATTCCATTTAAATTATGAAATTAATTAATTGTAAACATAACTACATAGACCATATAGCCCACCGAATTAGTAAGCTGAAGTTGCAGTGGGCCGGCCTTGTTATCCGACTAACGACTGTTAGCGGGTACTTGAGTGGAGACCGCGGATCGGCAAGCGCGGCGTGAGACAACCTCAGGCTCGGTGGAGTGACCATCTCCGCAGAGTGGCTGGCAGAAGCTGGATGAAGCTATATGAACCAAGCGGCGTTCCTATGAAGAGGCCTATGTCCAGCAGTGGACTGTTTTGGGATGATGATGATGACGATACAAGTGTTATCGTATCACATCAAGATCGATAGCGAAATAATATGGTTGATAAAGTACCCAGTAAAAGTCCGCTGAAAATTCGTACATCTTAACGTTTGACCTTCTCGTTCCATTCGTATACTCGTGCACTATTATTACTGTGTTCTAAGATTTCCATTGTCATCAAGTCGTCGCCATATTGACTATTTAGTTCGTAGACATGCAAATAGCTAGTAATCACGTCACCTTGCCAATTCTGACACTAATATCAATATTAGAAATCCTACATTGCATGTAAGAAAACTTAGAATTTTTGAACAAAATATGATAACCGGTTTAGTGTATCAAAGCTAAAAGGTGCGTTAAATTTTTATGAATCTCATACTGATGTTAGTGATTATGTTACGATATTTCAATTAAGCTGGGGTGGTAATTTCAGCCGAGATACGCCCACTGCTGGGCATAGGCCTCCCCCAAAGATATCCATACCGATCGGTTCTGCGCTGTCCGCATCCATCGGCTTCCCGCGACCCTCACCAGATCGTCGGTCCACCTTGTGGGAGGCCTACCAAATCTGCGTCTCCCGGTACGCGGCCGCCACTTGAGGACCTTTCCGCCCCAACGGCCGTCAGTCCTTCTTGCAATGTGGCCTGCCCACTGCCACTTGAGGCTCGCAATTCTTCGGGCTATGTCGGTGACCTTAGTTCTCCTGCGGATCTCATCATTTCTGATTCATTCACGCAGAGAAACCCCATTGTAAGCGGCCACATCTCAGTTCCGTAAGTCATCACTAGCAACACACACGAATTAAAGACTTTCGTCTTGAGACACTGCGGTAGTTGGGCCGAGAATATGCTGCAAAGCTTCCCGAACGCTGCCCAGCCGAGTTGGATCCGTCGATTGACCTCTTTCTAGAAGTTGGACTTACCAAGTTGGACTATTTGTCCCAGGTAAACATATTCGTCAACAACTACCAGTGTAGAGCTTCCAACCTTTACAGGAGTGGGTACGACATGAGAGTTCGACATTATTTTCGTCTTATCCATGTTCATTTTAAGACCCACTTGTTGGGAGACAATCTTTAACATAAGTTTCGTCAAAAGAGGCGTGATAAATCACCTCATCGTCATCATGATCATCACCAGCCTATATACATTCCACTGCTGGGCACAGACCTACCTAAACACATGAGGGGTCATACACCAGTCTATATACATTCCACTGCTGGGCATAGGCCTACCTATATGGTAGAAACACATGAGGGGGTTAATAAAAAAAACACCGAATGGGCAGGAAAGGTGGAGGCGGCTAGAACACTGTATTTCAAGCTGCACTAGCTGTCTTTGCATATGGACTCTTCTTACATCTTCACATCAGATGGATACGATTAATTAAGATTACGAGGAACTCGGTGGCGTAGTAGTTTGAGCGCTCTGGTTTCGATTACGAAAACAAAGCAACTTTCGCCATGGTGGCTCCTGGGATGGGTTAATCAAATTTATAATCTCGAGCTTCTCCGTGCTTCAGAAGGCACGTTAGGCCGTTGGTCCCGGTTCTCACTGCAACCGCTATATCCCGCCAACCCGCATTGGGCCAGCGTGGTGATGTTATGGCCCAATATCCTCATGAGTTTTTCCCATGTAGGAAGGCCTGTGCCGTTGCAGTGGGATGTACACTATAGGCTGATAATGAATTTAGATCACTGTTTACTTTTATTTCACTTTTCCCATTAGTTAAATAAAAGAGTTCCAATTGCTAAGCAAATTATAATAACGTTATACTTATCCCTTAACTTATCTAATAACTTTTTCGAACTAATTTTATCTTTATCATGATATACATGAAATTAGTCTATATTATAGACTAATATATTATAGATAAAAAATTACTATTAGTTTTATGCTAAACAGTTTATCTTTCTTTGTACAGCTAAACAAATTAGTTGGTGTAACTAAATAAAGGTATGTTTTTTGCTAAACAGTTTGGTTTTCTGCTACTAAAAAATCAGCAGCTTCCAAACAGTTCAGAAAAATATTACTACACTTAAGTTATTACTTATTAGTAACAAAACTATTCAGATTTTTACATTTATAAAAAATTCAATTACCTATACGTTACTTAACGTTAGCAATAGTAGCTTAATAAAATCAACTGAAATAGTTAACCATCAGTAGCTAAAGAGTTTAGTAGTCACTATAGTGACTAGATTGCTTTGTAACTAGTTACTTAAAATTTTGTAACTAATTGCCAATTAGTTTTCTCACTTCGTAAGTAACTATTGACATAAGTACCTACTCTGTTTTTAATACAAAACACAGCAGATGACTCAACGCCATCTGATGTGAAGCAGTAAGAAAAATCCATATGTGAAGACATCTAGTTCAACTTGAACAGACTGTTCCATTGCCTACACCTTGCCGGCCTATAAAGTGCCTTTTCACTCCTCTCTTGAAAGAACCCACGTTTTGAAAGTACGACAAATAAAAGAACGAGAAACTAAACTTCTTTGTGCTTGATGTTAAAGTGGAGAGTTTAAGTGTTTTAAATAGCGAAAAAAAACTGCTGTTTTATACAAATTGTAATATCTACCTGTTTGTATGGAACAGCTGACATTTTCTCGTGATATCAAAATAATTTTCTAACAAGTCGTGATTAGAGTTACCAGCGCTCGCTGCCATCTGCCTTAATTTGCGAGAGCGTCCCCCTTACACCCTGTATATAAATAACTGGAATAGATATTCCCGTTTTTCACGCGCCGAGCGCACATTGTCAAATCAGTAAGCAGGATTTGAGCCTTTTCTTGTCGCCGAAAGCAATTCACCGGATAATGGTAACATGCATACATAAAATGTTCTTTACGTAGGTACTATGAAATGAAATCGTAAGTTGATATAACTATGTGTAGTAGTTCATATGATATCTATAAGCAGTAGTTATCAAAAACGAAATAATTCTTTAGCTTATGTACCTACTGTTTAAGATAAGATCTCAGAATCGATATTGGAATAGTAAGAAGGTTACTGCGGTTATTATGTATATGAGTGGTATTTTTATCGATGGAACTGGGTGAGTTGTTGTAAATATTCTTGGTATATACATACACGAGTACTTTTTGTACATATTTCGTGAAATTATGCTTAAAAAGATATTTATCTTCAAAATTCGTAAGGAATATGAGTAATACCTTGGTATCTTTTTACATGCATATAGGTATGAGAATAACACGTAATATCTATAATAGAAAATAGATTTAGATATAATCTAAGCACCTATCTACAGATACAGTATGAATAGTCGTACGATGTCGGGCCTATTCGGTTTTGAAAACGGAGTTCAGCAAGGCTGCATTCAGTTCAAAACGTAGGTATGTAAAGTACACACGACAGGACATCAAGTGTAATAGTTGCACTACGAAAGCCGCCTCTATTACGAACGCAGTAAGGGTGGTCTCAAGGTCAAACTGTTACGCTTGACGTGCTGTCGACTGTACCTACGTTTTTAGAAAGATGTATGAGTTTAAAAAATCATCTGACGCAAACTTACCAATTTGCATTATTACCATGACACTTCACTGGCGGCAAACGACAGAGGTACTAGATTTGCTTGACTGGATGAAGGGAATCAGTGAGGAGTTGGGTCTCCCCTTAAAGATACGAGTTGGGTCTCTCCATATAGATACAAAACCAAGTCATGACTGTGGATCGTGTAGGAAAATTGTTAGCTTACTAGGACACTAAAATTGGAAACTGAAGATAACCTCATTGTACCTGGACTTAAAAATCTTTAATATTAGCTCTTACGAACGAGAAGTACGTCGAAGACTCGGTATGGTGAAATTAGCTGGAAAACCAAGATCATTCAAGTTTTGTTGTAAGATGCAGAGACGAAGATCTTAATAAGAAGACCGTAACCGTCTTGATGCATTTGTAATGAAGTGCTGGCTTTGAGCAGCATGTTGGGATGCCCTGGAATGGTCATCGCAGCAATTAAAGAATCTACTTTACTAGGTGGTAGCCCCGTATGTAGGGACGTCTGGGTAGGTTTTTATTTCAGCCGTGATACAGTTCGCTGTGTTTCGGATTGAAGGGAAAGGTAGCCAGTGTAATTACTGTGCATGGACGGTATTTCATCTTAGGCCTCAGGCTGACAACGTACTTGCAATATCAAGTGATTTTTCCTTATTATTGCAGGTGTCTATAGGCGGCGGTAACTGCTTACCACCAGGTGGGCCGTCAGCTTGTTTGTCATCTAGTTGTATAATGAAAATAACCAGGGAACTCAAAATAGCATCGAGGCTTTCATCTTTCTGCCTTCGTGGAGTTCTAGAATACTTATGCCATAGCGAGAAAGACAGTGACAGCCTGGAAAGACTATAGTCATGGGCAAAATTGAAGGCAGTAGATCAATAGGGAGGAGCCCAACGCGCTGGATGTCTACTCTTAACCCTACTGAATACATGATGCTAGACAACCAACAGACACAGATGGCGTCAAATAGCCCGTAAAAAAAATTTCCATCCAAGCGTTCATAGCCACCCCGACACCTAGGAAACCGATAAAAGAAGGAGGAGCACACATAAATGGTTGATGTGTGGGCTGTGAGTACATAATGACTGTTCTGGGCTAGAGTTTGCCGTTTGACAAAGTTATCTTTACACATACCAAAATAATTTGATATATTACCAACAAGATAAACATTAAATAATGTTATTTTCTTTAAATTTAATTAAGTTCATATCTCTAAGTATAGACCTCTGGAGGTCGAGGACAATTGAAAAATCAATTGTATCTGGAATCTGATGCTTGACGGGTGAATACTCAATTTCGACATTGTATTGACTAACTTTAAAAAAAAACATGAGGATGATGAGTAATTAGAATTATTTTTCCTGTAATTAGCAATATCGAGTAAACGTCGTGAAAAACCAGATAAACGAATTTTTATAATTTGTTTTATAATTCTTACTCAATAAGGTAGACATTTGATCAGCAACGTAACTGTACCGTAGCGTTTACACTAAATGGACTAATTTTGTTTCATTATCGCGTGGACCGGTCACATCAAAGGTTTCGCAATAAAAATATTGTCCGCCTCGCGTTGGCTACCGTTACGATTGTCGGCGCTTTAGATCTACGATATCATATGACGGCCCTTTGATCTGTTATCAGATACTTTGAATCGATATCTGTGACTACCTGTGTATTGTTCCGTCTGTACATTACGGATAATCTGAGGCGATAATGCATGCCAATATGAGTGCTGAAGATATGGCCGAGTTCAGACGATGATTGTGTAGGTAACATTACGATTATAAGAGCGTTGGATGATAAATATTTCTAGAGAAATTTTTGGATATAAAAATATTTTTTCTGATTCCTTTATCTTCATAATAATGTGCTAACTTATACAGCTATTAACTGGACTCGCAAAAATGTAAGGTGTTAAATTGAATTCATTTTACATGACTATGTAGGTACCCAACCCATACAGACGTGGAGTCGCCTGATTATCGATTATGTTATCATGGGTAGCTACTATAACTTTTTTTATGTCGATTTATATGACTAAAGGCCGTAATAGACTAAAGTCGCTATTTCAACAAACTAACCCATACAAATAAAGTTCGAAATTTATTTTCACTGATATTTGGAACTCTCTCTTGATATTCCTCAACATATTCACTAAAAACTTGTCAATCGACGACACTTATCTGCCAAGTTATTCTGTAACAAAACTTACATGTCACTTCGCAAGTCACTGCGATTTCATCTGTAAAATGTATGAAAATTTGCTTTATTTGACAGTCAAATTCAAGTGACTTGCGAGGTGAGGTGGGTGTTTCCTTACAGCTGGTGAGCAAAAAGATCTTAATGAGTGAGATAAATGGGCCGAGGCAGCAATTAGTAACTGCAAGAGCTTTCTCATCTGTAATTTTGGATTTGGCAAATCGAGTGTTCTAGAAAACCCAACTTCGTCGGGTCTGCATTGGCTGGTCCAACAGTTGTTCCATTTCATGTGAAGCTCAGGGTCAAGTAGTTTATATACTTCAGTGTAATCTAACACTTATCCAATCCTACAATAGCATTACACTGTGTAATTTAATAATTTGTGTAATTTACACAAAGTTTACATGAGAGTTTCACGTCCTAGTCACACAATTTCGTTTTTATCATCGGAATATAAAAAAAAGTTGAACTTAGTTGACACTCTGAAACTAGAGAGATCACTACAGGCGACCACGACTGATGAAGTTCAACAGATCATTAACAGCTACTGGCAAACTTCAATGGTATTTTGCTATTTAGTTTTAAATAGCGATGGCTTCTAGCAAACTATCGATATAATTAAAACTGTCCTAAACCCAACCTCAGTTATGGAAATTTGATACCTGATCGTATGGAATCTTACATTTGAATGATAGTACTCTCGATTCTACTATTTTCATAATGCGAAGCTTAAAAGACGTAAAATTAGACTTAGTAAGACAAAAATACATTAAAAAAGAATATCTGTAAAGTAAGTTTTATTCAAAACTTACAATTTAAAAATTTTGATATCCCAATATCAAAAGTAACCCAGCAAGCAGCATTTTGGTGAAAAAATATCGAATTATTACCATCAAACCAAATAATTGCAATAATATAATAAATGAACATGTTAATTATAATTTGAAACTCGCCAAGGCTATAGTGGATAATACTTTTCTAGATAATAATACTAACAGGTTTATTGACGATTTCGATTTAATGAAACAAAAGCGAAGTATTAAATAGTAGTTAAGTGTAAATCAAAAACGTTACTCGCTACTGATAATATCGGCAAAAACAAAGGCTTGAGCAGCTTATAAGACTAAGTTATCGTTAAATCCTTGACAGTATTATCATCATAGAAAATGATTAAGCCACCACAGGCTTATAATATTGTGACAACTTGTAAACTTGTAAGATATAAGCGTTGGATGGTTCATTTTAATGTTATTAAATAGAAAGTTTTTTTGGAAGCGACTAGAGAAATGCGAAGGCATCTAGGTATATTCTAACATATTCAGATAGGTGATGAAAATATTGATATGTTCTATAAAGGGAAATATAATGAACTGATGAACCTACCCTTTTAAACTCAAACAGATAATTGACTCAAAGCGGAAAAAATATTTTATAAATAATGACTATAATCGTCCAAAATATTAAAAAAGCTTTTAAAAAAAATGTCGCCGGTTTACGTAAAATTATCACCACTCCTGTCTTTCTTAGCAAGCGATCGAGAGAATTGTTCAAGGTAGGTAAATATGAATTACTAGCTTTACAAGCATGCCATTTTTGTTTACGTCCGTAAGCCTGAAACATGACGTGATGTTATAAAAATGTCCAATTAAGCCTCTAGGTAAACCATTTGGCACTTAGAAAATTAATCTTGTCTGAGAAGCCCAGATCACCACTCGTTCTTTATGGTATAGAGTTAACATGATACTGTACCTTAAGGTAAGTGATCTTGAGCCAATAGGTGTTGTTTTTTTGAAAGATCACTACATAGTATAAAACAAAGTCGCTATCCGCCGTCTGTCTGTCCCTATGTATGCTTAGATCTTTAAAACTACGCAACGGATTTTGATGCGGTTTTTTTAATAGATAGAGTGATTCTTAAGGAAGGTTTAAAATAACAATGTGAGTTTATGAGATGAGATAAATGGAAACAAAGACGCTAACTAAAAATCCTTGGCAGCAAAATGTAATGAGGACATTCCTTGACATTTTTCAAGTGCCTAAGTATTTGAGTCCGATGTAGGGAGTAAATAATATTATTTTTATAAATATAATTAACAGTTCGCCGGACTCTTTTTCCATCACGACTCTTTATAAGTTACGAGTAAACGATATTTAAATAAATGAGCTGTTTATAAATATTCTATTTATATATGGACTTCTGATGTCGAGATTGTTGTAATGAATGCAGCCAACAGAGATTCCAAAGTATATATAGGTGCAGTAAAAGATTAACTGTTAGTCATTTTAACATTATTTTGCGTAGGTGAACAATACTATCCATAGCTTTCCTACAGCGGCATTTATTCGTCGTCTCTCCTCTTGGTTCTGTGTTTCACCGAGGATTCTTTTCATATGTTTTTAATTCATTGTTAAAGAATAACACGGTTTTACTCTCGTGCTATTTTACATTTTTCTTTTAGAAGTGTTAGCGCCACATCTCAGTTAACCAAACACAAAACCGGATAAAATGAAGCCAAGTTGATTCATCAGTTTGGCTCCAATGCCGTTTCACGATGCCAACCTCAAACATTTTGTAGTTTGGAAATTTCATTCATAAACGACAGTCAAAAGCAAATATTTGCTTACGATGCTGGGTCAAAACAGATAATGGAAACATTCAAAATTAGGCTCTATTTCACAGGCTTTTGAATTGAGGATAGTCTAAACAATGTAGGGATGGCCAATGTACACAAAACCAAAATGTTGCATGCTTTGACGCCACTTAAGACCACCCAAGTAGAACTTTTTGCAAGCAACGGATTAGTTTACAGTTTGTTTTAAAATTAAAAAAAAGGGAAAATAAACAGATCAGAAAATCATATTCTAATTTACACAACAATATTTAAATGAAAATGAAACTTTAGTCACATTTTAATGTTTTTAATGCGTCTAAACGCCTCCTTTAATGTGAATTCCAATTAAAAGTAAAGAACGAAAACGATGAAAAAAGAAAAAGATAGAAAGCGGTGAAGACGTTATCAGGTTATACCTAGTTACCTAGTGCTCCGGTGGCGTAGTGGTAATCGCACCTGGCCGGACATCATGAGACGCGGGTTCAATTCCCGCCTGGAGCATATAATTTTTTCATCGTTTTCTTTCTTTATTTGTGATTGTTACAATGAAAGTTTAGGTTACTGTATGAGTTGCAAGTCAGGTCACATGAAGAGTAGGTACCTACTGCTAACACCTATGGGCGGAACACCTAAGCAGATAGCGGCTTGGCCCTTTTGAAGCATACTACCGTCTGTATAACGGGGTCTGTTCTGAAGATTTATTTGTGCCCGAGACCTATTTCTATCAGCGCACCGCTCGCCAGTTCATCATTACACATTGAAACCAAAGTGGTCGCGTACTGTAGTACCCCTAGCATAAACACTTTTAAATTTCGAATCGCCATCGTATCGAGTAGTTACCTACGTTAGCTTTTGTCTGGCTTTAGTTTGAAATTTTAAGCGTGCGTGAAAGATATGATTACGATTTGAAATTTAAAAATGTTCGTGCTAGGTGTACTGATCGACTCATATTGTAGAATTAACTCCCTGCGGAGCGGAGGTTTTCTCATAGGCAGTTAGGTAAAGGAGGGCTTCAAAAAAGAAATGTAAAAGTTTTCACAGAATCGGTAAAGCGCAAGTGATACCACTAGTGTTGCAAGCGACTCTACCAACTACCATCAGGTGGGCCGTATTCTTGATTGCCGATGTGGTATGTATAAAAAAAATATGTTTTGGTTGTATTTTTTAAAAATTGAATATTGTAAGTAACCCGCGGCCCCAATAATCATATATACTCAGGTATATCTGCTGTTAGTTTCTGGAGAATTGAGCATCCCGCAGACTTTTTGATGCTACAGGATCAGCTCAAGGTGAGCATGTCTTGGAAATACCACGGGAGTAAAAATAAACCTTTCAAATCCATCGGGTAAGTATGTGAAAGTTCGACTGACCCTTTTGCTAAGTAGAAAATGAGCTGATAGTCACCAAACGCCAGAACAGATATTCATTGTCAGCTTTCAAACAAAAAAACCGAATCAAACTGGGTCCATTCGCTTAGGAGCTCAAATGCCACAGACAGAAACTCAGATACACAGACACACATGTATAATTATACACAGACAGACACTTTAAACTTAACCAATAGGTAGGTACTGCACGTTTTTTTGCCTTTTTTGCTATTGCACATAGCAATAGCCGGCCTCATAGCAAAAAAAGTCAAATTAAAAACATCTGTACACTAAACCCCGAATTACGCATTTGTATGGATTTTAAAATATCACAAACAGAAATGCCAACAATAAAATTTACACTCGATTACACTTAGAAGTATGTCGACGCCATTATGAAAAGCTGTCGTCACTTCACTACCGCATTTGACACTTGAAGCGGTAGAGATTAAAAAGTGACGCAATTTCACGCAATTTTGACTTTCACTGTTGGGAGACCACACAGAACGTTTGACATTTTTTTTCAATTAAATGATTTACGCAGTTCAGTAGTTCGATATTGCTTGTCGTTTTAAATTCAATGCAATATCAATAATACAGATTGGCAGTTTTTATCAATGTGGGACGAATGCATGAACAATCTGATATAAAATAAAGAATTTGTTTACTTACTTTATTTTAGGTATTTTTAAACAAAAATTTAAAATAGTTCAAAATTTTTTTAAAAATGGTTGTGAGCTTTGCAACATTACTGCAAAGGTGGAGGACGACCTCTCCCTTTGAGCTGCCTTTTCTAAGATAGTCGAGAATAACAGAACGTGGCAGGTGTTGCTCACCTCTGCGAAAGCGTCATGACTCTCACACATACAATTAAAAGAAGGATTAGCAGCGTGTTCTGGAAGAATCCAACACGACATTCGTTACCTGCGGAGGGGTTGCCGGAAAACTGCTTTCAGTGCCTACTGCCAGCAACTTAATATTCCGGCAGTGATCAGGGGAACGCGGTCCGGTCGGCGTGCAGATGCACCAATACCGTCCTTAGCTATCATAGGAGACAAGATTTCCTGCAGATACGAAACACAATGGACGCCATGTTGTATAGTAGAATGCATCGATGGAAGTTTTAACGGTGCGAGACCCACACTCCACTGTCATTGCTTAGACGTTTCCCCCATTGAAAAAAAGAGCACCGATATCAGCACCTACTTTTTACTGACTTTAAAAAATGAGAAGTGTATCAATTCTACGCGTATTAATGATTTATTTATCCAGAGATATACAAAATGGTACCGATGTAGTCAACTGTGTTTCGATGGGGACTTCCCCGTTATAGTTTAGAGCGGGCATCATAGACTGATTATTATGATGATAATGAATTGAATGTGACACTTTGTGTAAAACTTTGACTATCGAGATATCGCTAGGCAACATAAATATGGATCTGCTTAGATTACGCGGATATTCTCGGGTGTGCTCGCTAATTTATTTTGATAGTAATAATAATGATCACAGAGCTAATTGTATCAACAGCTGATATAAACCTCGACAGACATCTTGCTTTTTACACAGTAGGTAATTGATGAGAAACACACAATTATCAATCATCATTATTCTGTAACCATAACACAAGTTCTAATTATGCTTACCTTGGGCTAGATAATAGGCGTGAGTATATGATTATTATTATTATTGTCACACACCCCCACATTATTTCAGATAATCAATGAATACTAAATTCTAAGTGCAATAAAATTGCAAATCCAAACATATATTCCTAATACAGTAAATCCGGTGCATTTGACTAAAATCACGATGGTCATTTACACCAACTTATGTTCCTTTCATCCAAACAATAGAGAAACGACAATTGCCTTCGGTACGTGTCAAATAGATGTCCTGGAGTTTTCGGTTCCACGGATAAAATACTATCAACGAAAGCAAAAGATCTCTAAAATTAACCTTACTGCTCACAACATAAGAGATAACAAAAATTTTGGTGACAGAAATATTGAGCTGTCATATCAACGTTACTATGGATGTTTGTATACAGAGGATCCCCTGTTTGAACAACAAATTAGTTCCATTATACGCTTATAAGGGAGGAAGTTAGTGACATTATCCTTGGGGTAGTCACAAATTTAATTAATGTTATGTTTATGGGCCTTTTCTTCATCTTATGCCATTAATTTTCTTACATTAAATGTGCAAAGTGTAACGTTTTCTATAAAATGGACCTCCTAGTTCTAATGCTCCAATGGTTTGACCTTTGAAAAAAGTTGCGAAAAAAGTGTTCAATAAAATCTGGCGCATGTATACTAATAAACAAGAAATCATAAAACAAAGAGAAGGCCTGTGCCCATCGGCACCTTTAAAACGATTTAAAAGGGATATACAGACATTGCAACAAAGGGGGTTGTAAACGTCCATTTTGCCCAAACAATAGACTCATTGGGTCCTACTGTTCTATTGCATTGTAAACTTCCGAAATGTAAAGACTAATGCTTGGACCTATTAGCGGCCTTTAGCAAAGCCGACTGATAGAGCCAACACAACTTTATCTTTGCCCGTGTTTTTGCATCGCAAAGGCTGGAAATTGCGTAAAAGATGATAATAAAAATGCTTCTTTTATTACAAGGTCGTTAAAAAAGGTAGGCTTGGGGAAATTTTTATTGCGCAAAAGATGTAATGGGATGGGAGAAATTGCGATAAAAAATAGAAGCTATAGTTTCAAATTCATTTACTTGCAATCTCAGCTTTTTAAGTCTAACAACCTTTTTTCAAAAAAAACAACTAATCTTGAGTTTTCACGTTGCGTACAATGTTATTTAAAACCGAACGACGAACCACCGAAAGACCTGACAATGGTTGTATAACTACATACTCGCAGTAAATCTAATTTCGTAGATCCCCATCTTATTTATTTTTGCAAGTAGGTATTCCTTTACGTAGATGTAACGATACGTTTGTTTTCATGCAAGTGTTTTGTTTCTAATACTTGATATTGCTTGTCACTAGGCTTTATTATTATGTATGTAGTAGCTTCTATCTTCCTTCTTCTTTTATTTGTTTACTAAAGTTAAAATTGAATTAGTACTCTTTCCTATAATTTCAGATAATATTCTCGTCCAAATCCTCAGTGCTTGAATACGAAAGTTTTGTTCGATATGGATCTGCTTAAAAAGTGTGTGTTCGACCGGCTGTAAAACGTGGTCGTTTACTAACAGCCTTCTGTGCAAGTTTGTACTCGCACAACGAGCTATGTTAGGCGTGAAATGATTATATCCGCAAAAGAACTAAAGTCACTGACATAGCTCACAAGATTAGCAAGTTGAAATGCCAGTGGGCAGGGCACATAGCACGCAGAACAGACGGCTGGGTCGTTAAAGTTCTAGATTAGCGACTGGGTACTTACCGGAAAGCGCAAAGTAGACGACCTAGTCAGGGTCGCGGGGAGCCGTTGGTTGCAAGCTGCGCGGAACCGTTCTTCCGATTTGTAAATCGTTGGGGGACGCCCTTGTTCAGCACTGGACATCATAGGCTGGTATGATGTTGATGATTTGCCTATGTCGCACTCTATACTTACTGCATACTTCAATATATAAGTATGTATTTATTTAAGTACGTAGTATGTAGCTATTTAAACCCGACACACCTTTACCTACTTCTTCCTATTTCAATACTAGCAGAACAGATTATTTAATTTTGACTTTAGAAATAATACCATCTACCTCTTTTAATTTGTCAGAGATTACTAGTGTGTTTCTTTAAAATGCGCGACTAATGTTGAACCACTAACTTCTACCAAAACAAATACTTTTTTAAAAATGCCTGTTTATTACTTTCTTATTTGTTTGTTTTCTTTGGCCTGAATACGTAAAAAAGATTGACATTAAAAATAAACATCAGAAAGAAAGGTCCAATTGTTCTATTTAGCAAATTACGAAGAAAGTACTGTTACAATATTCGCTTGACCCTGTTCTTTCCCTGGAGAAATTTCCGTTACTTTTATAGTTATACAACCTTCGTTACTCCAATATCTGTTAGGAGTAACATTTCTTTTGGTACACGTGTTTACGGACCTTTACGGTAAATGTGAAGGAGCTTTATGATGGATCCTTAAAATTTTATAACCGGCTACTTTCTTTCCGCTAGTCTAATTTCTATCTTTGTACTTGCCGACTGTGTTACGGTTAATATTTACTGAACAAAAGAAAATCGATGAAAGAACCGTAAGATATCGCGTGTCGTAGCGCGATTCTTGGTACAGGGTCAGAGATTTAATGGCCGCGCTAGTTTATTAGAATTGATTTTGATTATATATGTAAGGAAGCCTTTATGTTTATCCTTGCTGTTTTTCTCTGGTGGCAGCAAAGCAACTAACGCCTTAGTCGATGCAGGATGGCCCAATCCAAAATTTGTGATCTCGTGCTTCTCGGTGCTCTGGAAGGCACGTTAAGCCGTTGGTCCCGGTTGATACCACAACCGCTTTAACCTACCAACCTGCATTGGGCTAGCGTGGTAGTGCTATAGCCCAAACTCCTTACGTGTTTGTCCCATGTTGGAAGTTCCTAGGATATAGGACGTGTAGGTTGGAGATGACTCGATATCGAGCTGCCAAGCCCCTTTGAACTATAAATTATGGAATTTTGTTTGTCGATCGAGCCATCGAGCTGACAAAAACGTTGAGAAGGTTTATATGGGTACCTAAGTAACTACTTTTTAGGCGTACGAATATTTCGCTGTGTTTTTTATTTATTGCTGTAGCTACGATTATTTAATACTTATTAAACACAACTGCATATAGGTAATATATAGTATTTACTCTTTGATAGTTTTCATTTTTCTAAATATGTTTTTGTGCTATCCAAAAAATATACTTAGATGAAAAAAATGTTTCGCTCCTTTAACCTTTTTATTATTTTGATAATGAAACTACATAATCCTGGCGTCGAGTAAGCTTGAATTAGGCATGTCGATTCACTTTAAAAAATATCGTTCTCCGATTTGATTCAAATTGAACATACTAGAATCGATTCTTGTTTGAATCGAGCATTAGAAGATCGATTTTCGATTAATCGCGCCAATTTCCGACATGCCTTATATGATAAAGAACATTATTGATGACCGACTATTTGCCGTAAATACAAGAATTGGATAAAAGTATTATTAAATAAATACACATAATATCACGCCTATATTCCTTCGAAAGAATAGGCAGAGGTGGGGATCGACCCCAGATTTATTTGCACTTTTTTTTGCAGCATTGCAAACTGCAACGTAAACGAACATATCTCGATAAATCGGTTTCTAGCCAATCACTTGCTATTTTTTAAATTAAAATAATATGAATGCTATAATGTTTATTTCATTACTATAAATTTTTACATGAAATAATATTTATCCACTCTTAATTTTTGATAAATTAACTCACTTACACGAATAGATAGGTTAGGTTATGGAAAAATAAAATGTTTTATTTTTAACGCAATTAACGTCACCTTTGGAAGCGTTCATAAATATTATATTTACTTCATGATGCGTTCAAATTATTGACCAAGAACTACCAGTTGCTTCATGTCCGACAACAGCAAAAATTTTAAAAAGTTAATACCGCAGCCAGTTTAGGAATAGGGAGGTTAATGAATCGATTCATTGAATCGATGTAGGGGTCAATATCAATCTAAAAAATCGATTACATTACTCTAAATAACCGATTTTCCGATGAATCGATTTCAAATCGACATGCCTAGCTTGAATCCTTCAATATTAGGAGTACTTCTTAGGGTTCTTGAAGCTGCCTCGTTGCGGAAGTCTACTCTTAGGAAGGATCCTATCCTTACAGAAACAAGGCTGCTGCACACTCTTGTCTCTCTGTAAGTAGGTATGTAAGTACTTCGGCGTCTTTATGTAAAATTAGTGTACTCCCGCGGCTTCACTCGCGTGGAGGTTGGTTATATCCTTTCTTTGGATGTAAGTAATCTAGTTTCATGCCACATATGTATATTTTTTTCATTACATGGGCTACATAAGAATGTAATAAAACAAAAGAAAAGTATCTTGTACAGGGGTTTCCACTTTTTTACTTTCTTACAGAACCATTATGTAAACAAAAGATTTTCAGATCCAACCAATGATATTATAATAAACAAGAAGAATAGTTTATAATATCATTGGATCCAACTAATGAAATGCCATTAAGATGTTCTATGAAAAAACCTTTAAAACGTTTTCATGGAACAACCCTTTTCGCAATCCTTTCGCTAATTACGCATCACTAAAAAACCTCAATAAAATAAACATTAGCAAACAAAAATAACTGTATACAGGAAGACAAATGATCTAACGGCGCTTTAGAAACTTTATAACCAATCCACGCTAAAAGATGCGAACATCAAATACGCAATAAAGAAACTAAAAAACTAAAATCGCGCAAGGGTTGAATGTTCCGCGCAAAAACAATACGCCATAACATAACGCACGGCATAAGGAGCTTTTTTATTTACGTACTAAAGTTGAAAATTGTTTGAATGTAACTGACAAGTGCCGTAACTGTTCAGTGCAATTATTTACCCTTTTGCTTACCGTAACTAAGACCGTTTGTTCGAACTGTTTTCAAAGACATTCAAAAGGGACCGCTAAATAAGACAACAGAGAAAGAGTTGCATTTATCCGGAACAACCTTGGACAAACATAATTGTTTGTCACACCCATTGTACCGTTTGCGCGAAACTGCGTAACCATAAATTCTATTTTATCATTTTAAAGGGTTCGTCTTTGTTGCTGAAAGGGTAATTAGGACGTAAAAGTGAAATTCCCGTTGCTTTCTTTGGGATTTGCCATGCTCTATTATGGTTGGAAGGTTAAAGAGTTGCTTACTTTCACTGAGACAATTACTGATGTTACCATTGTATCAGGTTTCCCCAGAAAATGTTTAATAACTGTACCCATATGCACATCTTGATGTCATATAAATAAGATACCTAGATCAATCTGACATTGCAGTAGGTATGTTAGCTGTATTCAAAATAAAATATAATTTTGACGCTTTAGTGGTAGTTTTTATAACAGAAATCCTAATAACTAATATTCAATAAACAAAATGCAATTGAATCACTCTCAGGTCACGTGACAACGAACACAAATCTCAGTGTACGACGTCACTTGTCGTTAGCATCAGACGCTGTCAAAAGGAAATACATATATTTCTGTGTTTGGTAACAGATGACGGCACAGCGGTCAAGTGACATGTTTTGGCGTTTTGGAGCGAAATTTGGAACGGAATTTACGATACAATGATTTTTAAAACGTTAGTCGTGGTTAAATAATTATGATAATAACTGTTTCAGGCACAATATGAAATACTTTCACAAAATTTGTCAACTTCCCTATTAGTTATTAAATTGTTTTATCACATTGGGCTGACTGAAAGAGATCTTTAATAGAGATAAGTCCACCCTTGCTCACAAATTGTTACATAAAATTTACTGTATTATGTTTATGGTTTAATAAAGAATGTATATAAATAAACTTTAAACACTAAAAGTACCTACCTACTTCTACGTGTGTTCTACAAGAGCCGTATTATAGTTATTTATAGTTAATGATTAAGCAACGAAAGATAGTATCTATTTATTTGATTTTACAAGAATTGATTTGTCAAGAATTCTGTATAATCAAATTTTATTTACATTCAAATGTAAATTACAAGGTCCATTTTTTTCCAAAAATTTACGAAATTGAAAGTTTTTTTAGGAAAACTTACCTATAATTATCATTACACTGAATCACCTCTTATTGTCCGTCAGATGCACTGTAATGAGTGTTTAGAAACTATAACAGTATGTCACGCATATACATTGTTAACTGTCCTTGCCAGGGACCCCGCTAGGCTACAGTTAACACAATTCATCTCCAATAATGACTTTGGTGACGTTTTCTTTCAATTCTTTATTCCCAGCCAAAATAAGGCACGCTTATACCCCATTGTCCTACCTCTCCACGGTTTAACACCGCAGTCTGTCACAATTTCGGTTTCCATTTCCTGGAATGTGTTTAGAATATTTTGTAGTCTGTTTCAAGGTTCGTTACACAAACTTGACGCTCACGCACGTCAACAGTTAACATTTTTAGGGTTGGATGCCAAAATGGCAAAAACGGAATATCCTTATTTATAGATTTCATAATGTCTGTCTTCAGCCGGTTGATCCTTGAAATTTACGGCGAAAAAACATGTAGGTAAATTGGTAACCCAAAATCAGATTGTGAAAATTCAATAATTAATTTTTTAAAATGGCAAATTCTCTTAAAAATAAAATAAGTTGAATTTTGTATTTTAATTAAGAGTTTATTAGGGTTTATCAAGCAAAGCATCATTTAAAAGGGTGCTTAATAAAATTATTTATGATGTTCTTATTAATATCACAATATAAGTAAATGTTGAGCCATGAAAACAAGGAGTAAGTATTAAATTTGTCTTTTTTTCAAAGTAGACTTTGTTAAAAAGTCTACAGACCCAGTAGCATGGCTTGAACGCATGCTTGACTGTTTTTTTCTAGCACTCCTTAATGGGAACCAATAAATATTTCAAAACTGGAGCAAATTATTGGAACAAACTTCCATGGTAGTCGATAACTGTTGTTACTTTCAACGGAATATTTGCTTTTATTTTTAACACTGCACTTTTTGTTTCTAGACCAATAAACAGTTTCGCTTTTAAGTATAAAAGAGGGCAGGCACGCGATGAGTCATTTTGCGACAAAAAATATAGTATAGGTACAGCTAAATAGCTGCACCTTCACAAAATAACGCAAAATGTTCATTTAAAATCCTATACATTGTCATTTGTTTTAAAAACCCTCATTTTAAGCGTTTCTTAAAATAATGTTGAACACAAATAGGTATGTTTAGTAGCAGGTCTCTGATTGATAAGGCTCTTTTGATGCTAATAATTATTACATACGTGTATTAGGTAGGTGTCTATTTATTATTATTTTTATTTTCTATGACATACATTTAAACTGCCGCTAGATGGACAGACAACCTGGTCAGGGTTGCGGGGAGCAGCTGATGAGTGTAGGCTGTAAAGAGCCGTTCCGTTTAGAAATCGATGTAGTATCCTTTGTTCAGCAGTTAGAATAAGCTGAAATGATTACAGATATTAGAACACTTCTAAAACATTACTAGAAAAACCCAATTAAAATTCCGATGGCATATCATGTAGATTAAATTATACCACATGCCACCATAGAGAGCTCTTGTAAAAGCTAAGTGTTTTAACAGATCCTAATATGTTACATATGTGACACATGCACATACTTCGCGTATCTCGGTAGCCAGCGAAATCTGTGTCAAAAATTATCTCACTGAAAAAAAAATCAATTTAAATCCGAGAACACACGCGTGACGTGGTAAAAAATTACAAACATATGTGACGGCCTGTAACCTGACTCTATCGACTGTTCGACTACTCTGGTAAGCCTCGGTATTGATTGTAGCGACAAAATTCAGCGAAATGTCAAGCTTGAGATGATCCCGTTGGATGCAAACAACTCGTGAAATTGGGTCGGCAAAAAATGGAATTTATAACTTACACCGTTTCTAATGAAGCGTTTTGTACAAATCGTTTTTAATAAAAATAGCGGCATCTTTCCGAGTCAATTAATTAATTGCAGTGAGAATTGCTATTTGCATGTGAGAAAAATAAATTTTAAATAAAATTTCTACATTTAGGAAAGTATTCAGACTAAACATAATCATCTCCGCGGCCTTTCACAAGCCGGCTGAAATTTATTTAAAATATTTATCATTGTTAAAATACAATGGGCCTCAAAAGAAGGCTCAATGTCACCCAAAGGGCAATGGAGAGGGCTATGCTTGGGGTTTACCTGCTTGATCGAATAAGAAATGATGAGATCCGCAGGAGAACTAAGGTCACTGGCGAGCCTCAAGTAGCAGTGGGTAGGCCACATTGCAAGGACTGACGCCCTACAAGGTGAACCAACGATTTAGTGAGAGTTGCGGGAAGTCGATCGATGCGGACAGACCAGGACCGAATCTTTGGGGGAGGCCTATGCCCAGCAGTGGGCGTCTCTCGGCTGAAATGAAGGTGATGATGATGTTAAAATAAAATATCGAAAATATTTTATTTATTGTATTAATTTAAAATGATTCATAAAAAACCAATTGTGCCTGTAATCGTTGGCTTGACAGGTTAAAAGTATATCAGGTAAATGTCAAATAATTTGATATTTCTAACAGTCTTCTTATCGCTAAAGAGATGCATATAATTGAATTAATGCTTTGAAGAATGACCAGGTTCGATAACATGCTTATTACCACATGAAATATGTTTGCTATTGGTTCAAGACTCATCGAGCTATTAAAACGATATGATTCCAATTAAATTTGTTGACTAAAGGCAATTATTTTTTTAAAGCGTGCCAAAATAATTTATGATTTTATGGTTCGAGATACTTATTAAAATAAAGTTTGAATATACACATGGCTACATTAAGTATCTACTATATTCATGTTTGTTTAATGAATGAGTTTTTTTTCATGTTTAAATATTTTAGCCATAAATAATTTGGGATTTGAATATGAATTTGAACTTGTATGTTCTATTCAAAGGCATTGTGAGCAATCGTATTCGTGTGAATTTCCATTCAGAGATATTGATAAAATATCGTACGTTTTGGCAGCTTGAAATGAGGAGAAAATACAAGAATGTGACTAAGACATATGGATAGACTGTGAATTGCGATATGGATAAGAAATGAGTATTTTAGAGTGAGATAGAGACTGTGTGTGGGATATCGAATGATAAAGGAGAACTAAGAACCATGATAAGAGAAAAAGAAAAATCAATGATCCTAAATAAAATTTACGTGGTATTATTACTACAATTATTATATTTATTTTAAGTGTGGACAGCTTACAGTAATACTTAGATAAGAACTAAAATTTAATAATTTAAGTCTCTTAAATGTATTGCATTCGATTTAGTTTTGTTGAAATTTAAATTCGATCGCCTACAATAACTTCTGCATTAAGTTGTCATTCTCTTGTTAAAAATGTTATCTCTCTTCTATACAACCTACAGGAACCGGAATCGGAATACAATGACACTAAGAAAGTGGGAGCAAAAGGGAAAGCATAATGCTACTTTTTAATTTTTTTTAATGAAATAAATACTTTTTAATCATGACCGGAATTTTTACAATATGTTGTGTTCTACCCATGAATATGAATTACAACTTTTTCTATGAGACCAAATGTGAAGTCACGAAAAAAAAATCAGCTGTTCCATACATTTTTTTTGTTAATTTACAATTGGTCTCGTAGTATAAATTGTTCATATTCATAGGTAGAAAACACTGTGAAAATTTCGCCTATCCTTTATAAGTAACGCAGTATAAGAAGTAAAACAAAAATTTTTATAATTTATTATAAAATACAAGACAGTTCAGGGTTTATGTCATGAATCAATGTAATACGATCGGTGGGCGGATGGTTGTTCATCAGAGACCAGGGTCTGTTTTGTTATCAGCTGCTGCCGCCCCACAGTTTGTGATGGATACTGTATAATATTACTGTTTTTTACCAATATTACTGTGCCACTCATGTATTTTTTTAATTGAATCATGACATCTATGAGAATTTAGCACCAGGGCCGTTGTTAACAACTTTTAAAGCACAGGCAATACCTATAAAGATTTTTTAAGTTTTTCAATACAAAAAGTTATTTATTTATTTAATTATCGGAGTTTGCCTCGGCCGCATAAGTGTACCTAATTCGTGATCTGGGTGTATATATTGATTTATATTGATTTATTATTTTATTATATTGATTTCTCTTTGTCATTTAGGCAGTATTATATTGTTAGCAAACCTCACAAGTTGTTAGGATTCGTTATTCGTGTTACTAAGCCATTCAAAAATGAAAGATCGTGAATTGTGCTTGATACAGTTCGCTTGTTCGCAGTATCTTAGAGTATTGCTCATCTATTTATTTGGTTTCCTTTACCAGACGCATAGCGATCCTATTGAAGCTACTAAATCATAGGCTTTTAAGGGTTCTTAGTTAGAAGCTAGGCTTAAAACGTGAACTCATTGATTACTAAGGAAGACTGGAGAGATTTGGGCTTTGATCGGACTAGAACGATTAGCGACTTAGTCACCCTTCACAAAATAGTCAATGGAATATTTAATGCTTCGATTCTTGACAAAATTAAATTTAGAATTTCGCAACGTAGGTAAGTACTGTTCGCCGCCAGCAATTGTTTGAGATACAGTTATCGACCAACACTGTCTTAAAAAACAATCCCATTAAAAGAATGGGTAAATGTTTTAATGAAATATGTTGGGACAGTGGTATATTTTACGATAGCCTCCCGTCTTTCAAAGTAGGTATATTAATAAAAAAACTTATATAAAGTAGTTAGGTATTCTTCTTTATTTTTGTTTAATCTACGCTCAATGTCTGTCAAAATTATGTGTACAGTAGTCATAGGAATTCAGATTTTTTAATGTTATTTTATAAAGAAAAATATGTGTTTGAGTCATATGTTTTCTGTACCTATAAAATAAATAAATAAATAATGTTCACACATATGTTTCAAGGAGAATACATAAAACAATTGAGTACAACAGCACTGCTTGAACTTCTAAAATCTTTTAATAGACCGTGACGTAATTGAACAAAAATCACATACGTTACACACTGAATAACCACATATCTTAAGATATTACGTTTTCCGTTGCATGATATATCTAATCTATACGTTTCCTAAAATTGCCAACATTCCGTTTATAGGTGACGGTGTTAAACTGTAAGTACAGTCATCGATAAGCTAAAACTTCGTGAAGAAATTATCGTAAAAAAATAAAAATAGCTCAATCGTATGCACCCCTGCGTTCTCAAGTGAGTGAGTACATTATAAAGCGAACACCTTTCTTGTGAACATTTTCACTCTTTTATCTCACACTCAAATGAGTGAACGTGACGCAGTAAAAATATAGTAAAATTTACCAAAAACAGCTAACGCGAAGCTTAGCGCTTTATTGTAATTCAGAATTTTAGATTAATAGATCATAAGATTTTAGAAATAAAACTAAATTAATTTACCCTGAGCTGTTACCTAAAAAGTAGAACATTACCTACTGTCTATTATTACTGCAAACTTTTATAATTTATCTCTAATATTTCTTATTATAAATTGATACCTTTAAAATATCATTAATAACTTTAAAAACTTGGACGTGGCGTGACTGTTAAAGCCATATTGTAGTACTTACCTATGTAAAATAAAATGTATTTAGTTGAGAGTTCCAACAAAATTTTCAAAACTCATTCAGCTGCTTTTCAGCGTTCAGCTGTAAGCTGTAAGCGCTATGTGGTTAAAAACTAAGGTTCTTGTAAAGCACCCAGCGTAAGTAGTCTTATCTAACTCATAAGTGAGGTCACACAAGATAAATGTAACAGCGAGATGTCTCTCGACATGTGTTACTTTTCGGGAATTTTAAGTTATTTCTGGTTCCTTGAAGCTACTTGGAGTGGCTCAATTTTTTACTTCAGAAGGGTTCGTGGATTAATCTTTCAACACGTGTTCTGATTATGACTACTTAATATTGTTTTTCTGCGCTGTATTGGTAAGACTTAATAATGCCACTTTCTCTTTTGTAGTGTATTATGTAAAACTTATTTTTATGTTATTCATTACAATAACTATTATATTAGAGTATCTATAAACTATAAACACAAGCTACGATAGCTAACAGAAGCTACCTATTTACTTTGTAATGTTTTAAGCTAGTAGGACGTAAGACTTTTTAAATACCGTTACCGTTTTAAGTATCATTTTAAGTATTATTGTCTTTAGTAATCAAAGAGATATTGATCAACTTAACGTCAGTGTATTGAGATTATAGTCAGTTTAATAACAAGCTAATCAACTAGCTAACCGCAAAACATTTTAAAGCCATTTATCTATAACTACAAAATGCACTTTCCCCGTGCACTCTTCATCGTGTCATCGGGATACTCGAGCAAATGCATTTTATATGCTGCCACTGCCGTTATCACAACCAATAGAATTCATCTGTCCCCCGATAGAAGTATTAACAAAGTGCATCATAAAAACCCTAGCGAAGGGTTAGGAGACGGAAACTGACGTTCCGCGAATTTGTAAAACTATAAATTTTGACTTGGAGTAAAATCGTAAAACGTCAATCATGTGAACACTGTACTTTTAGGAAACTTTATTTATAAAGTACCTATGCAAAACACTAATGCTCTTAACATTCGGTATTAAAGTCGAAAATCTTCAAATCAACAGCAAATCCCAATTACAGAAATTAAAGGGTAGCGTAGTGACAAAACGTGTTTACGTAAATCTTAACCATAAAACGTTTTATTTCTTTGAAGAAAAAACACTAAACTCATTGTTGTATTTGGTGATAAAACCGTTTTTAAATCAATTTCAGTCACAATAAACATTTTCAGGGTAGCCCCGTAATAAAAACAGTAGGTAGGTCAAATCTCAGAGCAATAAAACTTCACATCTGCCTAAATAATACTTTTTGACATTATAGTATTTAAACGTGCATTTTTTAAAAACATTTTTAAATTCATACTAATATATCATAACTTAAATTAAATTAAATAAAAGATAAATATCTGTAGGTGGAGCTCGGTGGCTGTTTTTGAGCGCTCTGGTTACGTTACCAAAAGAAAGCAATTTTTGCCATGGTTGATCCCGGGATGGGTCAATCAAAATTTGTAATCTCGAGCTCCTCCGTGCTTTGGAAGGCACGTGAAGCCATTGGTCCCGGTTGTTACTGCAACTGCTTTAACCCACCAACCCTCATCGGGCCAGCGTGGTGGTGTGATATCACAAACTCCTCATGTGTTTCTCTCGTGCCCAAAAGTAGGTCGTGTATAGACTGATAATGAAGACGATGATGATCTGCAGGTGACAAGTTCCAACTAGGAAAATTTATATTTTTTTGAAATCAAAATTGTTAAAAAAGCGTACGACATGCCTGATTTAAGCGGTTAACATAGCTCATAGGCGCTCATAGCACCTCAGGCTCTACTGATGCGTTACCGGCCTTTAAAAATTCCAGGTACATTGTTATTTTTACAACATAGAAAACGAGTTTTGCTACTCCCGACATACAGGTTTCTCAGTAAGCTCTGAAATGAAAAATTAAATAAATTTTATTCAATGCTTGAAAAAATTATAGATACGGAATAATAGTCGGTGGTATAGACATTATTCAACGAATAATTAATTTAAAAAACAATAATTAATTTGCAATAAAATCTATGTTACACTGAAGTAGCTAGCCAGTTCCGTTCCGTTTATGTCAAGCTATTGGTCTAGCGCTGGATTTTGAATGACATCTGTGAGCCTTGACATAAGGATGCTAAACAAGTCAGCGACTTTACTCAACGCAGGAACATATTACTACAACGTTGCGTTAGTGTGGCCTGTTATTGCCACTTAATATGACACTTATGTCATTTTAGACATGAAAATTTTAGTAAAGTTTGATTATCAACAGATTTTTGTACAAATACTCAACTCTGAAACTAACCGAAAAGGACTAGCTAGAAATATCGCTCCTTTGTTGTCAAAAGCTAAAAAATCATTGCGTGCGACAAACATCTCCGATAGCTATTACGAATCAACAAACGATAATCACAGCGGATTCCGAGTAGGTGCCATAGAAAAAGCGAGTGTTTCCAAAAGACCAATGATTTTTAATGGTCTTATTTATTAAACAAAAGGGGATATACGAGCGACTTATTGTTATACCTTTGTTTACATTGTTTGCGTTAATGTGTCCACCGTAATGGTCGTGTGTTTGTTTGGTGCAAATAGTGATTTGGTGCATTTAACGCTCGCTATGGACGAGCCTTTTCGGCACGCACCCCGCTGTTGCTTGGACAGTTTTTACATAAAATTAATTTCTGTCTGTCTTTGATGTTCACTGTTAGCGTAACTGAGTGAAAAATGGCTTAAATAGACATTTTTTGTTAATCAAATCGCAAAGGGAGACCCCTTTGCGATATGAAAATCAGATAAACATATTATAAGTAAGTATTCCACACAATGCGTTTTCATGGAAAATTTAACTAATATATTTGCCATAAAAAAAATAGATTACCCTGACATATTTTAATTACTTAAACTTAGAGAAACTTCTAACCATAAAATCTCATTGTAGTATTTGTAAAATCACCTTAAATAAAAAAAAAAATATATATCTCTACATAATTAAATATTTTTTTAAATTTTATTGAATTCAGTTGCTTGAATCATATTTAGGACATTAAAATAAATAACAGTAAGGTAAATTGTTATGTAATTTATTACTTACCACTTCACGACATCAATTTAAATAAGAAATTAAAGTTCTGGGTACGGGGGTGGGGGTAATGGGCGAGTAATGGGATACGGGATTGATAGTGAGGCTCAACCTCAGATCATAGAAAGAAAGGCTCAACAATCATACGATCAAAACTTAAATGGTTAACGCTGTAGCAAAAAATTAAAAGTCCAAATCAGGTGTCACAAAGTTGTCTATCGCCTAATTATTTTTAGTCTTAATAGACACTAAATAGTTCGGGAAAATATAAATATAATTTGATAATTTTCGTTGATTCAAAAGTCTAAATTAAATGACAAAAATTAAATTTTTGTGGTAACTTGGTGTGTCTTGCTGATTGTACAAACAAAAATTACAATTCATTAAGTTTATATTGCTGACCGTAATAAACTAATTTGTTTAAAGACACATGGGTAATTGGGTAGCTATTGTTGGTATACCATCTAACCTAATATTCACATCGTTGATTGAATAAGTTTCAATATTATAAATTGTAAGTAGGTACTCGTTGGCCTTTTCATTTGTTGCTATTATGACATTGATTACATTATAATTGTAGGAACTTATTACCAATCCCGTATACTTGTAACTTATATTTGAGAAAGTATACATTATTTGCACAACAACAACTAGTACAAGTTGTTGTTGTTGTGCGAATAATACCTATTTACTGCAAGTACCTATACTTGTAGCACATTAACCCGTCAATTATCAGATTCCAGACACAATTGATTTTGAAAGTTGTCATAACCCTTATGAGGGATAATGCCGCTTTACAGAATAAGCTGCATTTTTTACCTAAGTCGTAACATCTATTACTTAGTATAGATGCTACCATTATAGCCACACGCCACAAAATAGCAAGAAAATTGAAAGTCTGTGTTTCAGATGATTCTTGGTAAACTTGGTCTGAAACCGAGTCGAATAAACTGTTGATTGTTAACATTTTTTGCCAATGCAAAATAATGGTCGAGCTTTGTTCTGTAATAAAAGGCCTTTTGCGCAGAAAAACCAAAGAAAAACATACAAATGCATGTACTAAAAATCACCAAAAGTTTTTAAAAATTTGTATACAGAGGAACAAAATATCATACAAATTATAGGGCAAGGTTTTTAATAAAGTTCGAAGGTATTAAGGGCCCAAAGAATTAAATACTTAGATCGAACAAGGATTGGTAAGATACATATCATAATATTATGATATGTATAAAATTATGTGTTATAGCAAAAATTGACCTAATTTTTACACCATAGAATTTATTTTATACACAGCTTACGGTCTAATAAAAAAGGTAAGCATAGCATATAGGTAGATGCTCGGGTAGGTACTACTCACGTGGTGTCTACCATCAGCTGTGATCCTAGCTAAGGTGGTGAAGGTGCATCCCCAGTCGGTCGCAAAAAAAAACATACAGACGAATTGATAACCTCCTCCTTTTTTTGAAGTCGATTAAAAATATACCACAATACCCAACCCCTCTAAAGACCTTCCTACATATTTTAGACTACAAGTTTTTGATTATGTGTGTGAAGCAGGTCCATATGGTATAAAAAGTTAAAAATTACAAGTGAAAGGCTAATGCACAACTAAAGAAAATCTAAATGCTTTTCTTGTGTTTGGTTGAATAGTTTACAACTATATTCCCAAGGCACTTGTCAGTTGACATCTGAAAGAACCTACCTATTCGATTATTTTCCTAATTTCAGAAGGATTACTCGAAACCAGAAATGCATATTTCAACAGTCTGAAGTAGTTTTGTGACAAAAACTCTGAACGTCGTCGTAAACTGTTCATTAAAAAAACGGTTACACAAATCGAGCTTTTAGTAAGAAGTCGGCAATTATAATGACCTTCCGAAAATATTGTCCCACAGTTATTATCCGTAAAGAATTCTTATATTTTTGTATTATATTATTTTGTTCATTATTTTTAAATTGTTTTACAGCCCTGGCGCGTGGATGGAGCACGCCACGTACAATCCACTTTGCGAGTTGCACAAATAGGTTCATTTTTAAAGTACTTTAGGCCTTTTTAGAAGTGTATAGAGCTTAAAATTCTGTGAAAAAACTCGAAGTGGTATTGTTTTCACTTACACAATATACGTAACGGCCGACAGTGTTGTAAAACAATGGTTTTCTTAATGTTTTTGAGTGACATTGAAACTATATTATGCCTTATTTTATGTTTGAATAAGTGAAAAAAGTGGGACTTAATGTAACGGGTGCGATTGAATACGACAGTAAAATTTAATGTCTAATGTTGAAACACTCAATAATTTATTGAATTTATAAAGCTCATTTTTATTTTTCAAGCAATATGTCTATTCAACTGTATTAGAAAAGGTTCGGGTGCTATTAGTAATACCACAATGAAATGTCTGTACCTAAAGCAAAAATACTCAACAATTTAATAATAAATCTCATTTTTGTTTTTATATTATTGCAATATACAGGGTGGTGCCGTCAATACGACAATAAATTTAACCATGGGCTATCTATAGTTAATAGAAATGGTTTGCCACTTTCAAAAACATCTTATTCGTTTGATAATTTTATGACATTTCTATAAAATGATGCATCCAATGTTATATTATTTCATACAAATGTCATGAAATTATCAAATGAATAAGAGGTTTTCGAAAGTGGCAAACGATTTCTATGAACTAATATAGCCCATGATTCAATTTATTGTCGTATTGACGGCACCACCCTGTATATTAATATGTAAGCGTATATTGTTTTATAAAGTAAAGTATTTATATTTCGTATGTATCAGCGAGGATAGGAAACACAGAGAACTGTTTCACGGCTAAAATAACCTCTATTATGTGACAGTTACATAAACTACTATTAAAGTAATATCTAAGATAAATTTACTGTAAGAAGCTTACATTTCAGTTCCGCTACCTATTTTGAAATGGATTATAAGATGGTTGTCTGGTAGAGGTCGTTTCTAGCGATAAGACCGAAGTTAGCTCAGATAAGTAATTTTCCATCAGCCTCAAGAATTATTCACTGGTTTCTCACGTCAAATTATCGCAAAAATTATATAATTTATCAACATAAAATAAATATTTGGCAAGACGATGAGTTGAGTGACTTGTGTGAAAACGTGGGAATTTTGTAATAAGATTAAAAAATAAGTACTTGATTTGTCAATTGGATTTTATTTTATTCTTAGTATCAAAAGGACTATTTATGGTTGGTTATTTTATTTATCATTTCAGTAATAATGGTAAGATGGAGCGAACTTTTGTATTAAATAAATCAGACATAATAAAACAAGTAATAATAATTATTTATTGACATGATTAATAATGATATTATTAAAAAGGGTACTTTAAGCTCTAAGAATATTGAGATGATAAGAATGCCTGAACACGTTAAAATTTTAAAATGTTTTTTTTTTATGTTTATTTACGAGTATTACGACTATTAACCCTGTGTTTATTGTGATTGTGCATTGTCAGACAGTTTGAAAATAACGATAATACTTTTGACATTGCGTAGGTACCTAGTTTCAATACTCAATCATTTATTGCAACCATAATGTAGTAGATTGGTGTTACACATAATTATATAGATCAGATTATGGACACTGTCGGGCATCGCAATGGGTAGAGGAGAGGACGACGTCTTACTCATTTAACAATTACCAATTATTTAAACTTATTTATGTGGTGTACCCATGCATTTGTGTATAACAGTTTTAGTATAACAGTGTATAACAGTTAGTAGTTTGTTGGTACGTTGATATACCTTGTCTTCTAATTTTTTTTCCGGGTGACACTGCACTGCTAAAAGTTGTAATTTTTTAACTACAAACATTGTAATTTAATATTTGAAAGGACTGACTACACGAGTTTGTTGCCGGACTCAGTGGTTCGACTTTTTGAACCGGTGTAAATTAAGACACGACAGACAGACCGACACTATGACGTTGTTAGTTAATGCATTTTTGTGATAGTTATAAAAATGTGTTTTTTGGCGATTTTAATGTGCTTCTTTGTGGCCTATTTTAATAAAACATTTTTTCTTTCTTGCTTATAACTTGCTTTTATTCCAGTAAGTATTTAACAATTTGAAACGCAATAAAAGCTTATGTTATATTACAGACCTTTTTTGCATAAGTATCAATATCAGTGGCAGTGTTTACATTACAAACACGTAGAAATTTTTCACTTTATTTTTCCCTCAAAACCCCATAGAATCAAATAAACTTGTTTAATATGACAAAGTTGTGAAGCTTGTTTAAGTGTTTACGCCTGCGTATAAACATGCTACCGAGACCTGGGAACTGAACTATGAAGCCGTTATCAGTCAAGTGGATTGACCTGCCGTAGAATGGAGGCCAAATAATCACCACAGTCGACAGATCATTCTGATATAATATCGTGAGAATTTTAAAAGGCATTAGGAAAGGCTCTTCCTTTTTTTTGGTTCATTCTGCCTGTAATGGGAAGGCAAAGGGAACTAATGTCCATGGAAAATTTCTGCGCCCACGAGAATTCGGACCAGGTGGTATCAACCACTAGACCACATGGGTGGTTTTTATCTACATCACACGTAGTTTTTTTCTCACAATTATAGGCAAACATTTGACCACAATCACACCTGATGTTAAGTAATGACATGGCCTACTATGATATATGTTTATTAAAAGGTGCCTATTCTTTCTAGCCTTGAAGATCTCCAAAAGAGAGCTGGTGGAATCAATTCGTATTCCCTCGCACACTCTGCGAAGTGTAATCTATAGAAAACCAACAAACGTGCAACTTTACGGCGATGCTCGAGATCTTGGAGCTATACTCACAAAGAGTAAGAGAGAGTGGGGTAATTTTGAACGAGGTCGTGATTACATACAATAAAAGGAGAGGAGTTGATAATCTCTTTCTGTTGTCTAAGAGGAAGATCCATGTTCAATACCACTTAAGGGTACAAAATGGCAGCAGCTTCGCAGACAGCAAAAAGAGTTTATCAACCACCCTTGTCATGCGTTTGAAATATGGCCGCATTTGGGGATGACCCTATTTTACCCTACGCATTGAAATAAGGCAAACGTAGTCTAAGCTGGTCTCACTGCTGGCTTTCCTACATGGAAGGAACATATGAAAAGTCTTTACATATTAAAATATATTTTAGATCTCATTAATTGGAAGCGTAAAGCTTCATTAGTCCAACTTTTTAAATATTGTATTATATTATATTGTATATATCTTAAGCATAACAAAACAAAGCGACTTTCGCTATGGTCGAGCCCGGGATGGGTCCATAAAAATTTGTTATCTCGAGCTCCTCCGAGCTTCGGGAGGCACGGTAAGCCGTTGGTCCCGGTTGTTACTGCAACCGTTTTAACCCACCAACCCGCAATAGGCCAGCGTGGTGGTGTTACGGCTCAAACTCCTCATGTATTTCTCCCATGTAGGAAGACCTGTGCCCAGCAGTGGGACGCATGTAGTTTAGTGGGATATATTCTATCTTTTACAGCAGAACAAATACATAATTATGTTTTTTTTTCTGTCGCTAAAATTTCAAATCATAACAATAGATTTCCTATTGCGTAATAGCGGCGCGTTGGCGGGCTAGTAAGGATCTAAAGGCTAGCACTAAAACAAACCATTTGTAGAGTCGAAAATGATAGTGTTCGTAAATTGAGGTTGCAGTCTCCAAGGAATACCATCTGGTCAGGACAGCCATATTTTTATTTGTCTCCCTAAAGTATAAAAAAACTGAGAAATTATTGAAGTTCTTTAGTTACTTAGTAATCATAGTTTCATATTTATATAAGTAACTCTTAGCATTGACTTCACACCACGTAGAAATAAAGTGATACGACATCGCTATCTATTTAATAGGTACAAGTTCTGTAAAAGTACTGTGGGAAAGTGTGATATTTACTTACATTAGACGTCAATTTTGACAGCTACTACTTGAACAGATAAATACCTAATCCTTCTAACTGATGGCACCTGTCAGTAGACATTTCTTTGATGTTTACTTAAAATTAAATTTCGATAGCTCTTCTAACAAGTCTGCTCTATATTTCAATGTTTGTATTATGATAGCTTTGCTGTTGAATTAGGTTAGTCTTGAGATTTTATTCTTAAAAATTGGCAATAACAAAAATATAACAATTTGCCTACCTACATTTTCTTTATTACATACTAAAGTAATATGCATGCATGCATCCCAGCATGTTTTTTAAAAGAGAAAACTGTTGGATTCTATAAAAATGATAAAAAGTTTTTATAACCCAGGAACCTTCCCCACAACAGCCTAAGAAAGATTTATCACAGTTTGATCAATTGTTTCTGAGCGCATAAGGGACAAAGATACACGCATTGCCTTTTTTTTGGTCGATTTTATATGTAACGTTACTAAACTTTGTTTTTAATATTGTACGACCGGCTGGTGGCGACTTCGTCAAATCAATCAGAGGTCATTTTGAGTCCGGCCAGGTCTGATGATTACTAACATTTTTACATTAATTATGATTATTCGTTTCTTTATTTACAAACTTTCATTAATATTTTAAAAAAGAAAAAAAAATATGCACAATCTTGGGGAGATTGTGCATATTTTTTTTTTATTACAGATGTTGACTTAAAATGGCGATATCAACAATGATTTTTCTGTTCGGCAGATTACTCAATCAAAAAGCTATTTGAAGCTGAATGACTGCAACAAAAAAAAACTACCAAAACTTCAGAAATAATGAAATACAAAACAAGAAGCTACCATAAAGTTTGTTTCGATTCCGTGAAGTAAACGAAAAATAGGAAAATATATGGTAGCTCTACTTATTTCAAACAGGAGACCTTTTGACGGACACGCGTCATTCGTGACGGCATGGCATCGACAACGACAGAACAGATGCCACAGTATGATGTTAGTGATAAAGCTATCGACTCTTATCGACACTATCGCCACCCGCTGCGACGAGGCCCCTTATTTAGTGCACTTTCGAAATGATTTCCCGTCGATTTCGTATCTTATCTCGCTCATAGGAGTAACGGTGACAAATAAAATAAATTCAAAAAATTCAATCTTTGTAATTTTTCGGTTTCCGTCATGCTCTAGTTAAGATCATATCTATCACCGACCACGCATGTTGTGCCAGCAGCGTAGTACTACCATTATTTCCCAAAACTCCTTCTGAGTTTCTCCCATATAGGAAGGTCTGTGCCCAGCAGTGGGAGGTATTGGCTGGTGATGATGATAGTGGTATCTATCAACATTTTTTGTCAGTTTATTTGTTAATAGTCGAAGATGGTCTCTGCTTTACTTCACTCTTATGTACTGTATTCAGTGTACACTGATTTTATAAAAGAATGGGTAGGTGTGAAAAGGGATCTTATTGGTTGGCAAGTTTCAGGCGGCAAGAGCAGTGTGTTCATGCTGCCCTATCTGTCTTTGCGTTTTAGCTCTTCCTACCGCGTCACATCAGGTGGCATGAAAAATATCTACACTTTAAAATAAACATTAAGTAGTGGTAGGTGGAAAACATTGATGTATCAGTTTAAGCAGATAGTTAAGTTATAAAACGTAAAACATTTTATCTCGAATTCTTCGCATATTGAAGTATGGTAATCTGACCTTTCAGTTTTATTTAACCTATAAACCTGAAAGAAAAATGGCTGGCGGCTACCAAAACTCATCCACCGGTGCGAAATTGTATTATCTCTCCCCAGTCGAACAACTCCGCTTTCGATATAAACCAATCTGCGAGGAGATTCTAGATGAAATTCCAGTTTCAACTTTCAATGAAGCCAAACTAAACTTTATTTCAAACGAATTTAAACTTATTTTCCCGTGCTTCGGTCTCCACAGCTCTACCTAGCGGCATGTCTTAAGCAGGCAAGGAAGATTCGAACGTTGTGCTATAGTCAGAAGGTTGAATTTATTAAGGTACTCCACTTTAACAGAAAGGTAGTTATCAACGGTTACCTTTGAAGTGGCGCTTCTGCATGCAAATTCGTGGGGGATGAAAATTGGCAGTGCTCCCCTCAAACTTTGTCGATGGATTTTTTCATCGCAATGAATATATAAACAGTATTTAATTATTTTTTTAAGCTATTGCACGCTAAAATAGGTATTAAGTACAAAATAAGATACACTGATATATTTTTTAAAGATTTTTAAGATATCGCGTCAACTTTATGATTCGCGATTAAAAAACAATGAACATAAACTTCAGATTTTAGGCCATAGCTTCAATTTTGTTATGGAGAAAAATATTGTCTATACTTCCAATTTACGTACACCATAATTCACATCAAGTTAATGTTAATGATTGTATTTTGGTGTTTGATAAAAATATTGTATAATGAAAAATGCATTTACGATTTTTTTTTTATATAGCCTTAGGCTCATTCGTGTCCTTTTAAACTTTTTAATTATTTCTAGTTTAAAGATGAAGGTTTGCCAGTTTAATATTCTTTTTTAATTAGGCTAGGCTATACAGATCAAAATTTTAACGTTAATAAGAAAAAGTAAAAGCACTTTAAATTATCGAGTCAATTTAAAATATTAGAATCCATTTCTATACATAATATGTTTGTTTCAATAGCTCTACAAAGAGTCTACCTAAATTTAGTTTGAAGCGCTCTCTATGTAGAGTTAAAGGAACAAACATGAGCAGAGAGATTTGTTCTGTTGTAAAGCAGGTAGAAGCAAAGTACTGGGAATGTATTTTAATTGCTAACGGAAAATGAAGATGGCACTAATATGCCAGTCCAACATTAATTATGTTCATTTTTCGGATCCCTAGTAAACAGTGGACGAGATTTGAAAATACTTGTATTTTTGTATTATTTCTATTCGTAATTATTTTCAAAACAGTAAAAGTAATGCCAAAATTTTAACAGACTGAATGTACTAACGTGATTAGTGACACCTAGCGGAATTTCTTAGAACTAGCCGAATATTGTCGATAACGCTCTACGGCGCGCGGCGCTATCGCTGTGGCCATTTGAGAAATGCAATAGTAACGAAATTTAGCAACAGGTGGCGTTTTCATCATTAGTTTTTGTCTTACTTATACCGATTATTATTTGAACAGAACTAAAAGAAACTGTCATTTATTAACCGACTTCAAAAACGAGGAGGTTCTCAATTCGGCCGGTATGTTTTTTTTTTTTTTTCTATGTTTGTACACCGATTACGCCGAGATTACTGATCCGATTTACGTGCTTTTTTTTTTGTTCGATGCGGTATAGCTGCCATTTGGTCCCATAAAAATTTTTTCGAAAACAGTTGGGTACTTTGGTTTTAAATTTAAAAAAACTGAAATTATGAAATCGTCTACATAAGCGAAATTGCGAATTTTTGCTTTTCCAATGACTTTTTAGTGAAACGTTAAGAAGTAGGAAACAATATAAGTTAACGGTCACCCATCTAGCTTCGACCGTAGAAAGTTATCACTAAAAATTGTGAAAAAAAAATTTTAAACAAAAATTAAAACCGACTTCAAAAAACTGAAAAGGATGAAATAATTAAATTTAAGTAGGTATTCATCCCCTAGAAACATATTTTTGGAGTTGGTGCTAAGTGGTTTCCAAAAACAATAGAAAGTAAAGCACCGACTCCAAAAATATGTTTCTAGGGGGTGAATACCTACTTAAATTTAATTATTTCATCCTTTTCAGTTTTTTGAAGTCGGTTTTAATTTTTTTTATAAAAGATTCTGAGTATTTGTTGCAAAACTGATCTATGGAATGAGATGGTTCAATGCCGTAAGGAAAAGTGCCTAATTAATACTCTAATAATTTGAGATATTTTGGAAATATTTCGATTAAGTATATTAATGTTAGACCGCAAATGATAAAATCGATGTCAAAATGTTTTTATTGAATATATAAGGTTACTTAGTTACTTTTCCAAGATTCTGACTGGCATTCCCTGACTGCTACCTTACAAGTCTTTTTTCTACTTAGTCTTGCCTGTTTAGTTAGGTATGTGTAATGCCATTTTTCGTTCCTTACTTTATAGAGAATCTATTGTGTTTGATATCTAGGTACTACATAGCACTGATTAACATAGGAAATGACTTTTTTTTTCATTAATTGAAGACCTACTCCAATCTATGTATCTTAATTAAATGAGAATATTAAAACTCTGCCCCAAAAAGTTGACATAAACGTTTATTAGGTACCTAGTGGTAAGAAAAATAATTAATATAATATCTCATAAAAACCTTGCTAAACATTAAAGAGACGGGAGACGGACACTATTGGCAAAGCTCCTCGTTCACTTTTATGTCTTGTCCCAATGACAAAATTACTATAACCAATCATGTTGTGCTCTATGGACACTAAAATAGGACAGTGAAAGTAGCCCTTAGTATTTTATTGAACAATTACGATTATACCCAATTAATTTTCTCTGCAATAAGTCTCTAAGTAGGTAATAAGATATTGTGTAGTATCTACATCTCTTTCTCTTAACCTTTTATTCCTTACCAATCCGCCGGCAGTAGCACACAATAGAAAATGTATTGTGTTTGATATGTGAGTGCATTACAGATTAAATAGACAGAAAGACAGATAGACATTTATATAAAGGAAAAATATAAACAAGGTATCTGACTTATTAAAAATTTGACAGCTCTTAAAGAATACCTAGACAATCTGAAGCATGTTGAGAGGTGCCTACCTGTATATACGTTTTTAACACACCTAAAAAAATAGTTAAACTAGAAAAAATCATTTCCGAACGTCCCATTCGTCTCCCCATAACTACTCGTGTGTGTCGTTACAGTCGTTTAAGAGATTAATTTTAGTTACCAACTGCTTCACTGGTGGTGGAGCTTGAACACTCGCCTGATTAGTGATAACTAAACGCATGGCGTAAAATCCGCCAAGAGATCACTGGTGATCGCGTTTCGGCCCCGTGGGTTGACGTTGCTGCGATGCTGCGGTTCTTTTTTCATACAACAAGTGCGGTAAATAAGTGTACAGTCCTCAGTAGCCTACAGACGCTCGCAGCACCTTACGCACTGCTCAGGCATTGCCGATTTGTAAAAATCAAGAGAAATCGTTATGTTGTCACAATAATATAGTCGACGAGTCCCCCTGCACCTAATATATAACGTTTTCTCAATGAGCTCTAGCGACATTACTCGCCGCAGAAGCACAACACTACAAAGTAGTGTTATCGAGCTGGGATCGTCGGCAATGTGGAGGTGCTTCCCTAGTAACCTCAAGTAGAAATTAAATTTAGACAGAATAAACCCATTTTTCCTCTAAAATTTTCCATTGATGACCTTCGCCAGTGAAGCACCACCTCTGCAGCCTTAGCAAAATAGATTGCAGACGTCCTTTAATCATTCCACGCGGTATGAATAGAAATAAATAAGGCTATAGGCTAAAATACGTTTATTCTGGAATAACTATATTACCTCCACAACACGTACACGGTACGTCAGACCAATTCAGTCCACTGCCACACTACCAATTTACACATTGATTAGGGTTGTCACAGCATTCTGATTTTAGAATAATTTATACTTTACTTTTTTTTATTTAAATTGTTGAATAGTTTTTTTTACATCGTGTGAATAAAATTACTGTTTAAGCTCTACTGGGTTATATTAATGAAAAAAATGTATATTTTATAACATATTCTTTATTAGTACACAGCACACCGCATATAGCCATATTTTTTTATATTTTTTTTATTTGGGTCAAAAAACAGTAGATACAATGTACTCATTACATATTAACTGAAAATATAAGTAAGTTATTATTGCACTACCAGCATCATTAACCACATATTACTAAATACATATTAGTATCTGTATCTGACACTTGGAAAGCGGTGGTGTATATTCTCACACCAACAAATACAATAAAAATACATAGTTTTACTTTACACTAAAAAATAAAAATAAAACTTTACTCTAACATCTTTATATTTTCCATTATTTGCTTTTTATATGTGCCAATATGTGTGTCCATTAAATCAATAAATTTGTAATTTTTATTAAATGATTCAAGAATTCTATTCAGAGGTGAACGCCTACCTGCGTTAGTGCGACATAAGGCAGTAGCAAACAATGGTGTTGGAATGCGACAGTGTACCCTATACGGGACTCTAAAACATAGTTTATTATGAAGTTCAATGCAATCATATCTGCAGTGATATAGGTCATATAGAAACATTGCTTCAAGTTGCATACGTCTATGTCTTAATGTAATTAGGTTATATTTATTAAGTAGTAGATCATACGGCATATACGAGTATCTATGAAAACATCTATAATACATGCTTTTCAAAAATTGTTTCTGTACAGACTCAAGTGCATCGATATATTTATTATAGAATGGGTTCCATACAGGCACAGCATATTCAAGTTGGGAACGAATCAGGGACCTAAACAAAGAAATATAAGTAGTAGGCTTCGTGAACCTAATACTAGCACGCATCGCAAAACCATACATCTTGTAGGCCTTACTAATAATATTATCAACATGCATATTGAGGTGGAGTTGACTATCTAGAGTTACACCCAGATCTCACAGACTCAATATCAATTCCACCTAGCCTATAGGGGCAATTTCCAGGTATTCTTTTTTTCGTAAAAGTGATTGTCTTACATTTACTTAAGCTAAGACTTAATTTATTTTGTTCACAATAATCAGAAAACATATCTAAATCTTTTTGGAATTTTTCATGATCTTCAGCATTATTTATAATTTGAAAAACCTTAAGGTCATCCGCATATAATAAATAGTTACAAAATTTGAAGCACTTATGAATATCGTTAATAAATATAATAAATAACAAAGGACCTAAAATTGAGCCCTGGGGGACACCAGAGCTAATAAACACTAGATCTGACTCATAGACTTTAATGACCACTTTTTGTGTACGGTTAGTTATATATGATTTGAACCAGCGCCACAGGTTTCCACGTATACCATTAAAAGCAAGTTTTTCCAAAAGTAATTTATGGTCAACCCTATCTAACGCCTTTTTGAAGTCCGTATACACACTATCTGTACGCTTGTTTGCGTCAATGGCTTCAAAAAGGAAGGAAGTATATATAAGAAGGTTTGTGGTTGTAGATCGTCTCTGCACAAAACCATGCTGCTGTGTGATAATTGTGTTATGTAGTGCCGGATAAATAATATTATGTACCAGCCTTTCAAATGTTTTAGCCAGAACTGAGAGTATAGAGATTGGTCGATAGTTTTCCACATCCCTTTTAGAGCCTCCCTAATGAACTGGTATGATTCGAGCTCTCTTCCAAGCACAAGGGAAAACTCCCTTCTCTAGACAACAATTGAAAACGTAATGCAATGGATACCACACAGTACTAACAGTAGATTTAAAAAATATTGGTGGAATATAATCTACGCCAGCACCTTTAGAAACATCAAGTGATTTCAGCTCCTTGATAATTGATTCCTTTGTGATGTGCAAACTACATATATGCAATGGTGAGTCGGTGTTAATATCAGGGATATCAATCACATCATAATTGGCATCAATATTAGATGGCTCGTACACTGAATGGTAAAAGCTTGAGAATAAATTACAAGTGCTAAGTGGATCATTAGAATGCATATTTTTATATGAAACTGAGGTTGGTAAACCCGAATTTGATTTCTGATTCTTATAGTATTTCCAAAAATATTTGACATTATTACCAATGTTATCCTCCACAGATTTCATATAACGGGTATAGCATTTCTTTGATTCAATTTTAAATCTGTCTCTAAGAATTTTAAAACTTTGATAATCTGAAATATTTTGGTATTTTTTCCATTTGATCCAAGCTTGTTTTTGTTTTTAAATATGTGAGTCAGCGCCGGGGAGAACCATATTGGGAACTGAGTCCTTTTCACCACCTTAGTCGGTACTAGTTTTTTTATTATCGAATAAATAAAATATATGTTCTATAATGCGGTGTGATGTGCGGTGGTAAGGTCTTATTGACCGGAAGAAGCAGTATGTGCAGGGCCTCCAACATGGTGGACCGGCGATTTGGTGAGAGCCGCAGAAAGCTGCATCTAGCAGCTGTAGGACCGATATCCTAGAAATCTTTAAAGGAGGCCTATGTCTAGCAGTGAACTTTTCGCTGAAATGATGATGATATAAAGAAACTCACGTGAAATATCTCCTCCTTCGTCTGCCACCGCACCACTGAACGACCGATGATAATGCAAGTAGTATCACAGTTGTTTTACCCATCAACAGCCTACAGGGGAAAGTAGGGTGATCCCGAACGTGGGGTAATTTTAAACGAGGCCATATTACGCCAATATAGAAAAAAAACATCGTTATCGTCACCAGTCTTTAAAACTGCTGCTGGGCACAGGCCTTCTTACACGGAAGAAACACATTAGGAGTTTGGACCATAACACCATCAATTTGTTTTAATATTATATAATTCGCTTATTATATATTGAATGATTTTTTATATTTTGGTATTATATCATGTAAGTAATACACGATATGTAGATATACATTTCACACCCAAATTCATCTGGTTACGCAACATTGCTCAACAGTCACAGATGCTGCTTCTGCCTGCAAAGCTAAGTATACTAATATCTTTCTTGCATATGCGACGATAAAAAATAATAAATTAACCCCATAAAGAGAAATGTTTTTTTTTATCACGTATAATATTAACACGTATTGCAGATCCCGGACTTCAAAACCATTTGCATTACAAATCTACAAAAATAACACCTCTTATTATAACCCCCTGTCAAGAATGTGTCGATTATACAATGACTTATCGTGTAGTGATGGCAACAGCAATATTGACATTTTTAATCCTGGTCTCGCTTGTTTCAAGCGATGCGTTAGGTCTGCACTCCATCCAGTTTTCTAATATAATTTCTAATATATTCTATCATTTATTGCAACCATAAAGTAGTACATAGGTGTTAAACATAATTATACAGATCACATTAGGGACCCTGTCGAGCATCGATGGGTAGATGAGAGGACGACGCTAGCGACGTCTTACTCATTTAACAATTTCCAATTCTTTAAACTTATGTGTGTTCATGCATTTGTGTAATAAAATAGAGATAAATATAAACAGAAACTCTTAACTTTTAATCTATTTTGTCGTTTATATGTAATATATTTGGGTGTGTGTATATATATATAACATTTACGTAGTTACGCTCATGATAATTTGTTATACATTTGAGTTTGGAGTTGATTGTAACAATAATTGATGTATTCCACTTGTTTTACTTGGTGCTGCTGTGTGCACATACTTTGGCTTATTGTCTAGTTATAAAACTATGTAATCAAGTAATTAAATGTAATAGTGACTGTAAGCTGTTCTGTGTACCTAATAAATAAATAAATAAATAAATATCTTTTAATCAACTTTAAAGGCTCTTCTGTGGCAACCCTATTCTTACCAAAATTATTGGCTATCGATTCTGTGCGCAATAAAGCCTAACAATGTAAACACATTGATCCCTCCTTGTTTGCGGACACGGACGACTGTAATGAATCTGATTAAGTAGTCGCCGAGCCGAATTGCCGGTCAACACTGATGTGTTGCTAAATATTGGATGGTAGGGGAGAGTGGGGTAATTGTGGACGCGGGGTAACTCCGGACAAGGCCGTTTATATCATCATAAGCATGCTAAATGCCAGGCACTAGTTATGAGGTTCTTTGGGGTGGACCTACCTCTCACTATCGAGACAGAAATATATTATTAAGTATTATTATTTATCATAGTAAACGGCCTTGTCCGGCGTTACTCCACATCCGCAATTACGCTACTCTCCCATATAGTTTTTTTTTTATACAACTAGATGACAAACAAGCTGACGGCCCACCTGGTGGTAAGCGGTTACCGCCGCCTATAGACACCTGCAATAACAAGGAAAAGCACTTGATATTGCAGGTGCGTTCTCATCCTGAGGCCTAAGATGAAATGCCGTCCATGCAAAGGTTTTGGTGGTATGTATGTCACAGCCGTCTGGTTTAATTAGCCACTGGACGTCTCGGCCGTTGATTAAACGCCGGCCTCCAATAAAAAGGCTGAAGGACCACTAGCCAAGTCATTGAGCGCAACGTTTAACCTGAAGGATGAACGTCGTGTCAGCCTTCTGGTTAAATTAGCCATTCAATTAGCCGCCTAGGGAGGTCGTTTAAATTTAAGAGCTTTTGTGACTGTTTCTTTTATTGATAGGCTATTTATTTATGACGACCTATAACTTTTTTTTTTATACAACTAGATGACAAACAAGCTGACGGCCCACCTGGTGGTAAGCGGTTACCGCCGCCTATAGACACCTGCAATAACAAGGAAAAGCACTTGATATTGCAATTGCCCTCTATTGATGTCTTAAATGCCCTTCCTGATGCCTACATTTTAAAGGTATGTCTCACACACATCCTATTTAATATTATTAATAATAATAATATTCATACACTCACACCAATTATCTAGCCCAAAGTAAGCATTATTAAGAGCTTGTGTTATGGATACTAGATAACGGAGAAATAATGATAATAATATGTATATAAATATTAGAAATATACGAAATAAATTTATAAACATCCATGACTCGTGAACATTTGTACGTGTACTCATCATACAAACATTTGATCCCACCGGGATCCGAACCCGGGACCTCCCGACAAAGTAGCCTGTATAGCAAGGGGCACACACATATGGGTTGGCTCTTCTAAAGATAAGTCCACTTTTGCTAACCTATGTTATGAATTATGTTCTTGTAATTTTTACAGTGCAATAAAGACTATTATTATTATAATTAATTCACAAAAAAGTACAAAAAAAACTGAAAACGACATGTCATAACATCTATTGTCATATACGCTTGACCCAGAGTCAACATAAAATTTTACCGCACCACAAAATAGATTTGATATGTGACCTCAGTTGACGCAGCATCTTTAGCAGGGAACATTAATATCGAGCTATTAAATCCCGCATCTTACCCTAAAACAGGTTACCTTCTGTCACCCTAACCCTCTCGGCAACCCGTGGTGGAAGGCGTGGCGCCCAGCGGGGGGCGTTACGCGCATGCTCTGTGATCTCCACAACAAAATGGCGCTTGATTGATGGACCGCTCAAAACTGAATTCTGTCACCAGCGGTGACTGAGTCCAACTTATTATTTAGATGCAAGATAAGTTTGATATAATCAAACGCTAATGAGACATTCTGTATTTACAATAGATGGTGTTCTTTAGCATTTTGTATGTAAACAAGCAGAAATAATTGTGTCTGATTTGTGCGAAAAGTTACAAAAATGGTATTTATTCAAGTTTTGACACATAGATAATAAATAGAAGGCTGGCATAGTGATAACCATAATTTTGCGGGAATATTACAAGACAGCGGCGCACGATGAAACCTGTGAAAATCATTAGAGAATCTATAGATGAACAAAAAATGTCGCATGGTATGACATAATGTCATTACTATTCTGGATATATTTAAAGTGAAGTTTTTCTTCTAGTTGAATCCTCGAAATGTACTTAAAACAAAAGAGACGTTGGAAAAACCGAAACAAAAGCTGTTCATTAGTATTGATATCATTGCCTTGCTAATTATTCACAGAATTGCTATACCGTTTTTGCCAAACTTAATCCTATTGGTCAAACACATCTATGTCAATAAATGACAAAGCGTTGTTTTGTTTTTATGATTCATGACTCTTTAATTAATGCCTTTAGTGAACCTTTTTTTACAAGACCTTTCACTCCTGGTTTATGGTTTGTTAATTAGTAAATTATTGTAAATAGTCTTTAGTAATAATAACTATATATTTTAAAGAAGCTGGTTGACTATGTCATCAACGCCAAGCCGAAACTACTGAGGATAGAGACATGAAAACTAATCAGTAGTTTTTTTTTGTAGCGTAGAGACACACTAAGAAGGGAATTATGAATTCAGTAATTTAAGGGGGTGAAACAAGGTGGCAAAGCTTGTACGGGGTCAAAAAATATTTATCTATTGTCTTGAAATCAAGTACTTATAAATAGTCACCAACAAACATAAATAAGCACCTGATTCAGCGTTTGTTAAATTTCATTTTCTAAGGGTCTAAATAAGCTCTTCCTACGGCTTCACATCAGGCGGTGTCGAATCATTTGCCGTGCTATTTATATCCGAAAGTAGCTCTACTACAAGGTGGTAGGCCCGTATGTAGGGTCGTCTAGGTAGGTACAACCGCCTTTCTTATTTCAGCCCTGAATCACTTCGCTGTGTTTCGTATTGAAGGGAAAGGAAGCCAGTGAAATTACTGGGCATGGAAGGCATTTCATCTTATGACTCAGGACTCTTACGGTGCAGGATGACAACGCACCTGCAATACCAAATGGTTTTTTCCTTGTTATTGCAGGTGTCTATAGGTGGCGGTTACCACTTACCACCAGGTTGGCTATCTAGTTCCAGGTTATCCAGGTTATCTAGTTATATAAATAAAAAAATGAAAAACACTTTTAGGCGTCTAAACCGACTTACATGAAAATTGGCATAGAAATAGATTACACGCAGAAGATTATTATTAAAGGCGGCCGGCAAGATGGAGGTGGCTAGAATCCATTATACCTATATCTAGTCTATGGCTAGCACAGAGTGTGTACTGCATTAGCTGTCTTCACGTTGACTCTCTTTCCTTGTCCCATAAAGTGGGGTTGAGTCATTCGCCGCGCTCTGAAAAAATAAAACATAGCCCTCACATTGTCCGTCTGTCTGCCGTCAATGCATCGAATTACCCCGCATTGTTTTGCCGAACACAAAATTTTGGAAATTGCATTTTATTATATGTTGGCGAACCTAATACACATTTTTCTCTCTTTTTGCATTAAATTGCGGATTTTTTGTTTCTCAAATAAAGTGTCTTTACAGCGAAGGAAATGTTTTGACTATCTAAGTATAGGTATCTTGAAAGCACAACGTATAGGTATCAGGATATATGTACAAACCTGTGTTACCATATGACTAATAAATTTAGAATTTTGAAAACATTCAGCGTATTAGTCAATAATTGGTAGATGTGTAGAGATCTGTGCACAACATGAGATGCATTGAAATTGCTATGAAAATTGTTAATTTGTCATGTTAAATATTTTTTGACTCTTTATGATCGCGGGTCGGGAGGCGTTTGGAACCGGAGCCACGGTCCCAAGTGGCCACCTTGGAATTATTAATTATTTGTGATTCGGCTTTCGATACCGTGTTCCCGAATGCCACCTTGAAATTAAATACTGTTTTGAATTGTGGCTGAGCAGATGTATTCAAAATATAAAACCGCCTATCTAACACCATCTCATTGAGACTATTCTTATGAGCCCAAACACGCTATATCTGCTGTAAGTTTCTAAATAAGCATCCCGCAGACTTTTTGATGGTATAGGAACAGCTCAAAGTTAGTATGTCACGGGAATGTCACCGAAGTGACAGTACACCAAATTTAAAATCAATCAGATCTGTGAAAGTTAGTTAAACCTTTTATTGTGTATAAAATGAGCTGATAGTCATCATACGCCTGAACTGTTCTTCATAAATTATAGCTAAGAACCATCCTAGTCACGTCGGCTTTCAAACAAAAAAAACACACAAATCTAAATCGGTCCATTGGTTTAGGAGCTACGATGCCACAGACAGACACACAGATACACAGACAGACACGTCAAACTTATAACAGCCCTTTTTTTCGCCGGGGGTTATTAAACAAAAAAAACACAACGATAGCCACAATATCACTAACTAATCGCCGCTAACACCCATCCATATCATGAAGATTCTCTTGCGTTAAAACTTGATTTTTTATTACGATACAACTTAAGCTAAACCTAAATTTTAATTAGATCTCACATAAATTTTATACCGATAGGCCCACTTTACAGGGTGTGTCTAAATATCGACACCTTTCCTATTTTGACCATGAGGCAGTTTACCGTGGTTATAAAGAGAAAGGTAGCCAGTTTAATTTTATTGCTTCGGAAGCATTGAAATCTTTTGTCTTTTTAATATCATCTCTTGCGATTGACAGACAGGTAAAGTAAAAAAACAATATTTTTACTGACGTATCCAGACTTACACACTTTAATGACTTTAAGACATAGCAATTGCTGCAGTCTACAAGACCCTATCTCACCATACGGCTTCTGCGATACTGTAAAAAAAACGCCGTATTCAAATTCATTCATATCGCCGACGTCATACATCGACGTGGTTAATGTCATGACATATCTAAAAAGTGTATATTCATATTTGTACAAAGAATATATAAATATGTTGTTGTCTGGCTTTGCTCTTCTGTAAGGTAATATTTTGTTCACCCCAAGACAAAGTTAAGTACGTTTTTTGAATGTATAATATGTAAATACATATTACCTACTCATCTATTAAAAGTTAACACCATTCAGAAATGTTATGCAAATTTTAATGTTGTTTCATCGTTTTATAAATGTTTAGCCTGTAGTGAATTCCAATACAACTTTGTAGTAAAAGTCACGTTTAAAATTTTAAATATTATATTAAATTTTTATTACATGTCCAATCTCATAACTTAGGTGTTAGAAATTTGTTTGACGTAGTGTATAAGGTTTCAAACGTTTAAATATGCGCCTCATACCTTGTAGGCAGTCATTCTCAAAGTTTAAAAGCGTAACTTTAAACACTGAAATCCTCGTTTCTTCTAAATAACTGGTTGACATTTTTTTAAATTTCATATACTAATAATATGTCAATAGTTTATAAATATTTCAGAAGCAATAGTATATCTGCAATCAATAGTTTCTTAGATATAGCGATTTGTTTAAGGTGCGTCAGGTGACAAGTTGTCAAAAAACGCTTTATAGAAAATGATGCGAAATAGGAGACGTCACATCTTAATAGTGGCCACCGAATATTTATGGGAGCATGGACAAAAGTTGATGATATATTTAGGTTTCTTGCGTTTACTTGCATAGTTGGCAAAGTAAAGTTAAATGTAAAAAACTTAGATTATTATTACATTTAGATGAACTCTGGTATGGAGATATTTCAAGGCTCTCCGTACTGATAATGGCTACCCGTGGCTCCTTCCGCTCGGCTGTTAGTGTTTAAAGGTAGTTTATGCCATTTCTCAGGATGTAATCTATTTCCATGATACATTCCATCTAAATTAGCTCAGTGGTTTAGGATTTACGTAATAAGCAGACGAAAAGAATACCGAATTTCATTGGCGAAAGTAACTCAGCTAGTTAAAGTATGTAGTATTAGTATGATAGTATTTTAAAAGTAATGCAAAGCACATTTTTTTTTTGGGAAGAAATTACAGACTGTCAAGCGACGGGCATGTGTAGGGGTCGCCAAGTGCCGGGTCGTAATGGCACTAGAAATATTCACTGAAACTACCCGGTAACAGCAAAAAATAATGTAATTTGGCTGTGACTTCAAGCAGTTTGAGAATCACAGCATTTATAACTGGCCGGCCGCCTCCAAAAGTCCCAACCCGTGCGACAAAAAAATAATAACTTTTCTCTCTCCACCCGCCAGACGACGAGTGACTTACCGGCCGTATGTTTTTTTAGGCTGCCCCGTGCACGATAAAATATTTTTTTTGTGGCAGTAGCACTGCTAGTGTTGGGAATGATGGTAGCATATCGAATTAAATAATTTTAATTACATTTTATTTTACCAAATATTTTGGCAACTGGCTTGTCGAGTGATCGTACCCCTGCCTACTTAGCTAGAGGTCCTGGATTAACGCCCCATCAGCCGTCCGTTCTGCGTGCTATGTGCCCTGCCCACTGCCACTTCAATTTGCTAATCCTATGATCTATGCGTGACTTTGATTCTCTTACGGATGTCCTCATTTCTGATTCTATCTCGCAGAGAAACACCTAACATAGCTTGTTCTATAGCTCGTTGTGCTACTATAAACTTGCACAGAAGGCTCTTAGTATACGTGTATAGGCTTTAGCATATGTGTATATTTTACTTTTATGCAACTAAATGATAAACAAGCTGACGGCCCACTTGATGGTAAGCGGTTACCACTGCCTACAGACACCTGCAATAACAAGGGGAAATCACTTGATATTGCAGGTGCGTTGGCATCCTGAGGCCTAAGATGAAAACCATGCCCAGTGGCTACCTTTCCCTTCAATCCGAAACACAGCCAACTGTTTCACGGCTGAATTAAGAAAGGCGGTGGTACCTCCCCAGACGACCCTACATACGGGTCTACCACCTAGTAAATAAAAAACAAACAATAATAATAATAATAATTATGATGAAATAAAATATAATGGCAATGGAGGAGCTTGGTGGCGTATTAGTTTGATCGCTGTGATTTCGAATACGGAAACAATGCAACTTTCATACTATTTTTATTTAGACTGTACCAAATAAAATTACCCAATATCGATAAGTAGGTAAAGGACATCGCACTCCAACACTATAACTTGTTCTTTTTGTGGTAGATAATATGGTATTGTTTGTGGACAGAGACAGATTGTGGGTCAGATGATATGTAAGAATGAGACGGAGCTATCGCTTTGAAAGTAGGAAAAGACGTGGCTCATTTTCCATTTCATTATAATACAATAGAGAATTTTTCGTCCTAATAATCAACTTTGACCCAAAAATGACTCTGTGAATCTTTTTTAGGCTCTTTCACATTCTAGGATAGAAAAAAATAAATTACTAAGAAACAAACGCTCATTTTTTTGTACAAATTGAGGAAACAATTTTTTGAAATCCGATACTTCTTACAAACACGCAAAAATGTATGATTTTTGCTTATCTGCCTAATATTATGGTAATAAATCGACTTCCACAAAAGTAGAGATTAAACTCTTAATAGGTATCCCTGAACAGTATTTAGAATCTACATTCCAGTGTACGTGCAATACAAAAATCTAGTTCTACATTCACCTTTGCATACCGCGATGTAATTTCAGATAAAGATTAGAAATCCAGTTCAGTTAAATCATGTTGCAAATTTGCACTTTTATAAATGTATAAATGCTATTAAAGCATAGCTTTATCTATTCTCACAGAGGTCAAAGGTGTATTAAACCTAAAGTAAATTTCATTACATGCATTATTAAATATTGTTTTTGATTTTTTATTCCATTTATAGTCTTTGATTATGTTACCTTTTTGAATTGTGATTGCAGCTTTTACAAGATATAAAAATATGCTTGAACTGATATCAAAAGCTGCATTATGGTACCGACCGGTTTCGATGCAGGTTGATTTAAATGTTATTTTAACGCTTTCTGTACCATTGAAAACAAAATAGTGTAATCTGAATATACTGAATATTTTTAACATTCATTCTTAATAAAACTTCTTTCTTTTACTTTCAGGAAGTGAATTTGAATATTATGCACATAAATTATCATGAATAGCAAGTAGGTGCTTTGAATCGACCAACTTGAAATATTACTAAAGTTCTTGTTCTCAAAATTATATAAATTTTGATATTTTATAATTTCTTTTCATTTCAATTTTAATTAAAAGCATATCATATGCCATTAAGTCTAGCTCAAGAAATAGCCTGTTTCATTATAAGACTATACGTGTGTAGAGCATAGCTACTGTGTCCATCATTTAGTGTTTTTTTTTCAAGTAATACCTAAATTAATGTATAGATTATTTTACAAATTAATCGGGTTGTTTTTTCTATGTTATTTAGCTTAAGTGATACGTGTTAAAAGTCGAGTAAGTACATTACGTCTCGCGTCATCATGTGGCGCCACAAAAACATCCATAGATGTTTTTTCTCTGTAAAGCTATTTATTTAAAAGTATTGCCTACTAGGTTGCATTGTCTTTAATTAACAAAACGCTGTATGACAATAAATCAGATACGTGTGATGACTTGATGATCAACACCATTTGCAGAACTTGGAAATGTCTGAATAGCTTGCTGACACAGTCGGCTAACGGCTAATAATAGTTAAGGGTGATTTTTGACGTTAATGATGATTACGCGTTTCAACAAGCCAGGACACATAGTCTGGATTGAAATTTCAGGCAACGATTGACATTATTGTGTTAGGACACAGAACCTCTTCGAACTAACTAGACTTATAAAAATGAAGAATGCTAGTACCCTTATAATTAATAAATATAATAATTATAATAATAATATTCATACACTCACACCTATAATCTAGCCCAAAGTAAGCATCATTAAGAGCTTGTGTTATAGATCCTAGATAACGAAGAAATAATGATCATAATATAAATATAAATATTAGAAATATACTGAATAAACATGTATACATCCCTGACTCGTGAACAAATGCTCGTACTCATCATACAAATATTTGTTTTAAACTGGGATTCAAACCCGGGACCCCTGACCAAGTAGTCTGTATAGGTAGGGGCACAAACCAGTCGGTTATATGTCCAAAGAAGAAGAAAGAGATGGAGAAGTCTAAACTCGACACTGGCGGAATAAGTGCCCCTAAAGTCTAGTGCCTATATAGTCCCTTGGTGCTGCAAGCGCCTATAAGCTACCTTAACCGCTAATCGTCAAGTGAGCCGTATGCTAGTTTGCTGCCAAAAATGTAGGTATAAGAAAATTGTTCACTGAACTAAATCTTAAAGAACCATACTGTTTTATAAAGGCACAAGTAGCTCTATCTGTCTGCCTATTATGTTTTCACATCAAAGCCGGCACACCGATTCAGATTAAATTGGGCATAGAGATAGTTAACGTCTTGAAAAAACATAAGGGCTATCTTTTGACGGATAACCAACACCTACGCAGGCGGAGCCACGGGCAACCACGTGTTGAATATAAAATTATCCCTGTTCTTAGTGTATAATGGTCACACGATGCAAGCTGCAGCGCAGGCGGTCCGCGCTATAAAGGGAACGAAACTGGTTCTGCGGCCGTGCAACTTGAGGCTGTGTGCTCTAGTGAAGCTGTAGTCGATTGGCACCCTACATTAAATGTGACAAAGTACTTTGCAACAGTAATAATAATAATATTCATACACTAACACCTATTATCTAGCCCAAAGTAAGCATCGTTAAGGGCTTGTGTTCTGGATACTAGATAAATGAGAAATAATGATAATAATCTTATATATAAAATTATCGACTCACAAATTTAGTTACCATACTCCTCCGAAATAGCTTAACCGATTTTCATGAAATTTTATATGTATATTCAGTAGGTCTAAGAATCGGCTACAATCTATTTTCTTTTTATTTTTAGGTCATTTTTTTAAAACAATTTTTTTGCCCTTTTTTATGGCAAAGCAACGTTTGCGGCGTCAGCTAGTATGTATATAAATATCATAAATATACTAAATAGACATCCATGACTCGTGAACAAATGCTCGTACTCATCATACAAACATTTGCTCCCACCGGGATTTAAACCCGGAACCCCTGACCGAGTAGCCTGTATAGCAAGGGGTACATACCACTCGGCCAGCCGGTCGTCAAACGACAGTGTATTTTTGCAAAGGAAATTATTTGTTAAGTACTGTCTTGATTAGTTTAACATTTATTACATACCATGTTTACTATATTCATTCGTCCATTTGGTCCTTGTTTGAGCTTTGGAAACTCTATGTACAGCAGGAAATAATGCAGCAATTATGTCGGTCTCAGTACTTTGACTGAACAAAGTTTTTTTTTATTATTTATTAAAATATAATAAAACTAGAAAAAATTCATGTCCTGAGGCAGGAAACGAACCCGCGACCTTTCGCAATCCGAGCGACTGCTCTGACCACTGAGCCACCCAGGACTTGGGATATCCCTGTGAAATTCATCTAGTCTATCTGTATTTGCGTTTATGAGCTAACGTCCACCCTACAATGTCGAAATATTCTATTTCAACATCCGAAACGAGTATTTTTACAAATACCTACGATTCGGTTAAGTTGGGGCAGTGCTTTCAAATATTCTTAATAATTTTTGATTTTAACATTATAATAAATGTTTGAAAAATCACTTAGGAATTAAAATATTTTTTCTTATTATATTATATTGCTTATTAAAATTATTATATTGCTTATTAAAAAATTTCATTATTAAAATCAAAAATTAAGAATTTTTTTTAATACTACTTGATGACAAACAAGCTGACGGCCCACCTGATGGTAAGCGGTGATGGTAAGATGTTCTTCAAGATGATTTTACTGCGCCTCCTTGCCCGTGCGCTTTCGGCTGAAACTGCTCTTTTTTGTAGTGTTACGATTGTTCGTTATTTACAGCTTAAAGTTCAGATATTTTATAAAAATGTGAAGTTTTATATTAAGTTTTTATAACGTTGTGTTGTTAAGGCGATAAAGAGCCTCCCCTGCTTCTACTTTTCCTGTGTTCTGAAAATAAAGCTGGCATAGTTTTGTTTTAGAAAATTATTCATCTACCAATAAAATAAAATAAAATAAAATAAGCCTTACTTTTTTCTGGGCAGAAAAATCCCGTAGCATTCTGGCTTTGGATATGCCACTACCATAATACTTATTCCAGCTCTTGCCAGGGCTATGTCATTTCAAAAAGATAGATGATTGACTGTTAGACTGACTGCTTAGAATAAAATTAATGTTAGTTTTTTAGACCTTTTTTTATAATGTAGTTTGAATAACATCAAATAGGTTTAATAAGAATTTATAAGTTAAAAAGGCCAGCCATTAAGTAGTCAATTTAAAATGGCGCTACTATATAGATTACTGGGTGCTTTCTGTAGAAATCATAAAACCTTATTAAAATTATAAGTCCAAAATGCAATTAAGGAAGTATTGTTACCACTACTGAAATCCGTAAAATGTCGATCTTCGAACGAGCGGGAATTATTATAGATAATCAACTCAATGAAGTAATTTTTAACATTTTTGCTTTTATGCCCCTTAGCATTACGAAGTATGGAACTATAATAAGTTTTTGTTCTATAATAGCTTGACTGATATAAAATACACAGAATAGACCCGTCTATTGAAATGGTACTTTTTAAATTGTGTTTAGTATCTAAAATAACTATTTAGTGGTAAATTTTAGTTATACACCCTTTCATAAAATTTCCATCTTGTTGCCAAACAAATATGAGAGAAAACTATTAACATAGAAATATCTAAACTAGAAAATTTTCTCATCCTGGGGCGGGGATCAAACCCGCGAACTTTCCCAATCCGGGTGATTGATCTAACCATCTGAGATACCAAGGACTAGGGATAATTCTGTGAAAATCTTCTGGTCTATCTGTTTTGCGTTATAAGCTGATAAGTGATAGATAGCCCTACAATGTCAAAATATTCTATTTCAATATCCGAATGAGTATTTTTACAACTATGCTTTGGTTGAGTTGGCCATTGTTTTCATATATTCTTAATTCGATTTTAACATTATTATAAATGTATGAAATATATTTTTACACAAAATATCTAAGCTATTCCACGTCCTGGAGCGGGGATAGAACCTGTGACCTTTCACAATCTGGGTGACTGCTCTAACTACCTTTACCATTATTTAAACATTATTATAAATGTGTGAAAAATATACTTTTGATATCCAAAAATAAATAACGTCGATATAATTTTAATACCCGATTTAAACTAACCCGTTTTAAATATTCGGGGACCAAATTTAAAAATTGCGAGTGGACGGACGTTATCGGCCCGTATCTGGCGAGACCGAAACGAGAGTTCGCGTGTCACTCCGCAGTAATCGTATCTTCGGGACCGATAAAAGGGTCCCTTGCACCGTTTTAATTAGGCAGTAGAATGTATCGGGTGGCCGGCAGTGGTAGGGTTGTCTCATACTAGTAATTCGCAGAATTATAACATTACAAGGTACTTGACCGAGACTTTCATAGAGGTAAAATCTAACAAAAATATGAAATAATATGAAATTAAACAAAGATAAGACAAAGCCTAACACTATATTCCACTGCAAGAATAGCAAATTCGGGCTCAAGAAAATATATCGCTTAAATAGCCTATGATGCGTAAGTGATCATAAGCTACGATAACCCAATACCACCTGACATACACTAGCATAACATTATATGAATTAGAGTTTAGTCAAAATCTCGCATATTTTATCTACTCTATGTACAACAGAACACTCACACACTGTATTCACATTCAGTTTATACGAGATTAGTCTTACTCGCGCTCACACATATCAAATATACCCATAAACACAAAAACATGCACATAGACACTCAACCACACACACATATTTGAATTATGCCTAAACGTCTTACATGCATTTTACGGGTATACTTAATTGTTTGAACTTCTTTAGACTTGTCGAGGAAAACTGTTATTCTGGTTTTACAACTTTTTAATAATTCGTTAAATTATTTGTCACACATCAGCATTAGATTCGCAATGTAAAAAAATTATAAGTTAATACTTAATTAAAAACTAAATCTTATGCTTGTTTGTGGTTTCTTTAAAATAAATAAATACGAAAACCCGTCATATTACAAAACTAGTGGATTATCGGCGTGTTTATATGTACTATGTTTGTATGGCGATGATTATCCATAATTATTATCTAGTAGGATACAGGCTGTGACAGCCCTGACAGGCTGCAATGAGGTACGTAACCGCTTGCGTTCCGCCGCGCCGCGAGAGTGGCCGGTGCCGTTCGGCTAATGCGTACCTACATAGTGCAATGCACCTGCGTAAACTTTGATACTGTGATTTATTCAATTTTTTTCCAGAATTTTTATTACAACTAGGTGACAAGCAAGCTAAGGCCCACTTGGTGGTAACTACTGTTGCCTATATTCACCTACAATAACAAGGTAAAAATTACTTGGTACAGCAGGTGCGTTGTCATTCTAAGGCCTGAGATGAAATGCCTTCCGTACCCATTAATTGACGGCTACCTTTCCCTTCAATCCGAAACTCAGCGAACTGTTTTACGACTGAAATAGGATAGGCACTGTTACTTAACCAGAAGAAAAATTCAATCTTTATTTGATGCACATAGGCATACAAAAAAGCATAGGTGAGGTACTTCAAATTTCAGCCCAGCGAGCGGTAAGGTAGAATATGGTTATTAATTACGAACGCGGGGTAAATCCGAATAAGGCAGTTTATTCTAAGTTACTTTCATTAATAAGTAGGTATTATAAAAGTGAGGAGTTTGTGCGTTTATATGATATGCTATGACCATTGCACCATTGTCCATAACTGACCGCTGTCTGGTACATGTGATCAGTGCCCCAGCTTGCTAAGTCAAAGAGGCAAAGGTTTTGATAATAAGTAATTAATTCACGAATGAAAGTTCTGAGAATTTTAAAAATCTTCCTAAGTTCAGAGCTTACCCAGATAAACCACGGTTGCAAGCTGGCGGCGGACAATGCGACCAACCCGTTCAGTAGATCTTAGGATAACGAAGCGGTCTACGATAGGCACTCATTGCACAAAATATACACAGGGAGAAGGACACGTTTCAAATTTACTGGATTACTTCTGTCATACTAATTTTTCTATAGTTAAGTAATCATGCATAGTTAAGTATTTGTGAACTACAGTAGATATTTTATTCAATTGAAGTAAGGGCCTTGACTTTCCAAGCAAATCTGTAAGGCTATAAGAGATTATTACCTAGACATACCTGCTATGCCACGATGCCACACCAAGATTCTTAGATAGGAAATTATTACTATAAGAAGCAGATTGATTATGTATTTTTCTAAGTAGGCAAAGGAAAATTAATAACAACAACGTCTGTAAGTAATATAATTTAGGAGTAAGAGATCATAAGTTATGATTATAAAAAGAACGCCTGCCTACTGAAAAATGATGCTAGATCCTGTAAGCTGCAATCCATACCTATACTCCCTCTTTCCGCCACACACCATTCCCCAAATTTTAGCCCATCTCTTTTAGACCTTATCTTTTGAAGCCATTTCATCTTAGGCCTCAGGATGACAAAGCAATATATTTAAATCTTAATATCGCTATTAAAAATGGGGGTTGATGGTAGAAGAGTGTAAATTTAAGGTTATAAGTATTTTTTGACGTCGAAGTATAAAAAAGAAGGAATATAATAAACTGAGCATCTAAAAAATGCTAAGTTTGCGACTAAAAATCTGTTTTGGTCGACTATATCAACGATTTGTAGCCGAAATTAGATTTTCAGTCGCTCACTTAGTATTTTCGTTGGTTAGGTTATGTTAATTTGATGCTCAGAAATACAAGCCAAAAAACAATAATAAAAACGTTTGTCTAAAAATAAAAATTGATTCTGGAGAGGGCCACCCTTATCACCTAGGGATATAAAAATAGGCTAAGACCTATTCTCAGATATATACCAAATATACACAAAAATCAACATAAAAATCGGTGAAGCCGTTTCGTAGCACTGTGACACGAGATTTTCATATATTAAATAAAGAAGATGGTTGCAACAGTTATAGGAGTGCGATAGTTTTTTTCAAATCACCATTTTTTGCGGCGGTTGTAACGAACATTGCTAATATATGCAAATACGGCTCTACGTTCAAGCCGTCTTCGTGTATTGACTGACAGTTCCATCTGAACACACCTGTTCGAAATTATGTTTAACTATTTCTTGATACACCATGGTGGATTAAATGGTGACTGTTGCTACGCTGAAGTGAGCCATGTTGCCTTGGCATAGAGTGCAAAAAATAAGAGTGGCAGAGATTTGAACTTTTGAATAATGCTGGTAAAAAAACGTGTTGAATTAATGCCACTAAAACACAATCTTTTTAGTCGATATTTGGGTCAATTTTTGCATTGCAACAAATATATTAGTATTATTTATTTATGGCATTCTATCGAATCCGAAGAACTAGGTGTCGAGAGGAGCTCGGTGGCGTACCCGCATTGTATTTCTCCCATGAAACAAGGCCTGTGCCCAGCAGTGGGACGCATACAGGTTGGCACATTTAAATCGGTCAGTGTGGGAAAGTCTGAAACTATAAGACATACGAAAATAACTTCTTAGGAACCATGTCATCGATTTTAGTAATAATAAAAACTGCATTCATGCATTTAAAAAAAAACGTTTACTTAGTTCGGGACCCGGACTTTTTAAAAAATAAAACTACTAAACACTATTTCTGTTCAGATATCGATTATGTTGGTCTTAAGCAGTAAACGTTACTATGAAACATGATGTCTAAAATGAATAAAATGCATTGTTTTCACATCCTTTAATTTATTTCGAAATTACGACTTAACTAAGTAGCTAAGAAAAGAGCATTTATTCTTTCATAAAATTAGTTAGTTTCATAATTTCCAATTAGAAACTTACGTTACGCGAGCGTGTTGTATTAATGTCTTTTTTCTTGCGCCGAAAAGTAATATTCTATCCCTCTCTGTCTCAGCCGAATCTAAGTTCCGGGGGTATCGCAATATCAATTCCATAAAATACATATATTTCAGTGACAGTGCAGTAACCACAGCCCTCGGGAAACATTCAATTCTCGCGAATTGAAACTTGTATAAATAAAACAGTTTACGAGTACTAAGAATTATACTTACAACTACTGAATAACAAGTCTCTGTACCGCTTATGAGTCAGTTGCGAGTTGCGACAATGTTATGCATGTATTCTGTACGCGGACACTCGGCACTTCAAATGTTTTGCTTAGTTTGAGCTTGGACCCATTGCTCAGAAGACTGTCCAACTGCAATTTGTATTTATGAAAAATCACATCATCATCGTGGTGGGCGGGATTCATTTTCCATTGCTTTTTTTGGTAGTATTTTCACCTCCTCGACAGAAAGTTGGTGGAAGTGAAAATAAAACGTGGTAGTGCTGTGTTTCTTCGGTGAATAAGGTCGTGAGAGCCCATCGAGGAAGCATATGCTAGGACCAAGAGGACTTGTATCTTGAAATGTCGTCACAACTTTATCTCAAGGTACGGTAGTCGCATATATTTTACCACTTTTGTTGTGAAAAAAAAACATGATTTTAAAACTGCCTCATTTCAAAAATACAATAATTTGAACGTTCTTTATTCCCTTTCGGATACATTGGAATCTCAATATTCATAGCGTACGTGTCTAAAATCCCCTATGATAACATACGATATTTATGGGATAGTTTTATGCATTCTGTGTGTTCAACACAGTAGTCAAAATCACTGGTGTTACAAAGCCGCTGCTCTAGTGTAAGCTCATCTAAAAACCATCATAGCAATAATTTTCAACAAACGAACTTTTAACGAACAATCTGAGTTAAATGTTACTGATAACCCTATAAAATTAAGAAGGAAAAGTTATGTTGAGTGCATATTATGCGTATGAATGAAACTTTTCCTCGAAACGCCACAAGACAAATAACATTTCGAAAAATACGAATATTTGTGTATCTTCCAAAAGAAGAAGGTTTACAAGATTACTTATTCCAAATGTAACTTTTGTGACGTATAAAGGCCGATGACGGCTCCAAGACCTTTATAGTTTGATGGTGAGAAAAATCACCCGGATTTTAGGTTGGTATACTACCTGAGAAAATAATTATGTATAAATTTTCACGCCCCGTAATTTTTGGAGGTGTATTATAAAATTATAAAATTGTGTAGTGAATATAAAACTAAATTTTCATATCACCTGTCAAGAATATATAAAAATTTAATTTTATAATATAAAAATTATAGAAAATATACAGTATATTTTTATTTGAAATAGCAGACCCAGTTTTAGAATTTCCTTCTGACATTATTATGTTTACACATCTGTCAGGCGGCGTTATACCACCGGTGTTGTTACAAAGCTTTTTAATTTTAATTTCACCTGTCAACGCTGACATCAATTAAAAATCATCTTTAAATCAAAAAATTTGTACGCGATCAATTCCAGCAGTGTGTCTCCTATTTATAGGCGCTCCAACTAGCATTTCTTATCACGTACAAAGGTGGTTTAGATTGCCTATACGGGTTTCCCAGCTCAAGTGTTTTTGAGTAATAACTTAAAACGACTCATTCCAGATTTAAATTCAAGACACGGGACAGATTTACGATTAATCGGAATACGAATCCGGGTGCGTAAGAGCATTGTCACCGAAAACTTACGCGGTAATTCAATGAAATATTTTCAAGTTCTTTTTTTGTAATTTAAGACGCGATTTCTCAGAAGATTAGACCGGTGTATAGTTTGAGGTATGTTAGATTAACACAATATGTCCAACCTACGTAGAAAATGGTGCGAAATTTTTTTACCCATGTTTTTTTTTGTCGTCGGTCGAAGAAAATACCGTGCTAAATATTGTAACAACCATTCAAAAGAATGCGCGTGGTGTTGATGGAATTACTCTGGACATGGCCATTTTGACATTGCCACGAACATTGAAAGTCCTGAAAAAGATCATTTAATTAAATCATATTTATGATGGCACATTTCCTCACCTTTGGAAACAAGCTATAGTCAAGCCACTTCCAAGGTCAATCGTCCTGCAGAATACAAGGATATGCGATCCATCAGTTTGCCAACGTGTCTTTCTAAAATCTGTACACAGATAAGGGAGTACTTGAATAGCGAATTGCCTTAAAACCAATCTGGTTTTGCAACGGGCCGAAGCACGAAAACAGCTCTCCCAGGGTTAGTTGACGACTTACTAGTGGGCCGGGTTGAGGAAAGGGGGACTTTTCTAGCCTTGTTAGATATACGCGCGCATTCGATAGCATCAATACTGCCTCGCTCATGGTCAAAACTTTCCTATTACGGTCATGATAGTACTACTTGCAAATGGTGGTAGAAATCAGTTACAGACTTGGCGTGAAGATTTCAGCTACCTCTCTAATAAATCGGGGAGTACCTCAAGGCCCAGTATTGGGACCAATGCTTTTAATAATTATATCGAGTTACTAATATCGAGCAAATTCAAGCAAAAAAAATTTTTTATTTTTTATTTTACCTTGTTTATTAGTATTTGTTGTAATAGCGGTAACAGAAATACATCATTTGTGAAAATTTCAACTGTCTAACTATCATGGTTCATGAGATACAGCCTAGTGACAAATGGACGGACGGACGGACGGACAGCAGAGTCTTAGTAATAAGGTCCCGTTTCACCCTTTAGGTACGGAACTCTAAAAAACTAGCTTATCTCTTTAAGCACCTAGCTTGGCTAGGTATAATTATTGTCATCCAGTCACGTGTCAAAATATATGCCTTCTCCAACGCCGTACAAAACTTTCAAACTTTACTTCCAAAACTTGGGATTCTTTGCCAGCACATTGAATTCCCTAATTCCTTCATAGGTCCCATCTTAAGAGCTTTGAAAATGCATCTAATAGGCTAGCAAGTGTGCTCAAACTTCTTATGGACTCTTCTTACTGCTTCACATCAGGTGGTGTAAAGTCATTTGCCGTTCTTTGTATTAAAAAATCCATATTTTTCTATGTTGGGCAGGTCTCTGCCAGCAAGAGTCTATGTTAGACGATCAATCCATGATTTATATGTTGGGCAGTTCTGTGCCAGCGAGGGTCTATTCTAGATGTTTCAATCCATGTTTTTCTATGTTGGGCAGTTCTCTGCCAGCGAGAGTCTATGCTAGACGTTTCAATTCACGTTTTTCTGTGTTAGGCAGTTCTCTGCCAGCGAGATAGCTATGCTAGAAGTTCTAATTGGCTGTTGCTTGACCTGTGGGCTTCTTTTTCTTTTTATTTTAGCTTTTAGCTGAAGTCACGTCAGTAACGTAATTTTTCTCGTAAACCCGAGAAAAATGACGTTTCGATGTAGACAAATCCTTTTTCGACCTCCTCGTGCTACTGGGGCTATTAATAATATAATCTCTTGTATTGTTATAATACTTGTCTAAGTTAAAATAAATAGTAGTATTGTAGTTCTGCTTTGTACTTTTATTATTTATAATGTTAATGACTATAAATTTATATTGCTCTGAATTAACTACTTACACTAAAGTAAATAAATTATCTCCGGTAAAGTAAATCAAGATGCCAATAAAGTTATCATGTCTTAATATAAGCAAATGTATAATTGTGACAATAAAATCTTAGTAAATTGTATTTTCTTAACAAATCATCTAATAGGTAAAATATCTAAACTAGAAAACAATCAAGTCCTGGGTGGTAACTGATGACGGGTGACTGCTCTAACCATCCGAGCTACCAAGGACTTTGGATTATCCTATGAAATAGGTGTGAGGGTTTGAATACTATTATTATAATAGGGAGGACGGAGGCGTTGACGCGTTGAGAAGCTCGGTGGCGTAGTGGTGTGAGTGCTCTGGATTGAAAGCAACTTTCGCCATGGTCGGTCCCGGGATGGTCAGTCAAATTTATAATCTCGAGCTCCTTCGTGTTCAGAAGGCACGTTAAGCCGTTGGCCCACCAACCCACATTCGGACAGCGTGGTGGTGCTATGGCCCAATCTTCTCATGCGTTTCTCCCATGTAGGAAGGACTGTGCCCGGCTGATGATGATGATTATTATAAAAATAGTAATAATATAAAAGAACTGCCATGTCATGTCTCTCTGCACTTAACTGATTTTAACAACTACACGGTAACAAAGTTGCTAGCAGAAGCTTAATGGAAAGAGAGATGCTACGATCCGATTAGTTCCACGTTACATACGATAGTTCAATTACAAAACAAATCACCATACCGCAATATTGATATGTTAATCGTGAAAAATTCGAGCGAAATCGATTGCCACTTCACATTGATGCTTTCACCTCAATCTCGACTGGATTAAAATATCGAGAAACGACATTTGGTCGTAAAAATGTTTTTATTTTATTTTTTATCTGACGGCAGGCGATTTGCATAAACTCCCAAGTAGCGAGTCTTTCCATTCGAGAAGGATGCCGCATCGTAAAATGTCGATCGTAAAAGAAACACCTTTTAACATTATAAAGGTAACTTTAGCGCAAGCTAAAGCGTGGTCGTATGAGAGAGACCTTTCGATGTGTGGTTATCTTTATGTGTGAGACATAAAGAGTTGGTACGAACTTGATATTTTCCAATTATCAAAAGCCATATTATTAAGTACCTAAAACAGGGGTAACTCCAAAAGCGGGGTGGGCAAGTAGGTACTAAATCAAAATTTAAGAACAATTAACTTCTCGCCCCATAAAGAAGTAGGTCTATAGAAAAACGATAACAATATTGAACAACACTAAAGACCGACTTCAAAACACTAAAAAGTAAAAAAATAATTTCAGTAAGCACTACATATTTTGAACGTCGGATTTTAGTTTCGTGTATTTTTTTGTTTGTTTTGTAACTCTTAGCATTATTTATTTAATTGTTTACCTCAATTTCAGAAGGAAAAACAAATAGGTATTGTTTTTAACTAACGTCTGCCATTAATTTGACTGAGGGCGTATCGTGAACTCTATTCATCCATCTTCCATTCGTTTAGGTCCTATTTTTGTTTTTGCTACATTGTGAACTCTATTTGCAGGATCATAGCGTTCATGGTGTATCAAAAAATAAGCAAGCATAAAATGAATAGAAATAACGACATTAACAGGTACACTCCTCAGATCATAGAAATAAGGTACACTCCTTGTTGTTTGTTGACAGTTTCGTTCTCTATATCCGAAGGTTTTTATCAGATCCAATTAAAATTAAGAACTTTCAAATCATATGAAAACCTCTATTTTCCACTAGTCAGTGTATGAAGGTAATCAGGACAGTTTGTGATGCAGTATTTACACTAGAGGCACTGAGCTGTAGCGACGTACTTACTTAATCTTACCAGCCTATATATGTCCAACCGCTGGGCACAAAGAAACACAAGAGGAGTTTCGGCCAAACCATCGCCACGCTGCGCTGGCCCAATGCGTGTTGGTGGGTTAAAGCGGTTGCAGTTTTCAATCGGGACCTTCCGAAGTACTGGTGAGCTCAGGATATATAAAAATATTTTTTAAAGATTCATACCGGGATCGACCATTGCAAAACTTGCTTTGTTTTCGTAATCGAAACCGGAACGCGCAATTCCCTAGCTCTAGCTTCTCAACTTGCCACGCGATTATTTGTCAGTTATCGTAATGGTTCGTCGTTGTAAATAAATACAAGAAGAATACGTTTTTTCCACAGAGTTTTTAACCATACTATGGTAATTTATTTTTAAAAGTCGGAAGCCAGAGCTCACTAAGGTAGCGTTATATTAAGACCAGGAGAACTTGTGTCTTATGCTGTCAACAGAACGCTTTCTCTTCAAAATTTACAGGACAGGTTGCCTGTCCTGTAAATTTGTGCAATATCTTGGTGTAATAAGAGCTTATAGGCTATGGTGGCCCCATAACTTCAGGCAGACCGTACGCTTGCCACCATTGCTGTATAAAATAAGTAGAATTTTAATTGATACTGCTTTGCGTAGAACTAGTCCAACAGACAAAACTATTACAGTTGCTGTTAGTAATAAACGTCTGCTTTAATTAATAGTCAATAATTTTATAAGGAAGTGAAAAAGTATGGGAAACAATCGCGCAGATGAATTGCAGTTTTTTCGGTGAGTCTGGTGGTCATTTAAATAATAATTATACATAATTCATGTATTATGGCAGAAATTAAGATGATGATGCTATGAAATAAACTTCACTTTTCTACTCTTTATAATTTATTTATTGTGAAACTTTATTATACATAAACGTCCGCTTAATTTAATTCTGAGCAAACCTATTTTTAAATTAATCCATATCCATATTAAACGATAGTAATCGTCAATTATCAAACATTTCATTTCTATCGGTCGGTGTTTCACTACATTAAGAACATTATTGTTATAACCAAGCTTAAACATTTTGCATCATAATTTAAAGTTGTCACTGCTGGCATAATATAAATTTTATTTTCAGTTAGGTATAGTTATTTAATATATATTAAGCACAAATTTTACCGACTATTACAATGGATCAATATTATCATTCTAATTTATATCAATATTTACAAATGAAATATAATTACAAAACTTAAGACTAAATCACGATCTACAGAATAATATAGATAACTAAACAGTAAACTATTATTTATTGCGAAATAGCAAATACCTAAATAATAAATAACAGTCGTTACGTCTAAGAACCAGTCTATACTGTACTATATAAAAAATATTTTTATTTCAAAATATCAGCACTGATGGATTTCAATAAAAGTCAAACTGTTTCGTTAAAAATACATTAAAAATCCAACACTAACATAGCAAATAAAAATAAAATGCCTATAATTTTGATAATCTAAATTTTTAAAATTTGGAGGTAAACAAAACACTGCACAAACAAACCATATGAGATCTTTACGAAAACCAAATCCACATTGCAAATACTACAATCATACCTCTAACCATTTTACACGTTACTAGGATAAACTAATAATACTTCTCGAAAAGGATTAACTACTAGTCTGAAATGATCACCTAAAATTATAAACAAAACATATTTGTAGCATGCACCAAATACTCAGTATTTAAGTTCTATTTATAGCTAGCGTCGCATTATATCTTCTATACTAAATCCTTTTTTCGGTCCACTTGATTGACTTGTTCCAGGTTTGGGGTTAGTATTCGGCTGTATCCCAACAATATTCTTAATTCCATTAGCAATAGAAATTGAGCTACTTTCATCTTGCTCTCTTACATTACTCTGCGGACTATCTTTACAGTTTGTCACGTTTGTCGAAGTACTCGGCGCAGTATCTTTAGGAGCAGCATGTTTTACTATCAAATCTTGAGCAACAGTTTGTTGTGGTCCCATCATTGTATGAGGCACTGCCCCGTAAGCTATTTGAGGGTGAGGCGGAGGCAAAGGCAAACCGAACTTATGATACGAAGACATTCCCATTATGGTTGGTGGTATACCAACTACAACTTCGGTACTTCCAAGTGATGGACGAGGCATTGTCAAGTTAGTAGGCTCAGGTGACCGGCTTCTATAAACCGTAGCACAAGTTCTGACATTATCTGGGACATCGGGTGGGTGGCTTCTTTTTCGATAAGGTGTGAGATACACGCTTGAAGGGCCAGGATCTATAGGAGGACTGGACATTTGACCAATTTTTAAAGGATCAGGCGGAGCAACTTGATGCAAATCTCTTCGGATTTGAAGTTGTGGATGCCTTATTTGTTGTTCTGGCATCTCAGAATAACGCATTTCTTTTTCTATAATTTCTTCAGAAGTATATCGACGTTTTTCATAAAGCTCAGATGCCAAACGGTGTTTGTCCGCATGTTGAGGTCGCATCGTGTATGGACTTGCTCTATCTCTGTGTTCGTTGTGATGGCAGTGCGTCCGTTCTACAGGTGAGGGTGAGGTTCGTCTAGGTCTTTCTTCACTTTGCTCTCTGCCAATGCTCTCAATAGACGAAGATCGTGCTCTGCGCACTGGTGAATGTTCTGGAGATGATATTTCTGGATCTTCATCATCGTATCCTGGTTCTATAGGGGATCCGGGTCTTCCAATATCTTCTTCTCCCACGTCTAAAACGTCTCCAGTGGGAACATCGCCAACAGCGTGAGTGAGAGCATGTCGCCGTAAGTCGCAATTCCTTCTGAATACTTTTCCACAAGAGTTGCAGTTGTAGGGTTTGTGATCTGTATGTGTTAATAGGTGGGTCTTGAGGTTTGATCGTTGGTTGAAACTTCTGCTGCATACTGGACATTTGTGAGGAGATTCTTCCATGTGCAGAATCTTGTGGACGGCAAGTGTCCTTGATTGACAGAAACCTTTTCCGCATTCCGTGCATTTGAACGGTTTTTCTTTTGAGTGTATGTACCTGTAACAAAGAAAGTGAAATTTTAATTAGCAGGTTCCTTTTTATCTTGATGTTGAGGATGAGAAGACACGAGTGATTGTAATTATTTTATGAATGCGCGCCACGGCCAATTTAATGATACGTACCATAAAATATCATGCTTTAATTAAATGTCTGAAGAGGGGCGGAGTCAAGTCGAACACAAGTTCTGTAGATCTTTATATCGGCTATATTTATTGATGGCATTTCAGTGCAAAATAAAACATGATAAGTGATAGTTTTTTTATTACATTTGCGCACTCTCTTTAATACAACTAGTATTATTTATGGGACTTGAACTTTTGTTACGTTTCAACTAGGAATAAGTATAAAATATTATTTACACTTAATACTATATGGACCGAATACTATTTACTAAAGCTTATTTTATATTTCAAAATAGTTAAAGCGTGAATGACATTTTATCAAGAATGAAAATTTAACGTCAACGAGTACTAAGCTGCGCAGACGCACCTTGAACGTGATCCGAGTAACTTGAGCCACAAGATTCAAGGCAAGACCGACGACGATGCAAACTCTACTACATTACCATTATTCTAAGACCTCTGTTAAATCTTCAAAACTTCTATTTTCTTTCGGTAAAATCAATGGACGATGGACAGACCAAGTTAAGTTGGTTCCGTTCCGCAAGAGTTCCAGTTTGGCCGAATCGAATTACGTTAAAAGCACTTTGTGGCCAATCGCCCCGATTAATATTATTAACAGCGGTTGTGTTGAGTTACTGGTACTAATACAGCGTATTTTATACGCAATCAAAGACACCGAAATTTCTAAGAACGATTACTCATATATAAGTGCGGTTTTAGTAGTGTGTATATCATATATCCTAAAAAGATCTTTATAAGCTACTTATCAATCAGCAATCAGCATATGTATAGTATGGAAATAAGGAAAATGTTGCAATTGTAACAGTAAATACCACATATTACCGTCATAAAATTTCCTATTACCTTTAGTATTTATCACAAATACCTAAAAAACGAGGTGTTTTTTATAGTTCAAGATCTTTACTTTTTTCAACGAGATTATATACTTTTTATTCAAGTATTTTGATTAGAAATTAAAATTATAATCGGGATATTCACTATGTAATTTATTTGTAACGAGTTCCAGATATTCGAATGTTTCTAAACATGAAATTATAAAGTGCAAATTATTTAGAATTAATTTGTGTTTGAATTTTTTCATAAAGGAAACTCATTAAAGTTATTTGAATACAACAATTCAAAACATCTACACCAATTGAGTCGAATTATTATTTTACTTTATATCTTTTGGTTTCGTTAGAAAATGTAAGTTTCTAAAAAATAAAGTTATATACTGAATCAAAGTATATTACGATACCGTAAATTTTAATTACATGGATGCAATATAAAAATTCGCACTACAATTAGTTTTACACTTACAATACTTATTACCACCGTAATATCATGCATCGATTTTTACTTGCACTATTCAAAAGTAATTACCTACTACAGAACCATTTTCTAACATCGGATATGAAGTAATTATTAACGCATGGCATGGCGTGATCATTATACACTTTGATTAAATAAAAATGCAAAACAAAATGCATTTATAGAACACTATCATCATTACAATATGCAGCATTAAATTGAAAAGTAAAAAAAATATTAATATGTTTACAGAAGTTAAAATTGAAGTATTGCAAGTTTTTATAAGTACAGTTGTACTTATAAATAATGTTACAAGTAATTTGATGATTTCAATTTAGTATCTTATTATCATCGTCACGCCAAGTGCCTAATTACGAGAACATGACAAAAAATCTAATTGAATCACAACCTCCTACGTAGGAATTTATTTAATGATGATGACTTCTGAGATTCCTTTCAAGTCATGCAAAGAATTCTTCACGTAAATAATACAGCATTACCGACGAAAAATAAACAAAAAGGCTTTAATGACGGCCTACACTTCTATTAATCCTCAATTTGGACGACGGTTCTTGGTTTCGTCAAAGTCGTAGGGATTCCTTTGGAAATAACCAACGCTTGAATTGGTTCTCACATAAATTTCTAGATATAATACAGATGAATTTTATTATGAACACGATTGACTGGCTTAACTTGACTATTAATATTCATCAACTTACACGTATGTAGTACCTACCTATAACGTCTGTGTTAGGACACCAGAGATATTTGAATTTTATTTTGAAATTCATTGCAGATAATAGTTTTTAGTTTACTAATGTTCAACTATTTTTTGGTTGCCAATGGTTATTTTAGACGGAGATTTCCACGAATATACTGCGTCTTCAAAGTATGATTTTATGGTTTATTTACGTTAGAGGAAACAATCAAAATATTGGCGTTCACGAACAAACCATACCTACTAACAATTACCAAGAAACACGATTTTATTGTTCTTCCGGTGTACAAAATATTAGTGAGATATCTAAATGTGTGCTTCCAAAATATGAATTAATTTGTAGATTTCAAATAGTGCCGAGATAATATCAATGAAGTTCAGAAAGATGCAAGCCTAGCTCGCTAGAAGCGCAAACATTGTAGTTGACAGAACGACCGGTTTCTTCCAAAGTACACTTCACTCAGGTTGTATCACGTGGCAGTGGACCTTCGTTTTATTTTTACTTTAGGAAACAGACATCGAAAATAATCCCTCCGCGTCAATGACGACGCTCAACCGCGGTCAGCTTATAGAAAAAACAGGTCGTAGCTATTTATCTTCAATGTTTACTTAAATGATTTACCATCGTTGCGGCAAAGTGATTTTGCAACAGACAACATCGAAATCTCGTACGTGATCTGGCTCATTTACTTTAGAAATTGGTATTTTAGTATAACATAATATTATTGTAATGGCAGGTTTAAGGTAAGTTTCAGTAATAATTAATAATTGCGACTATTCAAATTAAAATTCACGATAACATTGAAAATTTCTACTTAAAGATATTGTATCATGTTCGAATTTCACAACAAAATTCAATAAACAATTAAGTTCGTTAATTTGAGTCTAACAGCTTTTTAAGCTGTATGCATGAAAGAAGCCGACATCAGATAGAAATTAACAAAGCTATTACAAAGACTTCTAAAACCGTTAATTCAAACTATAAAATCTTTTATTCCCGATAGTCAACTTATGAACACTATGATACAAAAACGAAAAAGAATCTTATCAGAATTTTAATAAACTCCATGATATAGAAGGAGGACGTTTATTTAAATATTAAGCTTGACCAAAAAGAATACGAATAATTAATGACATAAACAAATCTTCCCCTCCCAGCAGCCTTATCGCGCCATTTCGATCAATCCTTACATTAAATAAAAAATAAGTAACGTCTGTCTCTTCTTATTACACTTTGAGATAAGGATCGCAATGGACAGTCGCTCAGAATCCCATCACGGTGGGGCCGAGATGAAAAAAGTGAGGATCGAAATTACAGAGAGGACCGTGGAGCGGCGCTAATGGCGTACATTAAAAAATATTTTCCATTACAGTTACCGGTCCGTATAGAGCACGAAAGCTTAAGCTTAGTAGACGGCTTTGAAAAAGATTAGGAAAGAAAGACTCATGATGCAACAAAGTTCATAGTGATATCTTTGATTCGAATACTACATTCTAAGATTACATGGTGTTTACCATTAGATCACAGAATGTACTCTTCCAATTTTAATAAAACTGCCGATGTAAGTAAATTGGTACCTGCACTAAAACATATTTATTTTACAAAAACGTTCATTGAGACAACGTGTGTACCTTTTCCGACGCAAAAACAGGTTTTAAGAAACGCCCTCGTTTCATTTTCGCAAAGTGCGGCGGTTGTGACAGCAAATTTAAAATTATTTTAAAATATTTCTATAATTTCGACCTGATAATTTTGTTTTATTATATAACACTGTACTTCATACTTACGTAAGGGAAAAAAAATGTACTAATGCTAATATTTAACGGAATAAGGCAAAGAAGGAAGATTTTATTTAAGCCACGTGGCTATAATATCCCATAATCCTGTGAAGATTTGGTGCAAAAAAAATATATTTCGTAAACAGTCCTTTTACGGCGGTATTCAAAATCAACGCCTATCACGAAGGTATTGGTATTTTCATTTCTGGTTTGGTTATCCAAAAACAAAGCACAGAAGTAAAAATAGGTAAAGTTTAAGGTATTTTTATTATCGTGTTTCAAGAATAAAAGTTCAAGAATAAAACACAAAAATAAAAAATCGGCGGTAAAAGGTGCTATTTTGACTAGTGCCGCAATCAGACTGCTTATTACGTTATATGCTACCTAATAGTTTCAAAACTTCGACGCTAATCAATAAAATATTAACAGAATCTTGCCTGCAAGTTTATGAAGGATTCAATTGGGATGAAACTACTCCAGTAGGTAGATTTTTAAATATTTTTTTTTCTTGATATAAAAAGGAGCTGTCCAAACCATTAATAAGTTTGGTTTTGTTGAGCTCCTATAGATAAAATCAATTATTTCAATATTGTTTACATCTTATGTGGTCGTTATACCAACTCGACCAGACAGCGATATTAACGAATTGATGAGAGTTACTGTAAGAACACTATTGACTAATTATGTTCTAATAACCTGTTATAATATTGTTCATCCATTACTGACAATGCCATCAGCAATGAAGATTTAAAAAACATTTAAGCTTCTTTTATTTCTTTATTTATTTTTTAGTACTCCACATAACATACATAAGAATATATAATAATCCCAGTTTCAGATACTAACTAAATATCTTCTGAATCACTTTAAATATAAATATATCAGAAAAGTGCACGCTACTCTGGAAATTAGGGAAACGATAGCGTAAGATTAAATGAGAGATTAATGGTCAAGTAATACCTCACTTCCTTTAACGTCTGAAGTTTTAAAACTTACTGTACTTAGTAGTAAAGAGAGCAAGTCCATGCTGCGCGCGTTGGAATGCTGCGGCATCGGTCACTGCCCTATCCCCCCTCACTGCCTCTCCGCCCAGCTCATCTTTATATCTAAGCCTTCTATCGCCTAGATCAATCGCATCACATGCGTCAGTATCCAAGCTATTTAGTTTGATTATTAATAAATATCATACACTATATTTTGCCGGCCCTGGTTTTTCAGAACCAAACAATTTATTGGCATATTAAAACGTCGTAAATAAAATGTATAAATTGAAGTAATAAATCCAGTGTATATCTGTAACAGGATAATGAACTTAAATTCGAAAGGAATGATATCAATCTAATTAAATTAAGTGATTTGAATCATAAATTCAGCAGAAAAGACAAAGACACCGAATTTATGGTAATGAATACTGCATCTCTAATTAGTTAGGTATATTTGCAAAACCCACACTAATGCAAAACAGTAGCGAGATATAACGCATAAATTCATTCTCAGAAACGGTTGGAACCCGCACACTGGCATATAGGTAAATCAAAACTGCTTATAAATAGCCTGCATTAACATAATCCCGCGATTTGTATAATGAAGTAGCAAATTTTGTTATTCAAAACCATTCGATTTTCAGGCAAAATGCATACAATTTTAATTTTATTGGCCATTTAACAATTTCTATTGATTTTATTATATTTAAATGTTTAATGCGACTAAAAGCTTACGATTTTATATGCGTCGTATCTATCGTCATAATCTGGGTATTTATCTACTTAATCTGTCAAAGCCGCAAATTCCAGATATTATTAGTTTTAACTGTCATAGGCTCCCGGAAGACTTGCGGCCTCACAAATTAATGCTTGAATGTAAACTAATTGATTCTGATTTGTTCGCGTAAATCGGATTCTCAGTACATTTAAAATACTGCAGGAATCCATTTACTTTTTAAGTGACTTAAGTGTTGGAATAAAATCTCTATTGGAGTCACACAGAAGATGTTTTGCCGTATTAGGATACATAAAGGCAGTACTTAAGCAACTGCGTTTGGCTTGACTTGTCGTGTGAGCCCACGCAATGTTTTATCTCTTTACAAGCAACTAAGCTGGTTTCCTTTAAGTCGATTTATTGTCATGCTACTATACTTCAGCTCAGTAGTAACGGACGCCAACGCCTTGACTTTCAACTAATTAACATCAGAATGGTCAAGTATGATTTAGTTGGCTCTAAAGGCTTCAAGTAATACTCGTATTACTTTAGAAACTTCAAGTGGTAAATGACATAAATTTATTGTGTTTGCTTAAAGCTGGAACTTTAAAGTCTTTTTTACTTGTGTTTTGCTCATATTTATATTCACAATAGAGTTAAATATTATATTTAAAATTACGAGTGTACAGGGTGTTACAAAATTCCAAAATAAAATTTGGAATAGTGGGGCTGCGGGGGTCGATACCGTAGTACCTATGTGCGCGGGTTCAAAGTGTGTATATGTGTGTGGTATTATGTAGTGTGTCGTATTTGTATGATACGCAATAGTACACATTTGTAAGAGCTGTCACGAGCACTACAGTGTTTTTATTAATTCAATTGGAAAATTAAATCCAAAAAGATGACAACTATTCAGAGATAACTCTTGGCAGGGAACACAACCACCCCTTAGTTTTTATTTCGGACTTTTAGAAAATACTGCATAAGAAATTTGTAGTTGGTATAAGTGTAGGTGTAAATTTTTAAAAATAATAAAAAAGAAGAATCCATAGGCAAAACCTCAAACGTGTCAAGTATTGACGTAGAAACGAAACTTGAAACACCTAATTAACATAAAGTCTGAGCAGCTAATATTTCTAAAATATGGACACCGGAACCTGTGTCGGCAGTAGCTGAACGTTTACATGTAGTATATGACATAATGCTAATGAGGCAAAGTGTTGTTCACATGAATATTTTTGCTACCACTCAGGCCATATTAGCATTCGCATTAGGCACTATTTTTTGCTCCTCGACTTCCAACAAACAGAGACTTCAATATTATGAGCATCTTTTATCGTTATTGGGTATCAAATATTGTCAGTGGATATAATATGTAAGCTCTCATCAAAAATGTTTACTGCGTTTCGTTTGGAGAGGTTTTAATTATGTAAATGGTTTTAATTATCAAAGAACTACATAGTGCTACTTAACTTAGTATCTGACGGCGTCTGGTCAAGTGCTCAACACCCCTGTCTACTAAGCTCGAGGTCCCGGGATCGAATCTCGGTAGGGCAGATGCTTATATAATGATGACTAAGGCTATTTTGTTGACACGTCATGGATGTTTGTATGTTTATTCAGTACCTACCTATATTTCTAATATTTATAGGAATATTATCTATATGTATATCTCCGTTATCTTTATCTATATCTATATTATATAAAATAAATAGGTGAGTGTAAGAATGTCTTAGTGATGCGGAGGAATTTGAATGTTTTCTAAAACTCTCTCACAGTTTTAAATTTCTTATTGAATTAGATGTATTATAGCATAATGCACAATACACTTACAAGAGCTGATGCCACGTCTAATACATTGTATGTAGGCGTATTGCTTTCAATCAGCGCACTCAAGTAAGTACAATGACTCATTAAGGCACAAGACGGTGGGTCTCCGGTAATACTTAAGACTGCCTACGCTCTATACATACAGTCTCTAAAATACGTTACAACCGACTTATAATTACTAAAGACGATAAACGTACAAAAATAATAAAATCACGTATATTTTAATGAATTTGCAACTATAAAATAGTTTTGAGAGCACAAAAAGACTTCCGTTAATACCTACTGTTCTTTTTTTAAAAAAATGGAAGAGATTTTGTAAAAGACAAACCTCCCCGAAAGAGTTCCAAGCTCAACAATTTATTTTCTGTTGTGTACCAAAGAAATTTAGTATTCGTCGCGCGACCGCCGTTATAAAAAGTCAAATCCCCAAAAGTCGGACAGGTACGTGGACAAAAAATAAATGGAAAATACTAATGGAGCGAGGCGAAGAGGTTGGTCTAAGCCTTGTGGTAAGTAACTGACAGACGGTAACATAACCGTGTTTAAAAACACTAAAGAATTTTTTCGTTTTTTGACGTCAATAATATTTGCGTTGATTTTTTTAAGCTTAATGTAAGACTTTTTTTAAATTTTATTATAATTAAAGACATGAAATTAGATTAGAAATACGAAGCAAAGATTCCTATAAAATTTAATTATCCATATAAGATTCTAAGATGTTTTAAATGCTAATGATGGAGGTGCTTATAGGAACAAGAACTGCTAGTAAAATGTAAAAATACGTTTTATGATGTAGCTGGCTAATGGCCGGCGGCTTCATCTGTAAGCTCGACTTCCTGCCTATAGCCTACAAGAGCGCGTCCATAGCCGGTTTGGCGGCGCATACGCAGTCGAACGACGTAATGGGAGCGACGGCTGGCCGCTGCCGCTTCACACTCAATTTCACCTCTGACTGACACAAACATTCATTGTGCTGCGTACTTGGCTTCGAGAGTTCTGCGTCAGGTGCTTTCCATCGTGGAGGCTAGACCGATTTCTTGTGAAGCATCTAGACGTAAAGTTTCTCAGTGCTTTAGACGATTAATCATTTTAGCCAAACTAAAACACAAGATGGTCTACAGAAATGAGAAGTGTGAGGGATCGTCAATTCGAATGATGCCTATTTCGTAGACATAATAAATCTTTTATTTTAAGCTTTTTTTGAAGTCGTGTTAGAAAAACTTGATTATAAATACCTGATCGCCAGGCTTCACACGATCCTGTTCAATAAATTGCCTGCCATAATTATATTGATAAACATTCTAATTACAACTAACTAACCTGTAGTGTTGTTCAAAGATAATATCAATCATATTTTTGAAGGCTAAAGTTTCACTTGCTTTATAAATGGCGCCTCATGTATTTTGTAACAAAAAATAGTATGTGATATTTGATATATGAATGTCCCAAGCATCTTGATTTCGATCTTGCTTGAATAGTTCGAAAACATATTTTTTCACGGTTCGCTTTTCTAATGAAACTTGATAACCTGCTTATGATTAGTTTTATTTGAACTTACAAACAAATCAAGGTACCCATACCTACCTATCTCAAATTTAGCTTCATTGAAAATTTTTGAACTATAATCTGCGTAATAACTAGGTACTGTTATATCTTTTACGTTATTTTGATGGTAAGCGTTAGTCAGATAAGATTAAAGGATTTCAGTTTCTGCGGATTGATACCAAATCATTTAATTCAAGAAAAATTTTGAGTAAGCGCTCTGACTAAATCTCTGAATAAATGCTACAACTTCGTTTACAGAGTAACATCAACACAAGTGTTAAATTTCCGCAGAGATACGGCTACCTTTCTCTTACGTGTTGCTTTATATTATTATTCAAGCTGCTCAAAACTAGTTCCAATTATCAGATTTATAACTCCAACAGTTGATTCATGACGGTCTCGACTGGCAATTATACTCAAGTCCTCAGATATCATTAATCAACATACACCGATAGATCCGCTTTATGTACAAATCCAATTAGAGTTGGAATCCTTGCTACAATTTTGTTTTGTAGATTCTCCAGCTTTTGATTTATGAGACGCGATGAGGTACAATCAGGCCACAGGGTAGAGTGTTAATTTTGGTTTCATCGTAAATCCATTTTAGTGCTGGTGTAATTGAGAGTAATTGTTTGATAACGTATTTTTATTGGAGCTCCTCTTGTGGGAAGATTACAGCAGTTTACTCTCCTGATTGGTTGGTTAACAAGAAATTCATTATTGTTAGTTTCGCTTATCCTCTAAGGAATTATTAACGCTGCAGGAGTTCTTTTCTAGACTTGATTGTATTCAATTACGCTTGCTTTTTTATCCTTTCTCATATTATAAATGTGAAAGTGTGTCTGTTTGTCTGTCTGTTACCTCTTCACACTTAAGCCGCTGAACCGATTTAGATGATATTGAGTACGGATATAGTTTAAGATCTTACGAAGGACATAGGATACTTTTTGGAGCGATAACTAAGATCCACGTGAGTGTAGCCGCAGGCGGCCAATAATGACATTTAAACTATTCTCTATAATTTGAATTGTATAAACATAATACCGATGAGTGAACATAAGAAATTTTTTTTTACAAACTGGTGTATGATATACAGAATGTAACTGGTGTATGGAAAAGAAGTAAGTAAGTAACAATTTACCATCAGGTAGGTATGTGTAGGTATGCTTGATTGCTACCTTAGTAATTAAAAAAAATACATTAATAAACTTACTGATTCAATAGATAGGCCGTTTAAGTTATGTGCATATTAAACAATTTTAAATCGCTAAAGAAATATGCTATATTATTAGGGATATAATCTAGATAGCACGAAAAAGTTTCTAGGCTTTATAGTGCTTTCATAGATAAAAAAATAGTTTGATTACCATACCATCTAATAAATGTTTATTGCTATTCCAAATTTTAAGTCGATCAATGCTTTTAATCTCCCATAAAATCGGTTTGAATGTGCTTAGAACAGATTAAAGATGGCTGGTCTCAGCCTATGGTAATAAATAACGTGATTATTTCCTTTTAGAGATACTTTAAGTCGATTTTTGTAGAATGAAATCAACCGAAAAGGCACTTTGTAAACAGGATTAAGAGGGAGCGTGACTCGTATTTTTTCTAGATTTAAAATGCTATCTGTCATGTCTAAAATTGGACTTTAGTTGGTGGCAAATAATCAACCCATTTTTAGTTTAAATTAACAAAATTAACACCTATGTACATCAAAATGCAGTTGGTAGGCTAATTCGAAGGAAAAATTGTAAGATCCATTTTAAAAATATTTTCACGTAGCAATACTTGGAGTCAAGGGTTCAACCATACCAAGGTTAACCGGTTATAAGGCTGTATGGCTTTAAAACCCCGTGGATAGCAATATACACATTGAGAAAACTTCAATAGTATAATATACTGTAATATAAATAAATTTAATATTAAATTTGTCATTGTAAAAATTATTGTATATTTGGTTATAGGTATAAAAATAGCATTGCACGTGTGATTTTTGAGAGCTATTGGGATAAGGAATACTGCGTAATACACTTTTTTTTAAATACGATCACTATAAAAAAATCATTTTTAATTGACTTTAGTAATAATATGAGAAACAATTTATATTTTTTAAAGCCTTTTCCAAAAAAAATACATTAATCTACCTGTAACTAACTATACATGTATATTTTAATATGATACAGCCGGGATCTCAGAGCCTCCACGGATTTTATCTGAGGCAGACGTCGTCATATGATTAATGATCGTACAGTCTCGAATACCTTTCTTCTGTATGTTTATAAATAACAATGGCATCTAACTCGGAATACTTTCAAAACTTGTTTTTGGGACAAACTTAAATGGACAATGGTTGACAAATTCTAGAGGTTGAAAGAATTTTCAAATTCTTTCTCCTTAGTTGTTGTAATGATTATAATATTCACAGGTAAATATCGGAGGATGCCTAGTACAAATATTCTTGTCATGCGGTGGGGCTCAGCTTTGGAGGTCATAGTGGTACAGACGTTGCGTTTATTTGTCCAACCAACCGGTCAATGTTTGCTTGGAGACTCCTCGAAACCACTCGGAAATATTTTAAGTCAAGTTCTCTCGAACAGCACTTTGGAGTACCATATTTTGTATTTAAGGTTCTTAGCATACTTGAACTTAGATGTAATGCGGGAGCTTCTAATGCAATATTTGATCTAAAGATATACCTAATTACTTAAATCGGTGAGTATTTTTTATTTTAACGTTATGAAAAATATTGTTTCATAAACGATGCTATTAGGTAGCTATAATGGTAGTTGCTTTAAACTATCATTACATACAGACACTACAACTTTAATGGCTCAAAATTGGATTAGGTAGCAAAGAAATGCTAAATCGTTGATAAGCGTACATCTTGTCAACCCACGCCTTGAATGCTAACGCTGTAAAAGAAAACATTATTTATACAAATTAAACTTTATTCGTATTACAACAGAGACTACTATTTTTAACTTACAAACAAAATCAGGTCCAGTTCATTTGAAGTACGATATTTACATAGGAATTTTAAGCACTGATTCCTTATCAAAGATTGTAAATTAAATTGAAAAATATAATATCGAGATGCAAAGAATTTCAGCCATAATGTGTCCAACAAGTCAGATTATAAATACCTCAAGGAATTAGTACCCAAGTTTATAATTTCCACGTAAGAGGTGACTTTGAAATATTCTCTTAATTTTATTTTAACTTTTGGTTTAGTTCTGTATGCTTCTTTTGCGCTATTAAATGATTTCAAATTTACTAAATTCACCTCACTGTATTTTGATTCAAAAAACTAAATCAACTAATGAATACCATGAATACTTGACTAAGTTAAATCCACGCAGCGACAAAAAAGCGTTTTGCAAGCAAACACGCGAATGGCTACGTATAATTTAAATAATACTACACCCGTCCATATCGATACAGAAATTATAGGATCTGAATAATTTTAACTAAAATATACTAAAATGGCAACCGTAAAAGTGGCAAGAGATTTAGGAGAACGAAATCCTGTAAATAATAATAGTTTGATAAAACTTGTATAGTGAAATTTTAGATTCAATAGAAGTCACACTTTGTATTCATGGCTTCTTAATACCTAAATTACTTTTAATTTATAGTTCATCATATAAATAATATAATTAGTAAATCGTAAAAAGATTACCGTGATTTTAATACACAGTATGTGACTTTGATTGCATAAACTTTAAGGACGAATATAATGAGAATTATTTTTGTTTTGAAACTGCCTCCAAATTTTTGCATTGTTGTGTATCTCACCACATGTTATTAGAAAATTGTCCTTAAAACACTAGCTTGAAAGTACAAAAAAGTTGCGCAAGCGTTTCTAAGCGAGGCGAGAGAACTTTCAAAAAGCAATAAGATACTGTGAAATCGACGAACGGACTTGCGTACGGCTATTCTAGCTAATTATTCTACAGCCTCGGTCACGATTATTTCAAACGAACTATGAAGTACGTAGAGGAAACCAGTAAGATTACTCCAATCAACGCATGTTAACAAATGATATCTCATTCGAGATGAATCGGTGTTTATTTTTCATACGTCAAAATAAAAATAAAAGAATATTTCCACATTTGCAAATAATAATTTAACCTATAAGACTCAAATAAACGTCGACATTAATTTTGTAAACTGACCCCTGAAAATTAGAAATAGTTTAAAAAATCGCAAAGAATTTATATCCACAGTCGCGTGACACTTTCGCTTTCGCCCGCAGCCGAATATTTAGGTGTTTCGAATATCCAGAATTCCTGACAATTTAATAATTTATTGGAAACGTATTCTGGACCAATTGGTTCGAAAATGATAATTTCTAAAGACCGTAGGCTAAACTCTAGCGACCAAGCACCTGCCCGCATTGATTTATTATGGATTCAGTATTAATTTGATATCCCTTTTTGCTGTAGCCCCTTGAGCGATCGGAACGAGTGGTCTCGCCGTCCCCATTATATGTGGTCTCGGCGCAATCATAATTGCATATGAGCCTGGAGATAAAACGTTCAATGCAAAAATAATTCATTTCAGGCAAGGTGTTTGTACGTAACCATATTTTCTATGGAAACTGAATCTCTTCTTTGCAGAGTCTATGAACTTAATCATATATAGTTTGACCGAATGTTTCATTTTCTATTATAATTATCGTATTACTTATGTCTCTTTCTGCTAAATTTATTTCTGTAATTAATTTCTTTGTTTCATCATCATCTATATGCTAAAGTATTGAACTTTACTATGGACAAAAAATTTGAGTTCATAATCAGGTGCGTAGTTATTGCTTACGTAGAAATGAACTTTAAAGATACAACTCCCTCTCGTATATGTAGGTACCACTTGTAGAAAAATACGAACAACAAGAAGCTTCGGGCAAAATGCATTAAAGACTTAAAAGCTACAGTAACAAAGACAAAGGTGTTAACATTTAAAAGGACTAGAGAAAGGTCTTAAATCGTTATTTATACCCGTTTCTCGTGATCTTACGAACCAGTTTTTCTTAATAAGAAATTGCTTTAGTTGCAGCGTAGAAAATTAATGATAGTAACGTACTCTTTGCTATCCCTACTTAACATGATACCCGTATTTATATCTCGTAAGTCCAGTACAGGTTTATGGTGTGGATGTTGTTGTACAAACAGCTATATATGTCCGACATCATCTCATTTCTTATGGGAAACATCGGCGGTGTTTTATTTGTGACCGAAAATTCTGTTGATTAAAGATGCTATTCGTTTCTTCAATCAGTTTTAAGCAGCCAGTGGAGATAGGAAAGGGTTTTTGGTTTTCAATAAATTTACTAAGAAATTAATGATTATATTAATGTTTTGCAGGTTATAGTGAGTATAGAAAATTAATTTTCAACACTATTATTTATAATAAAATACCTCAAGTCAATCGAAGAATTGGAAGAGATAATGGACCGCTCAATAAAGTTATATACACTTAAAATAAGCCCCGAATTGATTATATACGGTTAAAAAAAATTAAAATATAAATTACCTTATCTACTCGTTTGTACGTATATTTAATTGAAGGAATATTGACTTTAGTTCACGTAATCACGTACACTACTAACAGGGCGTATAATCTCAGCTGAATCTTTTCATGGGGTCATTATTTGCTGAGTTCTTTCCCCCAATTTTAAACTTGAAAATTCCGATCACGCATCGTTTTCTTCGATCGGCTCTCGATAACGCTGTGCTCATTAAAATATTTACGTAAGCCGGTTGCGTTACATATTCATGAATATGTTCCTTTTTTCATAAATGGTTATCGTATTTCTTTTAATGACTGCTAGTTTACTTGCGAAATTGTCTTAGATTGAAGTCTGCAAGCTTGATAAGATGATTATAGACTACTATAAGTAAACAGTATGTTTTCTCCTATAATAAAGAGAAATGCTCTGCGTCATTTACGAAACAGTTCATTATCAGACTTTAACAACAATATATATATATATATAATAAAAAAATAATAATATATATATATATAAATATATATATATATATATATATATATATATATATATATATAATATCAAATAAAATTGGTTGGATGAAAGATTATCTTTATAGCAAAAATAGCAACAACATTTTTATAACAAAATCGACTTCAGTAATTTTGCTAAGGTTTTTACTAAGGCTTTCGGAGAATCTCGTTATAAGCGTTCAAGTTATCCTTGGCGGGTGAGAGAAGAAACCAACTTTTTTGTTTTGCGATTGTTAATTATGGCACGGAATATAATAACAGGACATTATGCAGGTTTTGATGCGCCTCGATTATGGAGTGAAGTCAAAATACAGTGCGCGACACAACGATGAAGTCATGTCGCCGTTCGGGCTATTAGACTTTTCCTTGTGTATGAATTTTTATTGAAATTATATACATATTGTTCAATGTATTTAGTGACCGCAGTAACTACTAGTATTCTAATGAGTAATCCATGCTTGATACTACTTTAAATTTTATAGGTACCTTATCATTTAAACGTGAATCATGTTCATTGTTCGATTTAAAGAAAAAATGGGCAAAAACAAATGAACAAAATTTAAAAGTGGCAAGTCGTGTTCGCATACTAGCATGGTTCGAATATTGGCTCCAGTTGAGCATTTAGTAAATTTCACAAACGTTTTAATATTAATTTTTATAACTATATATATTTTTTTTTAAATTATAACATGTCTTACGTTACACAAATTTTGATAGGTCGCAGGTTCGGATACCGCCAAACTAATGTTATTTTCTAGTTTTTTTTTTAATAGTCTTTAGTGTTATGTTGATTAGTGGCTTCATTTATATAATAAAAAAGCAACTTTTTACGAGTATTACAAAATTTAACACAATTGCATCTTATTTAATTTTCACACAGTTAATCAATTTACCAATATTAAACCAAAATAGCCCATGTTAGAACAGCACTAAAGCTCAATTTGGTTACAACGATTTCTACTCTGATTACTCGCTTAGGCGTGCTGAAAAAAACTTAGAACTTTTTGCCGGGACTCTATTCAATGCCTTTATCGACAATTTAGAATGATAACACGGAATGCTCCGAACGAGAAGTATTAAATTGCCTTAGAAGTTGAAGGTACTGGTTCTTAAATGTAACGTTAGCAGAAAAAATGAACCGATGAATAATCTTTATTTATTGTGTTACTTAGACGTAGCGTTCTAGTGACTTACATTGAGATTGTGCTTTGTATTAAAAATAATTTACTATTTTATTTAATTAAGTGGAAAAATAATCTTATTAATTCATATACCTAATATTATTTGACTTTTACTGACAATTTTTTTAAATATTTTTTAAACTAGTTTACGTATTCTCTAAACATGTAAACAATTAGTATCTATTTTAACATCATATATGACTTTGAATGCTAAAATGTCCATGTGAAAAGATTAATAAAATGAATATGTGTAATATTTATTAGATAGCATTTATAGGCGCATACTGAATATTAAGTTATATTTTGAATATTATTTATTAGAAAAGCACATAAAGTTTGAAGTACGGACCTTTAATCATATTTTTTTATTAATACAATTAACGTTTTTTTAAAAAACAATTTAATCCTTATACAACTTTATTTGCTTCGAGTACCAAATTCTTGTCCGCCATTACCACGCAGCTCCAATAGAAACGAATGAGTCATCAGAATTTAAACTAATTACAGTTGAAACGTAAAAAACGTGTAACTTAACTTGATTCGAATGCGTTTAGTGGTATCCATCAAAAATCACTATAGTTTTATGGCAATTTTATAGATTGTAGCCGAGTAGCGTTTGAGTATTCAATCTGTTAACAATTTGGATAAGGCTTAAAGAATGTCAAGAAAAATACCTACTATTGGTAGGTTTCGTTAATTTTACTTGTATATACCAATGATGACAAATATACAGGTAGGTTTCTATGCATGTTTCTTCAAATGTCACTACTGGTGCCAATATCCTTTTTTCACATATATAATCTTATTCTAGTACCTACATATTATGACTAACAAATTTTTAGGAACGGTAAAAAAAACAGATATTTTTTATAAAGCTGTATACTGTTTTATGGGCAATCAGAATAGTCGATTTAACAATAACACAAAAATATTAATATGAACTTTTGCGTGATTGAAAAAAACAACCTTTACCATTAATTTTCGGATATGTTCTATTTACTAACGCCAAAAGCCACACTATTAGACGTCAATACATCCATCTATTATATTTATCAAAAAAAAGGTTCTCAGGTAACAGACAGAACATCGATTTATTTTTGTATCGATTCTAATTAACATATTGGGATCTTCGAAACGTTCTTCAGCGAACAGTTAATTGATATTTATAGCTGCATCGAGATCTAATCGTTACTCTGATAGCTAAAGATTGTTTTTACATGAAACGATTATTTATAAAAGTTTAATGTATGCAATTAGGTGGATTTGATAATTAAATACTGATTGCGAGGTGGTATTCCCAAAAAGACATTGAGAATAGTAAATTTTATTACTGACAATAAATCACGACACTTTAAAAGGCGACTAAGATAGTGCATAAAACAGGTTGTAGTTGACACTAATTTATTAAAAGTAATAATAATGATTCTCAAATATGGGTAAAAACATTAAGAAATGGATCACAGTTTATTTTTTATGTTTTAGAGACTTACTTACAAGAAATAAGCATTCTTATTCGTCACTTATCTCAAAACTAACTATGCATCTTACGTAAGTAAATCTCTGTCAGCTTATTTTTATCTGTCATAAACGAACCAAGACGCTCGTACATCATTTGTGTGTTATCTTAAATCAAAATATCTGACCAATGGCTCACAACGCTAGGCAAATGGTACGCGTATTGAGTTCCGTGTGTTTTTCAAAGTACGTCACAACCGGCTACAGTCTTCGCGTTTGAAAGTACAAGCACCTCTTACTATTAATCAAGATAGAACAATTTCCTAGAAGCTTATACTGTGATCGAGATACTTTATAAATATTCTGTCCATTTCCAAGTAGCCGGGCGGATGCGGCCACAGTCGGCTAAACATCTGCAACTTGAGTTACACCGGCTGCTGTTACGTGCATATAAATTAGGCGTTTACACCTATGATCAGCGTTGTAGAAAATTAAAATGCGCAAGAAACCGGACGCCTCATCAACAGGTACAATTTATTTCGCAATTACCGAGTGCAGTGCATAAATTACAAATGAATAAAAATCTTACCTGTGGTCACGTAAGTGGTCTTGTCTTCTAAATGCTTTACCGCAGATATCACAAGAGTACGGCCGTTCGTCTGTGTGGGTTCTTTCGTGGATCAGCAGGTTGTAGGACTTCGTGAATTGACGGTTGCAGAATTTACAAATAAACTGCTTTTTAGGTCGTGATGCTCTGCCTGGTGCTCTAAGTAATCGTCTATCTAAGTGCGGATGCATTTGATGAGGGCCAGCCCCCGGGGGAAACAGTCCAGCGCCAGGGAAAGTAAAACTGCCTGCTGCCGTAGGAGAAGGGCCAGGTGCACCGAGAAAAGCTCCGGGAGGACCGTACATAGGAGGTTGAGAGGAGCCATCCGACATCATTCCATCCATTGAAGGTGTTCTGTGATGTGGAAGGAGCATTGCTGCAGCCTCCCGCAAAGCGACTTCTTTTCGTTTCTCGACCATCATTGCCATAAGATCAAACGAATTTCTCTTTGGGAAGTTGCTCGATGCCCTATCCGGTGAACCTTTAGCAGGTTCTGTTCTTTCTCTTTCCATCATTCTTTCTCTATCTATTATCTCTGATGGAATGAGGGCTGGGTGCATTTCATTAGTATATATTACGGGATGCATAGATCTAGTGGGTACTACAGGAACAAATGCTGAGGATTCGCGATGAGTGGAAGTGAGTAAGGAACCAGATGTCATCTGTCTATGATATGGTAATGGAGGTGAGTCGAAGTTCCCGTTTGGGTTTCTTCCACTCGAAGATGGTCTCTGCTGTGCTCTTTCAGCAGAACTAGCGAGGAATTGGTCATGTCTAGACCTTAGAGGTGCGTTCACAGGGGCTTCAGCTGCTGGACGCGGTGTAGTCGCCCTAGAGACTACTGGTCCTCCAGTGTCCGACATGACGATTGAAGAATCATCTGAAAAAGAAAAAGGAAGCTAGTGAGTATTCTCAAACAAAGAAAAAGAGGCAGATTTATTGTAATCTTATATTATCTATGTCATAGGAGTATTGGTACTCCTTAACTTCGTAGCTTTCACTCGATAGTTGATCATAGTGACTGATATTTAAGTCTTACTTAGAATAGTAGCTCGCTGCTTATTTAACTCGAACCGGTGTTCACTATTTAGATTTATGGATCGAGAAACATGCTTAATTAAGTAGCGGTCTATATTGTTACAGCTAACTGATTAACATACGATAGCTATAATCTCACGTTACCCCCTTTACATAAAATCACGACTAAATAACGATCGATATTACAATTAGGTAACAAATCTGATTTACATTTTAAAATTACAGTCAAACGTTAAGCTAAGAATAATGTTCGTCGATCTCTTCGTGTGCTTATACAGTGTGTTACAAAAGTCTGAAATATAATTTGAGGGGTGGTTGTTCCTTGTCAAGAGTTACCTTTGAAAGTTTTACACCTTTTAGACCACTTTTATTTTCGGATTAAAATAATAAAAACATTATGACACCCGCTCGTAACAAACATAAATAGCATATCGTAGAACACACTACAGTTATACCACACAAGTCACACAACCTGCGCACTCAATACAATATCGACCCCCCAAAACCCTAGAATTCAATTTTTTTTCGGAATTCTGTAACTGTTCTGTAGACAACAAAAAAAAATGTTAGGAAAATATATAACCCGGGTTATATATTTTCCTAACATTTTTTTTGTTGTCTTGATAAAAAGGCATAATAAGAGTTTAAAATTAAGTTTAAGTCCTTACCTATGTCAAAAAATCTTGAAAAGATTACCTACCTGATAACAAGCGTAAAAAGCCACTAGCCGCATATATATATAGCCCTATCATGTTATTTGCGCATAGACTGCCCTTAAAAATAAAGAGAAAGAGCTATGTCAGTAATATAATGGACAAGTTCCCTTGCCTTGTGAGCCAGCGACTTTATTTTTCGCAAGACCACAATAACACAAAAGTCATGTTATTTGGCTACGATCTTCAAAAAGAGGTTTTGTTAAGATAGCATTAGCAAGCTCTTGACCATTCGTCGCCTAAAATATATAGAGAGACACTCTTATAAAAAGGTGAAGGTGGTATATCATAGACAAGCTCACATTCTGCAAATTAGGAACCCAATGAAAGGTGCTGCATTAAATTTGACGAGTTTGGCATCACTTTGTTTACTTTAAAATTCTATTTTATTATTTAATTTTATCCATTTTTATTTCTATAGGTTCTTACTTTTGTGTGCTTGCTTCACAGATTCGTCTATGTTGGCTTGCTTGGCCTTATGTAAAGGTTCACAGGTGTCAGACAAAAACCAGCGTTAAAGTCTGGCATATGCTGAACTACCTACCCACTTCGGTGCAACCATGAGACAGATTTTAGTTTTAAAGTTCTGCTGATAATGATTTTATTTATTTCTTTGTCACCTGCCTGTATTGTATATTATAATTGTTTTTCTTTTTTGCCCTTCATAAAATTACATTTAAATGCCATTTAATTTCCATTGAAAATTGTCTAAAGTGTGGACTCATGCGCCCAATTATGGCTTCTCAACAGGACTATATTTCTACTCTGTCAGACTTTGCATTGGATATATATCTGGCTGAAACTGTTCTGTCATCTGCTCATCCAACAGTACCGCGTAGAAGCACATCGCTTGTATGCAGCAAAAACAGAGTTGAATTCTGAACTAAACCTTGGGGAACACCAGAATCTAGTCTGATTACTAGCATAGCATCATCGTCGGGTTTATCGTTTATCCTGAGTGTTAAAAGTCTTCGATATACATATAAGTATTGGTTTTGTGGATGGTTGTGTGTGTGTGTAGTCTTTGAATGCATATCCATATAAGTGAAGATCTTTACGTTACTGCCAAAGAAAATGAAGACTTTGACATAACAATATTTACTAGAAGTTTGTAATAAGAACTAGTTCTGAAGTTACATGCAGACAGAAACATAATAGTTACATATTTAATGAGCCTAGTGAATTCTTTAGTCATGTAAATTTGAATCTTACGTCTAATTTTGGAAAGTTTGTTGTTCTTTGTAGAAAATAAAAATCGTTACTATTTAAATCTTCCAAGCACATATATTTAAGCATATAACTTTGAATGCTGTATGACACCAGGCGCTTTATATTTATACAATACTAATAACGTTTCCTAAGAGATTGCTATTCCGAGTTTTACGACGGACAGACTGTTTTCATCTGTAATGAGTATCATAGTGAGGACAATAAAACTGCCGACTCGGTTAACTGCATGTTTTCGTTTCCGGTGTCTATGACTTTTATGATTCCCTAAGCATGATCTGACATTATGTTGAATGATATAGCAGAATGAAAAAAGAATTATTGCGATATCCCTAAATCAAATTTGGAAAAAGTTGATTTATTAATAAATGGAACACAATATAATCCATACCTACTCGTAAATACGCTTTTGACTTAAAAATAATTTGTAAGAATTATGAAATCTTTAACATGTCTTTTTATGACTGAAGTCCCAGCCTCAGTTATAAAATATTCTTCTATTTTCTCTAGTGGATACTTAGAACCATATTATTAATAAATGTATATGGTTAGAAGTACTTTGTGTTTAATTTTCTTTCAGGATTTTTCATTGCATTTAATTTCTATCGTTTCCCACGGCGTAACTTGTGAATAAGCACCGGCGGGACCGTAAAGGAAGAATAGGTTACAAATACTTCTTAGTGTAAGTTACAATCTAAATGTTTCGATTGGAGTTATGTGCTGTCGAATCGGAAAAAATGACAGCAGTGTCTCTGTTGTGAACTAATTAGTAATTCAATACAACTTTTTATATTAGGTCTTTAAGTATGAAATTGCGGATTCGTATGAAGTAAGTATTTATAGTATTGACTGGAATTACCATCTATTACAATGTTATTTGTATCTAAGTAATTTGAAATTGACTTGACCGATTTTTCTATAAATTTTGTAGATAATTCAATCAATGTTTGAAAATCAATCAATGTTCAATCAATGTTTGTTTGAAATGTTAACTTTATTTTTGTTTTTTTTTTTACACGTACTACCTCACCTACTTATCAGGATCTCTCTCTGAACTCAAAGGTTTGCTGGTAGAAAACACAGTTTTGTGTTAAGCTCGCCTGTGTACATCATGTTTTATATTGTAAATTTTGTTGTAAGTTGTTTTGTGTACAATAAAGAATAAATAAATAAATAAATGTTAGGTAAATGCAGTGGATAAAAAAAAATTCAAATGGAATATAATTACAACAAATCTAAACATTGAAATGGGCTACATTTTCTAGAAGCGTTAATTGACCCTATTATTATTAATATTTGTGAATTTTTTTAGTCGCATACTAAAAAAAATTATCAAAAATTAATAATTCCATTTGTAAAATCCAGTTTGTATACTGCGTTGTGAATAGAAACTGTTATATTTTAAATAGTTATTTTTTTACACAGCACGAAAAATTACTTTACAATATCTGATGTGAAGCGGTAAGAAGAGTCCATATGCGAATGCGATGACAGCTAGTGTAGTTCAGAAACTGGTCTAGCCGCCCAAAAGGTGCTTTTTCACGCTTATTTTGAAGGAACTCATGTTATAAGAAGGAGGGAACACATGTGCTGGCAAAGAATACCAAGTTCTGGATCTCATTTAAAATGGTTTGAAAAAAAAACGTTTAATTTCGACCAAAACTAGGATATTTTCATTAACTGGAAAAATGTAGGTATATCAATAAGTCTTATTCAAACAACCAATCAAATGATATGTTATACATATAGTTCATAGATTAAAAAAGTTTACCTACAAGGTACTTACTTACTTTAAAGATTTAACTTTTTCCTAAAAAAAAAACAAAATAGTTAAACATATTTTGGCATTATTGGCAGGCATCCTTTGTAAAATGTTGTAATTTATTGCAGATTAATAAAATTGATATTCAAAAATACGGTTTAAAGAATCATTTCAAAGTGAGTAAAATAAAAATTTTATTTGGATATTTTTGTTTAGTTTAGTTTTGGTGTTTGAACTAATACATAATTGCTATAATAATATTATAGGTAGGATATTAGGACTTACAATAACGCTCTGATTCATTACTATCCATAAATCAAACTAGTCTAAATAGTTCACAGACGTAAATGTATTTTTTTCACTGATAAAACAGCATCATAAAAAATAAAGAATCTTCAGTCCTAGTACTTCAAAAGATTAATCTTAAAATCAATTTACTCGAGCGAGATCGAAAAAGAAGGCGAGCGGACCCACATTTCACTGAGCGTTGCCCGCTCTACCGTAAAAGCCTTCTGATTGCATATCCCTCTCTGTCGCACCAACTAGACTCAATGTTCCCTCTCCCTCGCTCCAAGGTAATGCTTGATCGAGTTCCTACCATCTTACTTGCTCCGAAGCAGTAAAGATACTTTTATCTCTGTTTCGGTTTCAAGAATTTAGAGATATGAATATGTATGGAGGCTCTACAGTAAGTAATGGTTTCTTGGACGTAATACTGGTCATTTCAATAACATAAAACTAAAGACAGGAATATTTTTATATTATCTGAGCGGGATTTCAAATTACTCGTACTGGGCGTCGGTTGTAATGATACTAATACTCATTAAGTACGAAATATAATTAATAATAATTTATTATTCTTGGGAACTTTTTTTGCTGTCACATAATTTTCTTTATCAAACACTGTTGTTACAGATAAAAAAAACCGTAATTTGTTCAAAAAATGAGTTCTAACTTAGGCTTTTAAACCTTTCCACTGTGCTGTACCTTAGTATGCTAGGAATAAGAGTTATATTCCAACTACAGTAGCTACGAAGTTTGAATTCTAGTACGATTTAAAGTGTTTACTTCTATTAAGTCATTAACCTCCTTAGTAACTAGAGTAAATTGTGAAAGAAATTGATGCTAAGTAATTTAAATCTATGCATCGATATTTATATTACCTACACTAAGAGTACCTTTCATGTGTCCGCAGTCCGCAGCTTCACACTGAATATTTCATTGCGATCGTTATATTATTCAAGCAGACCATTTTCCACATCGTTAAAGGTTCATTAGTATTTATTTAAGATGGACATTAAACCTGACAAAAATACTTAAACTCATTCTGTATAAATACAGAATGAGTTTTTGAGACGGGTAAGGGCAGGTAATAACAGTTATAACTACAAGAAAACGGTCCTAGGAGACTATTCATAATTTTTAAGATATTCTGAACTGCATTCACAGATTTTGGAAAAAATGTACTTAACTACGGTCATCGAAAAAAATTCAAAAATAACAAAAAAAAAATGATTATACTCATCGGTCTTATTTCATGTGCAAATCAAAATACTCATACCATACTACTCACTCTAAGATATGAGAAGGGACCATATTACTCTAAGATATGAGAACTAAAAATAATAGAAATCGCCAAAAATTTTATCCCATATATTTGGCACGGAAAAACGATAAATCAACTCGAAATATTCTTTGTTGTCCAATGATGCTATTTCTTACTGTTATGAAACAACTCTTTAAGGCTAACTGAAATTTTAGTACAGAAAGTTTATAATGCAAAAACAGAGAGATACTAGAAGAAATTCAGGCTTATCACAAGTACCCGGTAGCTCAGTGGTCGGAAAAGTCATCTGAATTGTGAAAGGTCGTGGGTTCTGTTCTCGCCACAGGACATGATTTTTATAGTCATAGGCAGCTAAATAAGAGACCTTAAAATTAATTTAAAATGCTTTGTAGAGCATATTAAATTAACTTTGTATGAAACAGTAATATTTTACTAGATATCGTATATTATGCCTAGCCTATACATAATGTAGAGTCTGCACAAAACAGAGAAAAGAGGTTGCCTAGGCACCTTATCTATTATATCTATCCTGTCAAACTGTTCGCTATGTTTCGGATTGAAGGGAAAGGTAGACCGTGTAACTATTGTGCATGGAAGGATTTTTAAATACTACGCATGACAAATGACTCAACACCACCTGATGTAAAGCGGTAAGAAGAGTCCATATGCAAAGACAGCTAGTGCAGTTTGAAACACTGTTCTAGCCGCCTCCACCTACCGACACATTAGGTGCCTTTTCACGCCTCTTTTGAAGGAACCCCTGTTATAGGAAGAATACATGTGATGAGAATTCCATGTTTTGGAAGTTTGCTTGTCATCTACATGTAAAAAAGCCTGCTAAGTGTGAGTCGGACTCGCGCACAAAGGGTTCCGTACCATTGTCTATATATGCGTCTACCTGTTGCCGTTATCAATATCGAGCATAAACAAGAAAAATATCACGTTGGTTGTATGGGAGCTCTCTCAAATATTTATTTTATTCTGTTAGTTAGTACTTATTGTTATAGCGGCAGAAATACATAATCTGTGGAAATTTCAACTGTCTAACTATCACGGTTCATGAGATACAGCCTGGTGGCAGACGTATGGACGGACGGACAGTGGAGTTTTAGCAATAGGTTCCCGTTTTACGGTTTGGGTACGGAACCCTAAAAATGAATACACAAGGAAAATTAAACTGAAATAATTTTTTTATTCGAAAAAAGAGTCAACATTCTACCCATCCTATCTCAGTCACGTTAGCTCATATACCTAATGCGTACCACACCACTACTTACAAGGATATAAGTACTACTCGGTAAAAGTCTACGTCAACACAGGAAAATAAATTGTGAATAATCGACTAGAATTAAAGTTATAGGTCCTCTCCGAACAATGCCCTGCCATATTGTAACCACAGTAAGTTTGATGTAAGGATTCACATTCATTCAGCAAAATGCTGTACATTCTGTCTCTTAGTTCAATGCCATAAGGAACATTTTGTTCATATCACGTCACGAGCAATAATATGCATATCGACCAAAGCAATTTTAATGTAAGGATTCAAATAATATTGTATAAATTAGTATATTTTTCTTCAGTCATCAAAATTATGTACATTCTGTCTCTTAATTCAATACGATAGGGATCAATTTGTTTATATCTTTTTGATGCTGACTGTCACGCGACATAGTCACGTACACGAGCAATAATATGCATAGGTACCGACTTTAGGCAGTTCATGACATATTGCAAAAGATAAAAAGGATGCCAAAATGTAAAAAAAAATGCTCTTGCCTACCACTGCACTTGTAATTAATTTAAAGGGTAGGTACTTTAATATTTTCTCAATACTCATTACTCAATCATTTATTGCAACCATAATGTAGTACATAGGTGTTACACATAATTATATAGATCAGATTATGGACCCTGTCGGGCATCGCATTGGGTAGAGGAGAGGACGACGTCTTACTCATTTAACAATTACTAATTATTTATTTTTATTTATGTGGTGTACATGCATTTGTGTATAACAGTTAACAGATAAATAATAACTAGACACTCTTATAGTTTAATTTATTTTGTCATTAAGGTACTCTTGGAGACTGTAATAGCATTTACGTGATAAAATTTCTATTTTATTTTTATTTTTATTATTTTTTCACTAAGTTCTTGATAATTAAAAAAATACTTTTAAAATTTTGGAGTTTGTTATATAGCAATTCATGGATTGGTATCTAATTTGACGGATGTTTGCTCATTATGTTAAACCATGTTAAACTAAAGCTTGGACTAAGATTTTGGTAAAGTTATCGATCTTTTTTCCCGAAATGTATATATGTAATTATCAGGTACATCTGATGATAGGACCATACTTTCATGCCACTTTTTGAATAAGCATAATGAACAATTTTCTAAGGAGAATGCCTATAAGCTAAGGAAATTAGTCAGATATTAGTTTTTAGATCAGTTTTAAGAGTTTTGTTCGTAAATTGTATAGAAGATGATACTATAATTAGGTACTTCTTGTCCTTATGTGTATTACTTTGGCGTTATTGATCATAAAGAATCACTAAGTAGGTACTTTAACTTAAAGCCCCTTACCAAGCCTGTCGGTGCTCATACAGAATAGAAAATTTACAAAATGTTTGATACAATGTGAGTATTTCACAGATTGAGAATATCATGTTACTACTCCGGAAGAAATTATTTGTTTCTTAATTTCCTTATCAGTCATATTGGTACTAAGAAATAAGAGCCTGCAAGTAATTCAAAACCTGGATGAGCATCAACATACACACAATGTTGAAGCAATACATGCTCCAAATCGCTGTTTCCCGCATACCAGAATAATGGCTTCAGACAGTGGAATAATTCCGAACGAGGCCGTCTCTAACATGAAAGTATACCTAAAAGACTAAGAAACCCATGCTCAGTGCACTGCAGTACTGGGTCTCCCTCTCACCCAGCGGAAAGAGATTTATCAACTATCTTTTTCTATCATAATGACACGACCTCGTTAAACTTTACGGTGAACGATAGAAAATAGAGTTGATAATGTCTTTCTCCTGGCTGAGAGGAAGACCCGATACAAAGATTCACTGAGCATGGGGCACTTTTTCCTTTACTATCAAAAGGACAAAGAGCCCCATACTCTGTGCATCAATCAACTATCCTTTTCTCTTTTAACGTACGTGGCCTTGTTCAAAATGATAGGGGGTTATAGAAAAGAATAGTTGATAATAACTTTCTCCCGGCTGAGATGGAGACTCATTTTAAAGGTGCTCTGAGCATAGGGCTCTCTGTCCTGTAGTATCAAAAGGACAAAGAGCTCCATACTCAGCGTATCAATCAACTCGTTCAAAATTATGGGGAATGATACATAGAATAGGATAGTTGATATTATCTTTCTGCTGGTTGAGATGGAGATCCAGTACAAAGGTGTGAGCATGGGTTCTTTGTCCTTTAGGTTCTATCATGTTAGAGACAGCCTCGTTCAAAGTTACCCCACTGTCTAAAGTCATCATTAAGCAGGTGATAGCGATTTGGAGCATGTATCAAATATTGGGTGAAGGTATATAGTTGCTCATCCAGGTTTTGACTCGTGCCCTATTACTTGTAGGCAAGACTATTTCTGAATATGGAGCTCTTTGTCCTTAAGTATCAAAAGGACAAAGAGCCCCATGCTTAGTGCATCATTAAACTATTCTTCTCTCTCTTAATATCCGCGAACTCGTTCAAATTTACGGGGAATTGTTCACTCTACCTTACTAACTTTGTGTTAAAAGAGCGAGATAATATAGCTTACTTTTTGCTCCTTTACTAGCCCGCGGACATATCCTCATATTAAATATCGTCTGTGTATTACTTTGTTAGTAGGTAAAGTTACGTCTAAAAAGATGTGTACTTACATCTAAAAATATGTATCAAATACTTTATTGCTACTAATATAGAGTCCATTTATACATGTTGTGAAGCTTTGAGTGTGTGGTACGGTCGAACTTAGAAGAAGCTTAATGCTTTAGTATCAATATGACAATAACTATTGCGTTCATATTCATACTAACTTATATTGTACGAGCGCAATATTTGGTGTGATATGGTACTAAAGGTCCGAAGTAAAGATAAAGGTAAATGTTTGGTGGTGTGGACTTCTTAGTTCGACTGTAGTTCATAAATTAATTTATACGAAGTTGAGGGTAGCTAATACAGATGTCGCTAAAAATGGCCAATTTTCCTAATCTGCTATGACGCAAATAAACCTTTTTTTAAACTGTCCCATTTAGTCTGCAGTCGATGTTATCTGAAGAGCTAAGTAAGTATGATTGTAGCATTACGTCGATTATAAGCAATTAACTTTATTAGTGGAATATCACGCGGTATTTTTATGCCACAAGGCTTCGTGATTATCATCGTTTAAAACAAGTCGATAAGATTACTGCTTATCAGTTGATGGTGAAGATTAACTACTATTTGTTTTGTAATCAGAGTTACCCGCTCCTATAGTAGTTGCGTTAGAAACGCGTTAAAAGCGTTTCAATATTATCAGTATAATCGATTACAAGTCACTTACAAATTTATATATTTGATGTGTTTCCTAATTGGGGGCAGAAACCATTATGTCCAAATACAATGTTCTTTTAAGTGTTAGAAGCAGCCATCAATTGAGGCTCTATTTGGTCATTCCTGTGTAATTAGTTGTCTAATGCTAAGGAATGATTAGCTACAATATATAAATTAACATAAAATTCAATTACAGTCATCTTACCAAAACGAATACTATAGCTATCTCATCAAAAAATTATCGAATGATAGAAAATGGTAGAGCTTTTGAATTTTAAAGCGATTTATAGCTCTATCAGTGTGAAAGATGTTTTGTGATAATGGAATATACATAATATAAAAGATAAGAAGCTTTAAAGTCATAACAAAATAAGAACAATTTGGTCATTTAAAAAAATAAAAACGTCTAAAGTAAAGATAACAATGATACAAGATAATTACTGCGAAACACGGTGGCAGGAAACGTTAAGTAAATGCGGCTGTAAAACATTAGAACAATGGAGTTAACCGCAGACCCGTTATTCCCAGAATTGTTTTTATTCGGTGTAGTAGCATCTGTGATGAAAACAATAACTTTGCAGCACATCAGGCGCATGACCACACAAAACAGGTAGCCACGTTCAAGCGCGCCCTGGGTACCCAATTTATTTCACATCCGCTGTATTAAATTACAAAATTCACACAAAAAACTGTCGAGAACTCACAAGGCGACTGGTTGCCCGATCGGCTGCGATACGTGTCCGCAACCCTCCAGTAGTCAGGTAGTTAACCCACAAAGTTTACAAACCGGGGGTCCGTGCAACAATGGGTACTCATTGCAATTTTTTGTCACATTTCACAGTCCAACCGCAGTAGGTGCTTTTGAGACAGGTGGATAGATTAGTGGCTGCGCACACAACAATAGAGGTACTGTACAACCCATAAAACAGTTAATAGACACGCAAACCGAAAAGTCACTGGAATTTCACACTTGTCCACACTTTCACCAAAATTCACATGAGTTTGTTCACTGTAATCCAGTATGATTGTTTATTGTATCAATTTTAGTACTATTTGTACATGGTATCACTAAAAAGGCCTGCGCGTGCGCAAATGGCGCGCGACTGGTGGGAGTTGAGCGCGCGTACTACCGCGCCTGCGCCGTCAGAGGCAGTAGCGCTCCCGTGGTGTCCCCTCCCCTCGTGCCGCGGCCAAAGCCTTCTGCTATACTGTTTTTAGTTTGGGAGCGATAAAAAAGGGATATCGCTGTATTGTTTATTTTTCGTGTTAGTAGCTTATAAGTCGTGTAAATTAACGTCCCCCTCAAATGTTGGATATTCACAGATCTTGAATTTCGTCCGTAGATGCTAATTGACGAGGGTTTCATACCAACTGATAGCGTTCTAGCTTTTTGAAGGAAGTATTTTATTTTAGTTTTAATGCTGCTGTATACATAATTCAGAAATTTTAGAGCGCTACAAAATACTATTTATATCCTTTATCCACTCTGCGACTCTACATTGGCTTATTGAAATTGAACACTTTGACACACTAAGTATAAAGTCATAGTATTGAAAAGAAAATTTTCATTTAGTATGATTTTATAATATGTAAATTATTTTATTTGTATGTGTGTCTACATTGTTTATTATTTTTTATAGCTCACTGTATATTTGTTCAGTAGCTAAATGATTGTGTAAATATGTAATTAGCTTACTATGTGTGTGTATATCAGCTGATGATTTACCGAATGAAGTAAAAATCAAATAATCAAAAATCAATTTCAATAAGTGATACATTTTATTTTACATACTTTTTGATGTGGGTGATTCTCCACCCGAATTTGGAGTGCCCGCCTGGGACCAAACCTCTACCTTACAGATGTTTGCAGCCAAAGTCACTGACTCTGTGAGGAGTAAGGTTGCAAGAGCTCATCGGAGTAGTTTTATGATGTGAGTACGAAGACAAGCGTTAATTTGACAGCTTTCCTAAGCTATTGGTTTCTTTTGATTTATACATTTATGGTAGGAAATGCGTGAGTTACCAGCGCTATCTCCTCCAGTAATCCCTTACTATTAAGCGGAACGTATGCTTGTTTGACACCCTAATTTTATTTCCCCGTAATGATTATATCTAAGACAATATTTATGTGTTCACGAGTTAACTTTTGATGGTTTATAGCCTTAGATGCCTAGCTATTACTATTTCTAATATTGAAATGAAACACATGAATATATTTCGTACTTTATTACAACGAAATCTAATATACGGTCACATATATATTTTAAAAAATTGTCTGTCCAAACATTTTATTTTTCCCCGGACAAAAATGCTTTAAGGTTTTGACAAAGATTGAAATAAAATAATATTATTATAATTAACATTTCGTAATCCATATCTGATTTTGACACAATATTTGGCAAGTTCATTTATATCAACATTAAAAATTACTTCAATAAATAACGTAATAATGTTCACTATATATACCTATATGATTAGATATTTTCAGTAACGCGTATAGTCTGTCTGACTTATTTACTGAACACATTAATAGCTATTTTAACAATACGATGTTAATAAATCTATAAATTATTAATAAATATTAAATAATAATTCTTTTATTAACGTGCATTTAAAATTTGCATTAATTTTAAACAAAGTTTTATTATAAATTCAATCGCCTATATAATAACACTCACTAATGTACAAGGCTATTCTACATATAATAAGCATTTTACGATTGTGTTTACTTCAAGTCTTTTTAGTTTTATAATTTAAATATATTTGAGCTTTACATTTTTATTTATATACATACCGTCAAAATGGATTTAACTCCAGTTATTTTTTATTTTAATGCACAATTTTAAGTCACCTAGTATGGACCACATTCTAAAGGGGAAATTATATTAGCACTTAATCAAAATTGAATGACACATTGATTTTTATAATCAGTAATTGCTTTACTGTAACCCCCTTTAAAATCAATATTTACAAATATATCAAAGAAATCACTTAGGTACAATATCGAAATTTGAAATCTAACGTTAATAGATAGACAAATTATTATTATATTAGATAATTCACAACACTGACCATAATCGCTTAATATTTTATATTCAAAGAGGTTACTGAAAAATAATAAAATTACAAATCTTATACATTCAAAGAATTGTGCTTTATCCAATTCAACTCCTAATCTGCTTCAATGCTTACTATATCTAATATTCGGGTTCTTGGCACATAATTATTATATAATATAACCCCCTAGTACCTACGTTTCACAACTAAATATTTAATATTATAATTCCTACATAATATAATAGGAATATTATTTTGGCTTATATTTAACTGTCTAGAATAATAATCCTTAAAATGCATATTAAATTTTCTGATATTATTCTTCTCTAGTTATAAATGAATTTAACATCATCTTTGTTACAGAGCAAATTTCAATTTCTAAGCACTTTTTTGTTAATAACTATGATGAAATATTCGAGGAAGTTTTTATTTTCAATGTTTATATTCCAACTCCACCTCATACATCTGTCTATGGCAGCTCATTTAATATTTTTATTTTATCGATATAATGTAAATATACAATGCTTTAAATTTATTTTAGAATTACGTCGTTTAAAGCTACGTTATTACGAATAATAACATTTAATTTTTCGATGCGTCGTTGCAATCATTCTTGTGTATAAAGAATATACCTACACACATTTTTTAAATACACCATTTGAATAAATCTGACAGTTGTCTAAACTTTAACGACAAAATTACTATTTGAAGTACGTTTTTAGTAAATGCTACATTGATATTTGATAAATATATTTCCACTGATTTGTGAATCAAATAATCTCTGGGTGTCAATTCAGGACGGGAAGTGGCGTTGTCAATAATTATGCGTATAATTAAACTTGGCATTAATTTATTTAATATAATAAATTCACAGAGCCAAGAAAATAAGGAATATTTATGAATTTATAAACATTACATTTATTTAAGAAATAATTAAATACCATTCTTATCAACTTCGAGTCATGTTTTAAAAGGGAAATGTAAAAAGGGAAGCAGTGACTACTTCTTACAAAATTGCAAAAAAAAGAAACTAATTAATAGTTTTCTTATTGAAAGACTTACGGCCGGTTCCAATTTTATGTCCAAAATAAAGATACAAAGGCCTACCACATTTTACTTCCCCTGTGACCTCTGTTTTAAGTATTATTAGTAATTTAATAAAAATTCATAAGCAAATTTTAATATTAGGAAAACATAGTGGACAACTCTAAATCGAAATTTAAGTACAGTATATCTCTTTCTCGCAATATGTAATAGGAAAAAGATAGCAAGAATTCATTGAGAGCTATCCGCTATATTTAGATAGATTTTTAAAAAACCATAGACAATTTCAGACGGCATATACGGAGGTGCCCCCTAAACACTGCTTTTTATCACGTTCAGATAAGGTCGAAAATTGAATACAAGTTTCTAAATGTAAAATTACATGATATCCTCTTTGTATCCATATTGAGGAAAGAAATGCAATGAACTTAATTTTATATTAGCGTGTGTACTCCAGAATTAGGGCCAATAAGTGTTCTTGGCAAAAATAAAGTACCTACTTTGACTTTGACATGATGTGTGTTGATAGTTAATTGATAAGGCAGTCCAGCCAATAACACCATTAGAGTAAGGATCTAGTTTCCTGTCAGAAAGGTAGCCGTAGTAAAGATTTTCCAAAGGCTGCTTATAATTATATAGTGGTCTTAGACAAAACCAGAGCTCCCAATAGGCATCGATTATAGTCGGCATATTATTACGATGTATTGTGAGCCATTATTTAGTCTCAGCTTTGTGTTTGTCACAGATTTATGTTGAAGTAGAGTTTTTGATCACGAACCCAGTGTTTTTTTTTTACCATAAACCTGATAAATATCAATTTTTCATATTGAAACCTGAATTTGCTTAGGTTTTAAATACTGGCTGTTGATCAAATTTCTGATATTTTGACGATTCTGTGACATTTATATGAGAACCGTTTTGATGCAACTTAGACTTATATGAAAATAAAAAATAAAAATCAAATGTTTCCTTTTCTTGGTCATTTTCACAACTACCAACATTTATGTTTTTTTCAATTCATCCATCTCAAACGTCGACTTGGGTATAAAAGTTAATTAAGCATGAGATTAGTAAAAAGGAAACTAAGATTACAATTAAATTTAATTTAATAAGTTATCACTATATGAAGTCGAATGATTCTTCTGGGGTGAGCTGTCTTCGTCAACCAGCCTTCATCCATCGATCTATGGAATATTCTAGAGCAGCCATCCATCTGCATATTAACAGAATATATTAAATTAATTTTAAAACTAATTACAAAATATTAAAAAGATTACAAATTGATAATTACAATGTTATAAAATGGAAAAGAAAAGAAAAACACGGTTAAACTATTCAAGAAGATTTTTTTAAATAAAGCACGAACGCGCGAGTAAATGAACAGTGGGATTTTTTTATTTCAATGTATTAGGAACTTTATATTAAACGTAACAACGACGTTATTCAAATGGGCTCGACAAGGAAATAAAGGTTTTGCGACATTAGAGTCGATGCTAAATCTTCGTAAAATTTTACATTTTAAAGGAACACGGTAGCAGCTTTTCTCTTGTCATCATCATCAACAGCCTATATACACGTCCCACTGCTGGGCACAGACCTTCCATAATGGAAGAAACACACGAGGAGCTTGGGCTATGGCACCACCACGCTTGCGCTGATCCAATGCGGATTGGTGGGTATAATCGGTTGCAGTAACAACCGTCTCATAATTCTAATCATAGATCATAATTGAAATAGTCAACATCGGAGCTTAGGGTTTTTATTTCAAAATTAACCCGTCAAGCATGAGATTCCAGACCAAATTGATTTTTCCATTATCATCGCTCCCCGGTGGTACATCGCCGCTTGACAGATCAACACGAGTTAAATCCGGTAAATTCGTTGTATTTCAAATGTTTCTAGGGCCTGAGTACCTACTTAAATTTAATTATTTTAACCTTTTCAGTTTTTTGAAGTCGGTTTTAATTTTTGTTTAAAATATTTTTTTCACCATTTTTACTGATAACTTTCTAAGGTCGAAGCTGGATGGCTGACCGTCAACTTATATTGTTTCCTACTAACGTATCGTTTCACTAAAAAGTCATAGGAAAGCAAAAATCCGCAATTTCGCATACGTAGGCGACTTTATAATTTCAGTTTTTTTTTAAATATAAAAACCAAACTACCCAACTGATTTTGATATTTTTTTTAATGGGACCAAATGGAAACTATTCCGCATCGAAAAAAAAGAATCACGTAAATCGGATCAGTAGTCTCGGCGTAATCCATACATAGAAAAAAAACATACCGGCCGAATTGAGAACCTCCTCGTTTTTGAAGTCGGTTAATTACAAAATGCTTGCGAAAACTTGCACACAGATAATAACAAAATAAAACCTATCATCAATGAAAAACAACAATGCTGGGCATAGACCTCCCCCAAGGCTTGACCGATCGGTCCCGCATTCATCAGCTTCTCGCGACCCTTACCAGATAAAACCGATGTTATTCGTTATTTTAAATTATTAGAACATGATGTATAGCTGAAATCAGTGTTTAGCCTTATGGCATAATTCACACTGAGTCTAAGCACACATGCGATTTGCTTTCTTTTTTATATGACTGTATTATTTTTATAACTGTAGTTTAGCTAAGTGTATGTTGTAGCAAAAAATATTTTAAAAATCAAAAAGTGTACAGATTTTCCACAAAAGTCAAGTCGACAGCACATCAAGCATAACCCTTACTGCGTACATAATAGAGGCTGCTTTCGTAGTACAACTGTTACACTTAATATGCTGTCGTCTGCACCTTTCGAAAGAAGCAGCACAAGTTAGGTAACAAATTTTAATTAGGCTGAACCTGTGTAAAAGCTGCCTTGTTTTTGAAAATAGATAAAAGTCTGTGTTAGGTAAGTAGGTACATAGATTTTTATCTAACTATTAAAATAATCCACTTTTTGATTTTTCAAATATACCTTAAGATTATTATTATAATCAAAATGTTAGCTTATAATAGATAAATCTGAACGGCTTTCCAAATGACAACTCCTCACCGCTTTCTATCCATCTCAGATTCAGTGTGAAAGTAGAAATGCCTCTGCTTTGGCTCTGTAGGCATCACCTCGAACGCGTACTTCTTTCCGCCGGGAGAGCAAGTTTGTATCCTGTATCCGTGGAGACACGCCATACCTGAAAAAGTAATAGAAGCTCACTCATTAATTACTAAAGTTTTTTTTTTTTTATACAACTAGATGACAAACAAGCTGACGGCCCACCTGGTGGTAAGCGGTTACCGCCGCCTATAGACACCTGCGATAACAAGGAAAAGCACTTGATATTGCAGGTGCGTTGTCATCCTGAGGCCTAAGATGAAATGCCGTCCATGCCCAGTAATTACACTGGCTACCTTTCCTTTCAATCCGAAACACAGCGAACTGTTTCACGGCTGAAATAAGAAAGGCGGTGGTACCTACCCAGGCGACCCTACATATGGGTCTACCACCTAAAGTAAAACAATTACTAAAGTAAAACAATATTTAGTAGGCGTGAGGACATGAAGAAAAATTGCGGAAAATCGCTCAAATTTTTACAATTTTACCATGGTTCAGATACATAAATGGTTTTACCGTGGTAAATGGTTACCATTGCTAGACACCTGTAATGACAGGGAAATAATCACTCGGTATTATAGATGCGTTTCATCCTGAGGCCTAAGATGAAATGGCTTCCAAACCTAGTAATTACGCTGACTGCCTTTCCTTTTAATCCGACACTGCGAACTGCTTTGGGGTCAAAATGAAAATGGCGGTGGTACATACCCAGATGACCCTGGATACAAGTCTACTACTTAGTAAATTAGTACATTTTACACGTGCTATCATGGTTACTATAATTACGTAACTGCTTAAAAGATTCCAAATTTTTATGGGCAACTTGAAGATTTAGCTTTTTGATACGAAGACCTACTCCACTACAACTTAACTAACTTTACAAATGAGAGATTCTTTTGAGTTCAAATAAGTCAAAATGTGATTCCATACCAAAAAGTAACACTACCCACACCAGAATCAATGCTACCACATTAAAATCTTTCTGAAAACATTTTTAGGCAGAGTCCTCACTAGTAGCAGGTCTATGCTATAAGTGAAGTAATTTTAAACTATGTAAGTACCTGATCTAAATCACCATTTATTATTTGTGTACTCAAATAAAATTTCACTCACCAAAAGCACTTTTGCTGTTGCCATCATTGTAGAAGTAAAGACAAGCGTCTTTGAGCACGCAGTACCGCTTTGCCCATGACTTCCACTTGGAGCCGAGCTTCATCAGGTACCCGAAGCAGTCTGGACGGGGGATAGAAGATGGGGGAAGTTTCATGTTCCTCATTGTCACTTCCAACCAGCCGTCACGCTAAAAACAAAATTTTGATACTTCTTAAATAAAGAATTGGTTGAAATTAGCATTGCAATTATTTATGGCCTTTTTACAACACGTGGTATATATTAAACCTGGTTTAAGTATGACGTCCTATCTGCTTTCATGGATAAAAAAATAGCCTTAAACTTAAAAGGCACATTTTGTTATAAGTAACTTGGAGTTTCTAATGTTTTTGTTGGCAACTTGTAATGAATCAAGTTTATTTATGATAAACACATCACAAGGTGGACCGACGATCTGGTGAGGGTCGCAGGAAGCCGATGGATGCGGGCAATGCAGGACCGATCAGTTTGGAGATTCTTAGGATAATTTACTATGTCCTAAAGAAAGGTCTATGCCCCGCAGTGAGCGTCTTTCGGCTTATAGGTTGATGATGATTTACGAAAAGCGATCCTGTGCCTTAAATATTTCTCGCACTATAGAGCTTGAGTGAAGATTTATATGAGAGCCTAGAGCCATATTTAATGTTTAGACCAGAAAAAGACACATTCCTATCCCTACCATTGTTCCTTTTCTATTACACTTTGACAAATAAATAATGTGATAACTATCTTCTCGAAATTATTTAATTTTTAGACGAGAATAAGTCCAAAGCCAGTAATTATTTTTAATGGAAATTTACTGTCAAGTTTGGACTGTGAGCTGGATATAAAATTATAGAATGATAATGTAAATGCAAAAGCAAACTATTAAGCTACACTGTTTCTAATTTATAATTTAAAATCTATGTATTTCTATTCTTCATTATAAATAAGTATTTTTTATTCCAATTTCTTTTTCTCTCTCAACTTATTTTTTACATGCTGCATTTTGATACTTGCATTAAGATTCAGTTTGATCTCATAGATGGCGTGATTATCACTTCTGCCGCTTACGTAACTGGCGGTTCTTTTTATTTTTGAATTTTAATTTTATTTAGGTAAGGTCGAGTACATAAAAACAGAATTCAATTATCTAAAGTCTCTAAGGACCTATTTACATGGCGTTTTTTTAACACGAATATCATGCATTTGAGAATAAGACAATATAGGGATATTGACAGCAATTAAAAAGTAGGTTTTTCACATAAATTTCGAAAAAGAGCTATTTAATGCATATATGAACCTTTTAAAAGTACATTTTTGTAGATATTATAAAGATTCTAAGTGTCATAGAAACTTAAAAAAAATGCCAAATAAAAATGTACCTATCACTAACATTCATTAAAACCATTCATACTATTCGTTTAAACACGTTAAATGTAAAATCTTTTAATATATAGGTACTGACTATGCACGTAAACGCGTTAATTACAAAGATATTGCGCCCATACCACCATCGTAGCCACTACCGTTTTTATGCAACGTTTTTTGACAGCTTTTAATAGCTCATCAAACAAGAAAATTGTGATTGCAGGTGCTAATAACTTAAGAAATAAATAAAAAATGTTGTCAAATACCCTATTGGAGCCAATTTGAATTGCCGTTGTAGTTTAAGCTTTTATTTACATAAATAATTCCAACATCATTACTGTTCCAGATAAAAAATTGAGGCAGAAGGGATTAAGCGCGCCATCTATCAGATCAAACTGAAACTTAATGCTAGGATCAAAATGCGGCATGTAGCGAGTACTCCTAAAATAAGTTGGGAGAGAAAATAATTCCACGAAATATTTCGAAAACAATTGAAAAGAGTTACGGAGACTAAATGTATTGAATTCAGTAGATGTAATTTCGCTGATTGCTCTATTTTAAACCGACTTCAAAATAAAAGGAGTCTATCAATTGTCAGAATTGCACAGTTTTTGTATGTATATGTTTGACAATACCAACTTCTGATGGGTGCCAAATTTCATCAGTATGTATGTTTAAATGTTTGTCCGCGCATATCTCAAAAACTATAATTCGGATTACAAAAATTCTTTTTTGTTGGTTGGACTATTATTTAAAGTCCAAAAAGAATTTTTTGATGAAACCGATTTTGACTGTAGAAGTTCAGTAGTTTTTGAGATAGAGAGATAAGTGTGTATCAGTTACATATAAAACGTGTCGTTGGCTTAACAGGGTACCTAATCCCAAAACATGTGATTATGCATGTTTTTTCAATGGTTGCATACAATTAGGCTATCATCATTATCACCCAGCAGTGTGTCCTTTATACGACACACTGCTGGGTACATGCCTTTCTGTAAGGGAGATACACATGTGGAGTATCTCCCATGTAGTAAAGGATACAATTAGGCTCTAGCTTAATTAAAATAAAAAAAAAGGAAAAAATATTGACCGACTTCAAAAGACGGAAAAGAAACAAATTTTTAAAATGAAGTAGGTAGGTACTTATCTCATAGAAAGGTATATTTTGGAGTTAATGCTAAACTGTTTCCAGAAACAATAGAAAGAGAAGCGCTGAATCCGAAAATTCCTTTTTATGAGATAAGGTACCTACCTACCTACTTCATCTTAATTATTTGTTTTTTCAGTGTTTTGAAGTCGCTTTACTTTTTCAAATTAATTCTTGATATTTTTTTTATGGGCATGCACCTACATTTTATTTAATTGTTTAAAAACTATCGGACTCGCTCACAGCATACATTATAAAGTTCGTTTTTTAATTCTACGGTAAATTAGAGGGACTTCGTGGGCAACTGAGCCCACACACTTCCTTACTTCAGTTGCTACATCAACAGAAAGTGCAAAACGCGCCCTCTAGTAGACGTTACTGCGATCTTGTGCTGCTGTACGCTGCAGTAATCAGGATTCATATAACCGGTCCCAGTGGACCATCCTAGTGAAATTCTACTTTAAATAATTATAATGTATTGAATTCTCCACCTTGCCTAGGTATAAATAACTACATGGATAGCACCTACCTGATTGCTAGCGTCAATAGCATGGGCAAGCACAGCGCGCCACCTAGCGGACGCTTCTGCAGTATCAGCAGCTAGTTGCAGTCTTGTGCCGCCACCGCGCTGCAGTTTAAACCCGTGAGGTCGACCCGAGTCCTCCTCTGTTAGTTGGTAGTTCACTAACATGAGCGCGCCTACTGGATGAATACTCTGAAAAGCGAACAATTATATTTTTAAGTAGTATGAAGATTCCAATACCGGAACTAACACTAAACTTTGCTTAACTAACTTAAGGTTCACACTCAGATTCGTTGTGTTCCGTCAAGCAATTAAATTCGTTTGGTTAGCAGGACAAACATTTTCCCATGAGTAGGGTATTCTAATTTCTAAAAACAATCAAGCTATAGTGATTCTCAGTGTTGACATCTAGAAGCTCCATTATGTATTTTCTTTTAAGTTTTAAACTATACCCTTCCGACGTCTAGACTTACAGTGATATGTGACTTACCGCATCAGTTTTGTAGTAGTAGAGGCAGTTGTCCCTTTTCAAGACAAACCACCTGCGCGTCCATCGAGGTGGGTGGAGCGGCTTCAGCGGGGCGGCACGCCATAGGTACCCTGAGTATAAAGCAGCAGGACCGCTTTCGTGGGCTAAAGACGCCACAACCTCGCAGGTTCTTGCAACCTTCAAGTCAAATTAAAAATATTTTCACTTGAAATCTTAGAGAGAATCTATAGAGAATGTCTAATGGCCAAACTATAACTTATTTCGTGCAATTAAAATTTACTTTACACAAATAAATAAATTGTTAAAAAATATTACTATTATTCTTAAGATCAAATAATACCAAATAACAATTGATTGCTTTATTGAAAAGGAAAGAATAAGTTACTAATTTTGACAGTTTGTATTACTCGTAGTATAGAGGCAATAAACATTTTATGCTATAGGTACAACATAAGTGCTTCAAGCGTTTTCCTCTATTTGTCCTTGACCGTGATTGTAACAATATTACTTACTTCAATGTGTGATTTATGATTTTAAAAAATATATTTTTATTTACTTACATCTAACTCTAGTATTTCCGATCCGGAATGAGCTATTTTCACTACTTCAGAATGTGTCTTATCTAAAACATTGATCCCTGAAACAAGACAAAAGGCTATGAATTAATGATGGCTTATTTAAACCCATTACCAACTAACAAGAAGCATGCCAAACCAAGTAACTCTATTTACAATATTTATATGACATCTCAGTTTATAAGTACCTATATCGTCAACTTTTGAAGAATGATAAATTTTTTGAGACAAAATCCTTTATTCTCGATTTAATTTTCGCCATTTCAATCTTTGCACATATTACTGGTGCTTCAGCAACTACAAGAACTCTTACTGCTTTTTCTACTGCCACTGTCGAGGTTTATGATTAATCGAAAGCAAGTAAAAATATAACATGATTCTCACCATTAACAGCTATAACTATGTCCCCGACTTCTAAGCCGGAGGTTTCGGCTGGCGTATCGGGCTCGATCGCTGACACGACGACTGGCTTGCTTCCATGGATTCTAAAGCCAAACTCTTCATTGCCGCGTCTTACCACTACAGTTTTGTCACTTTCTGAAATAATATTTACCAACTGGAAAGTTGAAAAGGATCTCTATTGAGCAGTGTTTGATTGTTAATCAAGCAGCTCACTGGATTAGATCATGGATACAAATTTATGGCTGATAGTACGTTTTTTACACAATATTGATAAAAAGAGAATGGAATACATTACAACAGCACTTGACTTACACTGAGGAAGCTCCCATACCATTGAATCATTTTTAAGGGAGAATTAGCATTTTCCCTTAAATAATTCAATGGACAATAGAGAAGCCTCTTCAAAAATACAATTCAAAAATACAATACAATAAAAAAATATATTACATAAATAAGTAATTTCCTTGAAAAGCTTAATACAGAATTCATATTTGCTGTATTCCATGTCGCTGCTAGTAACAAAATCGAATGTCTTGTCTGCATTTACAGAAAAGACATTCGATTGTATTACTAGCATCGCTTAATTGAGGCTCATTTCACTTTAATTGAATGCATGAAAGCAGATGAAAATACTTTTATTAATCCTTTTTTGTACAAATTGACAAGTTTCTTAAATATTATTAAAGTCGAAACTATAAATTAAATTAATAATATTAATATTTATAAAACACTGATCTGCAGTTATTGAATAAATTAAACTAATTATTTGTTTGTCATCTTATTGTATGAGTATAGAAAAATAAAAATAAAGTAAAACTAGTGTAGCACCTACTTATATTCTAAAACAGGTCACCCTTATATTTAAATAGGCTTTATTTATACTACCGGTCTCTTCAATTTTAGCGTTATGAAGTTCGTTAAGAAAACTCAACATCGTCAAGATTGTTCTAAAGCCCATTAAAACGCTTTAGTTCTTGTACGGAAAACGTTGTTTAAGCCGGATGACATTGTCGCCGGATATTATTTCATGTAGGTAACTAAATCAAAATATCGACACTTAAAATAGTTTATTTAAGCTAATGATCCCAAATGGGTGGGGCATTGAACTTTTAATATCCGATAAATCTAATGTTCCTGTTCCTGTGTAGTCTAAAATAAATTTCATTATTATTTAGAGGCGTTAATGCCTGTCACTTTTTTTTTATTTTGGAAGCTTTGCTTTAGATGTAACGTTAGATAGTGCATCGAAATAAGCCCTCAGTTTTAATCATACCTACGCTGAAAGAAAATATAATAAAATCCTTGTTATACTTGAATTGTGACGTCATAAATGATCTGGCCTAGACACGGCAATAAACTCTTAAAAATTGACCGTGACATACTAGCATCAAATACTTAGAAACCAAAAGTATTTTGCTTTTAAGCTTTTGCTAAATATTTGGCAGTCTTCCAAGAACCCATAACAATAATGTTCATTCATACAATAAGCATAGATACGGCGCCTACTGCAAATATTAGGCGTCTGTTTATGATTAATCAATCACCTGTTATGTTAAATGTAACATTTTGGAATAAGCAACTCAATCTTTGAAGAATTAACTACCACTGATAAAAAGGAGCATCCAAATGCTGTTTCATGAAGTCAATAAATGATTTGCGACACCGAGGCGGCAATATCGGCAAAATTGTTAAAGATACTTCTTATAAGACATCCATAATATAGGAAATCTCGTATCAGTAAAATTTACTAATTCATTCATCAATTTTTTTTAGAAATAAAATAAGCATTTTTTAAATAATCAAAGTTTGTGATTCCCTTGTTACATGTGAATCACTCACAAATCAGACATGATATATGAACGGTAGTTCTCATTAGTTTAGTATAATTAAATTAGCTCTTAGTAGGGGAGAGTTGGATATTACCGCGCGGTTGACAATTCCGCGCATCAGCATATTTCAAAAACCATCCACTAGTTCTGCGATACAGTGCGTACCTAAATATCGAAGCTCGACATGCATACACCCTTCCCCGCCCATCGCCAGTACGTTCTTCGCGACGACGGAGACAGAATTTGTTGCAGAAGTTTTTTTCGTTACTCCTTATAAAATTTCGTATAGTTTCGATAACAGGTAGGTAAGTGATACTGTATTATTATAGTACTTTGATACCTTACCTTTTGAATGCTTGTACACTGTAGAATTATTGTTAGAATACGTGTTTCAATACTTTAAACTTTTCTATATTATTTAGAGGTCAAAAATTTAAATGAGTAAGTTTGACAATTTCGCGCCCGGGTTTCGATATTATCAGACGAGGGCGCGAAATTGTAAACTATGAAAATAATGTATTATTTACATTAACAAATACATAAAAATCAAAATAATATAACTTCATTTTATTTTCGTTTTATATGGATGAATCTGTGCTAAAGAAAAGAAGAAGAGTTACGAAGACTTCTAGTTATAAAATAACACTTACGTTTTGTTAAAATCATTCTAAAGAATTCACGTTTTTGATATAATAACATATATCGTTACACTTTATATAGGTAGTGATTTAATTTTTGAAAAGGATTAGGGTCTCTTTATCTTCTCGTAAAAAAAATGTTTTGTAATTATTTTATATTATTATTTCTTTTGTTACTTACCCATTTGTGTGCAATTAATGTGGGCACGATTTTATCAAACCTAGGCACGAAATTATCGGACCAGTTTGACAATACCACGCCTTTAACATTTTTTGTAATTTTACAATAATTACTTCCTTTTTCAATTTTCGTTTTTTTTGTTATACGGTATGTGTACCTGAATAAATGTCCTACTAATTACTGCATTTTGTTTCTTTTAATAACAAACATTTTCCGAATTATGGACCCAAGTCCTTAGGGGCTCGGTATTATCCAACTCTAGGGGAGTTTTCAACTACCTGGGTAGTTGGAATTATATATTGGAAAATACTGGATAACTGTTTCACTCATTAAACTTGTAAGCTCAAATAAAACATTGTCTAGAGTCATTATTATGACTGGTAAATATAAAGGTTTGAAGACTCAGAGCAACCCATAATGTGATTTTTGGATGTCTCCAAAACACGTTAAATGCAAGTGTAAGGTAATGTTCAGTTCTCAGGTTTACCTATAATATTAATAAGTGTATTTAAAAAGCAAATCAAAAATCATGTTGTATAGTTTAGATTTGAAAGTTTACCACATGCTTCTGCAGATACTATCCGATTTACTTGGCACTGTCGGCACCAAACTACAAGCATCAGCTTAAATATTTCTTCTAACTTCTGCCTGAGACTCCCCTTTGTGTTCGATAGCATATCTCTAACTATAAAATAAAAAGTAGCCAATTTAAAATACACCTTGCATGTTAAGAATGAATAAAATAAAACAATAATATTTTTAAAAAGGGAATGTATATGAAATAAAATAAGTTATGCTTAGATACTTACAAATATATCCCATATTGCCCAGAAAGTTCCAAAATTTCCTTAAATACTATTGAACTCCTTTAAGTACGTACTAATTTTGATACTTATTTTACTATACTTGTATAATTTAGTAATATTGCGTCACCAAATACACTGAGCAAAATTTAGATGCAAAATCAATATCAACCGAATCGTTCACAACGCCAGACGTAAAAATATCATCTGGTCGCAGTCGCGTGTCTCATACTACTGCGTACTGACGTGGATAACGCTTACAATTTTAAATATAGGCCGCAAAGATTACACTGGTTGATTCCGCATCTATTTTATTAACTACAGCTTTCACTGTTACGTCAGAATCTGTTTTACTTATCAATACACAAGGTCACAGTGAAAATGTTTAAACAAGGTCATAACTTGCTAGGATTGGAATAGTCATTGATTAGGATTGTAAGGAATGGCATGGACTCATGATTATATCATGATATAATACTAGAGCCATTACGCCAAATGAATGACGAGGAAATTTTTCGTGACAATCCAGAAATAAAAGATGGCTAGATTTAAATAGAAGCAGAACTAGAAATAGCCGAAGACGCGTCATTTTTGAAGTGGAACAGTTAACACATTTGTCTAGTTAGCCATGACGTAATGTGCCCGAACTTGTTTAAGATGAAGGGCACATTTTAAGCATTAATTACTTGTTTCCGACTTCTAAGTCAGTAAAAAAAACAACATTAGTTATAATAGGTTGATTTTTAACTATCCAAAATTTATATGAGAAATTTTTGTACACCTATCCTGTTTCATTTTTAGAAGAGTAGCTGGTAAAGATGAATGCTAGTTAATTGGAATCAATACTCTAGTCTTAATTATAAAATAAAAGTATCTAAGCAATTTTATATAGTATCTTAGAATTTTTAGTCTCTCAAAAAATAGTACCTATAATTACAAAATTAAATATTTTAAGTACCTAACCCCCGGTGTCATTAATCTATCTAACACCATCTCATTAAGACTATTCATAAGAGCCCAAACACGCTATATCTGCTGTAAGTTTTTGAAGAATTAACAATTTCGCAGACTTTTAGAAAGTATATGATCAGTTCAAAGTTAGTATGTCATGGAAATGTCACCGAAGTGACAGTACACCAAATTTGAAATCAATAGGATCTGTAAAAGTTAGTAAAATCCTATTATCATGTAGAAAATGAGCTGATAGTCTTCAAACGCCTGAACTGATCTTCATAAATTATAGCTAAGAACCATTGTAGTCACATCAGCTTTCAAAAAAAAAAACCGAATCAAAATCGGTCCATTCGTTTAGGCGCTACGATGCCACAGACAGACACACAGATACACAGATACACCCATGCACAGATACACCATACACAGATATACAGACACGTCAATCTTATAACACCCCTCTTTTTTCGTCGGGGGTTTAAAATAACGGCCGCACGCCAAATAAAATATTGTTACTGAAATAATGTCGTTGTAAAATCAGTAAAGGGACTCACCAAAAGTGTTATTCGTCTGCCGCCGATTCAGCTCTATACAGGCTCTTCTATGTACTAGTCTGTGCGTTAACGCTACATATCGCTTATTAAACTCAGTCTCAGATTCTGTTGGATCGTCTTTGCTGCTGTCCGTCCTTTCTAGTACATCTGCAAAAAATTTATGGATATTTAAACTTAATACGTAGCAAAGTTATTACGTAACAATATTTGTAGTGAAAAACTATTGTAAACATCCACAAAACATAAACTCAATGAGATATTTTGAACCACCCAAAACAAATCAATCTAATCCAACATAATGTGTGATAATAACAATAATAATTTTAAATAAACTTACCTGGAGGAATTCTCGTCCAATGATCGTCGGTTTCAGATAGTAAGATCCAATTACCACACCACCAAGGAGCTGCGTAAACGCCTCTTTCATCACGACTCCCATCAGCACCTTCTGAACTTCCAGAACATTCTTCGTGTTCTGTCGTAGGAGCAAAAGATATTTTTTTAAATTAATTCATCAGTTGTTTCTTCTTAATAAAACATACGGAGGTAGATAGATATAGTTTTTTAAGTCATTCACATATTTGTTATGTGTTATAATTATATTCACAAGACTAATTTGTGAATTACGTACTAAAATAGTCGCGACACTAGTATAAATAATAATAATAATAATTATATACTCACACCTATTATCTAGCCCTAAGTAGGTACCTAAGCTATATACTAGAGAACGGAGAAATAATGATAATAATATGTACCTACATTAATATTAGAAATATACTAAATAAACATATAAACATCCATGACTCGTAAACAAATGCTCGTACTCATCATACAAACATTTGCTCCTACCGGGATTTGAACCTGGGACCTCTTGACCAAGTAGTCTGTATAGTAAGGGTACAGTACAGACCACTCAGCCAGCCGGTCGCCAAAAATCATCGATCGATATATAATTCATTTTAATAAATAAAGATAATGATTAAAACATAAAAGATTTTCCAACATTTTTTTCTGCTTAACGCCTAATACATATTTCTCAGCAATAGCTTAATCGTACGTTTTAGCTGTCATCATTGTGAAAGTTCTAGATAGTTTCGGTCTATTCATACGTAGGTATAGTCTTTTTCCAAGGTAATGACTTACTACATGTGTGAAACGCATGAGGAGTTTGGTACATAACACCGCTGGCCCAATGCGGGTTGGTAAGTTAAGGCGGTTTCAGTAACAACCGAGACCAACGGCACAACGTGCCTTCCATAGCACGGAGGAGCTCGATTAGAAATTTTAGTTTGGTCAACCAAAATTTCTAATCGCAAGCTCCTCCGTGCTTCCTTCATCCCGGGATCGACCATGGCGAAAGTCGAAACCAGACTACTCATACCACTACGCCACGGACCTCCTCTTCACTCTAGCGACTTTTGCACTGTCTTATATTGTCGCGATATTTATTATTTTCTCGCGATATTAATAAGACTTTATTATTCGCATGATGGGATCTAAGCTGGTGGTATATTTTGTCATATTTTATTTAAAAATAATGATGATGGCTCGAGCTCTACTTTTACGCATTGTCAATCGACGCTTAGAATGTATGAAAATAAGACTGTGTTATTAATTATAAACGATCCTTCATTGCTGGAAGAAAAATATCTCAAGGGGCTGTAACATTAAAAATATTCAATCAAAATTTTATTTACCATCTGGGTCTACACCTGGGCTTGAACCAGCTAATTTGTCTAGACTGTTCCCTGCAGAGCGTGCGATACGTGTATCTTGAGGTTTATCAGTGCCAGAATATTCTTCCTTGCCTCTTTCTTCAGACTATAAAAGAAAATTGTATCATAAATAAATTTTTCAATTGCGTAAATATTTAAGGAATAAGATTTAAATAACTTTGTTTTGTTTTTAATATTTTACATTTTATTTATAAAAAATGCACCTTTGTTTCGTTTACATTAGATTATACCATAATTTTTTTTATTTATTTTTATCTCATGATGATGCCACGATAGAAAAAAAGAATAAAACTTGACTAAAACTGTCAGATTTCGTGATGAATAAAATGTTGCTGTGATGAGTCTTGATTAAGATGATTTCTTTAAACGGTCTTGTCTTACTTATTTTATTTATCACTTTAATACAACTCAGTGATTTAAATCCAGAAAATGAAGAGGATGAAAACTATAACGGTGACATGGATTATGTTTCAAATAAACAGACAACAAAGCAAATAATAGCATCGAGCTTCCAGGTGCCTGATGATAAATGGACTTCTGCCGCATTGAAAGACATAGCACATTATTTGAGAAATTATAAATTTAATGAATGGGATCGACGTTATTACTATAATAGACCCGAAGAAAAAATGGTTGGCTTTTATAAAACTTTTCCATACCCAATGTTAAGTTCTTTGCATTGGAAAGTTTACAAAAATTGTGAACACAACTTCTATAGATGCATAACATATTTGCATAGCATCATAGAAGTGGTACCATTTAGTAGAAATGATGATGTTATTACAATTTTAAATGAAAAGAATAACAATAACGATACTTTAACAAAAATTCTAAATATTGATTGTAAAAAAATAAAGTCCTACTCGGAAATAAGTGCAGTCCCGTTTGATAGCCCTAAAGAAAAGTTTCAATGGCGTACGACGGCGTCTTATTTTATGTGCTGGTATACAATGTCAGGAAATCCTGCTTTGTCTATGCTTGGCGATACATGTGATAATTTTGCAAACTGTTTAGATCCTTTATTTGGACAAAAAAATCGAGACCCAAGATCTGATGATAGATTTTCCTTTGCATGTGCAATGTATAGTTTTTGTCCAGATCCTTGTTGTCCTTTGAAGCATATACATGATCTCAATGAGTGTTATGAAAATAAATTGAATCCTTGTTTCGACGAGAACCATGACAGAGACTGTAAGCACAAAAAATGCTCTCTACACAGAGAAGATAATAATAACTTAAAAGCAATTGTCAATAACATATGGAATGTTTCTTGTAATTGTAAAAGGAGCGGTTTCATATGGAAATCTCAATATGGAATGTGTATTGATATAAATGAGTGCACAAACAATATAAATATCTGTGATAACCAAACAGAGGCCTGCTTGAATACGGTTGGTTCTTACAAGTGTATTTGTAAGTGGGGTTATGTATCGTACAATAATAGATGTATTGTCTCAATTTCCCATAAAACAACTGGCTTTAGTTTAAGCTCAGACCACAATTACCATGATTTTTCTTTCATCAAATTGTTTTTCAAATACATAGGCATTAAAATTTCATGAACAAACTATTTATTAAAATACCTTTGCTCTTGCATCCTGTCTTTGTCGATAATGTCTAGATTTATCTTCAGAACGAAATCTTTTATCTAATTTTTTATATAAACGAGCTCCACTGCTATGTTTTTTTGAACTGATACATAATGGTGAATCAGCAAACCCAGCAGGTGCAGGAACTATATCAGGTGTAGCATCAGCATATGACTCCTGTAAATAAAATACTTAATATGTAACTAATTCTTATATTTTCATGCAGTGTGCATTGTGTCTAGTGTAGATACAATACCTTATTCTAAAGGTACACTCTAATTCTAAATTTAAGTACAGTACATCTCTTTCTCGCAATACGGAGTACGCAAGTACGGAGGTGAAAATGCAGTGTTTAGAACACTGCATTTTATCACGTTCAATAAGGTCGAAATTTGAACGCACGTTTCTAAATTTTAAATTAAATGGCAGCCATTGTTTCGTATTAATATTGAAGGAAAGAAGATGTACTGAACTTAAATTTAGACTTAGCATGTGTTCTTCAGAATTAGGGCCATTGTATTCTATGGGCTTTGAGTAATTTTTGGTTTAGTTACGGGCTAGGTGTTACTAAAATACCAATTGTTTTGAGAGATCACGTATATCAAAAACATAGACACAATTAACGCTAAACACAACATAACTATAATAAAACGTCACTAAAAACGTTACTGAAACAAAAACGTCACTTATCACAACACTTATTAAGCACTTATCGGACTGAAAAAACACGCAATGATATCCCTTCAAAGTAGGTAATCGCTTCGCAATTTCAAGTAGAACTGAATGGCTGTGTTTTTTTCTAACGGACTATTGCTGTTGGCCTCAGATCTATACAGTGTAACCGGGGTTATAGGGAGCCGAAAATTTTGGTGAGTCCTCAAGCCTCGAGGGGCGAATTCGCGTCTGGTGGATTTCTAATCGCCACGCATCATGCCGGAGGAGGAATCCCGCTGACGCTTGAAGACTTCATGTCGCTCGAGCCATGAGTGAGCGACAAAACTTGAGGGTGCCTCTAAAGGTTCGAATGCCTTTGCCGCGACGCAAGTGCTTACATAGTCGCCGAATACTATTAGACAATTCTCGAAACTTCAACAATATTTTACTTTGTTTAATAGAGGATGCTAGAATGTTCCTTGTATTGAATAACATGCTATCTCTGTCACTACTCTCTTGAACTTTCTTCGTCTGTCCGTGTCTAGTATAGCGTGTTGTCTCTTTTACTCCTTTCTCGGAAGTTCTTCATTTGAGTCCGGACCCGTGCTTTTGTCTTTTGTAGTATAGGGCGCTGTTTCTTTCGCGGCCATTACATAAAGGTTTTCTTCTGTCCTTGTATAGCATTAGCTCTATCTCACTCACTCTTATGGAATTTTACAAATGAGCGTCAAATGGCCAATAGGGATCCTGAAACGCCTGAAAAATGTTATTCTGGAAATGGTGGCATCAGATTAGTTAGCTTCTGGCACAGCTTAAAACATGTTTCAGGCGCCTGAAAACGGTAGTAGCTAGGTCTAAATTTTGATTATTTGGTATGTGTTATTTTTGATTGTACTTGTTGGTTGAGAATCTGCTGAAATAAAAATCTGGTGAGTTGTGTAGGTATTTGATGAGTTGAGAATCTGGTATTATTCGAAGATATAATTATATAAACATATATTAAAAACCTAGAGGGAATGCTCCTGGGTGATATTAAAATCATCATTGAATTTTATATTTTTAATAATAATATAATATAATAATATACAGGATGGCACATTTAGATCGGTCAGTATGGGAAAGTCTGTATCTATAAGACATACGAAAATCTCTTTCTAGGAACCATATCATCGATTTTAGTAATAAGAAAAACTGCATTCATACATTTAAAAAAAACCTGTACTCAGCTCTGAAATCGAACCCGAACGTTTTCAAAAATAAAACTAACACTATGTATTTCTATTTAGATATCGATTGTGTAGGTCTATGAAACATGATGTCTAAAATGAATAAAATGCAATGTTTTTATATCCTTTAATTTATTTCAGTAAGTGTTCGAAATTACCACCATTTTTTCAATGCAACATTCAACTCGTTTTGGTGCGTAAATTTGTCTGTCGCTCTTTGCTGGTGTCGCAACTTGTGGCATAAACTGCTTTACAATATTGTTATCTGCGATATATTAACTATCTATTTGTAATTGCTTAATTCTACTAATCATACTTACACTAATAATCAATTAAAATGCCCACTTAGAATAAGTAGGTATGTAGATACAAAGTCGTGATAAACCTCATTTGAAAATGGAACGTCTTAGTTTGACTGGCCGAAAAGTAATAAATTTAGAAAAAAAAACATTACATTGTCAATGTTTTAGAGGGAACTTAAAGTTTTGCTTAGGTATTTTTGTGTGTTTCTCTATGTAGTTAGGAAAATGCGTTTTACAAACAGTGAGCAGTTAGACTTATTGAAAGCGGACTTTAAAAATTATAGAAATTGCTCCCGTGCTCCTCGCTAGTCCCTCCCTATATTGGAACCAAGTAGGTAAAAAACGTTTCGGATATATAATATATCCGAAACGTTTTTTACCTACTCGTAAAATATTTATAAAAAATGTTTACTCATGTTTAAGATTTATGATGGACGTTTGGACAAATTTAAGTACCTTGCAATCTTAGAAGATCTTGTACAGGTGCTAGGAGAAATGTCAGCAGAAGTAAAAGAGTTTATTTTCAACAGCTATGCGATTCTCTAAAGTCAGCAGCCACGAATTCGTGGCTGTCGGCAGCGCCGTCATACTTTTGGCGTTTTTTTGACAACCGTTGGCGACACCAGCGTTCCGACGTCGAGCACGGCGTGAACCGGAACTAAAAAGTGGTTGATTTTTATATCTATATGTAAAAAATCTATCAAATATTGAATGAAGTCATTGCGATACAATTTTAACACAACAAAAAAGAAATCTTAAAATATCGATTGTACTTCATGTCGTATCACCAAAACAGTGACAATCGTACACAGCCAAGAGACCGACGTATAGATTAGTGAATACGGATTCACGCAGCGCAGTGCGGAAACGTCAAAACCAATGACAGCTCGTCGTCTTTGTCAGACGTCAAGTTCGATGTCGAATATCTTTGTTTGTGAATCACACTGCAGGACGGAGCACCGGCTCACAATTAAATAGTCACATACTTTGTCCTATAAGAGAACTTTCCCCAAAAATGGATTGGTACGGACGGCCCTATCAAATGGCCCGCGAGGTCGCCCGACTATTACTACGGCTACTGTCACTAGACTATTTCTTGTTTGGTTACGTTAAGGATGAAGTGTACAAAACAAGCTACGACACCATTGAAGACCTAAAAGCAGCCGTAGAGTCAATTATAACGCAAATTCACCTTCTGAAGATACAAAACGCAATAGTAAGATCGTTACCTAAACGAGTTGAATGTTGTATTGAAAAAAATGGTTTGTAATTTCTATAGACTTACTAAAATAAATTAAAGGATAAGCAAACAATGCATTTTATTCATTTAAGATATCATGTTTCCTAATAAGGTTTACTGCTTAAGACCTACACAATCGATATCTAAATAGAAATAGTGTTAGTTTTAATTTTTAAAACGTCCGGGTTCGATTCCCGAGCTGAGCAGTTAAACTTTTTTTTTAAATGTATGAATATATTTCTTATTACTAAAATCGGTGACATGGTTCCTAAGAAAAGATTTTTGCATGTCGTAATAGCCGAATACTGAAAGGGCACTCAAATATTGGACGGCTTCTTAAAAAATTAAGCAGCTCCTAAACTCACATTTCGCATATTCAAATGCAATAATTTTATTATAGTTTCAGACTTTCCCATACTGACCGATATAAATGTGCCACCCTGTATATGTAAGTAGGTACCTAAATTTTGCCTATGATTGTAGGTTGTGTAATATTTTGCTAATGTAATATTATTATGAGGACAAGGGTGTGATAGAGCTCCCTCTAGCTGAAAACGTCTACGAGTCTCAGAAAATTGACATCAAAGTTGCGCAAGGCCACCATGCCACGTTTCGTCCTTAAAATAACGCGAGAATCAGTATGGAAAAATAAACACTCAATAGTGTTTAGACTACAAAATTATTGTTTTAAGTACTGTTTAGTATTTGTGTACTAATGAACTTAAAAAAGCCACGTTATAGAATTTAATTTTAATTATTGATTAGATATTTACATCGGTGTGAGAAGTTCTTGATGTTCTGCTGTCATTATCATGGGCAGCAGTAACAATATGAACTTCCTTTCCACAGTGAAGGCAATGGGCTTTAGCTTCTCCGTCTGCACCTGTAAAGCTGTGTTCTGTTTGCTCAGAGTAAAAAACTGAATCAGACCCGGGAGAGACTGATCGAAGAGATTCTGCAGATGCTGCTTTTGCAAATTTCCCATCTAAAAAAAAATAATAATTGTAATTTAAAATGTGTTCATATATCCTTAATAATTATTTATTTATTAATTTATTTCTTATTGGAAGACCAACAGCTTAAAATACAAAGTAGAAAAACGTTTATAAAAAACAGAGAGCTAAGAAAAGGTCTCCACTAATACACAACACATAAGCAATTTAATAATTATTTAGTTCGAAATAAGAATTATGAAGAGGTTGTATGCGTTTTGATTAGTAGATACAAAATATATGGTACTAAGTAATTAAAATAATATAAAACTAGAAAAATTTCACGTCCTGAGGCGGGAATCGAACCCACGACCTTTCGCAATCAGGGCGACCGGATTTTGTTCCGGTGCGAAAGGTCGTGGGTTCGATTCCCGCCTCAAGACGTGAAATTTTTCTAGTTTTATATTATTTTAATTACTAAGTAATTTTTCAAACATCTATAATAATGTTAAAATCAAAAATTAGGAATATATGGTACTATTGAAAAAAAAAACAGATTTATAAATTTATACAACCTTGACTCGTGAACAAATTTTCGAATTCATCACACAAACATCTGTCCCTACCAAGATTAGAACTTTAATATTTCAACAAATCTGATATTTACTTTTTTATTGTTTCTCATTAATAATAAATGAAATGCTACCTTGACCTTGCTTTCTCTGGTGTCTGGGCGAAGTGTTTGGACTTTTTATATAGCGTAAAGGAGTTAATCTTGATCCAGCAGAAGTCAAAGTTCTAGCAGTTTCTATATCTTCAGCTTCTAACGAACTCAAACAAGGAACAGTCGGTATTGACTGTTTTCTCCTAGGCAAACTACCTGGTAATGATATGCTTTCATTTGAACCACTTTTCCGCCGGGGTCTACAATTAAACGTTAATACGTAAATTGATACTCATAATGTACAAAATTTGTCAATTAAAATGATATTCTTGCTGTTATTTTAATGGTTTAATATTTATTAGTGGAGGCACCTGTATCCTGCATGATTTCCCGAGGTTGGAGATTTTATTGAATTTGAATTAGCACCAGTTTTTCTTCGTGGACTATCTCTTAAGCGTCTATGTTTTCTTGGAGATATATTTCCATTACCTGTACCTAAATAGTATAAAAAATATGACAGTAACATTTTTTTTAACAGTTCCTCGAAAGTAATTTTTTTCATTGCTATGTAATTTTATTAAGACTTACCTTCCTTCCTATATTGTTCACTTGAGTCATCAGAAGTTGGGATATTTAAGTGTAATTTCATATTCGAACCTATGATTTCTCTTCTATCGTGCCTGTAACAATGATTGCCATCAGCTTTAGTTTGGGTTGGACTTTTTGCTTTTAATTTTGTTCTTTTTACGTATCTTTCTCTTTCTTGTGGTCTTTTGCTCTCAGTTTCTTTTTCTTTAAAATTCTTTTCCTTTATTGACTTTTCAAATTCCACGTTTTCTCTTGGAGAAGATTGTACACTTTTTGGTTTTTCTACAAAATGAGTTTTCTTTTTTCTTATCTCTGGAAATTTTTCTTCTAAAGAAGACTTTGAAGCTCCTGGTTTGAATGTATTTCGTTCAGATCTTTGACTAGCGCTATCTGGTTCTTTTAATGTTTTACCAAAATCATCTTGTGACGTAGACACTGAATCATCATATGACTTTGAAAATTCTAATGTAAATGCTTTCTTTTTCCGTCGTTTGTCATCTGCTAACCAAGTCTTAGATCGCGTTGATCTATATTTTTGAGAATGTTTATAAGCTGAAGAAAAATAAAACTATTTAACACTATAAAAATATTATAAAAAATATGTAATGTAATGCAATTTGACTATTCTTACTCAAACCACCATCATCGTCATCTTCTACGGGACTCTCATAATATCCCGACGAAGAGTAGTGAACACTTCTTTCATCGTCTGACAACGAGCACTGTAACAAGAAAGTCGTTAAAAAACCTATAAAAAATTAAGTTGACTAACATAAATAGAAATAAATACCATCATTTTAGGAACTAATTGTTCTTTTTCAACCATTGGACTTGTTACTTTATCTTCTTTCGTTATAACTTCAACTTTTCCGGGAAAATTTGTTGGTTTTTGTGCAAGAGTTTTATCTTTAACAACATCCGTAACATTTGAATTTGATCCACCTATACTATAACTTCCACTTGAACTACTTTTACCGCTTATAATATCACGCATGTTAATCTGAAACGAAAATTATATTTGATATAAATTTAATCACTATTTTACTAAGAAAAAATGTTGCAGTGGAATAAAATCACACCTTAGGAAGTCTAGGAATATCATCCTTTAATTTTACAAATTCAGTCTTTTCTCTCTTTGACGTTTCTTTATTTGCATTGATTTCTGCTATAACTTCAATTTTTTCTACAACTGATCGTGGTATACGATCTGATAATGGTAATGGTGGCGACGCTAAGTCAGGCACCGTAAAATTATCATTTATTTGTAAAGGTGGAGAATAGCTTGGTAATACTAAATCTTCTGCAATATTTTCTGTACGAGTGGAAGAATACAAGCTAGATGCACTTTCAAATGAAGAACCTTCTTGAGCTTTATTATTTTCTGGATCTGAAAAGAAGAAAAAAGTGAGTAAATAAAATAAGTTATAACTGTGATAAATTTTTCAGAATATTTAACTCATTCTTACTCTGATTTTGATTTTTACTATTACTTTTCTTTGAGCTATCAGAGTTTGCCGTGACATAGTCATCAGTTGTCGTAGTACTTTCAGAAACATCAGTTGTATTTATTTTACCAGAATCTGTTCTGGCTAAGCTAGTTTCACTACTAGCTGCTTTAGCTAACGACGGTTCCGAAGGAGATTCTATTATTCGGTTTGGAATAGTACCATTTGGTTCTTTTTGCTGGGATTTCTTTTGTAATTCCTTTCTTCTTGATGGACTTAAGGCTCTCTCTCGTTTTTTATTTATAAAACTAGGCGTCCTTTTGAATGGTATATCAGCTAAATCTAAACTTGGATGTGTTATTGCGATTGCTGGTGTATGATTGACTTTTGAAGGGGCGGTTGGTACTATATTTTTTGATATTGTTGGTTGTTTAGTTATCGGCAAAGTAATATTTGGTACAACAGCTGGTGGAGATAATGACTGTCTTGTTTGTTGCGATGAACTTGCACTTGATGTATCTAATTTATTTCTTGGTGATGTAGGTGACTGACTCTGAAAAATCAAATTAAATGCTTTTTATAGAAAATTTCAGACAAAAAATATATAAAATATATTTTTTAAACTACAGTAGCATGGAAATTGAATGTTTTTCCATTTTTCAAAGTAAGATCTTTATTTTGTATATTCATTTTTTATTATTCCTAACTAGTTTTATTTACGCGGAAAGGGCCTTTGGCCAACAATCGGACATAAATAGGATGATGATGATGTTAAATACGAATTAAAATTCTAAATTAAACATTAATTTAGAAACTAAATAGGTAATTAAAATATAATAAAACTAGAAAAATTTCACGTCCTGAGGCAGGAATCTAACCCGCAACCTTTCGCAATCCGGGCGACTGCTCTGACCACTGAGCCACCCAGGACTTGGGATATCCCTGTGAAATTCGTCTAGTAGATTCTTCTATCTGTATTTGCGTTTATGAGCTACAGTCCACCGTACCGTACCGTTAAAACCTACAATGTCGAAATAGAATATTTCGACATTGTAGGTTTTAATATTTTAATTACTAAGTAATTTTTCAAACATTTATAATAATGTTAAAATCAAAAATTAAGAATAACTAAATAGGTACTATTCTTTAAGAATATAGCAATTGATAATGACCTGAGAAGCATCAAATTCTTCATCCAGGGCATCAGTGTCTAAAGAGGATCGTTGTTGATGTTGCAGTAGTAATAGCTGTTTTCTTCTAGAAGTGGGAGTTAATAATGCTAGGGCACCAGGTGACGCGGCTAAGGAGCTGAGATCCGATGAGCTAGAACATAGTATAGTATATTTGTTAGAAAAGTACACGATTTGCTGCTTAAAAACTATTGCACAGAAATGTATTACGTCAAAGACCTTATAACTGTTCCATTTTCAGTCCCAGAGTCCACTTGTAAGACTGTGGTTTGTGATTCATTCCACATACCATCAGAATGATCTCTGAAAATTTACAATATTTCTTGATAAGTACAAACTTCAATTTTACTAACAACTTATCTGTGAGAACAACTTATCTGTCATTACAGTTAGAATTATTTAGGAATGTAGTGATTAATTGTACAATTATATTTTGTTTTTAATTCATACATCAATGGTCCTGTTTCTTCCCTAAAATACACACCTGCTGTGGTCAACGGTTAATGATTCGTTTGAAGCACACGGTGATACTTTTTCTAATGGGGTTAACATTGTAGTAACATTGGAAATGATAGGTCTCTTAGTTTTCTGCTCTATATCAGTATTTATACTGACTGGTTCTGGTGACCCCGGGCTAGATTTTGCAGTGCTGAAAGAAGTATCGACGTATATGCATTTTCTAAATCTATTAAGAAGAGTAAACATTGAGGCTACAACATCGAACATCAAAACCTAATAACGATCACAGGGTGCTGGTGAATATGCAAGGAAACATTGTGTGGATTATACTATACAATACCATTTTAATACACCTATTGCATCTGGGAAAAGGACTTTAAGGTATTCACAGCGTCAGGCAAATTAACTAAACAAAAATGAAATTATGAACGTTTCCATAACGTGCATACCTCAGCTCATGACCTTCATCCTTTTTACTAATAAATTCTGTTGGTTCCTCAAAGCTTACGCTTCGATTTCTAAATGGTTCATGCTTGTAACTAATATACTTTTCATGAAAATCTTCATATGGTGCATTCCCGTCTGAAGAACTATGAAGAGAATTTACTTGAATGAGCATGGATGGATAGCGTGATATACAAAAACGTGAAGCTATAAAGTCTAGTAACAGTCAAGAAACTAAGTGCTCACAATTAGGATCCTGCGTTTTTAGTTTTACGTTGTCTTGTAAAGTGGAATTCTTAAAATGTTACAAGTGTGCAGTTCACCTAATTTCTATGTGCTTCTTATCTTTCTACACAGAATATTTAAGAGTGCTCAGGCTGTGGGAAACAATAACCTAGGACACTTATTTACCTAAATGATCCATCTGGTTCAAATCCGAAAATGCCTTCGTCTTTGATTGGAGTCTGAGTGTAGTTTTGAACAATATACTGTCGGTACATTGCGTCACGTTCCCTATCTTCTCTAGTCATGTTTTCTTGGCTGGTGGACATTACTATAGGAGCATCTTTTACACTTTCACCACCTGAACCCACCTCAGTCTTCCTTCTAAAATAAAATAAAAGAATATTTACTGATTTGCTTTAATAAGTAGTTACCTAAAACGTGAGCAGCTATAAATATAAATTATACGATAACTTACACATCTAATAGTATTTCGCCTTCAGAAAGAGTTTTCTGCAGTAGTCTTTTACTTTTTCTCCGTAATGTTGTAAATGGTATTGCTTCATCATCTGGCCTTGGTTCAAAGTTAATGATTATTTCCTTTTCATTTTTTTCACTATCGTCTGTAGTTGTTGCTGATGTTTCTGTTGAAGGTTCAGATTGAAAAGTTGAAGTTTTAGAAAATGGATGTGATGAATTTATAGTTTTTTGGGATGTATCACTGGTACTTTTAGACAGTATCGACCTAAGTGATTTGTCTCCTTTGGTTTGTTTAGCTATTTCCTGTTGAAGGTACTCTAAATTTCGCCTATTTAAAGCCATACTTTTTTCTATAGTTTCTATGTCTTCATCTATCGTGTCATCTCTATCACTTTCATGAATAAATTGGAAATTTTGTTGGAAATACTCTTGTGCTTGTCTTTGTAATGCACTTAAGTCCGAGGATTTTTCTAGTTGTGATGATGCGACTGATTTGACCGACGAAGATGTGACTTCGTCGGAGTCCACTCGTTGCATTAGAGGCGATGATGGCATCATCGATGTCGGTGATCGAGGAGATCTTGGTGGCTCTTCAGATTGGGTTCTATGTAACTTCTCATGGTCATTACTAATAAAGCTGTAAAATTTAATAATCATCAGCATTATGTGCTACATTTAATAACATTTGGCATTATACAGAGTAGTGCTGTCAATACGACAATAAATTGAAACGTGGGCTATATTAGTTCATAGAAATGAATTGCCACTTTCAAAAACATCTTATTCGTTTGATGATTTCATGACATTAGTATGAAATAATATAATAGTAGTAGCATTATTTCATAGAAATGTCATGAAATTATCAAACGAATAAGATGTTTTTGAAAGTGGCAACCACCATCATGTTTTAATTTATTGTCGTATTGACGGCACCATCCTGTATAGGCTATCTTACCTTTCTACAGTTGCATTGATATCACTAGTTGTATCACGACCTGCTAACCTATCACCACCTACTTCAGAAAAAGATTTTGTTAGTCTTCTCATTCCTACTGTATAACCATTCGTTTGTACACCAGCTGCTACCATTTTTACCTAAAAAGTAATTATTTATTAAAATCTTTCCTTTTGTTCTCGATATAATTTGATGTGATGAAATAGATTATTAGAAGATTACCCTTTTGATTGTTCGTGGACTTAACGATAAATAATTGGGAGGCAGGGGTTTTCTTCCTAAACATACTTCAGTTTGTGTAGCTTGCGTCCTCATTACACCTTTTTTAAGCGAATCTAAAAAACATTTACTTCTTTAATTCCATAAATATTACTTTACAAGCAGTGTGTTCATTGAGATTCAATTACTGAATTTCAAAATATGAAATTTCGAACTAACTTATAGCTCTAAATATACGAACGAGTCAGTTCGAAAGTAAGTAAACGCAAAGTACGTTAGTGCCAAAGTATTTAGATACCGTGTACTTTCGAAAATCATTGTTGTCATGTCCTTTAAAACTAACATTTGTCAAAATTTCATTCTTCGAAACTCAATATCTGAGTAGCTCATTTTATGCACTTGAACATTCAGTAAGTATTTTGTATTACCTAATACTACAACTTTGGGTTGCTCAGTCTGTACTGGCCGTTGCGCTGTGGCAGTTTGTTGCGGTGGCATTTGTGCCATCATTTGGGGTGGTATTTGCGTCTGCATGGGAGCCACTTGTGATGGGTAGTGTATCGGCGCAGGTGCTGCCGTTGCTATATATTGAGGGTATGGGGTGTAAGGCTGAAACATTATTGGCAGTGTTGCATAGGATTTCGGTTCGTTCTGAAAATAAAATAAAAAGAATTCTTAATTAGTCACTCTTCAATTTCAGCGAGTAATCTCCAGCATGATTTAGGACAAATTTTAAAATAATGTGGCATCTTCTATTCTTCTTATTACCTTAATTGAACGCCCATCAAGCAGTCTTTCACAGTCTCGTCGGAATCTGTTAACAGCAGCAGGCATAACGGAGTCATCAAACGTTGTCAGTGTGTGTGATCGGGCGAATGATACGTGTTTCGTTCTGTAATAAATAATACTAAAATGGCTCAATAAAATCATTCAGCTTTCGAATTCCGTAATGGTGATTATTATTTCATATCGATTCTTATTAGCGGTCTCGTGTCTGGAGCGCGGATTTTGTTGTACACACGACCACAGTTGCACCACGAAAGTCGCCTCTATTACGAACACAGCAAGGGCGGTATCAAGGCCAAACTGTTACACTTTATGTGCTGTCGTTTGTACAAACGAATTGGGCTGTTAGTGCGGGAATATAGGCTTCACTTTTGTGCCTACCTGTGTGGTGGCATTGTGAGGGGTGGCGGTGGGGGAGGTGGTGGAATTGCCGGGTGCGCAGGACAACTGAAAAGACAATATTTATAAAATTTAACACTATGAAAAAAATCTGCCAGTTTTAAATTTTGTAAGGCACAAATAGCATGGTTCCGAGTGTTCTAGGTATTGGAACATTTTTTTAATACATCAATCTTAGGTCCAAAAATGCCCCACCATATAAACTTGTACAGCTAACAATTAAACTGGGTTTAATTGCGTGCGTTATTCGACATCAATATAGGTATCTAAGCTTTGAAATAATAATTGAAATTGATATGAACGAACCTAACGAACGTTCGTAGTGTTTGTTAATTTTAAGAAGTAGTAATTTTTAGAAGTTGTCGAAAAACTTAAAGTGATTTTGTAATAGAAGGCAATAGGAAGGAAAGTAAAACTTCAGAAATAAGGTGTAGGTAAACGCTTAGCAATACGGTGGCTAGTGGTTTGTGTGCTCTGGTTGTAAGTATACGAAAACAAAGCAACTTTCACCACGGTTAATACGGGATCAATCAATAAAAAAACCTAATCTAACTCCTCCGTGCTTCGGAAGGCACATTAGGCCGTTGGTTCTAATTGTAACTACTTGACTTATCCTGGTATTACGTATAACTACGAGGTAACAGAACAGCCTTTGTCGAGGTAAATAATACATAAAAATGAGGTCGAATTTATAAGGGCAACCACTCAAGATGTCCATTAGGCTTATTGCACAGCCTGTCATCGACTTAGTGGCTCTCTAGCTTTTTACTTTTGGCTTTTATTTGGAACCGCTGTTGTTAATAATTCATTTCATATTTCATGATTACTGTTTTATGTACTATAAACATTGACATCATTGTTAAGCATATCATTAGCTCGATTCAAAATATGTAAGTACCTACTGTATTTAATACACAACTTACATTAGATGCGAAAAACAACTTATAAACATAACTATCGTATAATAACGGCTATAGGTTTAAAAATCCACTCCATAATTGGACTTAGCTGATGTTCAGCAGTTATCGGATTACTTGAATCACTGGTTTTTCATCCAGCGACAATCAGTGCTGATTTTACCTATAACAATTTGTTATATTTATTTGGTAAGTAAGTAATATGTTAGTTTCTCACGTCTGCAGGTACTATGCCTAACAATCATTTATTTATGGGAATGGTTTCATACAATGGCACTCAACCTATATTGCCCGTAGATATAACTGCATCAGGGAAGCTGAATTACTATTGTCCTGCACCGCTGGTCTACTTTGAAGATTGGAACCCATTTCTAAATTTTATTTGCACCACGACAGACAATTTTTAATTCTATTTTATACTTAGAGTTTTCAGTTAACAAACTCTCAATTTAATTTTAAAGATGTAAAGAATATAATGTCATGAATTGAAAAAAGATAACTTATTCAAGGTATATTTTTTCTATAAGTTATTAGTAGTCGAGTATGGCTTTTGTACCTAGATAAATAACAAAAGAAGGCAAAACATATTTAATAAATTGAGGCATGATGTGAAATGATGATGGAAATTGTCAAGTTTTTAAAACAGGATACTTATCTTTGCGAAACGAAATAATAGTTTCCAGAAAGGATTCATTTGCAGAAATGGAGGTAAATATTGAATATCTAGTCCCATAATCATTAGCGCCCCTAATATTTTATCAGCCAGCGATATTGCTTAACGTACAAATTCCAAATAGGACGGCACATTACGTGATAGTTTTACTAAGTTGCAAAGAGACTGTTGAAGAGATGGTGGTTAGGTCACAACTAATAACATATTCTTACTCCCACACGTATTATTATTAAGCCCAAATCCAGCATCAGTAAGAGCATGTGTTCCGATGACTAAAAGACTGTTAGGTGACATTTAAACAAATTTGAGTTTTAAGTGTACTTTTACTCACGAAGCAACTTGCACTGTCAAGCGCTTTACATGTGTTAAATTTAATTAAATCAATCAGACTCACTCGAATAATTATCAGTTTTATCTGAATCATCTTGTCATTTTATAAATTTCGAAATCATTATCTTGTTTTTTCCTGCAATTTGAAAAGTTTTGCTCTACAACGTCTCGCTTTGGATATTTTCTATGCTTTACTTTGTTTAATAAAAAATAAATAATAAAACAAAAAATATTCATAAAACTTATTGTCACAAAATTAAGTTATTTATATAAATAGAATACCCGTCTAAAAATAAAGACGCTTGACTACAGATCCCATATAGACGTCTTACTTCGCCCGCCGCGGACGGCACTGAGAGCTCCTCCACACATTCACAGCGTGTTTGTATATTAGGTTACCACAAGTAAAGATCAGGTAGCTTCGTGAGATAAAAGTAATATACACGAAAGCGCAAATCTTTCTCTATCGACCAGTCTGACTCATATATTTTTATCATTTATAGTTGTTGAGATCCGGAGATTAACTCCACTTAGTTAGTGGACTCAATTCGGAATCGATAAACATGTCTAAAACACAAAAAAAATACATTTAAATAAATATATTAAAGCTTTAACTAAAGCTTAGGCTTTTATGTCACACACAAAGCAAGCTTAAAAGTTGATAAGTACTTTGAACTCATAAAAATATAGCTAAAAGACTATACAAGTACTCGGGACATCATTTCTCACATTTTTGCTTATAACTCAAAATTAGGTTTAATCACTTAGCGGTCGTTTAGTCATCGGACGGCAGTTATGGACGCAAGGTAATGGAACAACATATTACCTACATAAAAATTAACACTGTTAAAATGATTGGTTTCATCAATCATTTGCATGCTAGTATTCAAGTTCAGAGGAGCTCGGTGGCGAGGTGGTTTGAGCGCTCTGGTTTCGATTACAAAAAAAACAAAGCAACTCCCTCCATGGTCGATCCTGAGATGGGTCAATCAAAGTTTATAATCTCGAACTCCTCCGTGCTTCGGAAAGCACTGAAGCCGTTGTTCCCGGTAGTTACTGCAACCGCTTTAACCCACCAACCCGCATTGGTCCAGCGTGGTGGTATTATGGCCCAAACTCTTCATGTTTTTCTCCCATGTAGGAGGACTGAGCCCAGTAGTGGACGGTATATAGGCTGGTGATGATGATTCAAGTTCAAGCTTTAAAGGTATGCGTGTAAGAATAAATATTTACTTCAATTTAGAGCAATGCTTTTGAATTGTGCAGTAAAGTTCGTGAAAAAACGAATTCGGTATAAAAAATATGCTTAAATATATTTATCTTCGTTCACAAATTTACTTATAATAAATAGCTATATTTCTTAGGAAATATAGAACTATTTGATTTCTAAATTTGTGATGCCTGAAACAAATTTGGTAAAAATAAGCTGTGCTAAAGCTCACCAGGCCTCCCCAAAGCATTCATTACGTGTGAATATTTCAAGTAACTGATATTGTTTGTTTTGAGCGGCTACGGCGGCTACGGAAAGATGAATTGCTAGGAACCCTTGACCTCTGATTCGCTCATCTCCTTCATCTCATCATCCTCATCCTCGTCCATCTCCTTCCATCTTCCTTCCTTTTATAATGTTTAAAATAAAAATGACTTACGGAATTATTGAAGGTGGTCTAGGTAACGAGCCTCCGCGGCTCACAGACGCCATTTTGTCGGCGCTGTAATTTTGCGGCCAACCCGCGGAATCTTCTATTACCGATCTGCAAGACAAATATAACCATGAGTGTTGAAACGAAAAATTGCTCACATAACAGAAGTATGTAAGTTGTTCATTGGTCATTGAATTAATTGAGATAAATACATGCGTTAATCTGTAATGAACTTCAGAGTTCTTCGGAGGTCAATGCTTTAGATGTCACAATTAGGAATTTACATTATACAGGGTGGCACATTTAGATCGGTCAGTATGGGAAAGTCTAAAACTATAAGATATACGAAAATCTCTTCTTAAATCGTCTTATAGTTTCAGACTTTACCATAGTAACAGATCTAAATGTGCCACCCTGTATAGTGTATTTTCTGAATTTCCAGAACGCGGTTGCCGTGCTTAAACTTTTTTACCCTATAGCCGTAGGGACTCCGAACTTAATCAGAAGGCTTTTTGCTAAGCGATGTTTTACAATCGTATGCCATCCCTGGAAACACATACTTACTGGTCAAAGACTTTTGTCTTGAGGTACTGAGAAATTTTGGACGAGATCCTTAGAAATTCGTCAAGCGCTACGATATCCGCGTAGTCAAGCTTAATCCTTTAAGGCCCGGATGGCAACTTAAGTTGACATGACAATTAAAATTCAATTGTGTCTGGTTTATTGGGTTTCAAAAGGTTAAGGGTTATGAGCTGCATATTACGAGTTTTGTAATTTATTTTAAACATGCCCAAAATGTAACTTATAATATAAATAATTGAATATTATTGATTGACGATACCAAAAATATATTGAGGCGCATAAATACTATAGAACTATAAATCTCATAGACTGCTAATAGAGTTAAAACTCTAAAACTTTAAAAAACATTGCTTTTGAATCCTGACTGATTTGATTATGCTACAACAAAATAATTACGTTTCACGTTCATCTGGCCTTTTCTACATCTGTTATTAGGCAGAATTACACCCACCTAATATAATTGTCGCAATAAATTATTTGTGGGTCGGAAACTTCGTGACAAGTGTCGAAGACTGCGGAATCAATTACGGGGAGGCAAACTTGTCGAGATAACAAATCTTTTCGTCGTCTGTATGAGCGAGAAGATTGTGTTCCTGTAGACGATTTACTCGCCATAATCTGCACAATTCTGTCAATTTTCCCACAGCTATCTGAATTCAAAGCTATACTAATGTGTCAAACCAGAGATTCCAGACACAATTAGTTTTTAATTTTCATATAACTGTCGGGAGTCTAGCACGTCTTGACAAAATTAGAGTGGTTCACTATTCATTCTATTGAAATACAGTAACTACTTTTAAAAAATAGATCCCATATATCCAGGTTTCCACTCGGCAAAATATGAGAAAAGTTGAATATATCTTCCATATATATTTTGTATTTTATTTGTTCAAAAAGCCACCTTGTTTAAGTTATCCAAACTTCGTTATTAGACTTGATTCTAAAACATGACTTGAAATAATTTATCTGGATAGACCGTCTTTAAATTATTAAGTGGAAGTTCATTTAGCACAAAAGCTTGTTTGCGAACTGTAACAAATTAAACAAATACGAGTATTAAATCAAGATTGAAACCGAAACATAGTTTGAAACTTTTATTTTTTTACTGAGTATTCTAGAAATTTCTTAGTAAGCTAGTTGATACGTTATACGTATAATATTTGAAAATCAATAATACGTAGTATGCTTATACTTACTTTAAAGTACAGTCGACTTCACATCAAGCTCATCAGAAGACCGTCTATAGGCCTTTTTACCGCCTCTGTTGTATATGGTTGAGACAACCGAATTCAGATCTAGAGGTCCGGGGTTTGATTCCCGTAGGGACAGATATTTTCAACTCGGTTTGGTTGGTGGTAGGGCTTTTCTAAGTCCACCTGGCTGGCTTCCACCATCTTACCTAAGTCTGCTGCCATAGCAATAATGTTAACGGCATTGTTGTGTTGCGGCAGTTAGAGGTAAGATAGCCAGTTCGTCTGTGGTTGAGGAATCCGGGTGTAGCTCGCTTCCATCGTCAGTCTTATCTTCGTTTACCATCAGGTGAGATGAAGCAAAGTTGCCTCGTTAAGATAAATAAAAGGTCGTTCGTAATAGAGACTTTCGTAGACTTGATGTGCTGTCGTCTGTACGTTAATATCACCTAATATTGTTTTTTAAACGCCACTGTCATTTGAAATAACGCAATGGCAATCAAACAGAGACCAGCATGATCAAAAAGAAGAGAAAATAAAGTAGATACCTAATTATTGGTCTGTCTAATGCTTTACTCAAAATTAGTTTCTGGGTGCAATATTTGTTTTGAAGTATCGCTCTATTTGCATGACTTTCGCTGTTCGGAATTCTATAGAATGGTATTAGCTATGCCTATTTTATATTATATTTCTTAAGTCCACCCGATTCGCGCCTTATGGCCTGGCAACGAGAACGGGCGGCGGCGTCTCGGCAACCACTGCGCGGTCACGACGACGCGCTTCGAGGCCGACATCGAGACAGCGCGCAGTGGTTGCCTAGACGCAAGACGCAGGACGCGCGTGCGGTGACGTCGTGGCCAGGCCGATAGTTACGCTTAGATCACAACCACACACAAAACACAGATTTCGTGAAAGGAATAAATTAAAATCTCACTGTGGCCATTCCATCCGGGTGAAGTCTTCATCCTCTGGCATCCAGGTGTACCGCTTGGGGTCCGGCTGGCTGCACACGGAGCGTGGACGGCGGCGAAAGTAGGAGCATTCCAAGTCGGCATCGTGTGCTGACACCTCGGGTGGAGCCGGGGAGGGCTGACCAAACCTGATGGAAGAGTATTGTTACTGTAAAGTGTTTTATGATCATTTAAATATGTATAAAGACTCTGTGGACTGAATTGATACACATTAAAAGAACAATATGTGGTTGCTAGGTGACATTGGAAAATAACAGTGGTGTCAGAAATGTGTAGTGAAAAAGTGGTGTACAGTTCTTGTGATATCAATCGAACCTGCAAAGATTTTGCTATCCTCTCTACGCTCTGCTACCGATGTATTTTTTTTACATTTAACAGGTTATGGGCCCAACACTGTTCCACGTTTCATGTTGACCAACGTGTTTTTATTTTCTTCTAACTCTTGTAAGTAGTAAAGAACATCTCTTGCTTAGGATATGTTTTCTCTAGCAACTGATAGAATTTCCACAAGGAGTCATGATAGTCCAATCTTAATGAAATAATAGCTCCTAATACCACAGATACAACAATTTTATTTTATTTTTCTTCACGGGCCTAAAGTTTGAAAGCTTTATCCTAAAACTGCATCTGAATAGATTAATGTCCTGAAATTCAAAATTAGCGTCCACTCCATTCAGTCTTACTTCCCTTTGGCATTTCGCAACTAAATAATTCGACTAACTATATTACATCTCAATTGCTGTAGTGAAATCACCCTCAAGCAATGTTAGGAATTCGATTATGAAAGGACAAGACGGATGGAAATACATAACATCATCAATAAATAGTCTAAATTTAAAACTTTTCTTGCTATACATTGGCCTTGTTTATAAGACTGTTTTAGTAACAACAGTGTCATAACATGTTTTGTTTTTATTATTTAACTTACGAAAAATATAAGACACAAAATACTTAAAATTTTTGAACAAAACTGTAAACACAACATCAAAACACTAAAAAGCCAAATGAATCTGGAGTCAGTGCTTTACTTTTATGGATTCTGGAGACAGGAGAACAGGATATTTTAGAAGTAGGTACTTTTAATTATTAATTTAATTATTTTTGTCTATTAAGTGTTTCTCTAGTGTTTTTTTATATAGTTTACAGTGACAAATTTCTATGGTCAAAGCTAGGGAATTATTGACTTTTCGGTCTCTCAGCCTCTGGTTCAAATACGTACACAAAGGTATTGTGCTTAACTTGCCGTTAAACTTGACTGTTAACCTGTGGGAGAGTTCTGTTCTCTATCGATTTTCATCAAATCCAGATGAAATATATGTATATAGGACCAAATCTGGTAGTATATAGGTATTATTCGATCGCACATAATTAAAATATATAATATATTGGAAGAGGAACTAAAAACTCGTTGAATGGAGAAATTCTTCCTTTTTCGAAATCGTATAAAAAGCCTTTCCATTTTTTTCACTTGCTATGAATGAGAGCATCGATTTTTATTTATAAAGACTATAATAACTGTGAGATTATTAGCAGCAGTGTAAAATAAAGTTCAGTACCAGGCGTACTGAACTTCAATATATTCTGGTTAATGATAGCAATTAACAGAGCAGAGTTCAGTATAAGCGTGCACAATAGGGTAGTTGACAACTTTTTTTTTATTTCATAAATAAGAAGTTTATAACTCCTAAAGAAATATTGCAAAAGAAATAGTATGTCTAAGGTCAATAGTTTCACAGATATAGTGGTATGTTTAATATGTTGCGGCGCAACGTCCAAAAACGCTCCATAGAAAATCTACGGAACAGGTGACGTCACATGTTCCCATATTACTAAGAAATGTATGGGCATACTGACAAAATTAATAATAACTATGTATTTAGTATGTTTTTATTAATAGTTGTCATAATAATAGTTGTTTTAATTGATGTCAGCTATCTAATATCATTAACATTTTTGATAAATTTTAAGAAAATAAAAATGTACATTTTTTAATTTTCAAATCAGTACAATTTCAAGAATATTCCATATCTTTTAAGTTTGAATTGTTTTTTTAGGTAACAGTAGCGTATATTTTCCGAATTTGTGAAAAATAGCGCCAGATTCAAACTTAGGCAACATCCCAATTTCATGATCTCAAATCCGAATTTGGAGTCACAATCGTGTTAGGAAAATCATACACATGATACATTTTGAAACACATAGTAAAAGCGACTTATAAACAACACGAACAATAATACATAAGTAAGTTTCGCAATAAATTGGAGTCGGTGCCAAGTTAATTTCTGAAGATTTGGAACTGACGCCGATTTAAAAAAAAATATTGAGATACTTTCGCGCCTTTTAGTTTCTTCCAATTCAAAAAAGGAGAGACTTCTTATATCAAAGAGTTTTGCTTGGTATTTTATTAGCTCATAACTCTGTCAAATATAAAATCTATTTTGATACACCTTTTTGTGTTCCAATATGTACACTAAAAGGTTGGTCTCTGGATCTGATAAATATCTTCGTAGCTTCTCAAGCAACAACAGTCAAGTTAAATGGCCAAATTAAGCGATAGTTAAAAACAATACCTCCCTGTTATTTTACCAGAGACTGAGAGACAGACAAGTAATACTGCCAGTCATCTGATTTTAGTCTTGACCTAGAAAATTTATGACTAAAATTTTGTTTTTTTTTTTAAACTTGACTACAATCCAACTTTAAAACACAAACAAGGTAAAAAAGATAATAGAAAAGCGCTGTCTAATATAAAAGTATATTTTTGGAGTTTATACTAGGCTCTTTCCAAAAATAAAAGAAAGGTAAGTAATGAAATTAAAAAATATATTGCCTTTTTACAATACAGACATACTTTATTGCACACAAACCTTGCCTTTGGTTGAAGGCGGGCTTAGTTTTTTTTTCAATTTCACAAAGCTGACGTAGAGGCACACACACACACACAGTATTTACCAACTGTTAATATTATTACAACATGATCAAAATTAAACTAATTGGCTAAACTAGAATAAACAAATCAAATCAAACAATACCATCTTAAAAAACAAGCTCGTATGGACAGGGTGTAGTCCAATAGCACCTGTTTATATAAAAAGCTTACATAAGCTTCACTATTTGGACATAGAGGCATCTCTACGACAGCTTAATGACAATAAAAAAGCTGTATACAGTTCAATCACTACCAAATGCCTTTTCTGTTTTTATTACTATATTTGTTTATCAATTTAGCTACTCTTTACGTTGTACCTTGGATATCGTTGTATTGGTGCATAATCGGAGTTGAGGTTCTCATCCGAGGGTACTCTACGACGGACACATACGGATAGAAATGATGATCTGAAAAGTAAAAGAAATATTTTTATACATACATATGTCTAATAATTTGAATACCAAAGTGGTCGCGTACTGAATGGTTTCAGAGAAACTTTCCCCAGCGTATGCTCAGGCTGTGGAATGAGCTCCCTGCAGAGATCTACTACGCCACCAATTTCCTCATGTAACGATTAATCAATAACATATTATGCATGCCAACTTTTATTCTGAGCATACACCTTACTGTCTGAAAATGTGTAGTGGGTATCTAATATTGAACTGCGGCAAGTCCGGTTGAACAAAAACGCAGACTACCGTGTAACTGAGGTAGATTTTATCGTTATAAAATTTTACGAGGTGCTAAATGCAGATCTGATAGAAGCCATTAATCACTCAGACTTTAATATGACCGCGAAAAGTTATGGTAAGAACGCCTTTGGAATGACGGAGTTAAGAATTATAAAATTGACCAAAATATTCCTACGCCGCTTTTCCCTAGTTGGAGCGTTAATACTATTACAACGGCGCAGAATAATAAAATTGGTAATTTGTTACCTTTAGCTCTCCTAAAGAGTTCCCATTTACAACGGAAAATTAACTTAGTGGCCTAATTCGAATGAATTCGTGAGGACGTAGGTATACAGGGAATTTGTGTAACATGGTAGGTATAACAAGCGAACACCTAGCCATCGTCCTAAAATACCAAATATCAGAAATTGTATATGACTACGTTAGTCTGGGTATGTGCCCCACGTATCAAACATTCTGTATATTTATTTATTTGTAACTAATGTATATTTGTGAATATACAAGTAGATGCGTTAAGGTGTATTATTCGGGGTAAATCAGAAAATAAATAAGATTTTCGATTAAAAAAACTGCTATCAATCGAGTGTTAAAATGTTGCTATAAAAGCTCATGTTGAGAAATGAATATTTTAAAAACCTATGAAAGGTATTTAATATATTAGTCAAAATTATTTATTAAAACGTTCAAGTAAATGTAAATACTTTTGAAAACACATATTTTATTAATATTAGACAAGCATAGTGGAAATCCTTCATTGGCAAATGTTATACTTGTTATGGTCCAATGTTATCCACATTTAGTTACTGATCGTTTGATAGATCTAATTTAATTCCTCCGAGCTGAATGCCTGAATGGCTTACACTTTCGTTACGTGCAAATATTACAAGTAGTATAGTAAACATATCAAAACGGGTCAGTATCGATTTGTATCAGGGTAATATATTCAATTTCACTAACGAAACCCTTGTTAGTCCTAGCTATGATTTATAAATAAGGCACGGTTGTTTTGTACGATAAAATTTCTTATTCCGCCGAGAAAGATGTCTGGTCGAGCAAAATTTCATGGGTTCGGGGAGGTAGAAGATATTAGCGGCTTGGGTATTATAATTTTGACGGGTAGAACACAGATACTCTGAAAGTTTGTTGTTTCCTTATGCGCGAAGGATCGTTTCGGGAATCGCTGTTGTGGGATTTGCTGGGAACTAGCAACTTGAGCTTGATTTAGCAAACTGATTATTTGGGGTCATCTTTGTAGATCTGATAAATAAAGTTGTGAGTCAAACAGCAAGAAAATTGTAAGTACATGTATACCAACATCACCAACGAATGGAAACTTAGAATCAATTTCACATCAAAAACAAAGAGACATTGACGAGATATGAGAATTCACTTACTTGAATTTAGGTATACAACAAAATTACAAGTATATCAAAAGTAATTGAATGTAAAAGACAAAAAAACCTCACAATTTATACTTACTAATATTATAAAGCTGAAGAGTTTGTTTATTAGTTTGTTTGGTTGAACACGCTAATCTCAGAAACTACTAATTAAATTTAAAAGATTTTTTTTTTAAGTTGGATAGTCCATTTATCTAGAAATGCTATTGGCTATATGACGGCACGCTACAATAAAAGCTGAGCATCAATGAAAAACGTTGCAGAAATGTGGAAAGAATTTTTCTTTTCAGAGCTTTCGTTGCGTGCGCTGCATAAACGGTTAAAGTTACACAAAAATTATGTATGCCGAAATTGTTTTCCTTTAAAAGTTCTATAAAAAAGTTTGGAGTAGCACATGTCTATCTTTTAAGGTGAACTAACTTTAACTAGCCATAACCTTTTTTGGAAATCCTTATCCTAAAATATTGCATTGTCTGCGTAAATATAAACATGATACTATGTTGAAATATAATATTTCGACATTATGGGTGTACCTATGCAATAGCTCCTAACGCAAACACAAATGGACTAGAAGAAATTCATAGGGTCATTCCGAGTCCTTCGTAGCTCAGATTCTGATTGTTAGAGCAGTCACCTGGTTTGTGAAAGGTCGCGGGACTTCCCGCCCTAGGGCATTTTTTTTAGCTTAGAGACTTTTTTATATATGTAAATAAGCATTCGGCTTACTCGGTGGTATGCAACTTCACTATCGTATAGGGCTTCTAGCACCAACGGTACTACTAACACGTTGCTTGTCTTGTCACGTAAAAATGAAGAGGAATCGCTGCCTCAGTGAGACCTGGCGAACCTAGTGCCTAGAGCTATTTGCTTGTGATCTTCTTCAAGTTCAAGAACGGCAACTTGTCTCAATGCTGTCATCGTTGACATACATCGTAAGTGGAAGTCAAAGTGCTAAAAGCGTTTATTAGCTAAGGTAACCGCTTACCATCAGGTGGGTTGTACGCTTCTTCACACCCTTGTAAAAATAACAATCGGTAACAATGACTTAACTAAGCAATCTCGAGTTTTGCCATTGTTTCCCTCATCATCATCGTCACCAGCCTATATAAGTCTCACTGCTGGGCACAAGCGTTCCTACATGGAAGAAACCGCCGCCGCCACCGCCGCCTCTTTCTTTGTTTTCGTCAAAACCTCAGAACTTAAACCGGCAAGATACTTACTAATATTTTATTTACATACGTTGCTCTTATCTATTCCGTGATGCTGTAATGAATTCTCCTTTCCCTACTCACAGAAATACGTAACAGTTTGTTTCTTAAAGCACCTTAATTATTACTTATCTAAGAAACTTCTCCGCGTGGATATGGGTTATGAACTCGAATAATAACTTTATAGACTTGCCTCTCTCCAACCGCTTTTTCTCTACACTTTGTGAAGTTCTTTAATACTTCATAACTTTTAAAGTCTATATGAAAAATTCAATAATCGACCTTACAGACCGTGATAAATTGTGTGCTAAACAAAATAACCTCCTTACACCTTGTTTTCTTCTTTGTAATTGTTCCATAAGGGTAAGAAACATGCGCATAATACCGCTGGTGTATACGTGATTACATAATTAAACCACAATTAGTAAAACTCATGTACTTTGATCAACAGATACCTATTACAATTCAAAGTAATAATAATATAATAATAATATTCATACACTCACACCTATTATCTAGCCCAAAATAAGCATCATTAGGAGCTTGTGTTATGGATTCTAGATAACGGATTTATATTGATAATAATATGACATAAATATTAGAAATATACTAAATAAACATATAGCCTTTCTTATTTCAGCCGTGAAACAGTTCGCTGTGTTTCGGATTGAAGGGAAAGGTAGCCAGTGTAATTACTGGGCATGGACGGCATTTCATCTTAGACCCCAGGATGACAACGCACCTGCAATATCAAGTGATCTTTCCTTGTTATTGCAGGTGTCTATAGGCGGCGGTAACCACTTACCATCAGGTGGGCCATCAGCTTGTTTGTCATCTAGTAATATATATAAAAAAAAACATCCATGACTCGTGGACAAATGCTCGTATTCATGATACAAACATTTGCCCCTACCGGGATTCGAACCCGGGACCTCTTGATCGAGCAGCCCGTATAGCAAGGGGTACAGACCACTCGACCAGCCGGTCGTCAAATACGTCCATAATAATAATAATAATATTTATCCTCTCACACCTATTGTCTAGCCCAAAGTAAGCATCATTAAGGGCTTATGTTATGGATACTAGATAACGGATATATAATGATAATAATGTGTATATAAATATTAGAAATATAACATGACTCGTGAAAAATTGCTCATATTCAAACATTTGACCCTACCGGGATTCGAACCCGGGACCCCAGACTGAGCAACCCGTATAGCAAGGGGTACAGACTACTCGTAGTCGTCCATTGACTATGGATACCACTCACCACCAGGTGGGTTGTTTGCTTGATTTCCACCTTAATGGTATTAAAAATCCTTTTCCTAATCCGATTGAGAGAAATAGATTTGTTATGTTTATTTGTTTTTATCTAAATAAAAAAGTAACCGAAAAATACAATAATAGAAATATTGGATACTTCAAAGTAATTTTAGTAATCTAAGTAACGCGATGATAATTTTTATTTATATTTTTTTCTCAAAGCTGGTACAAAATAACTGCAATAACAGAAAAAATACATGGGTAACTTATTCAGCCACAGAAAATTTATGAAATTTTCACCTGTGCAGATTTAAATATAAACAAAAAACAAAATTATTAAACTATACTCTACCACAGGCAAAAAAAGGATTTTCTGATACAAATTTATTCAAAAAACATCAGTAGCTTTCCAAAACGACACGCCCTCACGTGTTTCTCTCTGGACTGGAGTTTCCCTGTCTACTTAATACGAAATACTTCTACGAATTTAGGTGTGATAAACCTTTTCTCACTCTTCCCACATTAGGTACATCGCCTTGAATATTAGGCACTAAAATATATCATTCTCGACATCTGACTCGACGTTTTGCTCGTAACGCGTAATATATTCTGGGAGCAGGGAAATGAGAACAGCCAAAAGGAAATCTTAATTACAACTTTCAAGTTCCAAAGTAGGTGCTTATTTTGAATAATTACTTTAATAAATCAAATTAAGCTATTAGGATTAGCTTATTAAAAAAAAGTAAGTATTCGAAACTTTTAACTTTTGTGATTGACTTTTAGGAAATATTAAATGTTGGCTACATTAAGTCGCTATCTTGAATTTAACAATTATAGCCTGGGTCATACATAAGTTTTATAAAATGTATTCTAAGAACGACTTCATAAATATTGTAGTTATAGGTTATACATATAGGGCGTCACACGGCTTTTACACATGGAAGGAAAGTATTTTGACATGATTTTAGGCTATAAAGTCTACTGAAAGGCTTTATTGTAAAAATTACAAATAAAGAAAGAAAACGATGAAAAAATATATGCTCCAAGCGGGCGGGGGCATTTTTTCCTTACTTTATTTGTAATTTTTACAATAAAGTAGGCGTTTAAACGCATCAAAAACATTAAAATGTGAGAATGGCTTTATTTTGATTATAGGGTCGCTCCGTTCCCTATAATATGGTTGAGCGGAGCGATGGCTGGCACATGCGTCATACTTGTGAACAGGTGCCACTAGTGGCAATGGTCATCTCTAAGCTTCCATGATTTTGTAATAATTTACCAACATATTCATCAATAGTATCATTTTTGAGGGATTTTTGAGGTATATGGCATTATAGGATATTATATATAAAACAATACAATTATTATTTAATGACGTGGTCAGACAAGTGTTTAAAATTAATGAAAGATGTTTGGCTTTATTAGGTCTTTGTATATTAATTGTTGACCTTTGTGTATTGTAATACCTATATTGTGATGGTGCATTGTCGGACAGCCTTTAAATACAGTAAATACTCTTGTCATTAGGTACTTATTGGTACGTTAATATACCTTTTTTATACTCTGTGCGACACTGCGCTGCTAAATACTATTACTGTGTAATTAAACATTGTAACTTAATAATTGAAAAGAGTGACAACACGAGTTTGTTGCCGGAATCTTCTCGGTAGTTCAACTTTTGGAACCGGTGTAAATTCAGACAGACTGACAGACAGAGTGACTGACGGACAGACAGACAGTCTGACTGACGGACAGGCAGACCGACAGACAGACGGATAGACAGACTGACATAGGCGGCGATGCCACAAACCTTGACTTTCTAAATCTGATGACATATTTGTAGGAAAGACAACTGCTTCAGGATTCACGGATGCAGATCCGGTCTCTAATTTATATAACCCCGTATTTCCGCGTTTTGCAATAGCAACAATAATATCGTTCTCTAAAATGTTACAAAAATTTGATTCAAAAATTACTCTAAAACCTTTCTGAGTCAAAACATTGACAGCTATCAAATTACATGACAACCCAGGAACAAAAACAACATTGCTAAGAGTCCGTATACCATCCTCCACTAATAAGGTTACATTGCCTTTTCCAACACCAAATAGTTTGTCACCATTTGCAACTGTAAGTTGTAGATTTCTGCAATTTTCTTCATAATCACGCAATATATTTTTATTATTGCACATATGACACGAAGCACCCGAGTCAACATACCAGTCATCCGAGTTCACATCAACAGATAATGCTGACATCATCATAGCATTCTTGCTTTGCGGGTTATTTATCGGTTTCTTGTTGTAACGAGCAGGTTCAGAATTGCTTGTATCAACTTGAGCACCTGATTTTGTTTTGAGGTTCGCCTTCTTTTTCATCAAGCAATTCTTCGCCACATGACCAAATTTGTTACAGTAGTAACATTTAGGTCGCTTGGGTGTTACCAACGCCATATCTTGAGCCTGATCAGGATCAGCAGCCACATTCTCTCTGCGAATCGTCTCTTGCAATAATTTTGTTTTAACAAGATCGCTATACAGTTTGCTTGCTGAATGCTCAAGTGTCATGATGAGTGGGTCGTAGTCCTTTGTAAGACCGCTCAACATAATAACCGCGACAAATTCATCTTCTAGAGGAGCACCGATATCGTTCAACTGCTGCGCAACATCACTCACTCTGCTTAGGTATCCCTCCATACTGGAAAACTGATCCAGCTTTAAACCAAAAAGCGTACGCAATAGACCTAGTCTTCTACACAGACCTTTGTCTTCGTATGCCTTTCGAAGGTTTTGCCAGGCATCAAATCCAGTTTCGCAGTTCCTTACGTGAGAAAATACGCAAGGTTGAACCGACATGCATATCCGCGCCAGTGCCTTCTCCTGCTTCTTCCTTTCAGTGCACGATGCCTTCCCATCACTGCCGACTGTCACGCACTCATACAAATCGTCGCTGATCAGCACCATTCTCATTGTAAATTTCCATGTATCGTAATTATTCATTCCCGATAATTTTTCTACAAATGGCACAACGACGCTTGAATTTGAAGCCATTGCAACTGAACGAACCACGCTCTGCTACCAAGTTGGAAAAACGTGAATAAAACGATGTTCCTCAAGATGAAGTCAAAAATCGTGTATTAATATTTTCACAGAGTGTCATAACAACAAAAACCGTTACCATAGCGATTACTTTCCAACATATAACATTCTTAACTTACGTAGATCCAGATAAGACAGAGAGACAAACATTATGAAATTGTTAGTTAATCTTATTTTCATGTGATAGACATAAGGGTTTTTTGTTGACGATTCGAAAGTGCTTCTTCGGGGGCCTAATGGAATAAAGATATTTTCATTTTTCATTTAATTTTTTTAATTTTATAAAACAACTAGCTGTCCGTGGCTGCCGCGGGCTGCGAGCAGCCCGCGGAGGGTTATCCTTTGCTGGTGGTGGTGGTGGTAAGGAGACTTTACAGTTTTGTTTTCGTGATTTTGCCTTTTTAAAAGTTTAAAAATACGTTAAGGTGAAATTCGTTATATTTGATTGCACTTGAACCTCGAACGGCTTTTCATGATAAGGGAAATCCGCCATATTGGATTTTTGTTGAGGTAAACATATTCTACTCTCCATTTGCTTTCATTTGATACCCATGTAGATGGGGTAGTAAAGACTAACAGAATCCGCCAACTTGAACTGCCGCCATATTGAATTTCATTTAGTTTAGTATCGCATAACGTAATGTACTTAGCGAGACCTTTCATTTGATACCCATGTCGGTGGGTTGTGAAGACTAACGAAATCCGCCATCTTGAAATCCTGCCATATTGGATTTTTATTGATGTTAACATTTTCTATTCACGATTTTCTTTCAACCCATGTCGGGGAGGTTATAAAGTTAAGAGAATCCGCCGTCTTGAATCGAATTGAATTTAATTGAATAATATTGAATGTTTGTGTGTGGTCACAATATCTAACCTAACCTAACCTACGGCTAAAAACTATAAGTTTATTCTCAGTTAAGTTTGATGGTAGTGTGTGGTCACAATATCTAACCTAACCTAAAACCAACAAACCAACAAACCAACAAACCAACAAACCAACAAACCAACAAACCAACAAACCAACAAACCAACAAACCAACAAACCAACAAACCAACAAACCAACAAACCAACAAACCAACAAACCAACAAACCAACAAACCAACAAACCAACAAACCAACAAACCAACAAACCAACAAACCAACAAACCAACAAACCAACAAACCAACAAACCAACAAACCAACAAACCAACAAACCAACAAACCAACAAACCAACAAACCAACAAACCAACAAACCAACAAACCAACAAACCAACAAACCAACAAACCAACAAACCAACAAACCAACAAACCAACAAACCAACAAACCAACAAACCAACAAACCATCACACCAACAAACCAACAAACCAACAAACCAACAAACCAACAAACCAACAAACTAATAAACCAACAAACCAACATGCGAACAACAGGTACCTATTACTATAATATAAGTTTTATCTTGTGTGTGGTCACAATATCTAACCTAACCTAACCTATATTTATATACTCTAAGTTTTTTTTCCTTACGGAGGGCTTCCTTCACCCGGCCCCCCCGTCTCCCATTCATCTAGTCAGACGGACAAAATTGTGTTTTGCTAAAGTGAAAGTATTGCAAACAAATCATCTGGCAAGTGAATGTCGGTGGGGTGTAAAGACTTACTAAATACGCCATATTGAATTTATAATGACGTTAAAATTTTCCATTTACGATATCCTTTCATTTGATACCCATGAACCCATGTCAATGAGGTTATAAAGTTAACGGAATCTGCCATCTTAAATCGCCGCCATATTTGATTTTTACTGAAATCTTGTCTTTAATCGTCGACTGCTCGGCGAGCCCTTTCATTTGATACCCATGTCGGTGGGGTTGAAAGACTAATGGATTCTGCCACCTTGAATCTCCACCATATTTGATTTTATTGAAATTTTGTCTAACATCGTAATCTGCTCAGCGAGCCCTTTCATTTGATACCCATGTCGAGGGAGTGCAAAGACTAATGGATTCCGCCATCTTGAATCGCCGCCATATTTGATTTTTATTGATATTTTGTCTCAAAACGTAATCTGCCCAGCGAGCCCTTTCATTTGATACCCATATCGGTGGGGTTGAAAGATTAATGGAATCCGCCATCTTGAATCGCCGCCATATTTGATTTTTACTAAATTATTGCTTTGAATCGTAATTAGCTGGGCGAGCCATTTCATTTAATAATCATGTCGGTGGGGTACAAAGAATAATGGAATTCGCCATTTTGTATTTACATTGTGAAGGGGGTTGCCACTAATCAATATGTTAAAAAATCAAAATCTCAGCATTTGATGAAAATTTTGCATACTTAAACAATTCAACGTAATCTGCTCGGCGAGCCCTTTCATTTGATACCCATGTCAGTGGGGTGCAAAGACTAATGGAATCCGCCATCTTGGAATTCCGCCATATTGAATTTACCTCATGAACAGTATTGCCACTAATCGACTTCTTCAAAAAAAAAAACCAATTGACCAAAATTTTCATACTTGAACAACTTTCCATACTAAATGTATGAAGAAGGAAGCTTCACAGAAGATTCCCCATACATTTACTATGGCAGAGGCAGATCTCTGTTAGTGTCAGTGTTGCCACATTTTCGAGTCAAAAAAAAAATAATGGCAAAAAACATGTCTTCTTTTATCATTTCAGTGAAGAATTTTCTTCCTAAATTGAATACTTACGAAAATGGCATTTTTCAACGCATCTCGTAAAATACTCGATATTATGCAATAATTTTTGCAGCTGGCAACACTACTCACAATTGGTGACCAATTATGTCTTGTGACTATTTGCGAAAAAATTTCTAAAACAGGGTTGAAATTAAAGTTGAAACTTTTTTTGAAATTCCCTCCCCTCCCTTAATGGCCGCCAGCACATCCGTCGTGAGAGCCTGGCAACACTGGCTACCAATAGTGAGTAGCCAAACGTCCCAATAAACTAACAAACCAACAAACCCGCGATCCCGCGTAACCGCAAACCAACAAACTAATAACTAACACACCAACAAATCCGCGAACCCGCGAACCCGCAAAACCGCAAATCAACAAACTAATAACTAACAAACCAACAAATCCGCAAACCCGCGAACCCGCAAAACCGCAAACCAACAAACTAATAACTAACAAACCAACAAATCCGCGAACCCGCGAACCCGCGAACCAACAAACCAACAAACCCGCGAACCCGCTAACCCGCGAAAACGCAAACCAACAAACTAACAAACTAAAAAACAAACAAACCAACAAACCAACAAACCAACAAACCAACAAACCAACAAACCAACAAACCAACAAACCAACAAACCAACAAACCAACAAACCAACAAACCAACAAACCAACAAACCAACAAACCAACAAACCAACAAACCAACAAACCAACAAACCAACAAACCAACAAACCAACAAACCAACAAACCAACAAACCAACAAACCAACAAACCAACAAACCAACAAACCAACAAACCAACAAACCAACAAACCAACAAACCAACAAACCAACAAACCAACAAACCAACAAACCAACAAACCAACAAACCAACAAACCAACAAACCAACAAACCAACAAACCAACAAACCAACAAACCAACAAACCAACAAACCAACAAACCAACAAACCAACAAACCAACAAACCAACAAACCAACAAACCAACAAACCAACAAACCAACAAACCAACAAACCAACAAACCAACAAACCAACAAACCAACAAACCAACAAACCAACAAACCAACAAACCAACAAACCAACAAACCAACAAACCAACAAACCAACAAACCAACAAACCAACAAACCAACAAACCAACAAACCAACAAACCAACAAACCAACAAACCAACAAACCAACAAACCAACAAACCAACAAACCAACAAACCAACAAACCAACAAACCAACAAACCAACAAACCAACAAACCAACAAACCAACAAACCAACAAACCAACAAACCAACAAACCAACAAACCAACAAACCAACAAACCAACAAACCAACAAACCAACAAACCAACAAACCAACAAACCAACAAACCAACAATCCAACAAACCAACAAACCAACAGACTAATAAACCATCAAACCAACAAACAAACCAACAAGCGAACAACAGGTATTACTATAATATAAGTTTTTTCTTGTGTGTGGTCACAATATCTAACCTAACCTAACCTATATTTATATACTCTAAGTTTTTTTCCTTACGGGGGGCTTCCTCCACCCGGTCCCTCCGTCTCCCATTCATCTAGTCAGACGGACAAAATTGTGTTTTGCTAAAGTGAAAGTATTGCAAACAAATCATCTGGCAAGTGAATGTCGGTGGGGTGTAAAGACTTACTAAATACGCCATATTGAATTTATAATGACGTTAAAATTTTCCATTTACGATATCCTTTCATTTGATACCCATGTCAATGAGGTTATAATGTTAACGGAATCCGCCATCTTGAGTCGCCGCCATATTTGATTTTTAATAATATTTTGTCCTTAAACGTAATCTGCTCATTGAGCCCTTTCATTTGATACCCATGTCGGGGGGGTGCAAAGACTAATGGATTCCGCCATCTTGAATCGCCGTCATATTTGATTTTTATTGATATTTTGTCTTAAATCATAATCTGCTCAGCGAGCCCTTTCATTTGATACCCATGTCGGTGGGGTTGAAAGATTAATGGAATCCGCCATCTTGAATCGCCGCCATATTTGATTATTACTAAATTATTGCTTTTAATCGTAATTAGCTCGGCGAGCCATTTCATTTAATACCCATGTCGGTAGGGTACAAAGAATAATGGAATTCGCCATTTTGTATTTACATTGTGAAGGGGGTTGCCACTAATCAATATGTTAAAAAATCAAAATCTCAGGATTTGATGAAAATTTTGCATACTTAAACAATTCAACGTAATCTGCTCGGCGAGCCCTTTCATTTGATACCCATGTCAGTGGGGTGCAAAGACTAATGGAATCCGCCATCTTGGAATTCCGCCATATTGAATTTACCTCATGAACAGTATTGCCACTAATCGACTTCTTCAAAAAAAAAATAATTGACCAAAATTTTCATACTTTAACAACTTTTCATACTAAATGTATGAAGAAGGAAGCTTCACAGAAGATTCCCCATACATTTACTATGGCAGAGGCAGATCTCTGTTAGTGTCAGTGTTGCCACATTTTCGAGTCAAAAAAATAATAATGGCAAAAAACATGTCTTCTTTTATCATTTCAGTGAAGAATTTTCTTCCTAAATTGAATACTTACGAAAATGGCATTTTTCACCGCATCTCGTGAAATATTCGAAATAATGCAATAATTTTTGCAGCAGGCAACACTACTCCCAAATGGTGACAAATTATGTCCTATGACTGTTTGCGAAAAAATGCCTAAAAGAGGGTTGAAAAGAAGATTGAAACTTTTTTTGAAATTCCCTCCCCTCCCTTAATGGCCGCCAGCACATCCGTCGTGAGAGCCTGGCAACACTGGCTACCAATAGTGAGTAGCCAAACGTCTAGCGCATCCAAAAAAGTCTCAAACTGCCACCTAGGGTAAAACCGAGCCGCGCTATGGCAAGCCAAAGTGAAAAATGGGGGTCCAAAATTGTGTCTCCCATAGCTCGCAGTGTTGCCAGTCGACCACTACAAAAATGGCCAAATGTCATTCGGAAGAGCAAAATCAAGGGCACCACTTGTTTGTTTTGTCAAAAAAACGCGTATTTCAATTTTTTTGCTTTTTGGGGTAGATTTCGCAAATTACCCCAGAAACGGGGAAAATTTTTGCACGTGGCAACACACCTCATAGAGAGGCGTGACCACCTAGTACACGTCGACCGAGTCCAGTGTTGCCATCTGGGCGAAAAGTCGGGTTAAAAATTTCCGAAATTGCAACTTTTTACAAAATGGCCGCCAGCGCCGCCGCCATCTTGGTTTTTCATGGTCTTGGAGTTTTCCTGAGATGCAAGCTATATACCCCGACACTCCCCATTGTCACTTTTTTCCCCCTGGTCACCCAGACACCTGGACATTTTTGTTTATGGAACCCTTTTTCGAAAAAAATCTTTTACCCGCCGCGGCCAGTGTTGCCAGTCGATCGGGACAAATTTTACCCAAAGTCGTTCCCGGCCGCCCCTCCATCGGGGGGTACCGCAATTTTCGCCGAGCAACACCTGGGTGCGCCGCAATCACTTTTCCCTAAAAATGGGGAAAACTACCCGAAAATGGGGAAATTTTTTTTCACATGGCAACACTCCCCACCGAGTTCTACCTGGCCCCAGTACTTGCCGTCCAGCTCAGACACCGCCGTGTCGGTGAAAATCGCCGGCGAAAATTGCGTTTTTCATTCGGCCGCACAAAATGGCCGCCGGCGCCACCGCCATCTTGTATTTCGAGCCGGCGCCGCCATTTTGTCAAAGTAGACTATGATTGCGACGAGTTGTCGAAAAAACCGAGCAAATCGGCGGCCCGCGGAGCCCGTGGCGATCTCTCGAAAAAGACCCCACAGAATCCAAGATGGCGCCGCGGCCATTTTGTTTTTCAAGATGGCGACTTTTTCAAAGTAATCACACCCATGCCGCCTACGACCCCAACGAGTTTGGGGAGGATAGGCCGGCCCAGGAAAATCCATCACAGTTCGGCGCCATCTTGGAAAATGAAACCACTCACCACCGATCCCAACTCGAATCAAAAAGTAGTACAACTCACCCATACATCACTTGGGCAAACTCAAACTCGATCCACTCGAAAAAAGCCCTGGGTGAGTCAGTGAGTCAGTCAGTGGTAGTTTAGCTTTATATAATATATAGTTTAGCTTTATATAATATATATATACTAGCTGTCCGTGGCTGCCGCGGGCTGCGAGCAGCCCGCGGAGGGTTATCCTTTGCTGGTGGTGGTGGTGGTAAGGAGACTTTACAGTTTTGTTTTCGTGATTTTGCCTTTTTCAAAAGTTTAAATAAGTCAAGGTGAAATTCATTGCATTAATTTGCACTTGTCCCTCGAACGGCTTTTGGCGATCAAGGAAATCCGCCATATTGGATTTTTGTTGGGGTTATGATGGTCTACTCTCCATTTGCTTTCATTTGATACCCATGTATGGGGTAGTAAAGACTAACAGAATCCGCCATCTTGAACTGCCGCCATATTGAATTTGATTTAGTTACGTATCGCAAAACGTAATGTACTTACCGAGACCTTTCATTTGATACCCATGTCGGTGGGGTGTGAAGACTAACGAAATCCGCCATCTTGAAATCCCGCCATATTGGATTTTTATTGATGTTAACATTTTCTATTCACGATTTCCTTTCATTTAATACCCATGTCGGGGAGATTATAAAGTTAACAGAATCCGCCATCTCGAATCGCCGCCATATTTGATTTATATTGAAATTTTGTCTTAAATCGTAATCTGCGTGGCGAGCCCTTTCATTTGATGCCCATGTCGGAGGTTTTCAAATGAAAGGGTACAGTTTATAGGCTATAAGTTTTTTTTGCAGTTTAGTTTGATGTTTGTGTGTGGTCACAATATCTAATCTAACCTAACCTACAGTTTATATGCTTTTAGTTTTAGCACAGTTCAGTTTGATGTTTGTGTGTGGTCACAATATCTAACCTAACCTAAAACCAACAAATAAACAAACCAACAAACCAACAAACCAACAAACCAACAAACCAACAAACCAACAAACCAACAAACCAACAAACCAACAAACTAACAAACCAACAAACAAACCAACAAGCGAACAACAGGTATTACTATAATATAAGTTTTTTCTTGTGTGTGGTCACAATATCTAACCTAACCTAACCTATATTTATATACTCTAAGCTTTTTTTCCTTACGAGGGGCTTCCTCCACCCGGTCCCCCCGTCTCCCATTCATCTAGTCAGACGGACAAAATGGTGTTTTGCTAAAGTGAAAGTATTGCAAACAAATCATCTCGCAAGTGAATGTCGGTGGGGTGTAAAGACTTACTAAATACGCCATATTGAATTTATAATGACGTTAAAATGTTCCATTCACGATTTCCTTTCATTTAATACCCATGTCGGGGAGGTTATAAAGTTAACAGAATCCGCCATCTCGAATCGCCGCCATATTTGATTTTTATTGAAATTTTGTCTTAAATCGTAATCTGCGTGGCGAGCCCTTTCATTTGATGCCCATGTCGGTGGTTTTCAAATGAAAGGGTACAGTTTATAGGCTATAAAATTTTTTTGCAGTTCAGTTTGATGTTTGTGTGTGGTCACAATATATAACCTAACCTACGGCTAAAAACTATAAGTTTATTCTCAGTTAAGTTTGATGGTAGTGTGTGGTCACAATATCTAACCTAACCTAAAACCAACAAATCAACAAACCAACAAACCAACGAACCAACGAACCAACGAACCAACGAACCAACGAACCAACAAACCAACGTACCAACGAACCAACGAACCAACGAACCAACGAACCAACGAACCAACGAACCAACGAACCAACGAACCAACGAACCAACGAACCAACGAACCAACGAACCAACGAACCAACGAACCAACGAACCAACGAACCAACGAACCAACGAACCAACGAACCAACGAACCAACGAACCAACGAACCAACGAACCAACGAACCAACGAACCAACGAACCAACGAACCAACGAACCAACGAACCAACGAACCAACGAACCAACGAACCAACGAACCAACGAACCAACGAACCAACGAACCAACGAACCAACGAACCAACGAACCAACGAACCAACGAACCAACGAACCAACGAACCAACGAACCAACGAACCAACGAACCAACGAACCAACGAACCAACGAACCAACGAACCAACGAACCAACGAACCAACGAACCAACGAACCAACGAACCAACGAACCAACGAACCAACGAACCAACGAACCAACGAACCAACAAACCAACAAACCAAAAAAAATTAACAAACCCGCGAACCCGCGAAACCGCGAACACGCCAACCCGCGAACCCGCGAACACGCGAACCCGCGAACCAACAAACCAAAAAAAATTAACAAACCCGCGAACCCGCGAAACCGCGAAACCGCGAAACCGCGAACCCGCGAACCCGCGAAACTGCGAACCCGCGAACCCGCGAACCAACAAACCAACAAACCAACAAACCAACAAACCAACAAACCCGCTAACACACGCACGTGCGAACCCACTAACCCGCGCACGTGCGAACCCGCGAACCAAAAAACCCGCGAACCCGCGAACACGCGAACCAACAAACCAACAAACCAACAAACTAACAAACCCGCAAACCCGCCAACCCGCCAACCCGCGAAACCGCGAACCCGCCAACCCGCGAACACGCGAACCCGCGAACCAACAAACCTAAAAAAATTAACAAACCCGCGAACCCGCGAAACCGCGAACCCGCGAACCCGCCAACCCGCCAACCCGCGAACCCGCGAACCCGCGAACCCGCGAACCCGCGAACCCGCGAACCCGCGAACCCGCGAACCCGCGAACCCGCGAACTCGCGAACCAACAAACCAACAAACCAACAAACCAACAAACCAACAAACCAACAAACCAACAAACCAACAAACCAACAAACCAACAAACCAACAAACCAACAAACCAACAAACCAACAAACCAACAAACCAACAAACCAACAAACCAACAAACCAACAAACCAACAAACCAACAAACCCGCTAACCCACGCACGTGCGAACCCACTAACCCGCGCACGTGCGAACCCGCGAACTAAAAAACCCGCGAACCCGCGAACACGCGAACACGCGAACCAACAAACCAACAAACTAACAAACCCGCGAACCCGCCAACCCGCCAACCCGCGAACCCGCCAACCCGCGAACCCGCGAACCAACAAACCAACAAACCAACAAACCAACAAACCAACAAACCAACAAACCCGCTAACCCACGCACGTGCGAACCCACTAACCCGCGCACGTGCGAACCCGCGAACCAAAAAACCCGCGAACCCGCGAACCCGCGAACCAACAAACCAAAAAAAATTAACAAACCCGCGTACCCGCGAACCCGCGAACCCGTGAACCCGCGAACCCGCCTATCCGCGAACCCGCGAACCAACAAACCAACAAACCCGCTAACCCACGCACGTGCGAACCCGCGAACCCGCGCACGTGCGAACCCGCTAACCAAAAAACCCACGAACTCGCGAACCAACAAACCAACAAACCAACAAACCAACAAACAAACAAACCAACAAACCAACAAACCAACAAACCAACATACCAACAAACCAACAAACCAACAAACCAACAAACCAACAAACCAACAAACCAACAAACCGACAAACCGACAAGCCGACAAGCCGACAAACCAACAAACCAACAAACCAACAAACCAACAAGCCAACAAACTAACAAACCAACAAACCAACAAACCAACAAACCAACAAACCAACAAACCAACAAACCAACAAACCAACAAACCAACAAACCAACAAACCAACAAACCAACAAACCAACAAACCAACAAACCAACAAACCAACAAACTAACAAACCCGCGAACCCGCTAACCCCCTAACCCGCTAACCCGCGAACCCGCGAACCCGCGTACCCGCGAACCCGCGAACCCGCGTACCCGCGAACCAACAAACCAACAAACCAACAAACCAACAAACCAACAAACCAACAAACCAACGAACCAACGAACCAACGAACCAACGAACCAACAAACCAACAAACCAACAAACCAACAAACCAACAAACCAACAAACCAACGAACCAACGAACCAACGAACCAACGAACCAACGAACCAACGAACCAACGAACCAACGAACCAACGAACCAACGAACCAACGAACCAACGAACCAACGAACCAACGAACCAACGAACCAACGAACCAACGAACCAACGAACCAACGAACCAACGAACCAACGAACCAACGAACCAACGAACCAACGAACCAACGAACCAACGAACCAACGAACCAACGAACCAACGAACCAACGAACCAACGAACCAACGAACCAACGAACCAACGAACCAACGAACCAACGAACCAACGAACCAACGAACCAACGAACCAACGAACCAACGAACCAACGAACCAACGAACCAACAAACCAACAAACCAACAAACCAACAAACCAACAAACCAACAAACCAACAAACCAACAAACCAACAAACCAACAAACCAACAAACCAACAAACCAACAAACCAACAAACCAACAAACCAACAAACCAACAAACCAACAAACCAACAAACCAACAAACCAACAAACCAACAAACCAACAAACCAACAAACCAACAAACCAACAAACCAACAAACCAACAAACTAACAAACCCGCGAACCCGCTAACCCGCTAACCCGCGAACCCGCGAACCCGCGTACCCGCGAACCCGCGAACCAACAAACCAACAAACCGACAAACCAACAAACCAACAAACCGACCAACTGACAAACCGACAAACCGACAAACCGACAAACCGACAAACCGACAAACCGACAAACCGACAAACCGACAAACCGACAAACCGACAAACCGACAAACCGACAAACCGACAAACCGACAAACCGACAAACCGACAAACCGACAAACCGACAAACCGACAAACCGACAAACCGACAAACCGACAAACCGACAAACCGACAAACCGACAAACCGACAAACCGACAAACCGACAAACCGACAAACCGACAAACCGACAAACCGACAAACCGACAAACCGACAAACCGACAAACCGACAAACCGACAAACCGACAAACCGACAAACCGACAAACCGACAAACCGACAAACCGACAAACCGACAAACCGACAAACCGACAAACCGACAAACCGACAAACCGACAAACCGACAAACCGACAAACCGACAAACCAACAAACCAACAAACTAACAAACCAACAAACAAACCAACAAGCGAACAACAGGTATTACTATAATATAAGTTTTTTCTTGTGTGTGGTCACAATATCTAACCTAACCTAACCTATATTTATATACTCTAAGCTTTTTTTCCTTACGAGGGGCTTCCTCCACCCGGTCCCCCCGTCTCCCATTCATCTAGTCAGACGGACAAAATGGTGTTTTGCTAAAGTGAAAGTATTGCAAACAAATCATCTCGCAAGTGAATGTCGGTGGGGTGTAAAGACTTACTAAATACGCCATATTGAATTTATAATGACGTTAAAATGTTCCATTTACGATATCCTTTCATTTGATACCCATGTCAATGAGATTATAAAGTTAACGGAATCCGCCATCTTAAATCGCCGCCATATTTGATTTTTACTGAAATTTTGTCTTTAATCGTCGACTGCTCGGCGAGCCCTTTCATTTGATACCCATGTCGGTGGGGTTGAAAGACTAATGGATTCCGCCACCTTGAATCTCCGCCATATTTGATTTTATTGAAATTTTGTCTAACATCGTAATCTGCTCAGCGAGCCCTTTCATTTGATACCCATGTCGGTGGGGTTGAAAGACTAATGGATTCCGCCATCTTGAATCGCCGCCATATTTGATTTTTATTGATATTTTGTCTCAAATCGTAATCTGCTCAGCAAGCCCTTTCATTTGATACCCATGTCAGTGGGGTTGAAAGATTAATGGAATCCGCCATCTTGAATCGCCACCATATTTGATTTTAACGAAAATATTGCTTTTAATCGTAATTAGCTCGGCGAGCCATTACATTTAATACCCATGTCGGTGGGGTGCAAAGAATAATGAAATTCGCAATTTTGTATTTACATTGTGAAGGGGGTTGCCACTAATCAATATGTTAAAAAATCAAAATCTCAGCATTTGATGAAAATTTTGCATACTTAAATAATTCAACGTAATCTGCTTGGCGAGCCCTTTCATTTGATACCCATGTCAGTGGGGTGCAAAGACTAATGGAATCCGCCATCTTGGAATTCCGCCATATTGAATTTACCTCATGAACAGTATTGCCACTAATCGACTTCTTCAAAAAAAAAAACAATTGACAAAAATTTTCATACTTGAACAACTTTCCATACTAAATGTATGATGAAGGAAGCTTCACAGAAGATTCCCCATACATTTACCATGGCAGAGGCAGATCTCTGTTAGTGTCAGTGTTGCCACATTTTCGAGTCAAAAAAAGAATAATGGCAAAAAACATGTCTTCTTTTATCATTTCAGTAAAGAATTTTCTTCCTAAATTGAATACTTACGAAAATGGCATTTTTCACCGCATCTCGTAAATACTCGATATAATGCAATAATTTTTGCAGCTGGCAACACTACTCACAATTGGTGACCAATTATGTTTTGTGACTATTTGCGAAAAAAGTCTAAAACAGGGTTGAAATTAAAGTTGAAATTTTTTTTGAAATTCCCTCCCCTCCCTTAATGGCCGCCAGCACATCCGTCGTGAGAGCCTGGCAACACTGGCTACCCACAATGATTAGCCAAACGTCTAGCAAATCCAAAAAAGTCTCAAACTGCCACCTAGGGTAAAACCGAGCCGCGCTATGGCAAGCCAAAGTGAAAAATGGGGGTCCAAAATTGTGTCTCCCATAGCTCGCAGTGTTGCCAGTCGACCACGACAAAAATGGCCAAATGTCATTTGGAAGAGCAAAATCAAGGGCACCACTTGTTTGTTTTGTCAAAAAAACGCGTATTTTAATTTTTTTGCTTTTTGGGGTAAATCTCGCAAATTACCCCAGAAACGGGGAAAATTTTTGCACGTGGCAACACACCTCATAGAGACGCGTGAACATCCAGCACACGTCGACCGAGTCCAGTGTTGCCATCCGGGCGAAAAGTCGGGTTAAAAATTTCCAAAATTGCAACTTTTTACAAAATGGCCGCCAGCGCCGCCGCCATCTTGGTTTTTCATGGTTTCAGATTTTTCCTGAGATGCCAGCTATATACCCCCCAGCACCCCATTGTCACTATTTTCCCTCTGGTCACCCAGAGACCTGGACATTTTGGTTTATGGAACCCTTTTTCGAAAAAATTCTTTTCCCCACTGCGGCCAGTGTTGCCAGTCGACCGGGACAAATTTTGCTCAAAGTTGTTCCCGGCCGCCGCTCCATCGGGGGGTATCGCAATTTTCGCCGAGAAACACCTGGGTACGCCGCAATCACTTTTCCCTAAAAACGGGGAAAACTACCCGAAAATGGGGAAAATTTTTTTCACATGGCAACACTCCCTACCGAGTTCTACCTGGCCCCAGTACTTGCCGTCTCGCTCAGACGCCTCCGTGTCGGTCAAAATTGCCAGCGAAAAAAGCGTTTTTCGGTACTACGCACTCTATGGTCGCCGGCGCCGCCGCCATCTTGTATTTAGTGCCGGCGCTGCCATTTTGTCAAAATAGACTATAATTGCGACAGGTTGTCAAAATCACCAAACAAATCGGCCGCCGGCGGAGCCCGTAGCGATCTCTCGGAAACGACTCCAAAAAGTCCAAGATGGCGCCGCGGCCATTTTGTTTTTCAAGATGGCGACTTTTTCGAAGATGTCATCTGGACACCACCTACGACCCCCGCGAGTTTGGGAACGATCGGCCGGAACGGAAAAAAGTTGATGACGCGCTCTGGGCGCCATCTTGGAAAAAAAAACCACTCACCACCGATCCCAACTCGAATTAAAAAGTAGTAAAACTCACCCATACATCACTTTGTCAAACTCAAACTCGATCCACCCGAAAAAAGCCCTGGGTGAGTGAGTGAGTGAGTGGTAGTTTAGCTTTATATAATATAGATATATATATGAACTATGTAGAAATAGAGCCTGCTAAAAGTAAAATAAAATGTTTACGCTATGTTTTTCAACAATTTCGGGCAGGTTACTTCAATAAATTTTTTCTATGGTAGTTATTGTTTTTAAAATTAAAATGAATTCTTTCAGTAAAACTTGTTTACAATATCTGCAGTACTTATTTTCACTACGTGTAGAAATAACCGTGTAATGATCTTTCTAAGATGTAAAAGAAACAACATAAAACCAAATTAAAGGACCCTCTTTTAAATGAGTAGAACATCGTAAAATATGTAGTAGGTCAAATCTTATGTCACCTTAATGTAAGCGAATAAAGGAATTCTGTGTTTTACTTCCTAAGCATAGAGGTGAGTTTAGGTTGCCAGAGTAACTTACCTGTTGGCTCGGGAGCAGGGACTCTCAATATGGTACTGAGAGAGGCATCCGAGGAATCTGTCCTTCTTGGACTTCTCCAGCTCCAGCAGATCCAGCTGCTTGGTGTTGATGCAGTATTGGTCCCGGAATTCCTGGAAATAAATAATTATTAGAAGAAACGCGATAAAAACTGGGATTAAAAATAACTTTGATCGTAAAATGTCATGAAAAAACTGTTTGATATTTACTATCGGCATTTTACGTGCAAAGATTCATAAGTTACTAGAAAAAGCAGCGAATCACCCTCAGAAGATGATTAAAGTAACTTAAACCCAGCAAATATAATTAAAAATTTTAAAAAGAAAAAAACCGCGAGTATAGTTAGTTATTTGTTCTGGAAGAATTGCTTTCAACGTATTGCACAATTTAATATTGCAAACAAAAAATATTACATAGATAGTAGTTCCATAGTTAAATGACATACATAACTAACTGAACTCAAAACAAAATTTTTAGATATCGTGCATTTACATCATACTTTTCAATGAACTGAAAATAATGTATGAAATATTATAAATGTGTACAACAGCATCAAATAGAACACACATGCACAAAAAGGCAAACGATTGGTGTCGAAGTACATTATTTTGGAGCTGATTTTATAATAATAATAAACAACAACATCATTTTAATTTAAGGTAGTATTGCAGGTCACCAACGAAATATTCCACGCAACATCGGACCTAAGTTGTGTACACCATAATTGGTCAGGCGTGAGAATTCGACGCACCATGTTCAGGACACCGAGCATCCGTGAGGATATTTTGATCAGAATAATTATTCATCATGTAGGAAAGCTAATACTCATATTGCACAAATATGTACAAAACACTATGACATAAAATACCTAAAGAAAATAAATCATACGGTAAAAAGTTCACGAGATCTTGAAAATTGGTCTGAGCTAGTATTGTGACGTCAATGAGTAACGTCGCACGTATTTCTTCAGAGTTCAAAGCAACTAGTTGGCATTTGTGCGACCCGTCCCAAAGGTAACACATTAGTATTCTATACATGTTCAGACTAGCTTACGCTTTGTTTAGTTGAAGCAGCTTAAACCTCCAGGAGGAATGTTCCGGAATTGTTGAAAAGCTCGTACTTTTCACTCCACTCTGAGCCGAAACCCGAAAGGATAGAAATGTTTTTGAGTTGACCTGCATGTAAGTATTTACGTTGCGAATAAGCCGATTCTGGCAAATGGATTAGACTTCGGTAGTAGTCGTGTGTTTATTACAATTGAAATAGAAAATGAAAAAAAAGAGGTCAGAGTCATTTTAAAAGAGAGAGAGAGAGAGAAATCTTGTGACTTGACGACACGGGAATCAGAGCAAATTAAACAGAAAAGTTCCTCGCGTGGTTTTTATACAGTATCGTAATACTGGCAATATCTCTTTATAAAGTATATATATTTAACTGTATTATCTGATTCTGTAGTAAGTATAGTGAGTGAGTTCACTAGAGGTTGTTCGTAATACCAATTAGTTGAATATTTAATTTACGTCAATTTGCCTGACATTATTCAAAGTAAAACATTTATGTTATATTTAATTTTCTACCACAAAACCGGTAATTTAATATGCCGAGAACCTTTAAATTGATTCTATTGGGTACTAACCACATCGTTAAGGCTAAATCACTTATGTATATTAAACTTAATTGGATCGTAAACATAAATTGGATATTGCAAAATGTGGTTAGCTGTATTGAAATTGAAAGCATTCGCATATTGCTTCTAAGAAGGGAAATGATTTTTATACTTTTTTTTAAATAAAGAACGTAAATGACTTAATACCTCCTAATGAGAAGCGGTAAAAAAAGTTAATATGCGAAGACAGCTAATACAGCTGCTTGAACACACACTGTCCTCGCCGCCTCCACTCTGCCAGCACAAATGGTGCTTTTCACGCGTCTTTTGAAGGAACCCATGTTCAAGAAAAAACCTTCTTCACGGTTTTGATGTAGTTTCTTTGATTCTGATCACAGCATATCTCCATACCGAGCCAGCTGATGGAGCTCTGTGCTGATAGAAAAGTGTTTTGAAGAAGAAGGAAAGGGAAGGAAGGGCGACACTTTGGCTGTAAATGTGTTCACTTGTATTTTTTAGCGTATGCCTATAATACCTTCTTATTTATAAAATAAAAAACTTATAAACGACAGAGAACATACTTTTCAGCAATACGAGTGAGGTATAGATGACAGGACATCATGTGTAGCAGTTGTACTACGAAAGCCGCTCGTATTACAAACGGAGTAAGCGTGATCTGCATGGTGGAACTGATTAATTCACTGTTGACTGACTAATCTCAGATTGCCTTTGATGTAATGATCAGTATGAGAAAACTCATCATAACATCATCTGCAGCCTATATACTTCCCACAGTCTAAGCGCAGGCCTTTCTAGATGGAAGATACACATGAGGAGTTTGGGCACCACCACGCTGGCCTAATGCAGGTTGGTGGAACCAACAGCTTAAAGTGCCTTCCAAATCACGGAGGAGCTCGAGATTACAAAGTTGGATTGAATCAACCCGGGATTGTCAAAATTGGATTTGAAAGCAGAGCGCTCAAACCAATACACCACTGAGCTCCTCAAAATGATATTCTAATAATTTTAATGAAGGAATCACCTGCTTGGAATACATGTTCGTCTTCCCGGCTGGCCGTTCCTCGATGGCCCTCTGCCGGTTTCTGCTGGCGTTCTCATCCTCCGATTCGTATCCTTTAGCTGAATGTGCTATATCCGCCTGTGGACAATATAACAAAGATCTGTCAAAGAACTGCATTTGTTCATCACCATAACGTATGTATTCTGGAAAATACATACATATTTTCCAGAATAGATACAGAATATATGCTAAAAAAATCATGTATATCCTGAGGAATTGTATATCCGATCCTTTTGTACCGAAACTAAAATAGTTAGTAAACTTATTACAAGAAGGAAAAATGAGACTCAATATTAAGTTGCTTAACTTAATCTTTAATCAAGAAGAAAATTATGCGGTGTTAGTTTACTACAGTCATTTTTAAAATTTAAAATTTAATATTTCGGAATATTTGTGTATTTTTTACTATTAAGAGAATTACATTATATTAGCATAAGAGAATTACATTATATTACATACGTTTTACTAGCTTAAATGATAAAAGTATTTATCTTCGTGTATCAGTTCAGCTAATAAAATGTATGAAATAAACTTACTTAGCCGTTTATAGTCTTTGGAAGGATTTATTGCACTCACGAATAAACAAACTCATTTCGAATAAATTCTTTAATTTATAAGAAAGCGTTTCTCCTCACACTTTCCTAAAGACACTGGAAATAGCTGGAATTCCTTTAAAAGTAATTAGGTGCAATATCTAAGGAACTTGTCTCCAAGTTTTTAAGTGATTCAGATAAGAAAACAATCGAACAAAGTTTCACTAATAGCAGCTCGGCGATTCAGGAGTCTGGTCATTTGCATTCGAGATCGATGCTATCGTCTTCTTTACAATGGAGATTTGATTGCAATTCCACGCTGAAATGAACAGACATTGCCGGTTTTACGATGATTGAATTCACGTCAGTGAATACGAAGGTATCTATCATTCATCTAAACAACTACGTAAAAAATCAAACGAAGTACCTAAATCAATCAATCCATCAATCATTTATTTGCTTATGAATAAGGTAGATAGTAGATGGAAGTCATTGGTACATTAAAATCCAGCTATAAATTTTAACATGCAAATATCAAATGTCAAAATTATCCAAAACCATTTCAGTGACAATTAGAATCAAAATTAATAATTAATCAGTGCAATCGATCAATACAAATTATTTGAATTAAGCTATCAATATTATTTAATATACAGGGTGGTGCTGTCAATACGACAATAAATTAAAACATGGGCTGTATTAGTTGATAGTAATGGTTTGCCACTTTAATGCAGCCAATGTTATATTATTTCATAGAAATGTCATGAAATTATCAAATGAATACGATGTTTTTGAAAGTGGCAAACCATTTCTATGAACTAATATAGCCCATGTTTCAATTTATTGTCGTATTGACGGCACCACTCTGTATACAACATCATTTTTGTTACTAAAATTATAATTTAATAGTTTATTTAAAATATTCTTGTATAGTAAAATGAGTACCGTTTCATTAACTTCAATTCAAAAATATCCTGAAATTTGTCAAGTATTTAATTTATATCCAATATTTCAACTACTTTATTTCAGAATTAAAAAGAAAACGAAGAAAATACCGTACGATTATTAATAAACGGTTACCGTACCCTATTTACAATCTTATAAATTTAACCTTTTCGAAATTGTGAGGGAATGTTAGCTTTTAACATAAATAGACTTTAAAAAATTCATAGGCCTATCTCAAATACTTGGTGGCTCAGTTGGTAAGAACAGTCACCCGGATTGTGAAAGGTCGCTGGTTTAGTGCCCGTCCCAGGACAGGATTTGAACCACCGACGAAAAAAGAGGGGTGTTATAAGTTTGACGTGTCTGTCTGTGGCATCGTAGCGCCTAAACAAATGGGCCGATTTTGTATCGGTTTTTTTTTGTTTGAAAGCTGTTGTGACTGCGATGGTTCTTAGTTATAATTTATGAAGATCAGTTCAGTCAGGCGTTTGATGACTATCAGCTCATTTTCTACATAATAATAGGCTTTTACTAACTTTTACAGATCCGATTGTTTTGAAATTTGGTGTACTGTCACTTCGGTGACATTCCCATGATATACTATCCTTGAGCTGATCCTATACCATCAAAAAGTCTGCGAAATGCTTAATTCTTCAAAACCTTACAGCAGATATAGCGTGTTTGGGCTCTTATGAATAGTCTTAATGAGATGGTGTAAGATACATGATTAATGACGCCGGGGGTTACTTAAAATTTTTAATATTGTATTTTTTTCTAGTTTAGATATTTTTCTAAGTATCTTTTGCACATTAATAAAAAAATTGAAAATAAAATTTAAAAAATTAAAGTTCTTTATTTCGACAAAAGTTGATAGGTTTTTGTAAACGAAACCAAACTGTTCCAAACACCACGCCAGCGAGCTCCTCCAATTAATGCGCCCGTATAATGAATTGTAATCAAGCACAGAACAACAACTAGCAACCTAAGTAGAAACGCAATGGAGTCCTCTTAATGAGATCAAGTTGGAACGACTTCTCCTGCATTATTGTATGGGCTATTTTCATTCGAACGAGGGGTCGGAGTCCATAAAAGTAGGAACTATAATTAGTGCTTAAGGCTACGTTTCTCTTTTCATTTACGCAATTAAAGTTGAGCTTTTCAACAATAAAAAAACCAACCTATGCTTAGTTTATTCTGTTTCTCGTAACCTTGTGTTGATAGCAATTTCAATAGTTAACAATGTTATCCACTCTTTATTAAATAGTTGTGAAATATTTTTTTAGTAATAATAGTTGCCCGTTAAAGGTTTTTACTATCCTCATTATAATACGAAAAACGATAGAATTATCATTTCTAAGTATTTCTTCATAATTTGTAGACACAAATCATCACTAGCCTTTTTAAGCAAATGGTCTTGTACACATAATAGACGGAAAGAGATCGTTTGTTAGTAATAAGGACGCCTTTTTTATGTATGTTTTCTTGAACTGCCGTTTTATCCTTGGTGCTATAAAATATGTACATATTTTGTATTGTCTATTACTGATGATGTTTCACTAAACTAGAATTATTTTCAGTTACAGGTAAAAATAAAATCAAGAAAATATTACTGTCTAACTTTACAATCTTTGCGATTACTCACAATTTTATTTCCCAGCGACAAATTGTGCAAAACTGAGAATCAATTTCCGTTTATTACTTGTATACCTAGTATTGCCCATTGGATCGGGTTTCGGAAAGCACGTAGAACGTATAAAGGGCTGATATCGCCTAATGCCAGGGAATCGCGTTAATCTAGCGTAATGATTAATAATGGTAATTGCCAAACCATTTGAATTTATTCATTGGGTTTTAGAATTAAATAAATTGTTTACAGTGATAAATTCGCTCATTATTATTATTTATACGAATACGGTGTCAAACAAGCATACAGACCACCTGATTACAAGCGGTTGCCGTAGACGCTCGTAGCTCCTTGGGCATGCCTACAATATTTTCTTTTCAAGGACAAGTTATCTTACAGACCCGCCGCTCAGCGACGGGCGTGTGTGTCGACATTGGAAGTACCCATTAAAATTTCCCGATAACTCTAGTGCCCTTAGTGGGGATAGCCTGGGTTCTGCCGAAGCAATTTCACTAACCCACCCCCGGTTAATTAGCGATTGCTCAGAGTCACTTGGGCAATCCCATACTTGGCAGCCGTGCGTGGAAGCCCCAAGAAATTATGTGAAAGCGTTCTATTGACACTTGACAGCATAGAACAGTGGTTCCACTGCTTCAAACATAAGGCTTTCTTAAAGAGCTCTGGTGACCATACTCAAGTTGCGATTTTCTTTGATGTGGTGGGGTCACCCCATTCAGTAAGCATTGTTCCTTTTGTCCCACAGCTAGGGACAGGCCTTCCTACATGGGAGAGCACATGAGGGGTTTGGGCCATAGCACCACCACGCTGGCCCAATGCGGGTTGGTGAGTCAAAGCGGTTGCAGCAGCAAACCGTGACCAATGGCTTATCTTGCTTTCCGAAGCATCGAGGAGCTCGAGATTAGAAATTTTAGTTGATCCATTCCGGGATTGACCATGGCGAAAGTTGCTTTGTTTTCGTAATAGAACCCACTACGCTACCGAGCTCCTTATTGTAGTAATTGCAACATAATTATCTTTGTGTGCAGAAACGCACCAATTGCGTGTTATACTTATGTCTTACAATGATTACTGCAAGTTTTTTAAATTGAGTGTTTCGTATTTTTTCTTCTTGTTTTGTTAATGAATATTAAGTAACTAATTAAAATTTATATTCAAGCCCCATTGTGATAATTAATAAAGTTGCAACATTTTTGTTCGTATCATAAATTATTAGTTGTTATTTTTTGTTTCTTTTTAAAAACATCAGAGTTCAATAATTACTTGGGCTGCAATTCAGGACACGTTCGTACTCACTTCATTAATTTATTCTTATTTTATATTTTCTATACAAGATGACGAAGAAATAAACTGAATAAAATGTATATAAAATTTTATAAATATACTAAATAAACATACAAAAATTTTGGACTCGTCGACAAACACATCTGCCTTTACTGGGATTCAAACCCGAAACTTCTTGTATAGTACACAGGGGTACTGACCACTTGACCGATAGCCGTCAAAAGCCTATTTTCTCTGATATGTATGTAAATACTATAGATTCGTTAATTAAAAATAAGTTTCCCTTGACTGATTTTTATTCTAAAGTGAAAGTAAAAAAACTTTTCTTACATTCAAAGGTCACCACAGCATGCGCACAGCCGATTGTTACAAAAAATATAAATTCAATTTAGAGATTGCAGTCAATTAAAAATAATCTTAATTTTATTTAAATCTTAATCTTAATTTTACTTAAACTAAAAAAAAACTATATATTTTTTTTACTTTTGTATGATAAAGTGTAGATACTTATCTAACGTAATTATTATATTTTTTTAGTTCTTGTGAAGTAGATTTGATACACAAATTACTTAGCAGCCTCGACGAGGCACAGTAAGTGAGATATACCTACCATTAATCTTCCACAATTTGCGCTGAAAGAAATTTAAGGACTACATAATTAAATTGCTGGAAGATTCAGGTGGAATTTAACTACAGCATACGTCCATAATACATTCTCGAGATACTACTTATATTAAAAGCGATGGAACTCCGAATATCTTACATAATGTATGATGAAAAATAGCTGCACTGTTTTACAAAAGTAACTCTAACACTACTATGATAGAATCTTATGTTGCTTGTAATGTCACATAAATGTTTGACAATTCTAATGTTGTAGTCGTAGTAGACCACAATAAGACCTTGAAAATACGTTTCAAAATAGGAATATAAATTTGCTCTAAAAAAACTTTTGGTTTTTAATGTTGTGCATCTTAAGCGATATTTCCTTTTGTTTATTATAGGTCAATTAAAAATTTCTATCCACCGTATTGTGTTCTTGGTATTGCTATTTGAATTGTATAGATTGATCGAGTGGTATTCTGACAGAAAAATGTATTTTATAGACATCTACAAACAATCCTTTACGATCAAATTGGCCACATAAGTACATAATACATATATTAATACAGATATAATTTATGAAGCACTGTGTATGATTACAACAATAATGAGTTTTCCCTGTGACGTTATCTTCTTCTGCTCCGTTCCGTTACTGGACTGTACTTACACAATACCCAAATCGAAAACACATTGATATTCGATAATCATAACAAAACTTCAAATCAAAACTTTAAAAGCAGTATAAAGGCTGTGGAAAAAATCTATTAAACTTTTCCTTTCAGCTCGGGACGTTATCAGGATTACAATCGGTCTAAATGAAATTTCTCCTTCGGCAAGTTCCATTTCCAAATGAGCTCTTCGCTTGCAGTAAACAGCGCAGAAATAAAATGAAAAACTTATCGTTGCCACCGAACGGCAAGAAAAAGGTTTCCTTGCTTTTTGTATATAAAAAGGGGAAATAACGTTCAAGTTCCGTGCGATTCGAAATGCTTCCCGCTAGAAATCTAGCGTTTTTATTTAAAACCAATTAATCAGGAAATTGAAATCCTGCAGGAAAGAGCGCCTTAAAACGCGACGCTAAAAGCTTATAAGGTTTCCAATATCAAATAATAACTGTGTAGGGGAGAGTTGGGTAATTCAAAACGCAGGGTATCTCTTAAACTAGGTGTAACTATCATTTACTTACTAATAAAGCATCATTAAGAGCTTGTGTTATAGATACGAGATACCGGAGAAATAATGATAATAATATGTATATACATATTAGAAATATACCAAATAAACATATAAACTCCTCGTACTCCTCGTACGGGACCTCTTTACCGAGTAGCCTGTATAGTAAGGGGTACAGACCTCTTGGTCAGCCGGTCGTCCAAATAATACAATGTTCACTAATAATAATACAATGTTCAATGTCAGGCACTGCGCTGTTTTAAATACAAAGCACGGCAATTGACCGAACACCACCAGATGTGAAGCGGTAAGAAAAGTTCACATGCGAAGACAACTAGTGCAGATTGAACATACTGTTCTAGCTGCCTAGTAATGATTTTTCACGCCTCTTTAATCGAACCCATTTTATCGGAAGAAAGGAACACAGGTGCCGGAAAAAATCTAAGTTTTGGAAGTACGACAAAGGATGAGTTACTAAACTTCTTTGTGTGTGATGTTAGCAGTGAATCGATTGTTTAGAAGACCAGCCCGTGTGTTCTTGAATGGTAAGGGGAAGACAGGCTAAGGCCAAAAATCTATTAAAAACACCTACTATAGCTGATAGTGAATTAAGTCTTTTTTTCTTTTGTATTACGAAGAAAACGACTACTTTTGGAGTTTCCTATGTGACCTGAATAACCCCAGTCTCTCCTACCTAGCTAGATATGCCTTTCACTTTGAAGTTTATAGTTTCATTTTTTTTTCTTTTTATTTATTTAGGACAACAAACAGTCTTACAATATATGGTGTTTAAGGTATATGCTTATCTTAATATACATCACTGTAAGACCAACACCGTTGGCCACATATTATTTTAAATCTGAGACATTTGTGTTTACAGTTTATAGCTTTGAGAAGATGAAAAAAGAACAATGGTTACTACATAATATTACATCAGCAAGCAGTAAAAAAATAAATAAAAATATAATATATAGATAACTTTCATATTACATGAGTTACTTAAAAGATACACATTAGTGCACAAACGATGGCAAACCAGCCCAAACGGGAACAAAGGACATAAACCACCTAGCACCCCCAGACAACTCAACTCCATAACCGTAGAATAAAGACGAAATCCACCGGAGAAATCTGATAGTCCGGGGTAGGCCGATTCGCCGCTGTCTGTATACTATTACAATTTACATGTTGAGTGCTGATAAAATACATGTCTTTTACGGTTTCTTATACGTAATATGTGAATATTTACGGTATTTTATAAGATATATAGATATATCTCTTTTGTGTCTGTGTTTCTACAGCAGCATGTTGCTTCCTAAATACTAAAATCATATATCTCGGCTATTGTAGCTTAACATCTGGTATTATGGTTTTTTTCTGTGTGGGAAATTACGTGATCTCCGTCACATGTTTAGAAATAATGAAAACAGTTCCACTACTCAAACAAACAACAATAATATAATATTCAGTGATGAAATTGGAAAAGATTTGGGCCATTTCTTAAACAACAGATTAGGACAAAGTGTAACAAACTATTGTAAAATCAAAGTCAAAACAAAAATATGTTTATTCACATAACGTTTTTAAGATGACGAGGAAATGAGAATTAATTATCTATCGATATCAGTATCGGTACCGCTGTCTTTCTCGAACACTGTCTGTCGCCCTTTCATTCCGCTTCAATAAGAACTTTTAGAAAGAAAAAACTATTTTATTAAAAATCAGATATTTTTTTACGTGAAAATAAATGGCTGGGATATCGCTATTTTACAAACGGTAATGAAATCACCTGTCGTCTGTTTGTTCCTGGTTTTAGTAAATTTTAGTCGGTGTGCAAAAGAATCAGAGGCATTGTCAAAAAAACTAAAAACTCGCCTTTAGCAACTTTCGCCAAACTTTTGTCTCTTGCTAACCTGCCAGTGGGCACACACAAAATTTCAGCCGCTCGTATACTCCTTTCACGTCATTCTAGCTATTGCTGTACCTCTAGCACGAACATTTGTAAATTTCGAATCGTAATCGTATAGTTCGCGCACCCTTAAAATTTCAAACAAAAGCCAGACAAAAGCTAACGTAACTACTCGATACGATGGTGATTCGAAATTTAAATTTGTTCGTGCTAGGGGCTAAGCAACTTTCGCCATGGTTGGTCCCTGGATGGGTCAATCAAAGTTATAATCTTGAGCTCCTCCGTGCTTCGGAAGGCACGTTAAGCCGTTAGTCCCGGTTGTTACTGCAACCGCTTTAACCCTCCAACCCGCATTGGGCCAGCGTGGTGGTGTTATGGCCCAAACTCCTCATGTGTTTCTGCAATATAGGAAGGCCTGTACCCAGCAGTGGGACGTATATAGGCTGGTGATGATGATGATGATGAATGATGATTACATCATTATCATCACCAGCCTATATATATCTCACTGCTGGGCATAGCCCTTCCTACATTGAAGAAACGTGGGGTGGAGTTTAGTTTGCAATAATGCTTTTGTTAAAAGTTACTTAATAACCTAACGGTGAAAGATACTTTCAAGATACTCTGTTCTCCGTATAATTTTATTCTAGATCGTTTTGTTATGCACAAAGTTTATACTCAATGTAGTTATCACATCAAAGTTGTGTTAAATTTCGCCTAGGTGCACTAAAAGCTTTTAAGCCGTCACCCTTATTTAGAACAGGCTAGCAAAGTTTTATAGTGCAGTTATAATGTCCCGACTCTACAGTTTGTTATTTAACAGTCATATCGTGATGACGCCCAAGTTTTGATTGGAATAAAACCAGTTCAACTAACAATAGTAAGTGGGAACTTTTATGGTGCGATTCAATGTTTTACTTGTTAAAGAGTGGATTGCGTTTTATGCTCAGGTTTTGTCCGCGCTTTAGGATGTGTTTTGGGTGCAAATTTAATTTATTTCGAAATTGCAAATGAAACTGAAAAACTTTTCTTTTAATTTAATACATAAGCTTATATAGTGGTTTGACAAAGAAACTACTCATAACTTAAGAACAAGACATTTGTGTATTTATATATTTTTATTTATTATTTTATTTATTTTTAGTTAGTTTTATCTTCATATTTGTACATTTATGCGTAGAGCAGTTTGCAATACCGCGTATTGACAAAAGTAACAAAAGTGAAATATCGAGCCAGAGAGTTCTTAGCGCTCTGATACCACCACCACTTATACTAGAAAAAGTAACAAAAGTACAATCAAACAACACCCAGAAAAAATTCCAAACAAGTTCAGTCAAAGAAATGTATAGAAATATCCAAGATACTAACTTTGTTCTTCCTCCTGTAAACTGAAGAACTGCTCTGGCGTGGTTCTGCACGCCCACCACGATTTACTAGCAAGGCGTCTTTATGCAAAACTCGAGAAACTCTATTAGTAAAGTTATATGTTTTATACAGATACTCCTTGAGCATTTAATGTACCATTTAAGATAAGATAATATTTATTTGCAAGAATACTTAATTTGTAGTACAATGTTAATGAGGAGCTCGGTGGCGTAGTGGTTTCAGCGCTCTGGTTTTGATCACGAAAACAAAGCAACTTTCGCCATGGTTGGTCCCTGGATGGGGCAATCAAATTTATAATCTTGAGCTCCTCCGTGCTTCGGAAGGCACGTTAAGCCGTTGGTCCCGGTTGTTCCTGCAACCGCTTTAACCCACCAACCCGCATTGGGCCCAAACTCCTCATGTGTTTCTGACCTGTGCCCAGCAGTGGAACGTATATAGGCTGGTGATGAAGATGATGAAGTACAATGTTGTTACAAAAAAAATAGGTCACACGTACTCCACTTATTCAAGCATGCAAATTGAATTAATAATAATTCTACACTATTTTATAATTATCATAAAATTTACAAAAAAATATATATAATAATACAACAAATATTTTATTATTAACAGATATTATTCTTATTACGATAATTACTTAAATTCAATATAATCGTTCAAACATTCATGAGGTAACAATTGCATGTAACTTGATAAGTAATTAAATAAAATGATCACCGTAAAGTGAGCATGCTAAGTTGTGTACTATTTTTTTTAGGAAGAAATCTGATTGCAGACCTACCCGCCGCTGGCTAGGCGACGGATATGTGTGGGGGTCGCCCAGCGCTAATGACACTGGGAATACTTACTAAAATTCGCCGGTAACTCTACTGCCCCTCGCGGGGGTAGCCTAGGCTCTGCCGAAGCAATTTCACCAGGCAACCCGGTCTTACGGCCAGGCTTCGCACCGGTAATTTGTGTACCCTAGCACTGGACGTGTTTAGTAATTAAAATAGAATAAAACTAGAAAAATTTCACGTCCTGAGGCAGGAATCGAACCCGCGACCTTTCGCAATCCGGGCGACTGCTCTGACCACTGAGCCACCCAGGACTTGGGATATCCCTGTGAAATTCTTCTAGTCTATCTTGTATTTGCGTTTATGAGCTAACGTCCACCCTACAATGTCGAAATATAACACACACATATATATTACATTTATAATAATGTTAAAATCAAAAATTAGGAATACTGGACGTGTTTGTTTAACTTAAAATAATAGGGATACTTTTTAACTTATAGACACACTTATCTTGTGCTCTCTTTATAATATTTAAGGTTTAATTAAGATAAAAAAACTCATCATCATCACCAGGCTACATACATTCCACTGCTAGGCACAGGACTTCCTACACGGGAGCAATATACAAGGCAAAAACAAACCACGCTGGCCCAATGCGGGATGGTGGGTTAAAGCGGTTGCAGTCATAACCGGGATCCGCGAGATTATAAATTTTTGATTGACCCATCCCAGAATCCAACAAGGAGAAAGTTGCTTTGTTTTCGTAACCGAAACCAGAGCGCTCAAACCACTACGCCACCGAGCTCCTCGAAAGAACTCAGTTGCATCTCAAACTATGACGAAATAAAGGTATTCAATTATTCTGACGTATTTATAATAATTTTATCCATTTGTTTACCTAAATTAAAAATTCTTTAAGCGACCGCAAGCAATCAGATGATACTTCGCCATCATTATATTTTGCAGAACAAGCAATTAATTGTAGAAATATAAAGGAATAGGAATAACGAAGAAAAACGATTGTCTCTCAGATAAAATAATTACACGCCTAAAAGCGTCTCGGCAGGTCTCGCCAAAATGATCTGCTTGTTAAAAGTGGTCTAAGTTGTGAGCTTTTGGTATAGTTAATTTAAAAAAAAATGAAATCCCTAATTTTGACTGAATCAGAAATTAACGTAAATAAGTAGATACATTTCTAGTTATAGTGGATATTTCGCTTTTTTGGAAGCAAATAGTATATCATGTAAAAACAATAGAATCCATAAATCAAAATAATATTTTAAGATTATTTTTCGATTAAAACTGAGATGCTGTCACTGTCTTTCTTTTAACAAAAAAAAAAGTGAGAGCATCAGTCTTAAACCAGGTCTAACTTTAGTCTGCGTTTTATAATAAGGTGTTTAGTGTCTAACAATAACAACACTAATATAGGCGGCGGTAACCGCTTACCACCGGGTGGGCCGTCAGCTTGTTTGTCATCCAGTTGTATAAAAAAATAAATAAAAAATAATAATAAAAAAAAATCTTACTTATGTAAATAACATGATTAGATGACGGATGACTTACCTATGTAAGATTTTACTTTATTCTTTTATCGCTGTTCAAATGAATATAAATAGCATAAATAAGTCGATATCAAAGATTTTTTTTTGTTATTAATGTTGGTGGAACGATACAAAAGTGTATACTTTTCAATGTGATTTGATGCATTGGTTAACCTTATCTATACTAATAATATAAATGGGAAAGTGTATGTATGCCCGTCTGTTACCTCTTTACGATTAAATAACTCAACCGATTTTTTCAAGACGAAATTTGGTATATATAGATAGTTTAAGACCTTGCAAAGGACAAAGGATACTTTTGGAGCGACAACCAAGCGTAGCCGCGGGCGGCCACTAGCTTGATACTCGTATAAAAGACTGTGTATATAAAACCAGTTTTATTATATTACAAAAACATATTTGCTCTTTCAAAGCAACCTTCCTCAAATACTTTATAAGTCACGCAGCAATTAGATCTACTTTTTTCAAAATTGTATCGGACATTTTAAATTACTTAACGTATTATTTTGATTAAATAGTCTTCCACTATTTACATTAATTACCTATATATACAACACTACACAAGCTCTCTAAATTAAAACGCAAATTGATTACCACAACTATTCGAATCGCTAAACTTTCTCTCCTATAACTTACACCACACTCAAGGGCAGACACCTGGAGTCTTGAAGTAAAGGGTTCTCCGTCTTTATGCTTCAGACGGAATTTCATTAAAGGAAAATCACATTCAAATGGGCTTAGAACCTTAAGCACCGTCACTGGGAACGGGAACAGCTGTCTAGCAATAATGTATTGGCTTTCTATTATTGTCTGATATTAAAGAAACATTTCAAAAGAAATACTTGAGAGTAAGTACTGATGTACCACGGGCTTGTACCACAAATACAACCACATAATATCACAAATCACCAGCCCTTTATACGTCCTGATGCTGGAGGCAGGCCTTCCTACAAGGGAGAAACACATGAGGAGTGGTGGGCCATAGCACCACCACGCTGACCCAACGCTTAAATATCTTTATAATCGCCCTATATTTCTTTATTCAACTAATATAATATACTAGCTGTGCCCGCGACTTCGTTCGCGTGGATGTCGGAAAATAACTTGAAATTTGATTGCCAAAAAATGGTTATAGTAAGTCAATTTCAAAAGTTAAACTTAAGCTGTCGCGGACTTTTTCAAAAAACTTTTTAAGGAGAACAATTCCTGCATACTCATGTATTTTTTAAATTTTTGCCTAATTTTAACTGTTTACGCAGCGCACGCAACAAAAGCTCTAAAAAGGAATATTTGTTACCCGTTTTTGCAACATTTTACATTGATGTTCAGCTGCTATTAGGCGTAGTGTGATGTTATATAGCTTATATAATACCTCGTTAAATGGACTATTCAACACAGTTTTTTTTTTAATGTGAATCAGTATTTCCTGAGATTAGCGCGTTCAACCAAACAAACAAACTCTTCATCTTTATAATATTAGTATAGAATCTACTAATATAATATGAGCAGCGAATAAGCACAAAAACTCTACGAAAGTCTCCACAAGCAAGGAGAGTTGTTGTAAAATATTCATAAAAAAATAATTTACAATAAATAGGTACCTATGTAAGTTTCTGTAAAACTTTATTTAAATTAATGTTTCCCCAAATCCAAGCTTTATCTTTTAAGCGTCTAATTCTTAGCCGTAAAGTCGAATAATAGTATAATAAAAATACTCTATAGCCATTAATATTTTTGCCGAGGTAATCAGCAAAAGGCCAAGACCTTTTCTAATCTGATAACGACTTTCAGATATTTCATTAAACCTCTTACGCATTTCGGTATCCAGCGTCTATAACCCACGCAACGGAATCTCTTAAAAGCCACCTACGGCTAAAATAGAACTGCCTTTTAAAATTCACTTAGTTAGCTATAGGGGGATCGTAATTTTATAAATTTAGATTTCGGCACACATCAAAAGGCTTACCTTAATACAACTTAAAATATTACTTACCCTTCCAACTGAGAAGGCTTCTCTACGTGACTCAGAATTTAAATAGGCAAAATCTTGCCAAAATATCTTTGGCGACCTCTCGCAGACCGATGGCTATATTGACAGATTTTTGCAAGAGCGTTTCTCGCTAAAGTCACGTCTCCGCGGAGTACGTATAGAAAGACAGAGTTTACTTTGCTGCTATGAATTCGGAATTTTATACTGTGAGAATTTGAATAATTCCTAAAGGCTTGTATTAAACTGTTCTGCATACTATTCTTTTTATAACTTATCTAAATAATGAATCTGATCGAACATCAAATATATCTGCCGCCGCCATCTGGTTAAATCCGCCACTTAATGTGATGCCTAGCCAGTTAATTAAATGCCTACATCAAATTAAATTCCTAGGCCAATAGTTAATTGAACTAAACTCACTCAACGCTTAACGACATGGCGTTTTGGAAGCCCGCTTAACTACATGCCTAGGAGGATCGTATCGTTTTGTACCGAAAAGTTTTAGTGTGGTTGCTGGGTTGAAGGTTATTTTTATGACCACTTATAACCAAAGTGATTTCTGTTCTAAGTGGTCATAAAATAACATTGAACCTACCCATCACTGAAATAGTCACTAAAAAGCTCTTCGACTTAAACGACCTGCCTAGGCGTCCCATTGAATGGCTAATTAAATCATACGACTGACATGACGTTCAGCCATCTGGTAAAATGTTGCGCTCAATGACTTGGCTAGTTGTCCTACAGCCATATCATTACATTTCGGCGTTTAATCAACCGCCTAGGCATATAGTTAAGTGGCTAATATAACCAGACGGCTGCGACAGATCTATATGATCACTAAATAAAAAAATCTTATGTCTTTGAGCTTTGGTTAGATTTCATGATTGTCCTTTTTGAAAATATCTGAATGCAGTTTTATTTTAGGCCGGTACGAGCCACTTACATCAGCAAAATAAAAAAATAATGATTTTAACATTAAAGAATGGAATCTACACTATATCTGTGAATAAGAGGGTGATAATAACAGACCAAAGACAGAATATCCAAAGAGTAATTAACTTACTTAACTTTTTTCGACATTTAAAAATGGAACTCTGATACCTACTACTATCATTTTCAAAAATAACTACTTTAGGTATTTATTTTTAACATAAAATCAATTGGAAATTTATCTTGCAAGCAGTAACGAACGGCACTTGTTTTCTGTACAAAACTTTTACAAGCGCTAGACAAATTGGACGCAAGTTCTAAATCCTAGCAGGAGAAATGCCGCAGCAGCACTGGACACTACTCAATGTCAAACGCAGACGTTGAGCTATGGAGGTATTTCAAAACTCGAATAGAATCCGATGTCTGCAGTAAAAACCGTAGAAAAAGAGCAACGCAGCCGTTTCACTCAAAGCGCATTGTAGGGCGTGATTCGTATTGCCTTTGCCTCTTTGCTTTTTGGTTGTATTAAGAAAAAGGTTCGGTTTAATATTTTTTTCCACTGAAAGGAGATAGTATAAGTTTATAGAGAATTCGGGCCAGCGCATAATAACCACTTTTTGTAAAGTGGAGAGAATCCGCGAGAGTAGTGCGAGATATTCCATCTTACCCTAACATTTTCATAAATCTTGACTGATAGAAAGCGGAAAAAAAATATTTTAATTTGCTGAAAAACATCACAAAGGTCGCCATTTATAAAAACCAAATTGCAATGTCCTAATACAATTTTATTTCGTACGAATTTACGTTGAATACTACTTACGTTGAAAATTTATTCATAGCCTAAACAATTCTGAAAAACAATAAAAACACTTCAAGCGTACCTAAAACATTAAAAATTATAATATATTAAAAATAATTTGAATAAATGTCAATATGACAACTTTTAACAATGTTATTGTGGCACTTTTCGGCACTCTTTAACCAACTTCTTTTTGTATAATATAATTCGTTATTTTTTTGCAATAAAATCAAAGAGTTTTGTATTATTTAATGGAAACCATGTTATTCAGTGCATTATTGTCTACAATCTGAAATGGTGCTCATGAGCTGGCCCAATTCTGTACTATTTAACGCGCCTCACTGAGGTAGGGCCTCCATCTCACTGAAGATCACAGCTAAATAATAAATTTATTGACCAAAATACACTGTTACGGATAAACATAAGCTAGTAATAAAAATTACATCCAAACACGTAACACAAATAGTATGCAGCATCCGTTACCGAACTACGTAAAGAGCCTGTATTTCGGTATCCAATGCCTCTATCCTCCGAGAGTCCAGTACCTAAGTGTTAATATATCAATTATTGACATGCAAAATTAGCATAGCACCATATTTATTTATTTATTTATTTTTCAGTGTGTTAATGCGCCGCCGCGCTAGCGCGGAGAGGCGCTGGCGAACTCAAGCGGACCTCACTTTGCTCCAGACTCCAATCTCCATAGAAGACGCCCGCGCTCGCCCTTCCATTAATAATATTCAGTAACGTACTACATACTTGTAACTTAATATCGTAGTATACCAGTAATTATCCCACAATCGCATTTTTATTGCTCCGTCTCGCCTTCCCAAGTGTAACCTACGGTAACCGCTTACTATCAGGCTGGCCGAACTATCATCAGCATATGGTGTATTAGTACAGGATTTTATGTCATTGCGGTAAGTATCAAAGTAGTTTTTGTATTTTTAATGCTGGCCGTACACTTAATTGTTTGCCACTCATGTCATATGAAATAAGACTTATTATGAGAAGTATTGGTGGGATTTGGTGTTGTCATGAAACACCAGCCATTATAATCCCTTTTTAAACCAAATCACAATATTATTTATGCCATATTGTTCCAAATTTTGAAATCACAAACCTAAATTGTTAGTTACATGTTGCTTACCTGGGCTGATACCGATATGCCCGAATCTCCCGCACCGCCACCTGCAACCAATAAATTCATATAAATAAAATATTCAAAATCTCTACAAATTAAATATACATAACTATTACGTTTATTACATTCGTCTAAAGAAAAAAATGTCTTAGCACATTTTTTTACTTAAAATGCCTGAAAATGACTGAAAATCAGCGTCGTGGTTGGTAGCAGCTGCGACAAGTGCTGAGTGGATACCATTTCAGCTTAATCACTCAATGATAATTTATAATTTATTTTGTATTAGAATTAAGTCTTTTATGTTGTGATGCTGAATAAAGTTTTTCCGTTTATTCAGTTTAATCACAGCCATCGTTGCAAATTTTAAAAAAGTAAAATCTACAAAAAAGATAGGCGAGCTCTTATGAGTGTTGAGGCCATTTGTGAAAATCATGTCACAGAAATGAAACTTTTACTGCATTACGCTGAGAGTGTGTCGTTCTTGTATAAGTACCATAGAATGAAATTCTTCTTACGAATTAAATTAACTTTATTTTTAACATTATATGACTACAACTCGTCTTATCACAATCCAATGGAAAAGAGGGGTACCAACATAAAATCTTATGAATACTAAACATTATTAATAATTGGCGGTTGTGTTGCCAATAAAGAGTAATTGTACAATTACGGGTATATAATTATTATAGGTCTAGATTTGCAGATTATAGTATTCTGTAAGAAAGTAAATCAATGTTAGAAGCACTGCAACAATATTACATTTTAAAATAATCAAATAGGTATGTTTCTATGGCAATGTGAATAACGTTATGCAATAAATGTACAGTCAGATACTAAAAATAATAAGCAATTGGAAAAAGGCTGTACGAGACATCATAGAGTAAATTTTTAATTTAAATATGAAACAACGGCTAATAAAATCACATTTACATGTTTGATTTTGTGCCTTTATAACGGCTAAGTAGCAATAAAGTTATTGTAAGAAATTTTAATAAAGAAAGAAAACGATGATAAAATTATATGCTGCAGGCGGGAATCAAACCCGCGTCTCCTGGGGTTCGGCCAGACGCGATAACGACTACGCCACCGGATCTCTTACTATGTTTTTATTTAATGAAAGATTTAAGGTGAAATTGAGTGCATGAAAGTATTAAAACTATATTTTTATTTGAGGATGTCTTCTCATCAAATGGATTATTAGGACAGGCATGCAAAACACATGATGGAGTACAGTAAGTACTACGGAATTAGCTGTCAATCCGGTACAGCAGCACTTTGTCTAAGGATCAGTACCCCTAGCACAAACATTTTTAAATTTAGAATCGTAGGTAACGCACGCTTCAAATTTCGAACAAAAGCCAGACAAAAGCTAACGTAACTACTAGATACGATGGCGATTCTAAATTTTAAAATGTTCGTGTTGGAGTTATTACCTAATCCATTCAAAGAATATAATGTCCCTTATATCGATATGCATATATATAAATAAGGTATTATAACACGGGTTTATTTGGCACGGTTTATCTTCAGAGCAATTTAAAAACTCCTTAAGTCGCCAGCTGCGTAAAACTTTTCCTGAAGAAGGAAACATCGCAGTCAGTGTGTCAAAAGTCTTAATAAGAAACTTGGCAGCATGCAACCTACTTTGCCGAGATTTTCACAACGGCTAAATTGAATAAGTTCCAAAAAATATATTTCTAAAATAGCCCCCCAAAACTTTCAATGTAGGTAAATCTAACGTCAACAGAGTAAGGGAATAGTGTTGGGGAACAGAATATGCGATGCAATTTGGGTTTCTCTAAATTTTGAACGTGGAACGATGTTCTTTGAGCATAATGTAACGTAAAGAGAAGTGGAACTTCAAGGTTGAAGCATCCTTATCCTCCACACCAATAGTAACTAACAAAGCAAAATAACACCAATCTATCGCAACAAATAACCCTTACCCCAAAAATAATCACCAGCCTTAAAGCCAGCGTTAAAGCGGTTGCAGTAACAACCGGGACCAACGGCTTAACGCGCCTTCCAAAGCATGGAGGAGCTCGAGATATGAAATTTTAGTTTGAAAGTTATTACAAGGTCCGTAACGCGCAAGTGATACCCCTGGTGTTGCAAGCGTCCATAGGCTACGGTAACCGCTTACCATCATATGGGCCGTATGCTCGACTGCCACCTTAGTAGGTAATATAAAAAAAATGACCCATCCTGAAATCGACCATGGCGAAAGTTGCTTTGTTTTCATAATCGAAACTAGAGTGCTACGACACCGAGCTCCTCACGCCACCGAGCTCCTCCGTGGATGTTGCACCAAAAAGTGTCCTTTGCACTTCCCAGGGTCTCAAACTATTTACGTGCCAAATTTCATCAAAATCGCTTCAGCAGCGGCCTAAGCGCGTAAAAGTAACAAACAGGAAGAATTACTTTCCATTTATAATATTAGCATAGATTTTGTATATTTTTTTATAATTAGGAATAAGCATCACAGACCCACCATACCCCTAGCCATTAAGTACACAGAAAAGTAACAAAAACCGCTGAGAAGGAAATAATAAATTAAATAGGTGTATTACGTTTCACTTGGAGAGTAAATCCTTTCACCATTATACATTAAGCACATAAAGCTGCTTTTAGTTTAACCACACATTAATTACATTTGTACCGAGGTTGTTTTGTGCAGAAACTCGTAACAACAAAAAATAAACTGGACTCGGTTGATTTTACTCCAGACAACGCTGCTCGTGTTGGCTTAATAAGTACAATAACAACACATGTGTACCTACAGTAACTTACAGTACACAGTCCTGACCTTAGAACAAGGAAAGTTAAGTTATTTTTATTTTAGAAATTCTGAACCAACAAAGAATTTGATGTTCTAAATAGATATTATTAGTTTTATTTTTATAAAATGGGCTTGCTCTTGACTCCACTCTTGCTCCGAGAGAAGTTAAGAGAGAGTCAAGTACAGATAAACTATAAGAATTTCACAGGGATATCCCAAGTACTGGGTGGCTCAGTTGGTTAGCGCAGTCGCCCGGATTGCGAAAGGTCGCGGGTTCGATTCCCGCCCCAGGACGTAAAATCTTTTTAATTTTTATTCTACTGGTGGTCGCTTGCGGCTCGATTATCGGCACAAAATATTTCTGTCTCCATGTTTTTATCTAAATCGGTTCAGTGGTTTAAGGTGTGATAAGGTAACAGATAGCGTTAGTATTGCATTTATAGTATTACATTTATAATATTACAATAGTATGAAATAATTTAACGTAGGTTTTGTATAAAGTTCTTAAAGCCTTTTCCTTTCAGCCTCTCATCCCTCATAGTGATGGCGCCGTTATAAAATAAGAAATCTATTGTATATGATTATGTGGGCTCTTCACAGATAAAAAAAGACGAAGTAATATCTGTATTTAAGGATTACGGTAACTTCCAGTTTTTCTCTCTGTCTCTTTCAGGCAGCTTATAGACAATAAAGTAAAAAGAATATTGCTGTGGTACGAAAAATTATGTAAATTGGTATTTATTCAAATTTAGATATCAGTTGATTAAATCTAAAAAATACAGCGGCGACTCGACACCCATAAAATGTTATTACGAACTTTATTTGTTTCATTTTAAACTAACTTTCATACATCGCAGCACTTTTCGGAGTAGGATTTAGAGGATAGTTAGAGTATTTTCCAACTCGGTCACGAATCATGAGAGGCCGAGTAACTTTGCGCTGAAAAATATTATACTGAACAAAGAGGTCACTTCCCATTTTTTCACATAGGTATACAAAACACAAATCTCTGAAATTGGAAAAACACACTTTACAATATACAGGCTGTTTGGTAAAAGGACTGACGGCCGTTGGGGCGGAAAAGTCCTCGAGTGGCGGCCGCGTACCGGGAGACGCAGCGTTGGTAGGCCTCCCACAAGGTGGACCGACGATCTGGTGAGGGTCGCGGGAAGCCGATGGATGCGGACAGCGCAGAACCGACCGGTATGGAGATCTTTGGGGGAGGCCTATGCCCAGCAGTGGGCGTCTCTCGGCTGAAATGATGATGATGGTAAAAAGCATAATAAGCGGCCACCTACCCATGGTAAGTAAATACCAGTGTTATCAAAAATTAAAAATTCCCAAATAAATTTAATATATCTTCATACAAATAATTTGGTCAGTAAAATAAAATTTACGTATGTGAAATATCATAATAAATTTTACAGTTGAATTTTTGATAACAGCATAATATTTATATGACTATGTTAACATGAGTAGGTGCCCGCTTGTTATACTATGTACCTAACACCTTGTATAGTATTCATATACATATATTTTGCTGCGACGGACTGGATAAAATTTGCCATCGCCATAGCCATCGATCTCAACTTATATGCGGTCAGATATTTCAATATAAGTTTTTATATAATGTAATTCAGTTACAAATTTTGAGTGTCAATTTGCGCTATAAGATGCAAAACTCATGAGGCTTATTACAAAAGCTATATTAAGAGAAGTAACACGACTTACTTTGATTATGACTGTGATGGTACTTACGAGTAAGTAACTATTTTTGACGTGAACTTTACTGTCGAAACAAAAATCTGGCGAAACGAAAATCCGACGAAACAAAAATCTGACAAAACGAAAATCCGACGAAACAAAAATCTGGCGAAATAAAAATCTGTCAAAACGGAAATAACTCTTACTAATACGTCATTAAAACATTTTTAGTAGATATTTATTTAAAGGACTACTCTAGTACATTCTTTAACTACTAAGGTTAACGGACAGTAAATCTACATCATTGTTCAGTAGTTTATTTTATCGCTTTATACAAGTACTTCACAATCTTTTGGATGATTCTACTGATTTTTTAGATTATTCAACTGAACAAACTACATTTATGACACAGACTCTCGAAGACACGCTCGGAGAAGATCAGGAGATCTATTACAACCTAAGAGGACCAACTTCAGACAATTTGAACATAGTCTTTAAATTTGATGAAATAAAAAACAACATCTGACAATGACTTATTAAGACAATAAAGTAACTTGCATTTAGAGCGCAATATAATTACTTTACTTACTCCTCACCCCTAGGTGTTGATATGTCTGGCATGTTAACAGAATAGCTTCTAAAACAAACTCAATGTATTATCCATATAACCCTAAAAGCAAGTTAATGTACATTCACTTAACAACTAACTGGTTTGCGGGATTGCTTTTAGCGACTAGTTAGGTACGCTGTTAGGTACTAAACATTTCATTTTCTTGAAAACTTTCAAAAATAAACTATAATACCTTAGAGTTGTTGGATACAGCAAAGTTGCTCAAACGAGTACAACAGCTATACACTTACTAAAGTCACTAGTAAGCTTGAGTTCGTGGCCTTAGTACAAAACAATAATGAAGAGATAAAAAATATTTCATAAAACACCTTTACCTATCACACAGAACCTTTTCTTTTTAACCTACCCCACTTCAAACATTATTTTTTTTTTATGACGAAGTTCAATTAGACATATTTTTATTTACTATCTGTTGTTACAAATCGATAAAGCACATTAGAATGATTTATTGTTATTTTTGAAAATTCTAAAATGACTAGGATATCATATGTATAACAATCTGTCATTGTAATAATTACAACAACAGAAAGAAAACAATTAAAAAATATATGCTCCAGGCGAAATTCGAACCCGCGTCTCCTGATTTCCAGCCAGACGCGATTACCACTACGCCACCGGAGCACTAGGTATAACTTACTAATTTTTTCACCGCTTTCCTTCCTTTTTCCAACGTTTTTATAGCAACGTTTATCTGTTATTCCATTCACCAATTGTATTCAATACAACAGGCTATTTGCGGAGCATATCTTTCTTTATTATTTCATTATAAAAGGACTGTAATGGATCTTTTATGAAATAAAAATTGCTGAAATTATTTTTATGGTACCTATTTAGGTTCCTAAATTACTTAATTATTTTTTACCGGCTCTACTGTGGCGACTACAGTCTGGAAGACGCAATGTGGGAAAACCTCTGTAATAATTGGTGGTATGGGGTCCAAGAATAACATACCGAAATACGTCACTTTAGGTATATTATATTTAAAAGTTAAGGCACACTGTAACAAAATAAATAAACTTAAAACTGAACACTTAAAAACTGAAATGACACTGAAATACTAAAATAGTCTTCTAAAAATAAGGTACTTACAAAAGTTCCTTGAGATTTATTCTAGAGAAATTGATAAATTTAGTATCCAATCCGGAATAATAATAAATTGTTGTAATACTAATATATCGCCAAAATCTAATAGTAGGCGTCAAGAGCGAGACAATGATAAAAATCGAGAAACGTCTCCTCTCGAGTCATCAAAATAATGATTTGAAAGATAAAACGGAATCAAACGCCAAAGTATCAATTTGAAATTTGAATTTATATTTGTAAATATTGCCCGGAAATTTGGAAGGTGTAACGATACACCTCAAACTAGTTGTACCGACGATCTGGTGATGCATACAGCACAGAAGCGATCACCGTGGAAACTTTTAGGGGAGGCCTTTGTCTAACACCGACAATCTGGTGACGCGTAGCTACATACTTACAGCACAGGACCGATCCACGGTGGCAGGGAGGTAGGATAGTGCAGTCTATATTAATGCCATAGTTATGGGTAGAGTAAAAATTGGCTTGAGCTGAAAGTATCTTCACCATCATCATCATCATCGATACCAGCCTATATACCTCCCTCTGATGGGCACATGGGAGAAACACACGAGAGGTTTGGGTCATGACACCACCACGCTGGCCCAATGCGGGTTGGTGGGTAAAAGGGATTACAGTAACAACCGGAGCCAATGGCTTAACATGCCTTCCGAAGCACGAAGGAGCTTGAGATTATAAATTTTGGTTGACCCATCCCGAGGTCGACTATGGCGAAAGTTGCTTTGTTTTCGTATTCTAAACCAGAGCGCTTAAACCAATGCGCTACTGAGCTCCTCACGCCACCACCTCATTAGCGTCTTCACTATCGTCTTAAATAAATTTAAAAAAAAAACATATTTCGCAAGACTCAACCGTGCTAACTTGTCGGAAACAATTTAATCACACATATTATAATTGTGTTACTTACTTTAGCTCGCGAATTCAGCGGCCTAGAATAGGATTACATATGAAGTTTATTCCCTCGGGAGAAGAGTTTTCTGTGATGAAAAGTATATAGACATATTTCTGTATCCAATTTCATCTGGTTCGGACGAACAAATCGTTACGGTGTTTGTGGTTCAAACATCGTATATCAAAATGTCCAATTTCTCGCAATTGTTCATTCTATATCTAATTTTGTTTTCAATCAACAGTAGTCTGTAAAATTGTTATATCGAAACAATGTACGTGGGTACGACAAATAAAGGTTTTTCTAACAAGGGATAATTGTTTGTTGCGTTTTGTGGACTTTATTTTCCACATCGTACAAATTAAAATTTTCTTGTTTATTCGTGTTAATCATTTTGAGTTTTTAATATTTGCTTTTCATAATACAAAGAAGCAACATGTAGATTTTTTTTTCTAGATTATATAAAGGTACCATTTCGACTACACAACACCGCTGCTATTTTCTTTGCGATTCAATGAATTTTAAACAAATATAAAATATGTTTCTGACCTCTGCCGCTCGGAAAGGATTATTGTTAGTTCACAAGAAAATAGAACTGTATTCCAAACCATATATTTCAAAAACCTTTTTCCTACTGCGATAAAGTTGAGAATTGCATGAAACACTCCATAAATTTTAACGCAAATCGGCTTTGTGCTAGTTTGACAAAGACCCTGATAGTGTCAGTTTGCAAAGCTACTAACTTAATTAGTTACTGCAAAACTGGGATTATCCGCAAATCTACGCCGATGGTAGTTCTGTTGATTGTTATATACGAGTATGTATGAGGTAAGACCAACTATGAAAATGGGGACGCAAATGTTGTCCATATAGTATAATTATTAAGCTTTAACGTCCAATAAAGAATAGATATCAAAATAAACAAGCGATAATTTTGGCGATAATTTTGTTTTTGAGTGATATTACCTACTAATTAATTTCGTAGTCGATTTAAGATAGCATATTTGCATCATGTAATTCACGCTTCATACGGTTTCATATATAAAGTCATAAAGTTAATCTTCATCATCATCACCAGCCTATATACGTCCCACGGCTGGGCACAGGCCTTCCTACATGGGATAAACACATGCGGAGCTTGGGCTAGTAACACCACCACGCTGGCCCAATGCGGGTTGGTGGGTTAAAGCGGTTGCAGTAAGTGCCTTCCGAAGCATGGTAGAGCTCGAGATTATAATTTGGATTGCCCCTTCCCGAGATCGATAGTAGCTTTGTCTTCGTCATCGAAACCAGATCGCTCAAGCCCGAGCTCCTCAGTAATCAATATCAATATCCTAATAAAGGTAATATTATTATTTAAATATCTAGCAACTTTAACACAAGGTCATAATGATAGCTGAGCTACATAAAATATTCTATGCTGCCTGTTCCTACATGACAGCGGAATGTAAATATTTCACAACACAGAAGCTGATGTCGTTTTCATACGAGCTTACCACCTTACACAGACGCGTAGTTTTACTTTGGAAATCATTAATACCTGCAATACGGCTTCTGTTTCCAAGAATCTTATTTTTTGTTTTACCATGTTTTACTAAGGCTTCTGGCCTACTGGCTTTTTACTAGAAGGGTGTGATTTACGCTACTATTAAAATCAATTGCGTAATTTACATTTAACAGTTATGTTTATGACTATGACCGTGACTATGGGATCCAGCTGCTGACATCTTGAGAAGTCTGGTTATTATATATACCTAATGACCAAACTTCTCAAGATGACCGAAACATAGCAATATACGCTTGTATTACGTGTGATGCCGATCTTATAACATCAAAAGAAAGCATTAGGTCGTAGACCCGTATGTGGGGTCGTTTGGGTAGGTACCACCGCCTTTTTTATTTCAGCCTGTGTTTCGGATTGAAGGGAAAGGTAGCCAGTGTAATTACTGGGCATGGACGGCATTTTATCTTAGGCCTCAGGTTGGCAACGCATCTGCAATATCAAGTGACTTTTCCTAGTTATTACAGGTGTCTATAGGCGGCGGTAACCGCTTATCACGAGGTGGGCCGTCAGCATGTTTGTTTTCTAGTTGTATAAAAAAAAAACATCTAGCGGAGTCATGCACTCACAGTACTGTCCACTCTCCACATAATCAAAATACAGAAGCAGTGTGTCATAAAAATATGTTTTTGATTTTTAAATGTTTAAGTACGTTCAATCAGCTTCAAAAAGATTGAAGATGTAAGCGATTTGAATCCCAATACCGTTGGCATAAGAAACAAAATAGATTAGATCATAGGTGTGAGTATATGATGTGAAAGACATACCTCCTAAATCGAAGGATACTGCGTATCTATTGGTGCAACCCGCAAATAAAATAAATCATAAAAATAAATATTCAAATGAAAAATGAAAACTCATAATTGTACTTGAGTTATAATGACCGTTTGCATTTCACATTTCGCAGTCAGCTGGCCTGTTACTGAAACCTTTCCAGGCGTGAATAGAAATGTTCTCGGTTCGTTTCAGCGGGATAGGGGAAAGAAAACAGTGTGTGACATAATTATCTGTCATAGGATGACGTTAGGCAGCATTACAAATCTTGAACAAAATGAATATTGTGTGGATTAATGTGGAGTATGTAAGTGTAAGTTTGACGTGTCTGTCTTTGAATTTGTGTCTGTGTTTTTTTTTGTTTGAAAGCTGGCGTGATTAGGATGGTTCCTAGCTATAATTTATGAAGATCAAATCAGGCGTTTGAGGACTTTCAGGTAATTTTTTTACATGATGCAACGGTTTTACTAACTTTCACACATCCGATTGATTTGAAATTTGGTGTACTGTCACTTCGGTGACATTCCCATAAGATACCTTGAGCTGATCTTATACCATCAAAAAGTCTGCGGGATGCTTAATTCTTCAGAAACTTACAGCAGATATAGCGTGTTTGGGCTCATAAGAATAGTCTCAACGAGGTAGCGTTAGATAAATAATTAATGAGGCCGGAGTTACTTTCAATTTTCAAATTTATATTTTTTTACTATGATTCCCTTAGGCTTTTATTTAAGCGCTAAAGTAAAAAAAATGATTAAGTGATTATAAAATTTTAAGCAGAACAAGAAACGTTACCAATAAAATGTCGTAATTTCTTCTACAAACTTCAATATTAATACTGTTTGTTAGTCACATAGACAGATAACGATAAAAAATATTAAAAATAATCAGTGTCTTCAATAATGCATATAAAGTTAGAAGATTCAAATTTGTACAGGTATCTTTCAGTAGTCGCATAAGCTTAAAGAACAACATTTTCAACTTCTAAACTTTCTGACAATTCACGCTCCAGCTAAAAGTTGAATGGCATACAAAGACTTACCTCGTTTGTGAAGAATGTTTGAAAGAAGCTATACAAATGAGGTGCGTTTATCTTAATGCACCATCTTTTGGAAAATTGAACTACTAGGCGTACCGTCTGCTTGTTTGCCATCCTTGTCGTATGAAAAAATGACAGCTTAACAAATGTTTTCTGCGTATTTTGCCTACCCATTAAAACTGACAATTACGGCGGTTGTAACAAATGATTATAAATGCCGAAATACGTCCACTGCTGTACAACAAAGATTTCCACGGCTTTCTTTTAAGATTTTCACCACGATCGATCCTGCGCTGCAAGCTTCCAGATAAACCTTTACTAGAGGTCGATTTTTTATCTTAACAGGGTAACTGTTGGCCTGCATCTTACCTCATGGTAAATGAAGATAAGGCTGACGATGGAAGCGAGCTACACCCGGATTCCTCAACCACAGAGGAACTGGCTATCTTACCTCTAACTGCCGCAACAATGCCGTCAACATTATTATTATGGCGGCAGACGACGATAGTAGCTAGCCAGCTGGACCTAAAGCTCTACCACCAACCAAGCCCAGCAGGAAAATTTCTGCCCCCATAGGAATCGAACCCCGGACCTGATTCTCAACCACTAGACCACAGAGGCGGTGAAAATGAATGTAAGTTTAACTGCATTTTTCTGGGTAATATGCTTCGCAAAAGCGGTGATATTTTACAAGTGTAGCATACAAGCGTACGGCCCGACTGGTGGTAAGTAGTTATCATAGCATAAGGACGCTCGTAGCACCTTGGGTAGTTCGCAGGGCGAGAGCCTAACTGCATTGGTAAGAATCAGATTGTCATTCTGGAAGAGATATTGGCATAATTTGTAGAAAAACAGTCTGTTTTGACAAATTATTCATTTATTATAATATTCGTGAATTTATTGACATGTGACGAATGCCTTATCGCTGTTAAAAAATGTCGTGACGTAAACAGTATCGATGTTCATACCATTGCAGTAAGGCGGCCGCCCCGCTGTTGTCCACCCAAAGTCATAGTAAGCTAACAGCATAGGTGACAAAATACACGGCCTTTTTTGGGCTTATTTGGACTTTTTTGGGCTTAAATAAGCTACTAGATTTATATCAATCGAATTTTTTGAGCAGTTCGTTTGTCTCAAAATGTAAAAAAATGCTCCAGCAGAAACTGAGCGCAGATTTGCCTTTTTCCTCGTTTTTTAAGTCGTAAAATATGTAAAATGCACATATTGTTGCATTGTCTATTAAATACTTGAAGATTTTGCTATAATTTTAGCTGCAGTTTCATATTTTAAAAATGAAAAGTAATGGTTGTTAAATTAATGCAATGATGAAACGAAAACGCAACTATAGTAGGTACGGCATTTTTCATGTTCGTCTTAAAAATAAATGGGGTATATAAAATATTTTAAATGCACTAAAAATTTCAAATAAGTATACCTTTTCACTCACATAGGTAGGATTGCAGTTCAAAATTAAAAATATTTTAAGCCCAACCTTCATAAATTTTGTGGTCCTCTCCTTTCCCTGCACTCTACATAACTTTCTAGTAGCTTTGTTTGAACTCTCGTGAGCATTTGCATTAAGCAAACACTAGAAAGTACTACTACCCCGTCGCAGTTGCCTTTGAGCGCAGTCAAAAGTCTGCCTCTCATAAAACAAAAAAAATATTCATGTTATAAAATAGAAAAAATAAAAAAAGATTTGAACTCAAAAAGAAATATTGCAATAAAATAGTACGTTTTAAATCAATAGTTTCACACAAAAAGTTATGTTTGATATGTTGCAGCGCAGCGCTAGAAACGCACCATATAAAATCTGCGAATCAGATGACGTCACATGATGCTATAATACTAAAAAAATGTTAATAAAATTAATAATAACTGTGTAATGTGTATGTTTTTAATTATAGTTTACATTATTATGAACAATAGTATTTTGTTATACAAGAGTGCAAAGTTGCTTTTTAACCGCGTGCTCAATTTTGATGGCCGAGCTAGTGATCTCTGCACTCGAGTGCAACACGTAACTTTTCATCCCACCTGAGCGAGGAAATGACTAAATACAAAAAAAAAAACATTTGCGCATTATTAATAGTTTCAGTCAATTCTGTTGGCGTCAAATAAACTTCTTCGTCGCTAGAATTACTAAATTAAGTTATTTCACTTATTTTCAAGTTTCTTGTTTTTAACCAAAGATTTTAACAATATGTCGTGAATAAAACATGGCGCGTGCAAAGCAAATTAAAAAAAGGTAGGTACACCAAGAAGCTGCCGAGTCTGAGTTTTTAACAAGTTATAGAAGGTTGTATGTGATAAATACGGCCCCATGGAGGTAGAAGTAAATAGGTTTGATGATGTTTTGAATTCACAAACTTAGAGCACACGATGTTCTAAATTCAAATTTACTTTATCCTCTAGCGGATAAAAACGGCTTTTGCACTCAGATATCAAAGAGCAAACATACTCTTTCCGAGATGGGGGAATGAAAATATTATTATTATACGTACTTGTTTTAAGCAACGTAATATGATTATCTTCGACCAGTGTGTGTTGCCAGTGATGGCATACGGCGGTGAAACGTGGTCGCTTACTGAGGGCCATCTGTGCAAGTTCGTAGTCGCACAACGAGCTATGTTAGGTGTTTCTCTGCGAGATAGAAACAGAAATGAGGACATCCGTAAGAGAACCAAAGTCACTGACATAGCTCATAGGATTAGCAAATTGAAGTGGCAGTGGGAGGGCACATAGCACGCAGAACGGACGGCCGGTGGGGCGTTAAAGTTTTAGAATAGCGACCACGTACCGGAAAGCGCAAAGTAAGACGGCCTCCTACTAGATGGACAGACGACTCGGTCAGGGTCGCGGGGAGCCGTTGGATGCAGGCTGCGCAGAACCGTTTTATTTGGATAACGGTGGAGGAGGACTTTGTTCAGCAGCTTTGGAATGATGATGAATATGATTATTATTTTTAATAAAATTCTGAAAAAAAACACTTTTTAAGAAATGTTTAAGTTTGAATAATTTTCATGGGGAATAGTAGCGCATATTTTCCGAATTTGTGAAAAATAGAGCTACATTCAAACTAAGGCAACATCCTTATTATTACTTTGTAATTAATAATAGACATGACAAAAAGATTTAAACCCAACATATTTATTATGTTTAACGTGTAATAAAATAATAAATAATTAATATAATCCTAACTTAATACTATATATAAAAGCTAGTATGTCATATTTTCGTATTCATCCTGCTAGGCAATTACCAACATTTCTAAGTGTATATTCCATTATCGAAACACGAAATTCACAACATTCGTGAGGGTGTATTTACTGTGTCAACTTTATTGTGTCACCATTCAAAGTTGTCAATAAGTCGTCGTTTTTAATCAAATTACGAAAGCTCCAAAGTTAAAGTAAATAATTGAGATTTCACCAACAATTCGAACTCCGGATTAACTAGATTAAAGATCGAGCTTATTCAAGGAAATTAGCTTTCAATACTTAATTTGGTTCGCGTACTTCTTGAGTTGCCCAAATATTAGTCCCTTCTCTTCAATGAAATGTACATTGGCATTATGTTGATCTATTGTAAAAGCTTTGAAGGTTTTTGTTTAACTAAAGCACAAAGAAAGCGATTGACTTGTGCAAATAATTATTGAATGTTCCTTTAATGTCAAAGTTACGATATCAATTTATTTATTTGTTTACCAATTTATGTACATATACCCAACATAAAATGATACACAGTAAATGGAGAGAGAGAGAACGTACAAGGGTGCTATTTATTTCTAGAAAAAACTCTTTGTAGGTATATGTATTAACTCCTGTCTACTAAAACTGAGGTCTCACGGTCGATTCCAGCTAATTTCAGCGGCTATGTTTGTATGATAATTATTGTATGACTAGGTAGTTAGTATACTCCTAAAATAACATTGAAATTTCTCCGTTCTCTATTCTCTCGCCGTACTTTAGGCTGCTCTAATAGGTGTGTATGTAAGAATATTAGTTCTTGCTATTATTATCATTTTAATTTTGAACAACACTCAAAAGTTTCACGTCTTTTTGACCAATGCAATAAATACTGCACCGTGACTCAGTCCTAAAAGGGCACGAATTATTTTTAAAATAATTATTTACAGCCATATAGGAAGTACTGAGAGTTAATAGTTGACAAGATAAATTATTTACGTTGTTTTTGGCTGTAAGTGGTGGTGCGATTCGTGTTATCCCTTTTTTTACCGAAATCCGATACCGAAATAAACAAAAAATATATTTTATCATCATATGGCATCATATAAAATTATAATGGCATTAAGTCCGCCAAATTGTAGCTCATTTTGTATCGAGTATAGCATATTTATTTATTTAAACTTTAATTAAGTTTAAATAAATAAATATGCTATACTCGATACTGTTGATGGTATTGATTCTATCGATGAGGTTAAAGTTATACTTTTTAAGCACGTTATCACTGAAGAAGCAACCGAATCGATATTGCCAATGACGGGCCTACCATCCCGCATCACCTTCAGCTTAATTTGAAGCGTCCTTTAGCTCTATCCATACGTAATGTAAACACATTAACCCTAGCTACCCGCGACTTCTAATATCCGTTCTGAGAACTCGTTTCATCGATCGCACGATGAAGTAAACCGTTGATGGATCTTCCTGTCATCATATAGGGGATATTCGTTTATGATAACGCAACGTGGAGACTGCATCTTTCACTCTATTTTGATTGGATTGATTTGTTATATTTTCTTATTGAGAGTCACTCAAAGGTGTATTTTAGAGTGTCTGGGCAAATTTTAAACGCGGGATAATATTGAACGGTTTTAATTGATAAATCTCAATCTGCTCTCTGTGAGGGAGACCCATGTTTAATGCTAGGTAATGAGTATTGGCACTTTATCGATTTACAGGGTGGTGCCGTCAATACGACAATGAATTAAAACATAGGCTATATTAGTTCATAGAAATAGTTTGCTACTTTCAAAAACATCTTATTCATTTGATAATTTTATGGCATATAAAATAATGCAGCCAATGTTATATTATTTCAGACCAATGTCATAAAAATTTTATTAGCAGGCACTACAACACAGATACACAGAAACGTCAAACACCCCACTTTTTTCGCCGGGGGTTAAAAATTTAAAGATGGAAGGAAACAAGGTAGGTAAGGCAAAAACTACGTCGGTAATATAATAATGTTTGTAATTTTATACGGTGATTATTAAAGATTTACAGTGATTTATTGACCCGTCAAGCATCAGATTTCAGACACAATTGATTTTCCAGTTGTCATATAGCCTTCCGGAGGGAAAACGCCGCTTGACAGATTTAACCCAAATTGAATGTGCTTCCAAATCGTCAAAAAACAAATAACGAAACGTGGCAAGTGTGTGTGACCCAATTTCATTAAACTCGAATAATATATGAAATGCATTTTGTTAAATCCATTGCTGATTGCTTTTATTACGGCTGTTGAACGTGTTCGATTTTGTTTAATTAGACATATTAATATGCACAAGCCGGATTAACGTTTTGGTTTGAATGGGTGATACTAACCTCGATCGCTTATAATGTGATATTTTTCAAATACATTGCCAATATTTTTTATGTCGAAGGTTATCAAACAAGCAAATGATTTTAAGAGCGGGATTTTTGAGTTACCCACTTAGACAGTACCTCCGCCTTACAGAAAATCACAGCTTTATAGGTATAGGTTATTAACCTTACTCCACAGATCTGTTGCGACCACGTACAGGAAAGCGCAAAGTAGGACGGCCTCCCACTAGATGGACAGACGACCTGGTCAGGGTCGCGAGCCGTTGCATGCAGCTGCGCAGAACCTTTCCACTTGGAAATCGACAGGAGAGGCCTTTCTTCAGAAGTGGGCCTCATAGGCTGGTATGATGAAGTCAGATCTGTTGTGTTGTGTTCCTATGTGAGTACGACCATCAATGCTATGACAAAAGTGTTATTTCAGAAGCAGGATTGCCTCTTCTGTGCTGTCAGCATAACGCTATTTCCAGATTTTCACGGGCTAGGCATTGTGTGGGCGTTTGGGAAAAGAGGAAAGGAGAATATAAGCTGCACAGTACCTTTTCTTCCATGCAATGGCGGTTAGCCGACTTACACTTGAAAACTCCAATTTCTTCGATAGTGGACTGTATAACTGGGTTTTGTTTATTCACACACAAGATCAGTTGGTTTTTGAGATGTTTTATTAACACTCGCCGTGATCAATTAGCTTTATTATAATTTTAGCGAATATTTTAAGCGGGAACGGTTTATTTCACTGATACAGCGTCGGTGCGGAGGTGCGGGGAGCGGGGCGCAAGGAAGCGCGGGAAAGGATCGTGTAGATGCGTTTTGAGTATGCGTGTGTAATCAAAATAGATACTTTTAAATATTATATATTTTTTTTTTATACAAAGCACGACAAATGACTCAACACCACCTGATGTGAAGCGGTAAGAAGAGTCCATATGCGAAGACAGCTAGTGCAGTTCAGACACTGCTCTAGCTGCCTCCACCTTGCCGGCCCGAAAGGTGCTTTTTCACGCCTCTTTTGAAGGAACCCATGTTATAGGAAGGAGGGAACACATGTGCTGGCAAAGAATTCCAAGTTCTGGAAGTTCGACAAATAAAAGAGCTACTAAATTTCTTTGTACGTGATGTTGAGGTGGAGACAGTGAATTGATGACTCCGAAGACCGGCACGCGTGCTCCTGAGTAGGAATGGGGACGGTGGGATAAGGTCAAATAGCTCTTCAGAACACTCTCCGTGATATAGCCGATAGAAGGCGCTAAGCGACGCAATGTCTCGATGCAATTGCAGAGGCTCAAGGTTGTTGGTGACCTCTACATCGCCAACGATACGGACAGCACGACGCTGCAATCTGTCCAGGGCATCGAGTAGGTACTTGGCGGAGCCATCCCACAAGTGCGAACAATATTCCACGCAAGACCGGACCTGAGTTTTATACAGCAGGCATAATTGGTCAGGCGTGAAAAATCGACGCACCTTGTTCAGGACACCGAGCTTCCGAGAGGCTGTTTTTATCACGGTTTCGATGTAGTTCCTGGAATTCAGATCACAACATATCTCCATGCCTAGCAAGTTTAGGGAGCCCTGTGCCGAAAGAGTCGTGCCCTGAAGAGACGGAAGGGAAAGGAACGGCGACATTTTGGCAGTAAACGCGCACACCTGTGTTTTCTTAGCATTGAACTCAACAAGATTGTTAGATCCCCATTCAGATACGAGGTTCAACACCCTGTCGAGCTCAATGGGAAGATTCTCTCTCTCCCTCTCGGTTTCAGCGCGCCCAGCCCCTGGGCGACCGTAATATCCCCCATGCACTGTACTGTCATCTGCATAGCAATGAATGTTTCCTAACGGAATCATGTCATTGATATGATGAAGAAAGAGTGTGGGGGATAGAACAGAGCCTTGTGGTACACCAGCATTCACTGACATGAACCGCGAAGCGCATCCATCTGCGAGGACACGGATTCTTCGCTCATGCAGGAAGCCGGAGATCCAGTTACAAAGCGGAGCGGGCAGACCGTATGCCGGGAGCTTGGAGAGAAGAGCCCTGTGCCAGACCCGATCGAACGCTTTGGCAATGTCAAGGCTAACTGCCAGTGACTCTCCACGTTTGTCAATAGCTTCACCCCAGACATGCATTAAGTACGCTAGAAGACCACCCGTTGACCGTTTCGGCCGAAACCCGTACTGTCGATCATTAATTAATGAGTGATCTTCTAGGTATCGGATCAGCTGGTGGTTTAAGATCCGTTCCATGACCTTGCAAAGAACTGAGGTGACAGCTATCGGGCGGTAGTTAGCTGGGTCTGATCGGTCTCCCTTTCCGTCTGATCGGTCTGCCCTTTTTGGGGACCGGTTGCACATTGGCCTCTCTCCAAGATTCTGGCACACACCCAGAAGAGAGAGAAAGACGGTATAGCCGCGTTAAGACAGGAGACAACTCCGCTGCGCAGTTTTTCAGTACTATCGCTGGAATGCCATCAGGTCCACTAGCTTTCCGGACGTCGATTGACTGAAGCTCCGCACGTACATCACATTGCCTAATACGAATATCGGGCATTGTGTGGCCACAGTAGGAGAGTGTTGGTGGCTGTAAGTTGCAGTCATCGATTCGGGAGTGAGCAGCAAAGAGTTTTACCAAGAGATCGGCTTTCTCTTGCGGCTTGTGAGCTAGCGAGCCGTCAGAACATCTCAACGGGGGCAGCGAGGGTTGACAGAAGTTGGATTGCACGGCTTTGGCCAGACGCCAGTAGCTACGGCGTCCCGTAGGATGCGTAAGAAGTTCTTGGCCAACTCGTGCAACGCGCTGTGCATCCGCTCTGATGAAGGCCCTTTTGCAGGACTTGGTGGCGTTGTTATAGGCTGCTTTCAGTGAGTCAATGTTGGGATCCCCGCAAGCTCGGCCCCTGATCCAAGCGCGGTATGCCAACTGTCTGTTTTCAACAGCTAAGGCACAATCGCGGTTGAACCAGAGGTTACGCCTACCCCTACTGATGAGATCGGAGTGAGGGATATAGTACTCCATCCCTAACATGATCTCATCAGCAACATCAGTAGCGCTAGCGTTCGGGTCCAGCTCACTGAAACAGCGCTGCCTCCAAGGGACAGATGCGAAGTAATCCCGCAAACCGTCCCAATCTGCCGACGCATAGTGCCAGATGCGGCGTTTGGCAACCATAGGTACCGGTGGCGACGCCCGTGGCACCCCAGCGAATACCAGGCAGTGATCCGATGTGCCCAAAGGAGCACGAACCTCTAGCCGATATCCATCCGGGCGAGTCGTCAGCAGAAGGTCCAACAATGAGGGCGCGTGACCGACAATGTCTGGAATCCTGGTGGGCTGGTTTACCAGTTGGGTCAGGTCGTGCGTGAGAGCGAAAGCGTGGGCAGTTCTACCAGCATGGTCACTTTTAGAGGAACTTAACCACGGTCTGCCGGGCGAAGTATTTGAGTCTCCGTCAAAAACAGCATTTCGGGTCGAGCCGTCTCAAGATGTTGGTGGACGGCATTGAGGTTAGCATGGAGCCCACGGATGTTAGTGAGCCCGACCTCAAACAGCGTGGTTGTGGTGGGGGTGTGCACCGCTGAACGACCGAAACTGTTTTTGAGCGCTGCCATAGTTGACGATAGAAGGAGGAGAGGCGTGAATTGGGGGGACTTTGCCGCGATATATACGGTCAAAGCGTGAGGCCTGTTTCCCCAGGTAATAGCCGACAGTAGAGAAGCGCTGACCCGCCGAACGGAAGGGCCCCCGAACCCCCCCGGGAATGGCCGCCGGGACCCCACCTCACCCGGTCACCAACCGGCACGACGGACCACCCCAAGATTATGCGTGGCATGATAGGGCAGCCTCACGAACTGGTTTGGTTCGCTTGGGCCCCTGTACTGTAACCACGGGCGGCCAGCGGAACAGCCGTTTCTTCGGGTCTCCCTGGTCGGCGGGTCAATGCAGTCCACCTGGCTCTGGTTAGACGGAAGCCGTCACTGACCGCATCCATCGCCGCAACGTCCCCCCAAGCTCTGGTTGTACGCTGACTGATCCCGGAACGCGACCACAAGTGGTCACTTGGCGGGTTTTACGCCATGCGTACGGTGGTCACTAACCAGACGGGTGTTCAGACCCTACCACCAGTCGAGCAGTTGGTAGCTCGGTAATCCCTTATTCGCTTCTTACGACACCCACGGGAAGAAATGGGGCGGTGAATTGTATTCTTAATCCGTCACCGCACGGACAAAAAATATATACGAATGAGTGATGAATGAATGGCGTTAACAGGCATTGCGTGAGTAGTGCCGTAGATGCTGCAGCCTCTATATGGCAAGGTACCATTTGCCATCATGTGGGCTCCATGTTTATTTGCTACCAAGATAATCCACCTGATGGTAAGTGATAACCTTGGCCTATGTATAGACAATAGTAGCATTAAATGATGAGGCAAGATCAGCAGTTCGCTGGCGCTCTGGTTTCTATTACGAATAAAAAGCAACTTGCGTCATTATCATGTAATTTATTTTTCAACAGATTTGCTCAAAAATGTACTTACGCAGCCAGTATCCATTGTTTAAAGTAAACAAATTACGTACTTGACAACGGAGCATACTTACACACGAAACATCCTTTTCATTCCCACTAAGATTTCAACAAAGGGATCCTGAACCACATCATCAGAATCCTGTCCACTCTATTTTCTATACTGAATGATCCTCTTGAATAATAATAATAGCAATAATATCATTTATTGATCACTACACAGATTACTGAAGAACTAACTTATCTAGTAATATAATTGAATTGAATATTAATTTGTGAAGGACTGGTGCCTGAAATAGGTTAAAACCCTGTGCCAAATGTCACCAGGCCGCTACCGCAGAAAATACACAATATCAATTACGAATACTACATAATTAAGGTTATTTATGCTTAAAAGTTATCTACCAATAGCTTATATAACAGCTGTAGTTAGATAACAGTAGAAAATAGAAACAGAAGCAAAAATAATATTACTAAAAAAAGAAATTACTTCATGCACAAACTAAACTTAATAAATAAACAATAAGTGCCTTGTGCAGATGGGTGTGTAAGGGCCTGGCCACGGACTCACCGCACGCGCGTCCCGCGACTCGCGAATCGGCAACTACTGCGCGCTGTCTCGATGTCGGCCTCGCAGCGCGTCGTCGTGACCGCGCAGTGGTTGCCGAGACGCCGCCGCCGCCCGTTCACGTGGCCAGGCCGTAAGATTGTGTAAGTGGAGTGTATTTGGGTGTGTTTTAGCAGTGTGTATGTGTGCGTGAATGTGGGCATGTGTGGGTGTAAATAGTACAAACAAATGGATAAACATTCAGCAGAGGAATAGGTAGATTGGATTCGGCATTAGGCAAATATACATTTTTTTACTATAGTGGCGAAAGCAAAGTTTCAGCAGCACCGTAATCCAATGTCATGAGTTGTCGGGATACTAGAATTTTACAGCTGTACTTGTTAACCGGATAGATGTGAGGGGTATTATTTATTTTATTGTATAAAAAAGGGCCTAAAAATCCGGAGAAGTGGTGAGAGAAGGCTGTCCTTAGTATGGGTAAGGCACTGACAGTACCCGTTCTGCGTTTACCCTTTAGACTGTTGTGATCGTATTGAGTTACTGTATGCATTTTTAGTATAGTCTTAAGGATGGAAGTCTGTCTTACCGTCAATACTTCCCAGTACCTATATAACTCTACGGAACGGTGGCAGAAGCATAGCCCGGCTGCTACTTTAAGAACTGCACGATGAATATCTAAAATGTAAATTTCAATATCTGGGAATGAGAAGTATCTCATAGTCCTTCGTTCAAGCATCAATCTTACTCCATAGGTTCCTTCTTACAGCTCTAGCTTCATGTCGAACTCCTATCAATGTCATGCAATACGGCTCTGGAACGCAATACCTCCCCATATTCAAGATGCTAAAAACAAACTAACTTTCAAGCGATCAGTCCGCAGTCTTTTTTTGGAGTCTCCACCTTTATCCAGTTGATATACTAATCATCCTTATTATTTCTGAATTTATTTAATATGTTTTTATTAATTGTGTATTTGTCCATAATTTTACATATTAACAATATTTATTTGCTATTTTATGTAAATGTGCATTCACATGTTATTGCATATTTTGATTTTTCAAACATTTGTTTTTGCACTACCTGTATAATTATTTTAGACTCAACTTTCCGGTTGACTGGTAAAGAATACCTAATGGCATTAAGTCCAAATCGTAACTTATTGTGTGCAATTAAAGTTTTAAAAAATAAATAGCATATAAAGTAAATAATTGTTATTTTTCGTATTATTCTTAGCGAAACCTTTATTTAAAACCCATATTGGATTTAGAATGACGAAACTTAGTGAAAATGCGTCGTCATTCAAAATCGTCGTCAAAATTTTGTACACACGTACGATTTTACGTCGTCAAAATCGTACGTGTGTACAAAATTTCATGTCGACCGGCCGATGATAATTGCTAGGTACGCATGCAAACATCGTTAACCTAAATAAAAGCTTGTAAAGTGAACAAAACTTCTTACGGTGTGTGAAATTTCTCAAAGACCATAATTCTAATCAGTAACTATTTCACACCCCAAACTTCAGGACCCATGCTTCTTGCGACCACAGCTTTCAGTCCAATTAGCCTCATAATAACGCTGAACAAAGTTTCTGTGTACATTAAGGAAGTCAGCAAACTTTCAGGTTAAACCTCACTCAACACATTAATTTAGTCACGTATTTTGTTAGTTTTACATGCGAGAGATGCCATAGATAAGATTTATGTTAGGCTAATGGCCACCAACGTTTCCGTTGGGGCGTGGAGGTCTGTTACCGTTTCAAAAAGTATTCTATATTCTTCCGAGTGTCTCTAATTATATCCATACCAAATTTCATCTAAATTGCTTCAGTGGTGTATGCGTGAAAAGGTAACAGGCAGACAGACAGAGTAAGTTTCTTTCCCATCTATAATATTAGTATAGATAATAATTGTTCAAAGGGTTTGGAAATTAAACAACTTGATAATTAAATACATACTTTAGGAAAAAAATATTAGAATTTTGTTATAAATGGTTTCGTTTCAAAGTAATGAGACGATTCTTTCGCTTCTTATTGATTAAAACCTCTTTTAAAAAGATGCAAATGAAAATTTTATTTCTATTTTGTAACACTTTATACTTTCATGGTTATTAACATTTGAATTAGAATTATTTACGAGATATTTACCATGTAACTTTATAGTTGTGAGTTCCCGATATTTCGGCGCAGTTGCATGCGCCATGATCACGGGTAGTCTACCCGCCGAAATATCGGGAACTCACAACTATAAAGTTACATGGTAAATATCTCGTAAATAATTCTATTTTGTAACTTTAAATTACAAGCAAGTATGAACTTGCTGGTGAAACAAGTGGTTATACTTATAAAAAAACGTTATTTACTACTTTTCAAAATAACCGTGATAATGCCATTGTATTTTGTAATCAAGCCGCAAAATCGCTGTGGAAAGCCCTTACCCTATTTAACATTTCGTCCCTCGCCAGCCAGTCGGCAAGCTCACACACAATAGAAAATTTATTATATATGTGTGAGGATTTCACAGATTATATAAATCTTTTACCCCTATTTTATATCAGATGATTACGATGGCATATATTAAAATGTTAAAATCAGTAAGCTCACTCATTTCGCCTTGTACATTTAGTTTAACAATGCGAGGTACGCGTAAGTTTATCTAATGATTTAAATATTCGCATCACATTTGGATTAAAGATACGGTGACGAGTTCCTTTGATGCTTCAACTTATACCTTCATTGACATGACATAGCAAAGGGAGTAATGATTGAAATAGAGTGCAATACTTTGTTACAAAACTGTAAACTTGAACACGAATCACTTCGCCATGCATGAATTTACGCTACCACAAATATTTTGTTCACGAATCTAGCAATTACGAAATGAAGTTCGAGTTCGTTGAAGTTCGAAATAGTTTGCTGTGTTTCGTATTGAAGAGAAAGGTATCTAGTGTAATTACTGCAGGATGACAACGCACCTGCAATAACAACTGATTTCCTAATTATTGCAGGCGGCGGTAACCACTTACCATCAGGTGGGCCGCCAGCTTGTTTGTCATCTAGTTATATAAAAAAAAATAAGCCACTTTGAATTTTTTTTTTTCGAGGTTCGAATTATATTAAAGGACACTGCCGCGGCACGCTCTCTTCTTTGTTCAACTTCGCGCGGCTGGTGCATACATACCACTATCCGTTTGACCCTTTGCTCCTCGCTATATAATTTTGTGGTCTATACATTCATGATTGCTTGATTCGTGTTCACTATTTGTTGGTGATAAGACCTAATTGCCTATACCAGTTTGTAAAAAATAATATTTAATAAGCTTTCATAGTAGCTGGTAAACGAAATTTAGTGGACTGTATTCTTTGATTTTAATTGTGAAAAGTGTAACCGCAGATGAACAATATATTAGCACTTGTGATGACTGGAGACAGGAATTCAGCTGTTATAGATGTGGAAATAATGGTAACAGCTTAAAAGTAAGGAAAGGAAACATGCACTTACTTGAATAGTCCCTTTTTCTGTTATTAACACCCGGTGAAACCAGCACCACGTGGCAGCTTCAATTGTCCAAGTTCTACGGTGCTAAACGTACTGAATACACTATTCACATCTATTTATACTTACTTTATGCAGTCTTATAGATTGTTCAGATTCACTTTATAGGTGATTAACATCAAATATTACTTAAAAATTGCGGAGCGAGTTCGCAGGCGCACGTAGCCCAAAGACGAATGTGAAACGTCACCGCGCGCGTTGAACACATAGATACGTATAGTTATGTGCATGTTGGTTAGGAAGGTTGGTATGGATAAACAGTCATCACAAGTGTATAGAAAAAAAAATATATATATCAAACTGATATCTTTAACCAGCACTATTTTCGTGGTGGTGCGATTTGAAAAGAAGTTAACCGTGTTTCATGTTTTGTGATGGAGTACTATACTAATCAAAATAAAATATATTTTCCTAAACGATGTTGATCCTATCAGACTGACATAAGAGACAGAATGTACCTATACATTATTTTTCTGATGACAGTGCCTACTCAAATTACTTGTTTTCCAAACTCCAAAGCTACCCAAAACCGTTTCATTATTTTTCGTTGTCGTCTTGACTCCTTCAATTAAAAGTAATGAAACCCACCCAAGGGTGACCAAGGGTTGTACTTGAACCTTCTAATAATTTCGGGTCTCCATCCTTAATTTGATTATGTTAATGCGGCGTCAGGGACTTGGTGTGGATAAAAAAAGATACATCTACCTGACATGGTAATGACTTAGATGGTAATGACTTTTTAATGTCCAGTTGATGTTTTATGACGTTCCTTTATATTGCATAATTGCGAAACAGCTAAGAAATATTTTTCAAGAGTGGGTGTATGCCCATAATTATCCTAAACTACGTAGGTAGATATAAGAAATTACGGTCTAATATTCACATTCTGTGTTGTTCACTATATTTTTGTCCTAATATCGATCATTATTGTTATCAATAATCGTTTGCATGTAAACACGTACTGATAGGTACGCTATAGATATAAATAACAAAGTCCTAAATATGATCCACTATACCATTTCGAAGAGGCAAGCAAGCTTTAACGTATTATTTGTTACACTGAGCTTTTAACCACATAGTTGATTTGATAAAAATACGTAAATAATGCACCTTTGCGTAGCACGCAGAACTGACGGCCGATGGGGCGTTAGAGCCTGCGCGCACGACGGACTTTTCTCCGCGGGCGGAGAAAAAGTACGCTCCGCGAATAAAAAGTCCGCCGCGGATTTACCGCGAACACAACGCACACGTTCGCATCGTTTATCGTCGTGCATACGTACGTCACTCTCGAACGCACAACGCGGACTAAAGTCCGCCATGTACTTTGCTTCCCCTAGTCAGACGATTTCTATTTTTTTCGCGGACTCCCCCGTACTTTTGTCCGGTCCACCTCTCTGCATATCCTCGGTTATTCGGAGGATTTTTTGTACGCGGTACGTTTAATCCCTCGTTTGCGTTACTCGATACAGTTGTAAGTGATCAATTTTAGCGGACAAAAATCCCTCTTCTGCGCAAGCTCTTAAAGTTCTACCATGGCGACCACGTACCGGAAAGCGCAACGACTTGGTCAGGGTCGCGGGCATTGGCTGATTAATCATGATGATTATCACTTTTACATAAATTTCATAAAGTATACTAAGCACTGACATTACTTATTTATACTTGATTTATTAGAATCTAGTAGAGCGGCAAAGTTATCTGGTCCGTAGTTGCGCAACATTTGTGCAAATACAATAGAGACTGACAAAAATATTGAATCCACGAGTTTTTTTATAATTATATTGCTAACCACAAAAAATCATTATGCATATTATTATTATGAGTGTGTACAGTCATTACCAATAACAATATCTACTCCACTACTGGCTGTAAGAGGCTCTTATTCCACTTAAAATATGAGTCAAATAATTTATTCCTATGTGGTTTGGGGTGTAAGCTTAAGTCGTGTATTTCAGGTTTGTATTTTGCTGATTTGACGCAATTGGGAGAGTGTTGCCGATACAATTCCGTGAACTGCGCTGCCAATTCAACAATACTTCGTTGCTATTGTTCGAACGGTTAAAAGTTCGTAATGGAAACAAAAAATAAAAGTGGCTGCAGGGTTCGTGAGATGAACATTGCAACGCGTTCGTTAGATGAAAAATGTTAAACACTATTCGTGGTAAATGTGTTATAAGGTAGAAATAAATGTTTATTCAACAACAATTCATTACCCAACAAAAAAAAAATTTCATTTTTGAAGGAAAATTTTACAAAGGTATTGCTTATTTCTAAATGAAATCTCTTCCAACAACCCTACCACAGAGAAAGACAAGTTATTAGAGAACAAAATATTAAATATTTACCAAAAAGACTAAGTACTAGGTGGTGGGCCCGCATGTAGGGTCGTCTGGGTAGGTGCCACCGCCTTTTTTATTTCAGCCGTGAAACAGTTCGCTGTGTTTCGGATTGAAGGGAAAGGTAGCCAGTGTAATTACTGGGCATGGACGGCATTTCATCTTGGACCTCAGGATGACAACGCACGTGCAATATCAAGTGATATTCCCTTGTTATTGCAGGTGCCTATAGGCGGCGGTAACTGCTTACCATCAGGTGGGTCGTCAGCTTGTTTGTCATCTAGTAATATAACTAAAGACATTTAACTTTACAGTTAAAAATAGCTAGGTGTACCTAATCCGCCAACCCGCATTGATCCAGCGTGGTGGTGTTAAAGCCTTCTTCAGAACTTCTCATGCTTCTACCATGTAGGAGGACCTTTCCCCAGTGGTTTCGTGTATGTAGACTGTTGATAATGAATGGCTATACAATAAAGTGGTTCTTCCGATAGAAACATTTTCAAACGTCAGTTATCTTTTTAACCGACTTCAAAAACGAGGAGTTTCTCAATTCGGTTGGTATGTTTTTTTTTCGATGTATTTACACCGATTACGCCGAGATTCCTGATCCGATTTACGTGATTCTTATTTTGTTCGATGCAGAATAGTTGCTATTTGGTCCCATATATTGTTTAAAAAAAAAAATTGAAATGAGAAAGTTATCTACGTATGCGAAATTGTGAATTTTTGCTTTCCTATGACTTTTTAGTGAAACGATACCTTTGACCTTTCAGAGCTATCACTAAAAATTGTATAAAAAATTAAACAAAAATTAAAACAGACATCAAAACACTGAAAAGGCTAAAATAATAAAATTTTATCCTTTTTAGTTTTTTGAAGTCAGTTTTAATTTTTGTTTATTTTTTTTTGTTGAAGCATTTACCTTGACAGTTAAAGAAAAACACGAAGTGAAGTTGATTACCTATACATTACTAATGTAATAAAGTATGATTTCACTATTACGTCATAGTGATATCATACAAAGTGAAGTCATAAAAAGTAAAACAGAACTGGATCTGCAAATTACTTTGTGGTCAGCACTTTAGCTGTCATAATGAGTTAGCGCCACTCATCGGGGGTCGATTCTCGCGCAGTTTACGTTGTGTCGACTTCGACTTAGGTTGAAATAAAATGACGAATCCATAATACTATTAAAAAACCAAAAAAACTTTGTGTGTCTGATTGCCTGCTATGTTTTCACTCCTAATCCGCTAATCCAATTTAGATAAAATTTGGCATGAAGATAGTATGGCATCACACACTGAGAAAGGACTACCTTCAGGTGCGATAGCCAACATTCACGTAGGTGGAACCACACATATTTAGGATAAATTCTCACAAACGTTAAATTATGAGAAAGGTCTACCTATGCCAAGCACCCTACTTGAACGAGCGATAATTGCAACTAGATATTTTCAGTAGAGACAGGACCAATCGATATTTTTTCGAATTAGAGATATCTTTCAAGAACTGAGAATCGTGTTTTTCGGTGAGTTATAATCTTTAAACTTCGACAATCAATAGGTATTATCAGGGATGAAAGATTATCTATGTTAAGGATGATAGTCTGTGTGCAGTCGACAGCACATCAAGCGTAACAGTGGCATTACGAAAGCCGCCTCTATTACGAACGTAGTAAGGGCGGTCTCAAGGTCAAACTGTTACGCGTGATGTGCTATCGACTGTACATCATCACTGCTCTATTAGACTATTGTTACATGTATTGCTAAGACTTACAATTGCAAAGCCAGTGTCACCACTACTCGCTAATACTTAAGTGTAATGTAATGATCCAACTCGTAAATTTTAAACAATAAGTAAAAATCAAATACCTATAAGTTATTGTTATCTGACATTTTGTGAAACCCACGTTATAATTGGCGACCTAAGTAATATTTATCTCTTACATAATATTATGTGTCAGATAACACAGCACTTTACCAGTAAATAACCCTGAAATCGGCCTTTAGTCTATTTTATCACAGATTCAGCGAACTTAATATGTCCACTTTAGACTTTACCGCGACCCATATTGTGCGGCCTGCATCCAATGGCGGCCATTTTGACGTAAAAGGTTTTAGTTACATTCAACTAAAACCCACATACATCCGATAGAGGGTTGTGTAATTTTTTTATGCGTAAACGCTATGTTATATAAAATCCAAAACAATATTTCCGTAACAAAGCCTTTTAATGGGACGTTTGAGTTCATTGACTTACTTAGGGTTCTATACTATAGGTTTCTAATGAAGAATATATACAACCATTTAACACTGGCCCTAATTCTGGCGAACACATGCTAAGTTTAAATTTAAGTTCAGTCTATTTCTTTCTCTCAAAATTAAAAAGAAAAGGATGGCTGTCATATAAATTGACATTTAGAAAGGTGCGTTCAATTTTCGACCTTATTGAACGTGCTAAAATGCAGTGTTTAGGAGGCACCTCCGTACATACGTAGTTTCTTTGAAATCTATCTAAATTTAAGTGACAGCTCTAAACAGATTCTTGCTATCTTTTTCGTATTACTTATTGCGAGAAAGAGATATACTGTACTTAAATTTAGAATTAAAGTGTGTTCCCAGAATTAGGCCCACTGTCAGATTAAAAATAAGCCAATGAGCAACAAATAGTGAAAACCAAATAGTTTTTAAGACCACTTTACTCACATTTAAATGTTTGATTTTGTAAGTTTATTACGCCTACTTTATGTAAGAAATTTAAATAAAGAAAGAAAACGATGAAAAGTCCGTCCGGCCAGACACAATAACCGCTACGCCACCGGAGCACTAGGTGTAACCTACCAATTTCCTCACCGCTTTCTACCCTTTTTTTAAACGTTCGTTTGTTCGTGCGTTCGTTCGTGTTTATTTTTTCATTGTTTTCTTTCTTTATTAATATTTCTTACCACCTTACTCGTTGATAATAGTCTTAAAGAAAATAATAGCATTATAATTTTTAGTTTTGTTAATTCCTGTCTTAGATTACCAGAATTAGGAAATGCTATTGTGACAAACAAATTGACGGACGAATGAGAAACTAGACAAGCTAAGTAGCTACGAGTAGGTTAAAGTTACACCTGATGCCATCTCTATCTATCTTAATTACTATACTAAACTGTTTTATCACGTTTCCTAATAATTTAAGTTGTTACTGCAACGCCTATAACTCACTAGCCAGCATTGGACCAGTATCGTTGTGGTGTCATGGCCCAAACTCCTCATGTGCTTCTCCCATGTAGCCTGGTGATGATGAATTTTTTGCTTTATGTCAGTTCAAAACTTTAAAAGAATAAAAGAACGTCATCTAAATATTACTCATTATGAAAATAATATTATATTTCCAAGACAAACCTGTCTATAAATAATTTAACGAGTATTTTTATTTGAAACCTGGCCCGTGATCTTGATAACACTTGAATATTTTTCTTTGATGCTGGAGCTGAAATTTAGTGGCGTTAAAAGAAAGCACCTCTTATTTTAAGTGTGTGTGGGATTTAATCTTCGCCCTACGCAGTGCCCGTATAAATATTTATGATATGATAACGCTCTTAGTATTGGCGAAGCTATATCACAGTAAGTAAGCCGGTGCATTATCGCGTAGATGGGATCTTATACTTATTTTAGGTAGGGTATTTTGTGTGGAAACAAAATCACTGTTTTTTATTTATATTTTAAGTTTGACGTATCGGTTACAGCAACAATAACAGTAGTGACAGATAACAGGTAGCACCATCACGAATATTTTTAACTTTCGAATCATTATCGTATCAAGTAACATACGCTATGCTAAGAGCGATACGATGCGATTCGTCGTTGCGATCGATCGCAACATGCCTAGCAACGACGAATCGCTTCGATTTTAACAATGATGTGCCATTGCGGGCATAGACCTCAAATAAATCAGTACGTCCCTGTAGTAAAAATGGAAAACAAACTACTTTTCGTCACTTACGTGACACACTTTAGCAGTTTTTTTTTTAAATGTGTTTTTAAATAAATTCTCCCAATAAAAAGAAAGGTAAAGTGTCAAACTCGGACAGCCATACATACACTCATATATTGTAATTATATATCTGCAGTTATTACATAAAAATGGGTATAAGTAGGTGTATCTTAGGCCCCAGGATGACAACGCACCTGCAATATCAAGTGATTTTTCCTTGTTATTGCAGGTGTCTATAGGCGGCGGTAACCGCTTACCATCCGTCCGTGAGCCGTCAGCTTATTTGTCATCTAGTTGTATAAAAAAGTGACATAGTTAGTTCAATGCATCTTTGGGGGACTGCCATCAATATATGTGACACTCTCCAGACATATATGCTACTTTGATGATTTAAACAACCACTATTAAAAATTCTCGTTGTGTTTTACGCCTCGTAATTGTTTATTTCAATAATTGTCATTATTGCTCGCACAAAACTATACCAATTTCATTACCACTGCGATAAAATTATGTAATCATTTTAATAAGAATTTTGCCCGTCGTCAATATATGGCGTCCAAAACTCTGCTATTGTATAAAATAATAAGCCGGGTCAATGACACAATTCCTATTCGAAATTTTAAAAGTTCGTGCTGGGGTTATAGTAGCGACATTTCAATCGACCTCTTTGCTAAAAGGTAAAGTTAGTTGGCAACATTTCTTTCTCGGATTCCTTCCGGGAAAGCCTTCTCTTAGGAAGTTCTTTCTCACAGTTTCACGGACGATAAAGCTAGTTCAACTGGCTGCCTAATATCAAGCTCCAATGCACTGATAGTACCTCATTGGATGGTTGAAAGCTCATTACTTATACCTTCTCTGACTACTTAGAAAGGAAGATGGGCGGTGGTGCTTTTATACTGATGATATAATAAGTCGTTTTATTAAATTGAGTGGTCTTAAGAGATTTAATTTAAGGTCCAGATAGTGAAATGGTTAGGAGCCCTGTCTAATAAACCAAATGTTGGGGGTTTAAATTCCAAAAGAGGCAGATGTTTATATTAAAAGTTTGTAATATTTATGTCAAGTGACCTACTAAGTATTTAAGTTTGTCTGCTATCAGCACAAGTTCTTACTAATGCTTAATTTGGATTAGATAGGTACTTCCTATTTTTTTTTCTTTCATTCATACTAATAGGTATATGTGTAGGATTTTTTTTTTGTTTTCAGTCTTTTAAAGTGTTTATGCCATATTAATACACTACTACTATCTACAATAGGATTTAAAACAACAAGGATGAAAACCAACCATACCTACCTACGGCCCGCCTGATGGTTATCGGTTGCTATAGTATAATGATATATTTATATGTACTTTTGTTAACTGTTGGTCAAAATAGTAGCATAATACGGTTAAAAATGTTGATTTTTATGTTTTTTATCTATTGTCACCAAAAAAAATAGCCGTTGATACGAAATTCGTAATGACAAAGAAAAGGAAACTATTATTTCAGACCGTTTTTGAATTCGCAACTGCACGGAAAATCTCAATTGAGATGCAGATATTGGATTTAATTTCCCATCAGTGGATGCGAGACTTTTAAAGATGGAGAAAACCCTTTGTTTAAAATCTGCTCGATAGTGTCTACCTATTAAATATTCTCTTAATCATTTTCTTACCTAATGTGCAAAGCACACTCAAAATTAACTTTGCTGAGACAACTTTAAAGCAAAATATTGAATTATTTTTTATGGATCATTGCATTTATTAATACGTGAAATGAATAACATGAATTGACTAAAATTGTTGAGATTTAGACATTGTAAAGGTAGGCGCTTAAAACACGTAAAAAAATAATAAAAACGTAGGGTCTTTTCTTCGTAGGTTACATGGTCAGAGTAATCACTCGGATTGTGGAGGTCGTTGAAAGTAGAGACTGGCGGAACCCAATGAAATGGCTTTAAGCAGATATTGTTTTCGGTACCCCACCGTTTTTGCACTTTTAAATACCGATAATAACGGTACCCTATAGTTTAGATATCAACTAATCCATCATTCAAAGGATAACATAATTTAAAGGGTTCTCGTGACAACCCGTATTTTAAAACGGGTTTACACGTAACGTTTCCAGCTTGTGCGATCGATATCCGTTTAAGATCAGATTCACTGAAACAAGTATTTTACTCGGTTACATTTGTAATAACCAAATTTGGTGAAGAGTAATTAAAGTTCATTTGATTTAACAAGGTTTATCTCAATGCCACTTGATTTTTGTCTAGGTGTTACAGGTCGTCGAAAGTTCAGGTGTCATTTTGTCAGTGTACCCTAATCTTTAAGGTACCCATTTTGATAACTTTATTAGTCACTGAGTTTGGATACTGTTAATAAAATACCCGATTTTGCGTTACCAGTTTATGCGGTTCTTCATTCCCTGGTCGAAAGTATAAAGAATATTGTTGAAAGACTCCAACCTTCGATTTTTTTCTAGTCTAGGTGTTCTTCTTACTAAAATTAATTTGTGATTTTACAAGAGTAAAATTCTCTCTCAAGGCAGAGCTTGCAAGCATACCAACATCACCTTACAACCGTACTCGAGCTACGTCTACTAAGCCCACTTCATTCATTTTCGCATCCATTCAACGTAACACTTGACCTCAAGCTCCATTTCCGCATTCGTTGTGCAACGTGAATGTTTTATAACATTTTCTAAAATTCAAAACACTTTACTGTGAATTTAAAATTCAACTCCCAACACAGCGTCGAAATATGTAATACAATTTTTCCACAGACGTGATATAAAACAAGTGGAGCCACGATATATTATCCTATGTGTGCAGAGATGTATGAAGGCCGTCAATGATTTTAAAATTAAAATTAAAAGTAGTGTTTGGTTAAATTTAAAACCTTTAAGTTTTAAACAAAAACTATTTTTCATTAGATGCTCTTAAAAAATATTGTCCACACGTCTTTTATCATTTAATGTTGAATATACATATCTTCAAAGTGATCTAATCGTCAAATAATCACGTTTTAAATTCATAATCCAATAGTCACGAAAATGGGGCAGCTCGTTGATGCGTCATTATATGCGCTAATTACGCTCATTAAACGCCAAACAATGAGTAGCATGCGAGTATATTATCTAACATACGTTTGATAAACACTACCTGCAAAACACATTTTATGCGTATATTAAGTATTTAAGAGGACAACAAAATAGAACAATCAAAAGATATTATGCTGAAAATAGAAAACATAGTAAATTATCGTATAAATACGAGCATAACCATGCGCTGATACTATAGTTTTCCCCGAAAAATGGTGGCAAGTATAATTCTAAAAAAATGTTAAACTAAAAATTAAATAAGGCGGATGTTGACACGTTGACACAGTCATTATTCTTGAAAATCTCCTGGTTTTAGACTTTTACACTAACATTTATTTAACAAATTAAAGAATTATGAATAACTAATTTTATTATAGAGTCTTAAAACCTCGTGCGTCAAGTATAAAATTACGATGTCTTATCAAACAAAGGCATTTCAAAAGTAAAAATGCTTTGAAAGTACGGGACTGGATATAGTTTTAATATGCTGACTACGTCGGTATCATAAATAATATCCTATTGCGAAATAAGTGAACAGAACCTACGACAAAAGTATCAATGTGAAATTGTAAGATTCCAATAAATATTTATGAGTTTGTCTTCTGTAAACAACGGTGCTGTTTTCATTACAATAGGTCAATAAGGTTGAAAACCAATTTTGAAGTATTGTACAGTATAAACAGTCGTATCTGCTAGGATCTTGCGGCTAAATGTCGTATCGTATTTGTACCAAACTCTACGTGCACTAGGATGTACACACTTTTGACAGTCAGTAGCTCTTATTGCAAAGACAATAAAGCACAGAAAATTTCACAAGTGTATAAGTACATCTGTGTCTGCGAGTACCTTGTCAAAGATGTCTGTGTGCAATAAGCCAGAGTTTCTCTGTTGTAACACTCGATTTTGCTTCAGAATCAGGAAGAGAAGAAAACTCTTTCAGCTTTGACTTTTGACCGTAGACTTTACAACGACGTAACAGGGCCATATATAATCTGTGACAGGGCTTAAAATCTAGCAGCGAAAGAAAAACCTGACCAGCATTTGAATGCAGACACACCAATTAGTTGTAAAATAAGGAGTTTTAAACGCTGTCCTTTTAAAACTTTCAATGATCTATGGTCAGGGCAGCTTGTTAGCACTCGCCAATTATTGGCACCTCTATTCAGGACTGCGAAAATCCAGTGAATTTCTCTGCAGTTGTGGCTGCAAACTGCCGCCATTTGGAAGGAAAATACTGGGAAATTCGCTTTTACTACTTCAGCTCAATTTAGAACCAATGCCGTGTGTTTTTTAATACCAACTTAACATATTTTGGTTTATAGGGTTAACATTATATGATATTTACCCCCGTGGATATTACCTATACATATTAGGGGTTAAAGTATGAAATTTCCGATTTTTACTAAACAATTAAAAATTGAAATTCGTTTTTATTCGTTTTAATTTAACATATTTATTAATTCAAAATATCTACCATTATTATCTATACATTGCTGCCATCTAATAGGAAGGTCATTTATGCCTTTGCGATAGAACTCTGGTGATCTAGATTCTACAAACTCAGTGAAAGCATTTTGTAGTGCCTTCTGGGAAGAAAACTTTTTATCACGTAGAAAATTGTCCAAATCACAGGTCTGGTGAATACGGAGGGTGACGAATGGTTTCTAATTGCAGTTCCTGTAGAGTTGAAATGGTTTCTCGTGCTGTATGAGGTCTCACGTTATCATGGAGCAATAACGGTGAAGATCGATTCATGAGTTGGGGCTGTTTCACTGCAAGCTTTGCTATCATTGTTCGGAGTTCGGCACAGTAGACATATGCCGTTATTGCTTGACCAGATCGGGGAAAGCTATAGTGAATAACACCATGCTTAGACCACCAAACAGTTACCATTACCTTTTTATTGGTAAGCTTTGCTTTAGGATACTGTTGCGGCGTTTGACCTGGGGTCGGCCATTGCATTTTTCGCTTACGGTTATCGTAAAGAATCCACTTTTCATCACATGTCACAATTCGATCCAATATTCCTTCATTTCTGTATCGATTCAACAAGGCAACACAAGTTCTAACACGCGTTTCTTTCTGTAGATCAGTCAAATCATTGGGCATCCATTTTTCATATTTTTTTATTTTATTGATTTGACGCAAATGAGTCAAGTCAATATTGTTGGAAAGGTAACGTTAAACCATGCCGCTAATTCCTGGGTAGTTTGGCTCAGATCGGCTTCCACCATCTCTTTCAATTCATTGTTATTCACCTGGGTGGGCGGTCTTCCACGTGGTTCGTCCTTCAAATCAAAATTTCCATCACGAAAGCGTTTAAACCAAAATCAGTCCCCTCTCCAAACGCAACATTGATATTGCGAACTGTTTCTGCCGCGTTAGTTCCGCTTCGGAACTCGTATTCAAAAATCACTCGAATTTTCGAAGTATCTTTCTTGTCTAAGCTGAATAAAAAAGCAACTGAAAGTTGATAATCGAATGTTGCATATTTTTTAAAAGAAGAACCTCATAGGTACCATTTGAAAAAAGTTTCATTAAAAAATATGAAGTTTCTATGTCAATTCAAATCAAATTCAAAGTACCTATTACAATAAAACGGCAACTTCATACTTTAACCGCTATTATAAATACCGACGCGTTAACATTCAGTAAAACTAAAACTTAATTAAAATAATAATGTAAATTATTATTTTCATAATCTTGAACGCGGTAGTAGTAGCGTTTTACAAAACATAAACTGACACTAAAAGTAAAGGCATTATACGCGATATTAATTTCAGTTTTCTTCTCTCACATCAAAATGATATTAAAAACTTCAAACAATCGTGCTTTGAACAATGACTGTTGGAAATCATAAAACGGAAAATTAAATGAAGATTCTGTGCAGCTTAGCCGAAGAGGCAGGGAAAAGAGTTTTAAAATAGCCTGAATTTTCATATTTCACTAGCTTTCGCCGACGTTTTCGTCTGCGTAGAAGAAAAGGTATCATAAATTTTAATACAGATTGTAGGCTATCTTTCTGCCAAATGTCATTCAGTTTCGTTCAGCAATTATGGCATGATTGTGGAACAAACACCCATTAATCTAAAATTTTACACGTAAAATATTAGTAGGATTGGTGAATGGGATCTGTGGAAGTTTTATTTAGATTTAACCTTTTGTCACAGAATACCTAGTTCGGTATTGTGTTTATAAAGTATAACAATAAAAACTCGTTTTGTAGTTTATAATGCGAATTTTAGACATGAGAGTAGATAAATATTAATACTATATTAGCTCTACATACTTAGATCTAAATTTTGCAGTAAATAAAACTCCTAACAATAATACTGCTGATCTCAAATAACATAACTGAATTACATAACCCGACAGACCCTATTTCCTTTCGCAAGATAATAGTTGTTTCGGACTAAAGTGGTGATTTACTGCCGAAGTTGTCACATGCGTCCTTCCCAATAAGAAAAAAAGGGGTAAGTCAGTTGAGGTTACGATAAACAAGCCAATGTTATTGTTTCAGGAGGCGCAAAAGGTGTAAGGTCAATAGGGGCATGATCATAAAATTATGGATGCTTCACGAAACAGAAGTTATCGTAAGTGCGGGTTTGGGTCTCGCCCAGGACATTAGACGTTTCTAGTCAAGATATATGTTTCCTAAATATTATTAATATTATTATAATGATTAGAAATAAAGAAAGAAAACGATGAAAACATATATGTTTCAGGCGGGGTTCGAACCCGCGTCTCCTAATGTCCGGCCAGACGCGATTACCAATACGTCACCGGAGCACTAGGTATAACCTACTAATTTCTTCACCGCTTTCTTTCCTCTTTCCAGCGTTTCTATAGCAACGTTTTATCTCACCACTCATTGAAGTTACGGCGTAGACCGCCTCCTCCCATTCACGCGCCCATCCATTCGCAGCAAGATCTCAGTTATACGCCAGTGTTCATACAACCAGTAAGGAACTGGTGCGATACGGTTTGGCCCAGTGCTTATTTTTGCTCCGGAGCCCGTCCCTCCCCACTTCAAACTCCATATCCGACATGGGGGAACCATCAGTCCCCTCCTCCAATAGGGGATCAGAAAAATCCATCCTGAGGGGCGCGAATGGTCCGGGGTTTGGGAATAAAGACTCGAGCATACTTCACATGGGTGTGGAGGGGGTGGCATTGAAGAATTCTACTCGCACCACCTTATAAGGCCTCCCCAAGTGGTCGTCGTCTAGGAGCGCGATGAACCGCTTCTAGGCGTCGATCCTGAAGATCACCGTCCGTAGGGCCATAACGACCTCCCGATACGCCCGGTGACATTCCCGCTCTTCACCGGGCGTAGCTGAAGCGCACCTCCTACACCTATTGTAGGCGTGCCTTTCCGCCACAACCTGGCGAGGGTAATACCTAGCCAAACTTAAAGGTACATAGCGATGCACGGATTTGTTAAATCAAATAAACTGTAATTACACCTCGCCAAATGGTATCACATTGTAACCCAAGAAGTTTGGTTGAATATTTTTTTCATTGTTTTTATGTGTCACTGATTGTACATACTTATAAACGTATAATAAAATTAAGTTTAGTGTACTTTACATTTCGTTTCTTTCCAAACGATTGTGAATAAATTTCATACGGCACGAGGCAATGTGTTATCTATTGGAAATCGATACTGGTTTTAAAATATAGCAGTAAGCACTTTTTGCATGACTCCACTGTATTAGAGAATGAAGTTTTTGTCGAAGACTAACGTCAAATTTACTTTTAAAAACAGCCAAAAAATATAATTAAAAAAAATACAAATAAAGAAGGAAAAGGATGAAAAAATTTTATGCACCAGGCAGGAAATCAAACAATTAAATGTGATTGAAATCGCTTACTCATCATTAGTGAAGTTTAAAAATGCTTGCAAAAGTATTCTTCCAGATCACTTGAGGTGAAAACTTCAATGAGTGGTGAGATAAACGTATAAAAAAGTAGAAAGCGCTGAAGAAATTGGTAGGTTACACCTAGTGCTACGGTGGCGTAGCGATCATCGCGTCTGGCCGGACCCCAGGAGACGCGGGTTCGATTCCCGCCTGAAGCATACAAGTTTTTCATCGTTTTATTTCTTTAATTTGTATTTCTTACAATAAAGTAAGCGTTATAAACGCGCAAAATCAAACATTTAAATGTGACAAATAAAATTTCAGTATATTTCAATAAAACATTGATTTCAATTTACTTGGAAGATATATAGAATAATGTCTAGACATTTCCTTCGGTGGGGTGAGAACCCGCTACTTTTCACAATCAGATAACGACTTTATCTAGCTACCGAGTAATTACGAGAACCCTGTTTTCTAGTCTCTCTGTTTTACGATTCGACATAAGTTAGGCATTGCTATAGTGAAAGCTTTTATCTTAAAAACAGGCAGACTAAGATAAATTTACAGGGTTTCCTCGAGCCCTCGATAAAGTAGTCACGCGGATTGTGAAAGGTAGCAGGTCCCAATCCCACCACAGAACATGTATTTATTCTAGTCTATACAATACTTTTACCATACTTTTACGTAACGTAATGCTTAAGTATAAAACATACATATCTGTGCAAATTACATAGTATTGAGTTGTTACAAATAAATCTCGAAATGGGCTAACTTTGGCATTGCGTAAAATATGATCCTGGGATGAAATTGATTGTCAAAATTCACAAGAACGTTTATCAAGTAAATGTTACTTCATACTGTTCTTAAGCAAAGTTCACATTTCCAAATTCTCTGCGACCTATCGCAGTCTTAAGTACTATATATTAAAAAAATGATATGAATATTATTATTTTAATAGTGATATTTTATTTTTAATGATAAGCTTTGAAAGAAATGCTTTGAAAAATAAATTCAAACACGACTTTTTTAAAGTAGGTACGGTTGTAGTCACACACAATTAAACACAATAATAATCACTCATAATATGACAAATTATCTGTTAAGATACTGTAAATTATAAGTCTAAAATCTTCATAGTATATTTTTCAGTCCAAATTCACAGCTCCAAATAGGTCTAATGCACGTCTTTATCAAACGTCTAACTTCTGTGAATTCGGCAGAGACAATTAAAACTATAGGGCTACTGGTGACTGGAGACTGGTGCACGAAGCACGATTAAGGTCCGCACTCCGAACAAATCCAGACTTAACTGCTATTATTTTTAAATATTATTTATAGCTTGTTCAAAAGTGACTTCAAGCCTTTCATTACTCCTGCTGTTACCACTCGGTCATTAGTGATCCAAAGGGAAAGTTGTCTATTACGTTAGCTAGTGCACACATAGCTTAGTTTAAACGGCCCCGGAGCACTGAAGTTTTCTCAGCGATACTCGCGTTGTAGAGTACCGAACTAACTTAACTTTTATCGACTTCGAGAGATATAACATCGCAGATTATAGGAGATATACTAGCCGATGGCGCTTTCACTTTATATGCACTAGAAGTTTTATGTACACTGTTTGAAACAAAATAAAGAAGTGTAATAACAAAAACATAGTCGTTACTATAAAGTCACATTAATTAATACTCAGCAATCGACTATGTGGTATAAGCAGAAAATTTTATTTAGATACTGATAAGAGCATTATCGATAAGAGCATTATCGTCGTACGGCTTTTCATACAAATTCTCAAGTCCTAAAAATTGGAAACGGACAAACCGATTCTAATATGATAAACATGCATAAACATGTCAGGCTAGTCTAAACTAAAGTTACAGAAAGTTGTCAGAATACTTTTCAAAAACAGTGTTAGTTGAGTAAAATAAATACCGATAGTCGCCAATACTTTTGTACTACGTCCTGTTAATTTTTTTAGAATGACCTGATTTGATTTGAAATGTACGGCAAGTCTTGTTAGGCGTCATCTTAATACAACGCGATTACGGGATGATTGGGTGGTTGGTGGGATTCGGACGATAACTTAAATTGGGTGTCCTAGATGCGATCGCGCGGTCACGAATCACGATGCGCCTTTTTTGCGCATCTTTCTTTAACTTGTTCAATGTATTCAGAAAAGAAACAAATGTATTCAGAAAAGAAACAATGAACAAAAATGTCGCGGAACGTAAAATGCTTTGATTGAAATGAGTCGAATACCTACGTGGTAAAAAGTTCAGAATCATCATCAGATGATGATTCTGAACTTTTCGTTCGAACGTTCAGAATCATCATCAGATGATGATTCTGAACTTTATGATAACGTGTTTATTAAGTATGTCAGAAGAAACATTCAATTACATGCACATTAATTTTTCTCCAACAGGAACAGGCGATTGCACTCATATGGTCACGAACTATAATAAAATCGTGAAGGAATATTTTGATGGTGACGAGGCGAACATCACATATTTTTTTGTTATATAAAGCGAAAGAAAAAAATTAGTGTTAGCTTTATTAAGTACCCGAAGTATTAAAGAAGCATTTAGCTTTTTGTTAATGTTATTACTTTTCCTCTTAATTTAAAAGTTGTTAAACATTTCTATGAATTAATATAGCCCATGTATTAATTTACTGTTGTCATGTCGTCACTACCCCGTATCCAAAGTATACAAATCAGTGGTCGTGGGTGTCATTCTCGTGTAGATTATCTTCGTAGTTCAGTTGCAATCCAAAATTGTCAAGCAATGCTGGTGGAGATATATTATTTATGTATGCCGCGTTAGATTAGAGGAAGCTTGATTTCAGACAGAAATTGACCGCATCTTATCTACAATGTAGACTGAGGGGCAAAGGAAGTACCTCCAGTACTTTCATCTATATAGCAATTGACTCCGTCAATAGACAGTATAATTGTTATTGGTATACAGCAGAAATAGTGATGGAGACAGCACCAAGGCCTGACATAGCGCCAATGTCGACGCTATCAAACCATCCACAATGGCTCTTATGCATCTGCTGAACAAAAAGCTAGCGGCTCATTCAATTTTTTAAAACAAGAGACCATTCATCAGCCCGTAAGTTTGTAATAACGCAAGAATATCCCAGTGACAGACCTGCAGTGTGATTCACAAACAACAATAATGGACATCGAGCTTGACGTCTGACAAGACGATAAGCTGATTTCGACGTTTGCGCACTTATCTCTACGTCGGTCTCTTGGCTGTGTATAATTGTCTCTGTTTTGGTTATACGACATGAAGTACGATCGATATTTTTTTTTTTATTTCGTTTTTGTTGTGTTAAAATTGTATCGCAATGAATTCATTCAATATTTGATTGATTTATACATAAAGATACAAAAATCAACAACTTATTAGTTTCGGCTCACGAACCGTTGGCGACACCAGCGTACCGATAACGAGAACGCTGGTGTCGCCAACGGTTGTCAAACAAACGCCAATAGGTATGATGACAGCACTGCCGACAGCCACGAATTCATGGCTGCTGACTTTAGAGAATCGCATAGCTGATCTAACTCATTCGTTTCATCCAGCTAGACTAACAGCCAATAATTTAAATAACTATATTTCTTCTTCTTCTTTATTTAATGGCCTCTCGTTATTACAAATTTTGCCAATGTCAAGTAAAATTATTAATCTGCAAATAACTTGCGGCAACGTTGTACGGTGATTGGGCAAAACGAATTCGTTTTCCGAAGAAAATGTGGATGCCGGCGCCGGCCCGATAAAACAAAATGGATGCTGTCAGATGGCTGTGGATGCGCACAACCTGTCGATTTCACAGTCAGCCGACAACAACCAAATAACTATCTTCATTTTTCTTTCTTTATATTTATCCACTAAAATAGTTTGTTTTTCGTGTCACCCGCGACTTTTACAGCGTGATTTAGGACAAAAAATTTAAATCAGTGTAATTGATTATGGTATCGGAATTCTCATAAATGTTCGCTTGATCAACTACGTTCAAGCAAACTCGCCAACACACGTCATGTATGTTATTCGCGAGATTACATCATGCGGACGTCAACTAGGACACATAATCGACTTTCAATTTGTTCGATCGCGAATTCGTACGAACAAAATTCACTCAAATCGCGTGTTCGCTTTCTAGACGATGGGTTAGAATCGGTTTGTTCGTTGTCCACTATTTTGACTTGAGAGTTTGTATGAATAGCCGTGCAACGTAAAAGCTCTTAAATAAAGTTGTTGATGAAAATCTTTTTAAAATAAACATCACACAAGCGAAACGCTTGAATGATGATTGCTTTTCGATCAAAGTGCCAATCAAAATGATAAATGAGCGAGTCATGAATTCGTATTAGCTGAGTTTTAAAAAATAATAATAATACGTCAGTTACTTTTTAATGTTTTTGATACGTTTAAACGCCTACTTTACTGTAGCAATTACAAGTTATTGTAATTGTTACAATACGTCAGTTATCAAAAGATAACTACGATAACAATACGACTACGATAGCTATTTTAACTTTGTCTGGTTTAGTTTATTCAATATATTTTTCTTTTTTATTGCTGTGCACCGCTTTTTGAGTTTTCTGCTTAGCCCTAGGTTGACTGGTAGAGAATGATATTAGGGGTTAAGTCCGCCTTTTGTACATTTTTTTTTGTGCAACACAGCTTATATAAATAAATTACTATTAAACGTTTTTAACCGACTTCAAAAAAAGGAGGAGGTTATATTCGAATTCGAATATGTTTTTTTTGTTAGTTACCTCAGAACTTTCGACTGCGTGAACCGATTTTGATGATTCTTTTTTTGTTCGATGCGGATACATTGAATAGTTTGGTTTTTAAATAAAAAAAACTGGAAAAATCAAGTCGTCTACGTATGCGAAATTGCGCATTTTTGCTTTCCTATGAATTTTAGTGAAATGATACGATAATAGGAAACAATATAAGCTCACGGTCACCCATCTAGCTTTAACCTTTAAAAGATATCACTAAAAATTGAGAAAAATAATTAAACAAAAATTAAAACAGGCTCCGAAAAACTGAAAAGGATAAAATAATTAAATTTTAGTGGGTACTCATCCCCTAGGAACATATTTTTGGAGTTGGTGCTAAGTTGTATCCAGAAATAATAGATAGTGAAGCACCGACTCCAAAAATATGTTCCTAGGGGATGAGTACCTACATGGTAAAATTTAATTATTTTATCCTTTTCAGTTTTTTGGAGTCTGTTTTAATTATTGTTTTTTTTTAATGCAATTAGATGACAAGCAAGTTAACGCCTGGTGCTGCGGGTGTGCTGTCATCCTGAGGCCTTACATGTACCTTCTATATGCTTTCAATGTTCCCTTGAATCCAAATCCAAGCAAGCCTACCACTCAGTAAAACATTTTTGAATAGAGAAGTTTTTTTCCGAATAGTAAATTTTACTTATGAAAAAAAAACAGTGACTGTGAATTATTAGCCAAGTAATGAAAACTACATCTACATCCTTAAACGAATTTTTGGACCCGTAGTCGTTCGCCGTACTGCCACAGAGGAAAGCTGCGCTGCATGTGCACGAGCTGCTGTCACTACCTAGTTTGGCGAGTGTCCTGGCCACTGCCACTTAAGTTTAGCAACTTTCTTGAGATATATCTAGGTCACCATGTCCCCCGATAAATAACGCTCATGCGTCGGAAACGCGACTCATATAATGATGATGTTTCTTTGTCGTAGTTTGTGGAATTCTTTGCCAGCACATGTGTTCCCTCCTTCCTACGACATGGGTTCCTTCAAGAGAGGCGTGAAAAAGCACCTTTGGGCCGTGTCTAGAGCAGTGTCTGAACTGCACTAGCAGTCTTCGTATATGGACTCTTCTTACCGCTTCACATCAGGTGGTGTTGGGTCAATTGGGATGTTGCCTAAGTTTTGCTGCGCTATTTTTCACAAATTCGGAAGAAGAACGCTACTGTTACCCATAAAAACCATTCAAACTTAAAAGATATGGAATATTGTTGAAGTTGTATTCTTTTGAAAATTAAAAAAATGTTTTTATTTTATTTTCCAAATTTATCAAAAATGTTAATGTTATTAGATTGGGGACATCAATTAAAACAACTATTATTAACACAACTATTCATAAAAACATACTTAATATATAGTTATTATCAATTTCGTCAGTATGCCCATACATTCCTTAGTAATGTAGGAACATGTGACGTCACCTGTTCCGTAGATTTTCTATGGAGCGTTTTTGGACGATGCGCCGCAACACATCAAAGATACCACTGTATCTGTGAAAGTATTGATCTTAGACATACTATTTCTTTTGCAATATTTCTTTATGAGTTACAAACTTCTTATTAATGAAATAAAAAAAAAGTTGTCAACTACCCTAATAGGGTATCCCAAACGTCTGTAATTGTAAACTATGAAAAAATCCATATAGGTACACTGCTGCCGTAGGAAATTAAATTAACGGAGCTCTGAATGCTTAAATTGTTAAACTGAATTCTCATTGAGTACATATTTGCACAAGGGCGACGTCACAGCTGTGTCACAATATGGCCGCTGTAAAAACGAATTCAGTGGAGCTTACCTCGCGTACAGTCGACACTACGTATAAGAGTAACATTATTGTAGCTTTACAACGATCTTATTCAGTAGCGAGAACAGCTGTTTTCACAGGTTAGCTGTATGTACTTTCATTATTGCAGGTTTAAATACTTCTACACAAGTTTCTAAAGCAGACAAAAACTGTTAAATGGATTATCATAATCATCGGTAGCCTATACACGTCCCATTGTTGAGCCTAAGCCTGCCTAGCCTAGTCTTTTGGGCCTTAGCACCACCACGCTCGCAATTTGAGACTTAATAATGACTCTCCGTGCCTTTCAAGCACGGAAAAAATCTACATTATAAACTTTTGATTTACTCATCCGGGATCAATCATGTTGAAAATTGCTTTTCATTCCTCATGCTCGGAAAGTAGCGTTTTCTTGATCTGAGTATTGGGAGGAAAACGCTGGTTCCCACCACCGGACGGGAAAAACTCATACTAATTGCTTCCTGTCCTAGGGCGGGAATAAAAAATTTAAAAATAGAACTGAATTTGCTTAGGTACAATCTGTGGTACAATGAAGAAAAAAAAGTGTTCGGCTGAATGGCCAGTAGGCGGTAACGGTAACGCGATGTGTTCCAAATTTAAAAATACAGTTCTCAAATTGTACTAGCGTTACAATTACTTTTAAATAGGTTCTACTCATGTTAGGAGTATTTTTGTTAAAAAAATTTATTAGAAAACTATTTTTTATTTTTCTTGCATTTGAAATGAAAAGTAGAGTGCTACACAAGGGTAAAAGGAATCAAACCCTACTCGGACTATAGCCGTAGGGATTGATTCCTTTCCACCCTCATAAAGCAATCTACTATTGTTTTTGCTATCGAAACAGACTGCTCATGTCACTATGCCAGCAAGCAATTGGAGCGTATAATTGATAGACAGGTTAAATTAAAAAAAAATAACCGGTCTATCCTTCCCGCCCTGTCTTCGGTGAGAGGAGAAAAATTGTTTTTGATGTTTTTACCAGACGCGGGTTTTTGCCAGAGTATTGATGTAAAAAATAAGATATTTTACAATACCTAAGGAGCTGTAATTTGTCCAGTGGGTGGTGCTATCTGCCGACCATTTGTTCCAAAATAGTGGTATCGGCTAACGAGTTTCGGTTAAAAATACTAATATGCAATAAGTATGCTTTTTGCAAATCGAGCTTCGGCGAGGTTTCGGCGAATCATGCTTCCTAGGAACATATATTTACCAATAAAATAAAATCAAATCATTTATTGTATTAGTCACAAGTAAAAAAGGTCAACAATGAAATCGAAATGATAACAGCCATATTAACACATGTGACGTCATCGACACTAAAAACAAATAGAAATCAACATGGCTGTATAGGCATTCTAACAACATTCACGTCACTTCAAATGACATAGCGGCATTTTAGGCAGTTCCCGCGCCAAAATGTTAGTGAACTTTACAGGCATTCTTAGGCTGATTGATAGATTTTTTTATTATAAATATCAAATTGATACAGTAATGGTACAGTTTATATACTTTAAGCATCTCGCATCCCGAGCATAGCTACAATAATTATAATAAGCGTTTTAATCAACAACATTTAATCTTTTAGTGTTGCGTTGTATAGGTACATTTTAATTCGTGCGAATATTTTGGTCGTGGCAGAGTTAGAATAATTACTATATCCGTACTCTAAAAATACTTTTAAATTCACAGCATAAATATAATCATAAAGAGACCAGTTAGAAAATTGATAAACGTTTTGTAGGTATTATTATTATGATACTATTACATAATTTGAAGAAATAATTTATAATCATAAAAAAGTACATACCTGTTCTTGTCAAGTTACTTAAAAATAATATCAAAATGATCCATTCATAGTTTACTCCATAAAATTTGAAATAGACAAAAATAGAGACATAATAATTGAGCGTCAGCGCCAACAACAAGATACTACAGCTAACAAAAACAACAACTGTGATTCTATTTGAAAACGCAATTATATTATTTTGAAAGCAAATCGAAATAACAATTTTCTTTTGTTTATAGGTATTTTATGTTACTATATCGTCGTAACGATCATCTTCAAGAGGCTAACATAATTGTGATGTTGAAACATCAGCATGTGCTTATCTCAGCCAACATTAAACGACGTATCCCGAGTGCCCCCACATCAAAGCCTTCCGTATCAGCAAGGGAACCCTACAACCGGTGAGATGAACTGTCTACGCCATATCAAATATGACAACTCCACAGCAAAATCGTCTTTATTACGACGGAATAAGTTCGGAAAATAAGTAAAATTGTCACCTTTGATATGTCGTCGATCTTACAAGCTAACGTATAAAGTGCTAATTAGTTGCAAAACTTTGCTAATGGCCCAATAATTTTGCACGAACGTCCCAACGACAGTAATTTGTCTGCTGTGACGGGTCTACGATGTGGCAAATGTGACCTTGGGTTTTGGTGAAAATATACAACTATTTTTATTTATTAGTGTAGTACCCACAAACCAGATACAATAGGTTTTCTACTATCGAGGATATCCCTCTGGTATGGGAAGGGACTGAAGGCTAACGAATAATATGCAAGGAGTCGTGTATGTAGACTGCACAAGATTGTTTTCGGAAATCGAGAATTGACGCAAATATGATAATGAGAAAGGGCTTTCCTGTACCTTTCGGCGTACAATTAGGATTTCTTGTAGAATATCTAGGAAAAAAAGGTTATTAAAACTTGTTTCATTTTATTAGGAGGGTATTAATAATGTGACAAAAATGTAAAGAAAAAATACTAGCTGATCAGCAAAATTGTCAATTCATCGACGAATCAACGAATAGAAGTAAGTAAAAACTTAAATGAAGTAAGTAGGTATTACTCCATACATATTCAGGACTTCCTGGCCTAGACATTGGATTTCATGTTGAATAATAAATACTTACAGCTCGTATTGATAGTTGAATTAATAATACGTTGGAACTAAAGTGGTCACGTACTGTACGATTTCAGAGAAACTTTGTCCCGTATACGCTTAAATTGTGGAATGAGCTCCCTGCGGTGGTTTTCTCTGAATGTGGTTCTTCAAAAGGAGCGTGAATTTTCAGAGTCGGCAACGCGCAACTTATGTCCCTGGTGTTACAAGTATTCGTAGGATACATAACCTTTACCATTAGTGAACCGTATCCTTGATTGAGACATTAGTGATATAAAAAAAACAACTTCAAAATACTAAAAAGGATAAAATAATTAAATTTAAGTTGGTACTTATTAAATCCGTATAAATTAAATCCGTCTTCAAAATACTAAAAAGGATAAAATAATTATATAAGATAAAAAAGTGAAGCACCGACTCCAAAAAATATGTTTCTGGGGGCAGAACGGGAGGTGCGTCTGAACAAAATATTTTGACTTTTATAAAAGGCTTATTTAGTATATCGTTTCTTTCACTTATTTTTTCTGGTAATTCAGCAGATAATAACCCTTTGGATTTATATGGGGCATCAATCAAGTCTCTTGTTATGATTGATGATGGAAGTCGTCTACTGTAAAAATGTTTCAGGTGAATTGGGATGCTGCCTAAGTTTCAATATGGCGCTATTTTTCACAAATTCGGAAAATATACGCTACTTTTACATATAAAACAATTCAAACATAAAAGATACCGAATATTGTTGAAGTTGTACCTACTGTTTAGAAAACAGTATATTATTTTTCCAAAATTTATCAAAAATGTTAATGATTTTAGATTGCTGACATTAATTAAAACAACTATTATTACGACAACTATAGATAAAAACATACATATTTCAAAGTTATTAATAATGTTGTCAGAATGCCCATACATTTCTTAGTGATACAGGAACAAGTGACGTCACCTGTTCCGTAGATTTTCTACACATCAAACATACCACTAAGTATATCTGTGAAACTATTGATCTTAGACATACTATTTCGAGACTTTGGTTCGCTAGGCGTTTTTATCGTCTGTATTTTAGTACTTGTTTTTCTACGGTATAATTATGGGTTTCTTCAGACACCACCAACACCACAGCCATCAGCAGAGTGGGGTTGTAATAAAAGTATGATTCATGGCACCACTACTAACTGTCATTGTATTTTCATTGTACTTTTGGTGGGATGAAATAAGCTTTGCTTAAAAAAGAATATGCCATAGTTGAGGCGTAATAAGAAATAACAAATTTTACCAATTGTTGATTTAGTTATTTAGATTATTATAAAATTTTTGTTTAATGATATAACAAATCGAAAAAGCATTTAACAATTTCAAAACAAATCTCTTACATTCATTCCATTGAATAATTAGTTAGATATAAAGGAATTAGAATAAAATGTAACTTTATCAATATTAAAACAATGACGCTTGTCGGAGATCAGCGTATTATAAATGACGGATTGATTATCATCTCTGCAGTACGTCAGATAGTACCTTACCTAGTTAATACATAAAACTAAATAGATTTATAGACACTATAATACACTCTAACCCATATTATGGGTTAGAGTGTTTTCAATAATAATTTTGATAAACAGACAGTAAACAAAAAGTAAACAGAGGTAAAAATAATTACATTCTTGTTTTTATAGAAACATAAACCAAAAAATGCATAAGGATCCTACGTACGATTTTTTGGGTACACTAATTTGATATTATGTTACCGTTACTTGCAATTTTGTTTATGTTATCGTCTATAAATTTCCGTAGAGCGATTCCAGATCTTGAGGAATTTTTAAAATACTGACTTGAACCAATAGATTTTCCGTCGCAATAGCCAGCCAGGACCAGCAAAGTTTTAAAAATCACTTTTCGAAGTTACTGTAAACATCAATCAAATATTTTGTGTCAAAATCACTCATACATGTTATACATCATTTTTTTATGCTTCAATGCTAACAGTACAGTGGAATTTCATCAAATTTAATTGGACTATCTTGTTTGGATTAAGTTGGGATTGAAGTAGTAGGTACCCCTATTTGTCCCTCATCCTACGCCTATTCGTCCTTAGTAAATGAAAGGCTGACACACAATAACAAGAAAACAAGAAAGCTGCGTGAATAATAAATCCTTTATGTATGAGGTTGCTTTTGTACCAACGGTTTCGTTGAAACGTAACTTTAATTTGGAATCGCATGACGAAATTATTTATTTAAAAATAGCAACGGTTACTGAATAATCATCTGAGAAGTTCAGAACCGTGCACAGAGCACTGCAGAAAAAGAAGAGTGAAGGCGGCGGACAATTGGGACGAGATTTGTGGTGCATGTAGCTAATAGCGGATCGGTCGTGGAGTTGGGTTGATGACGTAGCTCAAGTATAAAGAACGATGAACGAGTTCTTAAATGGATACTTTAGACGAAGAAAAAGGTAATAACAAAATCTTGAAGAAGATATTGAGAAAAGACTATGTCTAGAAATGTACACAGAGAGGCTTAAAAAGCCTACACAGGAAAATAGCAATAAGGCTATTTTTCTTCTTCGGAATTATGTAGTACACCTATTTTTTTAAATATAATCGAGCATTTTAATAAATGTTTGAAAGATAATGCAGAAAAAAATTACAAGGTGGTGATGATTCCTAAATACCACGATAAATTTAATAACGAATAGTTATGTTCAATAATGTAGCTACAGGATTAACTTTTTCTTTTTAAACATTTTGTACACGCTGTATCTGGTAATAAATTATCACTGCCAAGTTGAAGATCTATAATTTTATTCAACGTTGCCAATCTTAACGAATTTGTTTTTAAATTCACGCAAATCAAAGCAAAGTATACCTTACGCGCAAGGCATAAAAATTATAGCGCTGCGCATTAATGCGGTGTTGCAGTTCTAGGTTAGTGACCCGATATTTTACAAATTGCATTATATTTTATTTTCATTTTGGATTATTTAACTTGTGCCAATTTTTATAAAGCGATTCTAGAATTTTATTAATAGTGTCATTAATCAGGGTGGTGCCGTCAATGCGACAATAAATTTAAACATGGGCTATATTAGTCCATAGAAATGGTTTGCCACTATCAAAAATATTCTTTTGATTTGATAATTTCATGACATTTGTATGGAATAGTAAAACGTTGACAGCATTATTTCATACAAATGTCATGAAATTATCAAATCAATAGAATATTTTTGATAGTGGCAAACCATTTCTATGGACTAATATAGCCCATGTTTAAATTTATTGTCGCATTGACGGCATCACCCTGTATGTCTATGAGCTAGTGTAGCAAATGTTTTAATTTACTGTCGTATTGTAGTCGCCACCTTGGTTATGTAAGTCATCCAAATATTTTTTCTAGTCTGGATATTTTTAAATGTTGAAAAAGATAAAATATCCTTTTATTAATTAAAATTAAAATATGACACGTAGCTCTAAAAATCAAGTAAAGAGGAGTACCACAGGGTTCTCTTTTAGGTCTGTTCTACGCAAAATCAAAGTTTTGATCTCACGTAACTAAAATAAAAGTGAAATGGGTAATGTGTTTACCCATACTGATTTTCATTTGATCTCGGAACTTTTTGTGTTTTAATTAAGATTTAACTTAGAAGTAACTCGCTAAAGCTTTATACACTATTTACATGCAGGTGAGATAAAATACGTACTACTTCAGTCAGTGTGTAGGTAATGTGCGAGGTAGAAAAATATTCAATAATAAGTCATTCTTTTTTGATTAACCGACTGCTTTTGCTGCTAGATATGAAACGGGCAGAATGCCAAGTGATAGGCTACGTTTATATAACAATGTAACAAGCAGCTGCAGGGACTGAGAGAGCTTAATCTTGAAAGATTTTATAGTTACACTATGTTTTCATAAAGCAAGCCACGTACTAAATAGTTACAATGTATTTAATGCATTATAAGCCATATAATGTTCAATGAGATATCAGAGAAAGTAGAAAGTGGTGAGCTTGACAAAGTTGTAAAAATAATAATAAAAATTCATAATTATATTCACACACTCACACCTATTATCTAGCCTAAAGTAAGCATCATTAAGAGCTTGTGCTATGGATACTAGATAACGGAGAAATAATGATGAAAATATAATAAATATTAGAAATATACTAAATAAACATATAAACATTCATTACTCGTAAACAAATGCGCATCATACAAGCATTTGCTCCTACCGGGATTCAAACCCGGGGCCTCTTGACCGAGTAGCCTCTATAGCAAGGGGCCAGACCACTCGGCCAGCCGGTCGTCAAAGTTATTTCCCTTATCAATTTATCTTTCAAAATATGCCCACTGAAATGACACAAAAGTATAAAAGAGTTGAAGTATCACACACGTTTACAATATTTCAAATATCGCTCAATATAAAATATTTAAAGAGCGCAAACGTGGAGCGCATTAAAAATAATTGAAACTAAAAAGGGGAACGGACGGAAGTCCATTTAGATTTAATAATAACAATAAAACGCTCATAATAATATATAAATAAAATTATTACAAGGCGTGTTCATTACTAATGCACTCCTTTTATTCAGCAATGCCGCCATATCAGTTTCACTCTCGCATTTTTCATCAATACTAATAATTAGACGTGTCCAGCCACGCGTTCCATACACAGTTGGCTCTTAATTGTCATATGCTCCCGGAAGCCTATCGCGAATTTACAAATGAATTCATAATGTAGCTTTTGTACCAGAATTGTGTTAGGATACTGTCCATTAATCATTGTGCATTCTATTAGTGTTCATATCCAGACCCATCCTTTGTTGCAGTGACGTCTTCGGGTCATTTCATTGTCCAACACAATGAAGCGGCTGCTGTAATTTATGAATTCAGGAATAAGCAAAATGTCTCCCATGTCCCATCTATTTTAATATTATTCAGAGTTAATATTGACGTTATATTTTGCTTAGTGTGTTGTCGGCTGTACACAATGTCAGGATTTGAATGGACGATCGAATCTGACGTGCTTCTAAAAATGTACGTGAAGACATTATCGTTTGTCTCGGACCATACCCGCAAAAAAACATGCGGATCATTTCCGTATATTATGGCGGAGCCGCCTTCTCAGCAAGAGTAAACATCAGGTTAGTGGACGCTAATAGCAATTTTCAAGCTCTAAGATGTTGTACCTTTGCAATATTTAGTACGATGACGTATACTTGACGAGCCTGTCCGTTAGGGTGATGAGTTACACGTTCCCACATACATTTCAGCAGCAACATAGATTTCCTCACTAACGATGCTCATGGATTTCGGCATGCATTATGTACCGTGGCAAGTTAGCTATGGATCACAAAATTATAATTAGGTATAACGAAATTAGATCTCAAGCCGTCACAATAAATCTGTTTTTCCGTCGCCAGTCATCTGCGATAAAATACTATATTTTAAAAGCCCACTTGATATACGACTAGGAAACTTTCACAATAAAAAAGGTTAGTTATGAAAAAGTACAAACTAGTCATACGACTCCAAACAGTAAGTCCGCAACTTTAATACATGGAAGTTGCAAACGCACGCCTTTTGAGGAAGTATTCAGCTTTTCTTTAAGACGCTTTTTCCTCAGTCGGCAGTTTTACTTCAAAGGTAAAGCTCCAATAGCGAGCCATATCGTGCGCAAGTAGGTATGAGCTTAAGATTTATGGACACGGTAAGTATTAGAGAGGATTATGTGAAAAATACGAGAGCAATAAAATTGGATATTGCATTTTATCGGTCTATAAGTTACAAATTTACTTACGTTGTTAGATAAAGATCCCTTGATCGATAGAAAATTTAATTTCCGGACTAAACTTGTTATGCTTCATTATCTTGGGAGCCTAGAGCAAATTACAAAAATTTCTAAACAAATTATTAAATATTACTTCACTTATGAAAATTGGGACTACAAAAATAGTTTGTAACAGACTGCAAAACTTCGCCGTGCCAAATGTCAGAATTCAATAATAGGTATTTGGTATTTAACTTTCTGAAATTGTGACTTTAATAACAGTCTATGAAAGACTGTAAAACTCCTACGAACCTATTCGCCGCTGCACACAACACTACGAGTTAGTGCCATTTTGCCATTTTATCAAACCGTCAAGCATCAGATTCCAGATACAATTGATTTTCAATTGTCTCTCAAGCAGCTTCAAAAAGGAAGAAGTTATCAATTCGGTTGCATATTTTTTTCTTTTGAAATATGCTACCCCAACACACTCAAAGTCCGAGAGGATGAGACCACCAAGCCCTATGCATATGAACTGTAGCATAATTAGACCAAAATTAAATTAACTCATTAGAACATGCTAGTGCTTTTAAGTTATAAAAATAATTTCAGTTATGAACCAACATTTTCCCGCACTGTCTGTGAGGAAAGATCAGCAAGAATAATGCTCCCACACAACAAATTATAATAATGTTACTCATTCGTTATGCTTACTGTTGCGGCAAAGGATAAATACGCAGCACTATGTTTATGAGTGCACACGACTTTGTGAATACCAAATGTAACATGTTAATGTTTTCATACGTCGCTCAGAGTGTAGCAGATTTACTTGGTTTAGAACTAACACATCGGAGGAAATATTAGGCCTTCGCTAAATTATAATTAGAACAATAATTGTTAAAGTGTAAGACAGCTAGGGCATGGAACACTTTAATTTAAACGTCCTACTGGGGTAACATCACTGTTGTACATACAGGTCTGTCTCATTCTTAGTATTTTTCTATTCTTAGTATCTTTAACTTAGAGTCACTGTCACGTCACTGAGCGAAAATACAAAATAGGTAATAACCTATTTTGTATTTTACTATAAACTAATAATAATAATCACTTTACAGAAGATCAAAGCTAATTAACACTACTACACTTTATGTGCCGTCTTGTGTACAATAATAACCGATTGAATCATTAATACGAATATTATCTAGAAAGAAAGACTAAAAGCAAACCTAAGGCACATCTATACAAAAGTGTTATTTTACTTACATAAGGGATTTTGAACTACTTAATGTAAATATTTGAATGTATCCCATTGTGTGTTAAAAAAAGCTTGAAGTGATCGGTGTCCTAAACTTAAGTCGTTAATTGTCAGACTCTGAGCAAATTAATTATAGTAATGACACTAATTCTGCTTACAGGATCAAATAGTGGTAATGAACCAATGTTGTCACAGTGCTGGGCAAACTCTGTCAACGCCTTTCATGTTTCTCTTTACGTATTATATAAATTCTACTGAATATATTTTTAAAGACTATGAAAGGAATATAAATTCTACTTTTATAAAGAAGCCGCATCCCTTTTTAGGAGGTCCGAAGTCGAGGCAGCCTAAGGCCCAGTCTGAGTGTCTTTAGCCGTCTTTAAAACCAGAACTTACGACCTACTAGTGGCTCACACTAGAATTTACATTGGCCTCTTTTCGTGTATTGCCTCTTTGGACTGTCTTTACTAAAGATTGAGATCTTGCTCTAAAATGTACCCAAAAATATCTCCTTGGTACTTTGTATTCCCTTGCAAAATATTCTACGAAAATATGTAATGTTTCTTACTTTCATTGTGAAAAACGACATGGTTTTGCATTCTTTTACTGTCGGAATTTATTATGACAAAAGGTTTGGGTGCGTTGGGATCTTAACCTTCTATTAAATCAAACCATCTTGCTATTGTTTTAAAGTTGGTTTTTCCGTGCCGCTTGGTTACCTGCGGATTTGTTACCTGTTACAAAATAAAGCATAGATAAAGTTTATCATTTAAACTTTAACCTTTTAAATGTCGGTATTTTAAAATGTTTGCTGCATCATTTTACTTATACAAATATTTTTAGTGCTATGAATGGCGCTTTGTGCTAGCTCGGGTTATCATCTGACACTAACCTTTGAACACGTGGGAAGAGCACACGTGCTATTATATAATTACAAATGAGTTTTCTATTAAACTAACATACATATACTCACATGTCTGCGTTGCCATAGACGCGATCAAGTTAGCTTAAATGTGGGGCTATTGAAATCAAAAAACCATCGTAATTTCAACAAAGAAGATGGTTGGAGTGTACCACCAGCTTAGGATCCCATCATGCCAATAATAAAGTCCCAAGCCCGCCCTCACACTGTCCAAAAAACTGACACCGTGAGCTCCGTATGCGTAATTCGGACCGCTCAAAATGTAACACAAAGTGACGGTGTATGTAACACAAACTTATCAAAGGCATTTGACATATTTAGTCTTCCCATGACTACGATCGCTGTAAGTAATCGAAACGTCGGCTAAATAATAATGTAACATCTAGTTGAACGCGAGTTAAATCCGGTAAATTGGCTTTATTTCAAATGTGTAGTGCTCCCGAAAACGTAAGACAATACTATAGCTTAATTTCATAGGTACACTGAGCTTGCAATAAAATTTTAAAATTAGGTGGGTTGAGTTATTTAACCTAAATAATATAATTTTCAAAGGCGACGCGGCGTATTGAAAATAATTGATTAAAATTGAAAATTTTAAGTAGCCCCGGCCTCAATAATCATCTATTTACCACCATCTTATTAAGACTATTCATATGAGACCAAACACGCTATATTTATTAGCTATAAAGACTGTTTGTTGGTACAGGACAGCTCAAGGTTTGCATGTCTTGGAAATAATACCGTAAACCTTTTTAATTAATCAGATTTGTAAGTTGGTAAGAGCCTTTCGTGAAGTAGGAAATAGGTTGACAGTCATCGAATGCCTATTACGTCAGCTTTCAAACAAAAAATACCGGATCAAACTCGGTCCATTCGTTTAGGATCTATGATTCCACAGACAGACACACAGATGCACATACAGACACGCCAAACTTATAACACTTCTCTTTTTCGGGTTAATAATTTCCCTAATTATGGTCAGGAAATAATTTTGCATTTACTACTTAGGAAAATAATTCATAGAGTAAAATTTACTAAAAAATAATGTCTGTCACATGGCAAATGCATGCTTATTTATGATAATACGAATACTATTACTGGTGCAAAAGTAGCAAAAGCAACCAAGTAGCATAATATCTACTCCTCTGCAAACTGACTAAATGCTACAACGGTTGGGCGGGGTGCATATTGCACGCGCTCAAAGCTATTCGTGGTAGGGATTGCAATCCCGCAGCTCCTTCGATCCCGCGGCATTAATATGCGGGATTAATCAATGCCGCGCGGGATCCGCGGGAAAAGTTTTAGCGCGGATCCGCGAATCCGCGCTTTGAAGGTACGGGATCCAGCAGAATGATAAATGCAGCAGGATCCCGCGGAATCCCATTTTTCGGGATTGCAATCCCGAATTCGGGGACTGCACGTACGCGACGCTCGCTAAGAGATTGCCAAATAAGCTTTATTTTATTTTGCGGATAATTTTACTAGGTGGTAGGCCCGTATGTAGGGTAGGGTAGGGGTAGGTACCACCGCCTTTCTTATTTCAGCCGTGAAACAGTTTTCTGTGTCTCGGATTGAAGGGAAAGGTAGCCAGTGTAATACTGGGCATGGACGGCATTTCATCTTGGGCCCGAGGCTGACAACGCACCTGCAATATCACGTGATTTTTCCTTGTTATTGCAGGTGTCTATAGGCGGCGGTAACCGCTTACCATCAGGTGGGCCGTCAGCTTGTTTGTCATTTTGTTGTATAAAAAAAAACGATATTGCTATAGAACCTCTGTCGCAACATGCCCACGAGCCTGCTACTGCCGCGGTACCGCGTCGCTTAAAAACGCTTCTGTCACGCTTGTATTTGATATTTTGTTTACAGAATCACGTACTACTAAAAGCGTAATTGTAAATTATTAAAAATATGAAAGGTACTTATATTGAATTGTAGAGATTTCCAAAGTATAAAATACTTATTTTTATTTACTGTTACTGTTCTTGTTGGCTAACTTAGCTGTTGGTTTTCGTTCAGTTTAATAAGTCTTGTCTAAATGTTACTATTTTTTCTTTTTGTTCCTTTTCAAAATGGCATGTCAATAAATTTTGTTTGTATTTAACTCTCACGAAAGTGGGGTGATGGCTATATGCTTGAGTATACAATACTTCGTAAAATCAGAGTATCGACTAGCAACATAGTTTCATCCAACCGTAATCTTTTCCAAACTTTCTTTGCACAGGAACAAAAATCTTTTCTTATCCAGATGCGTCCTACTGTGCGTGACGTTGCATAATTTCGTAAACCTACTCGGATGTGTTCCAAAACGTGAATGTTTCGGCACTGAGCCAAAATTGCGGAACTTAATTTTAAAATCTGCAACCAGGTGCACTTTCTACTGTTTGCTATATTGCTTGACGAGGTTTTGCACAAATAGGTATTTAAAGTACCAACATTCAGCATTACATAGATATAAATGATTTGATCCCTATCGCATTGACAAATTGACATAAAATATAGAATGCACACATCATTTTTCAGCTGCCTGTACAATTGGCAGACTTACTTCCGTTTTATTTCAAATGTGTGGTGCCCGCGACAATGTAAGACAATACTAGACTTAATGCCATTAAAAATTCACTACCAGTCAACAAAAGTTGAACCCAGAAATAGTATACAAAGTGCTTGGTCCTCGGTAGAACAAGCGGGCATCCTACCCATGTTAACATTTTTATGTAAATACTAAGATCTTACCAAAAGTTCAAAATTCTAAATTTCTTTTTTTAATTTCTTATAAATTTTGTTTTATTGACCGAACTGTTTAAATGGAGAAATTTGAAATTTACTTTACTTAATTTATTTTAATTTTTATTTATTTAATTTTTTTGTGTAATTACTGGGCATGGACGGCATTTCATCTTAAGCCCTGGATGACAACGCACCTGCAATATCAAGTGATATTTGCTTGTTATTGCAGGTGTCTATAGGCGGCGGTTACCGCTTTCCATCAGGTGGGCCGTCAGCTTGTTTGTCATCCAGTTGTATATATATAAAAAAAACAAAACAAAAGGATTGTCTTATATTTGAAGCACGACAAATGACTCAACACCACCTGATGTGAAGTGGTAAGAAGAGTCCATATGCGAAGACAGCTAGTGCAGTTCAGACACTGCTCTAGCCGCCTCCACCTTGCCGGCCCGAAAAGTGTTTTGAAGGAACCCATGTTATAGGAAGGAGGGAACACATGTGCTGGCAATTAATTCCAAGTTCTGAAAGTACGAAAAAGAAACGAGATACCAAATTTCTTTGTACGTGAAGTTGAGGTGGAGACAGTAAAGTGATGACTCCGAAGCCCGGCACAGGTGCTCCTGAGTAGGAAAGGGGAAGGTGGGATAAGGTCAAAAACTTCTTCAGAGCACTCTCCGTGATATAGCCGATAGAAGGTGCAAAGCGACGTAATATACTAACATACTTAGACTAGTAACTCATCTTTGTCAAACCAGTTAGATTCTAAAGGCTTGTTAGGTACGCTGCTTGTATGTCAGTAACCTTCAGGGAAGCACTTATTACGCCCTCGAGGAATCTCATTTATTCTGTAATGGTATGCAAAGCGTTCTTATTACGAACAATTCTAGCTCGAAATGTATTTTTTACACTGGCAATATTCTTTATGGAAGATTGGATAGGCACTTAAGTATTGGCTGTGTTTTTTTACAGTCGTCGTAAAGTAGAAATGTTTGTTTTTAATAAAAACAACATTTTGCATACACCGAAATTGTGATATGAAAACGTGTCCATAACGAATAAGAAAAATAATGTGCTCAGAAGAATACAATCATCTCAAATATTACTACGAATTAAATTGTAAAATTCCACAGATTCTAGAAAAGATAAATAGTAAGTAGACGCTATTTGCTTGTAGCCAGCCGTCTTTGTACGACCTTGAACGTCAGCAAGGACCTTCTGATTTTACACGTGGTTGGTGTTTTTATATTGAATAGGCCACGTACCTCTGTTATGTCGTAGGTATTGGATCATTTTATTTGACTCACACAAAGTTCTCAATAACTTTTGTGGAGCAGGTGTACTGTTCATAAAGAAAACAACTACCAAATCCTTTTAGTTGATATAGTTATAACCTGCGTTTAGATACTTATTCATATCTAACCCGCCACTAAAAGGGTAACGAATACTACACCTTTCTATTTTGCCCTAAGGCATTATTACGCTTTCCAGTCACAACTGAATTAACACAATGAATTTCAAAACAACATTTTAATAAAAAACCAGGAGACGGAGGAGATAAAATCAGTTCGCTAAACAGATGGGGTTGAGTAACTATAAATACAAATCAGGCAACTAACTAAATGCACTTTTTCGTTATAATAAAATATGGTATCCGCGGCTCATAAATAATAACAACTTAAGCTTCAATATTAATATTATATTTTCTTTGGATTTATCCTATAAGTATGATGTACGCGACCTATAGAAAACGCTGAAACAGAAAATATTTACCATTCCAGCTTCCCAATATTATACAAACAACTGTAATGTTAGCAATTCTCCAAAATTACTCCGGATCTGTTGTTCTACACGGACACTGAACTCAAAACGTCCAATGTGACATTCAACATTCGCATCACGGTCTCGTTTCGTTGACAGCGAACGGGACGATATAACAATTGGATGCCCGCTGAAATGTTACCGAGAATCATGTAAATATTTTCAGGTTGAGATTTTATTGTACAAATTTTGTTAATTTTAAAATATTTGTGAGTTTAAAGATGAAATACCTGTTTTTTCCCCAGGTTGATCTTCTATCAGTCTAATGGAATGAATTCCCACTATCACTAATAAAGTAGGTATTCACGAATCACGAATGTATAGATAGTGCACGAAATGAAGCATCTTGGGGTATGTTTTCTCTTTTTGAGGTAATTATAATAAAGCATTCCCAGCACCGAAACATTGAGGCCATTTCGATTCTGTCGCTTTGTTCTTCGATAGGGCCGAAAACTTAGGTAATTTTTCGTGTTCACGAACATCAAGAAAATAGTGCACAATTTTTAGGATTTGTGGTTCTTGTGCACTATTTTCGTGGTGAAGTCGCGACGCATGTTTCGTAATATTATCGAAATCACAAGTCAAAATAGTTATTGTTCTCATGATTTTATATACAAATCACAGCAAATGACTGAATCTCATCTGATGAGAAGCAGTAAGAAGAGTCAATATGCGAAGACAGCTAAGACTGACAGACATAAAATACTGGGAATAAAATACTCTTGATCCTTCGTAGGGAAGGAGGTAGGAAGATGGAGTAAACACATCATCACATTCGTATTGCATGTATGAATCTATGGATCCCACGGGTCATTTTACTTCTAATTACGTGCTACACAAAATGCCCCTACACAACTTTGTCAAGCATGTGGGGAATGCCAGCAATCAATACCGCATCTCTAGTGTTACTATGACGCCCTGGCTAGAACCAGAATGAGTCTTCTGGAAGTGGCATATCTAAAGCCAGAAATAAGCCTAAAGGTATGATCTGGGTTGGGGCATCTATATTCTGGACACAGAAAGAGAAAAATCAGGTGAGGCACAAAAGATCCAAATGGGTCTAATTGCACTGTAACTTGACCCCACAGTAAGATAAGGTTTTTTTTTAATATAAAAAGAACGACTAATGACTCAACACCGCCTGATGTAAAGCGGTAAAAGAGTCCAAATGCGAAGACGGGTAGTGCAGCTCAACATATTGTACTAACCCACCTTGCCGGCCTAAAAGGTGCTTTTTCACGGCTCTTTTGAAGGAACCCATGTTATTTGGAAACACATGTGCCGGCAAAGAATTCAAAATTTTAGAAGTACGACAAAGAAACGAGTTACTAATTTTTTTTCTACGTGATGTTGAGATGGAGACAGTGAAGATAAACAATAAATTACCACACCAAAACTATTACGGCGCGTTACAGTTCTATTTGCTATCTTTTATCAAACTGGCAGCATCTGGTAAGCTCCAGTAAGCTACAAAGCCAACAAAGTGCCTATGGCCGATATTTGCCGAGACTCAGCACACCGCAATTGGGCTGCGGAAATTGGAGTTAAGTTCTACCGATTGAAACAATTACTGATACAGATAACGGTTTATTTGCGATCGGCTGGAAATACGTGACGTGGAAAATAAATAATATTCGTTGAATTTTGGGTCGGTTGTTACTTTTATACAGGGGTCGGAATACCGGTAAAACTTTCATAACGATGGGCATGTACAAGTATCAATAAAAATATCGTTGCCAAAATTTATCATTGAAAATATTTAGTGTCGTTATTTCTTGAAATAAAAGTGGCAATAGCAATGTTACCGTATTATTTTTTGTCTACTTCATACTTTCATCGATCTATGTTAGGTATATCTCTATGAGACAGAATCAGAAATGGGGACATCCCCAAGAGAACCAAAAGTCACTGACATGGCTCAAAGGATTAGCAAGTTGAAGTGGCAGTGGGCAAGGCACGTAGGTTGTAGAACGGACAGCCGATGGGACGTTAAATTTCTGGCATGGCGACCACGTACCGGAAAGCACAAATTAGGACGCCTACCACTAGACTACTTTTTGTTTATTAATTATTATTTTTCGGGGTTGAAACTACGTGTTCCGTTAGAGCCACATTTCTGCGGTTGTAACTCCACTGAAGTGGCGTTAAATACTTTAGGTTACCACTTTAGGTTATTACTTTACGTTGGTCCTAAATAAGGTATCTGTACGTGAACTGCACTGTCTAATCAGAAGAGTTTATTTCGTTTTGTAAATGAAACAAGATAGAAGTAAGTAGAGGTCTATGCAATCACTACACACAAGGTTACATATCTCAACAACTAATTAATTTACAGGATTAAACTGTTACGAGTAGGGTTACGACTGTTTGATGGGGCTACGATATTCGGCTACGATGCTACGGCTACGAATATTTTTTCTGGTGCAACAAACTGTGTCGCTACAAATACCTTTTTTAATCGGTCTTAAATTTGAATGTTTTTAAAATGACCAGTCACCACAGAGTACTTTGAATACTAGAAATAGAGGTCAATCTTAGCCGTAAAACGAGGACTGCTACACTAGCGCTGCGAGGAGAATGCGTGGTAAACAGTACGGTTTATTTATTCTCTACTTGTATCTATGTGTGCGTGAGTCTATGTATGTGTTGCACTATGTAAATGGGTACCTATACCTAATGAAAGTATTGTTTATTTTCTGAATTGACAGTATTGACACTGTTTTTCATCAGTAATATTTTATTTAGTTGTAGAGTGTATATTACATTCAAGTTAGTAAATCAAAAGGCAACTGATGAAAACTAGTATCAACACCGACACAATAACCTTAAAATTATCTATGAAATAAGAACTATTTATTTTTCGAAAAAGAAATGATTTATATTTTCTTCCTTTTACAATACTTTAAACACACTCAACACCATACAACCGAGTCCTGTCCTGTCTCAAAAACACTATAAAATATCTCGCTTCACAAATATTTCTATTTTCACAGTCCTGTCTCTACTCAACACACAATTGTTTGAAACGTGATGACATACTAGTTGAGTCTTATTATAACCGGTGGAGAAAGCCCCGACTCAACAAAATTACGAAAGAGTAATAAACTAAAAATTTAAAAAACTTTAAATAAACAAGAGTCACTCTAGCGACTACGACGACCATATTTGTTTTGGGTTTTGGGTACAAAATGATAGCATTTTTGTACTTAGTTTTAGTGATACCAGTCAATTTCTTGTTCTTGTACTACTAACCATTGCTTGTATATTAAATTAAACTTTGTAACTTATTAGGTTTTCATAAAATATTTGACGTAATACTAATGTATTTCTATGTTTTATTCTAATGCACATAAATAAAAGATATATTTTAGTCACCTAAAATAATACATGAGTGCGTAGATTTGAAACAAAATTTCACAATAACAAGTGGGTATCTTGACTGGCAACTCTAAACGTGACAGCCAATGAATGCGAGGACAGAAGAGCCATCTCTGAACTTTTGTATAAACTAGTGACTTGCAAGATGCAATGCTCGTACTTTTGCATCAAGATTGAATACCCTGCCAGTCACCACGGCGCATGGCCAGGGAGTGGAACGCTCTGCAGGCTTCGGTATTCCCAACCGCATATAACCTGAATACCTTCTGGCTCGCTACATCTTTGACCCCTTCTTGACTTCTCTTGGAGTAAGAGTGGGACAAGAGTGAACCCATTTTAATACAAAAAATAATCTCATGCAACCCTTTTCATGGTTATTGCAAGCTGCTTAACAGTTTTCGTGAGAGTGTTCACATGAGCAATTAGTAACTTGGATTTTTCGTTTTAACAGCATTCGCTTCCGGATTATGACAGGTCGAGAGTTCACATCGCCCCAAGGCATGTTGTTTTCCTCGTCAATTTATTTTATTAATATAATTTTTGTTAAGGCTTATAGGATGCAATTTATTTTTGGTTATTACAAAAAAACGACATTTGGCATAAACAAGCGTACGGTCTGTCTGATGGTAAGGGGTACCTTAGGCACTATTCACGCGCTACCTACCCTACAAAGATAAAGAAGAAGCGCTATATTGATAGCAAAGCACTTGAGTCTCACTGCTCCCAACATAGCACTTTCTCAACGACCGACTTTTAGCGACCTCGAGTAATGTTACCTCTTCTGTAGGGCGCGGTTAGCAACAGAAATCGGTTAACACTTTAGTGCCTTGTCACAATAACTTATTGGCATACTATTGACAATTTGTAGGAGAACTGCGAATGAAATAGTGTGATATAGTACTATAGTGTGACAATGTAAATGGACTTCTGTTACTGGCCGTACAACCCCAATCAAATACCTAAAACTTTTAAAACTAAGATAAATTTTAAGAGGGTACAGTAGGGCAGGGTAATATTTACCACTTGAATTTGAATTTCGAATTTTGGCTGTCAAAATTTCGAGTGATAAAAATTACTTTGATAACGGTCATGTTCCTAATATTACTTCCATATAAATGATGTGTACTTATGTACTCGTTTACTCCACATATTGGATTTAAAATTTCGAATTTTGGCTGTCAATATTCGAGTGATAAAAATTACTTTGATAACGGTCATTTTTAACCCCCGACGAAAAAGACGGGTGTTATAAGTTTGACGTCTGTGGCATCGTAGCGCCTAAACGAATGGACCGATTTTGATTTGGTTTTTTTTGTTTGAAAGCTGATGTGCCTACGATGGTTCTTAGCTATAATTTATGAAGATCAGTTGAGGCGTTTGCACATGATAATAGGGTTTTACTAACTTTTACACATCCGATTGATTTGAAATTTGGTGTACTGTCACTTCGGTGACATTTCCATGACATACTATCCTTGAGCTGATCCTATACCATCAGAAAGTCTGCGAAATGCTTAATTCTTTAGAAACTTACAGCAGATATAGCGTGTTTGGGCTCTTAAGAATAATCTCAATGAGACGGTGTTAGATAGATGATTAATGACGCCAGGGGTTACTTAAAAATTTTAATTTTGTATTTTATCCTAATATTACTTTCATATAAATGATATGTACTTGTGCACTCGTTTTCTTCACATGTTGAATTTGAATTTTGAATTTTGTCTGTCAAAATTCGAGTGATAAAAATTACTTTGATAGCGGTCATGTTCCTAATATTACTTTCTTATAGATGACGTGTACTTATGGACGCGTTTACTCCACACGTGTTATCCTGAATAAATTTTATGCGATAAACTTGATTCGGTAGCATATATTCATAATTCACGGAAGAATGGAGGCAGATATTGTGAGCATGAAAGCGTATAACACTATAATAATACAATGGTCGTGCCATTCGTTTTGTACAAAAACATTATGCGTTTTTCTGTTTGGCTTATCGTCTATATGATTTGTTCGTTAACTGATATTTATTTTTTTAAACTCTATAAAATTGGTTCAATTCCAATGGCATATTTACTTAACAGTGTACAAACTGATGTATATTTATTAAATAAAGTGTCGGTAAAGTTTACTTAGTAACACTTTTCATTTATCGATGTAAATTTATCAATTAGCATTTATAAATTCAATTGCTATTATAAAAGTATTAGGTATGTAAAAAAAAAAATACTCTGTTATAGCGTAGCGTAAGTATTAATTATTAGCACGAATTATTTATTAAATATTTGTCGATGGAATAAAACACCTTTATTTTAAATAAACACTTGATTTCCATATAGTAAATGACATTGTAATAGCAGTAATATTACATGGCTTAGACTATTACAATGTCATTTCAAATTCAAATGTACTAAAGCTAAGAAATTGGATTTTTTTATACAACTAGATGACAAACAAGCTGAAGGGCCACCTGATGGTAGACGGTTACCCCCGCCTATAGACACCGTATTCTTGAATAAAAAACATGAAATAAATAAATATTCTTTAAATAGGTATTTGGTTATACGGCCTGGACAGTGATTAAGCATTTTTATTCTTGAGGCCGGTAAATACAGCCTATTTTTATTTCACGAATAGAGATTCTTCAACTTTTGTAAATAATATTTTTCTGTGCAAATATAGAAACGTCGAGAATATTTATTGAAGGATCCCAAAACGAGACTTGAAAAGGCGCTTTTACCTGTGTAGTACTTACATATCAGACACAATAGATTTTCTATTGTATGTTAGCGACAGCGGATCGGTATCTATCGGATTATAGGTTAAGGGTCGGTTAAAGGTCATATAGCTCCATACAGATAATACGACAAAGCATGCGAACTACGTTTACTACGTGAATATCAGAAATGTAGCGTTCAATTAAAGTAAGCGATTAACGTAAATTACAAATAACTAGCGACCCGCTGAGGAGCTCGGTGGCGTGAGGAGCTCGGTGGCGTAGTGGTTTGAGCGCTCTGGTTTCGTTCACGAAAACAAAGCAACTTTCGCCATGGTTGGTCCCTGGATGGGTCAATCAAATTTATAATCTTGAGCTCCTCCGTGCTTCGGAAGGCACGTTAAGCCGTTGGTCCCGGTTGTTACTGCAACCGCTTTAACCCACCAACCCGCATTGGGCCAGCGTGGTGGTGTTATGGCCCAAACTCCTCATGTGTTTCTGCCATGTAGGAAGGCCTGTGCCCAGCAGTGGGACATATATAGGCTGGTGATGATGATGATAGCGACCCGCCCTGGCTTTGCACGGGTGCAATGCTTATGTAAATATTATGCATGTATTATACATATAAACCTTTCTTATGAATCACTCTATCTATTCTCTACTAAAAGAAACCGCATCAAAATCCGTTGCGTAGTTTTAAAGATCTAAGCATATATAGGGACAGACAGCCGGCGGATAGCGACTTTGTTTTATACTATGTAGTGATTAATGCGGCTGTAGATGATTTACTTTGCCAACAGTTTAAAGATAAGAACCACAACAGTTAAATTCCCTTACCACGAACGCATAAATATTATTTAATTAAAAATATTTCATCATAACACCGCGCGTAATTGGTTCTCTCTTACGCAGATAGAGGTATTTAAATATTTTCCGTGCCGTCAAACACCACTTAGCATTTCATCGTGACAGAACGCCAGTTTTAATTACCCGCATAGCGTACTTCCTTTGCCTTTGTTCATAACATTACTGTTATATGATAAACTTCGAAGTGAATATTTTCTTAGCATTTCTTTCTTTGAAAATATTCACTTAACATTTTTGGCGTGTAAAATAAAATTGTAAGACTCTAAGATATATTTTATGTTTAAGAGTAGAAGATATTATATAGATATTATAGAAACTATTAATGCTATATTACAGCGCCAAAAGAGTTTTTATTTTGTTATCATCCATAAAAAACCAGTACCTAGTTTTTTCAAAAAATGTTATTTGATGCGTTCTTATGTATTTTTTTATTTTTTTTATACACTCACACCTATTATCTAGCCCAATGTAAGCTTTATTATGAGCTTGTATTATGGATACTAGATAACGGAGAAATAATAATTATAATATGTATATAGATATTAGAAATATACTAAATATACTTATAAACATCCATGACTCGTAAACAAATGCTCGTATTCATCATACAAACGGCAAGGCATCATACATCGGGACCTCCTGGCCAAGTAGCCTGTGTAGTAAGGGGTACAGACCACTTGGCCAGCCGGTCGTAATATGGTAGTGCTATTGATTCAAGTGGTAAATATAACTATGCCCTACTTTTATAAATCTGCATCTTTTACATCGTAATTAAGAAAAAAACTAGGTACTGGTTTTTTATGGGTGATAACGAAATAAAAACTCTTTTGGCGCTGTAATATAGCATTAATATTTTCTATAATATCTATATAATATCTTCTACTCTTAAACATAAAATATATCTTAGAGTCTTACAATTTTATTATACTTTCTAGTGGTTTGTGACTACGGTGAGTAAGGTCCCCTAGCACCTCCTCAATGCACTGGACAAATTGCAGGGTCATCAAATCCGTATCATTGTCGATGTAGACACGAACAAACTTGAGCCTCTGCGATTGCGTCGCTTAGCGCCTTGTATCGGCTACATTATGGAGAGTGCTCTGAAAAGCTTTCTTCTTCCTCCTTCTTACTTAGCCGGTCTTCATTAGTTACTCGTTTCTTTTGCACTTCCAAAATATGGAATCGTTTGTCAGCACAGTTGTTCCTTTTCCTTCTTTCTGGGGGCCTTCGAAGGCGTGAAAAGGCACCATCACAGTCAAGCGGACCGAACGCTTGTTTGACCCCCCCTCTTCAAGTTGTGTAAAAAAGAGAGAGATGCCACAGCTCTACACAATGCCAATACGTCGAGAATGTAATGTCTATGGTTAAAGTGTCTTTATTTCGATTATAAACATTTGAGACTTAAAAGGTAATCCACAGCAAGGGTTGTCAGTAAGCTGTCATTACAACTTTGATAGTCGGTCTAGTGAGTACTTTAACTTATTGCGTCCCCTGTTTGAAATGAAATGAAATGAAATGGAAATATTTTTCAATTAGCTCTCTGGCTTTCTGTCATGTCTAGATTTACGTTAGCTAACAATGTCTAAATGTCAGTCTATCTGTCTGTTTAATTACTACATAAGTGATGGCAACTGGTGATTACATTCTCTTTGGATCGTATCAGAAGTCGTGATAGACTTTTTGTTTATTACGCCAGTGAGTGTTACGCACGGTAACTTGATTTACAGTCGACAGAACAAATTTGACCATTGAGTCTGCCGTTATTCCGTTCGAGGGCGAGGCGGCTTTCGAAGTGCAATTGTTACACTTGATGTGCTGTCGTCTGTACGGTGGCGGTCAATGGAGTTGTTGTAATTGCTGTTATATTGATTGTAAATACTTACATTTTCGTTTCATTATACAGTTCACTCCTTCGATTAGGAGTAACAAGTAATACTACAGTGTTATCTGTATCGAGTAACAAGTGTTATCTACATCATTGCGAGTTTTTACTTCCCACGGAAATAAAATTCCACCGACTATAAATAAGGTGTCAGCTTTTTCTAGTATAAATTTCGCGTTAAGGCACTTTCTGTTTGCGAATTGCCTTAACCATAATTGTTTCAGCTGCGACGGAAATTGAATTGTAAACTCGGCTTTTAAAGTTTAAATTCGATCGGTGGTTACAAAGCGTCTAATGCAAACAGGTCGGGTAAACACCGCACCATTTTGTTTTACGAGTGGACGCCCAATATTGGGAATTGGAAATAAGCCACATCGCCGCCCTCAGTAAACTCGGAGGCCATTGTGATGGTTGTCATTCAAGTGTAGGCTGGAGCTGTTTATTTGAATTTTTGACAAATAGACGACGAATCTTTTGTGTTTTATCAATGGACAATGCTCACTTGTACAACAGAATACCTTTTTTAAAGTTTGAAAAATGATGTAGTAAATCTGAGATATTTTCAAATAGAAGGGGGGAGAGAGGTGTAATTAAACTAAGCGTGATCTTGAAGTCTTGTTCAGTGTTACACGGATCGTATCAAATTTCGTACATGCTTGCTACTGCTGTGAAATGGCAGTTACAAGTACGTGACGCTACTTAAAAGGCGCTGAAAGAACGCTCTATAGGAAATAATTGCACCTTAGTACCTATATCTTATCTTTTCTCTTACTCAGGGAAGGGTAAAATTAGGGTAATGATTTAACTGCCCCCTTATTACAGAACTCTGATTCTTTAATCATAATGGCAATCAGTTTCATCTGAATATTATTGCAGATCCTCTGATGCCTTTTTTCACATTATGATACCCTTACAAGCTCTTAATAATGCTTACTTTGGGCTAGATTTTCACGCCTCTTTCACTGCGATAGAAATCCAGCAAGCTATAAATAAAGCCTTTCCCACTATCAATGCAAGTTGCTTATTTGGAACTGCATGTTTAACTGTCTGTCTCTACGTTTCCTTGTAGAAACCGAAAGATTAGGAATCGATTTGGATAAATTATGTATTTGATTCGTTTATATCATGATACTCGTACAAAAGGATAAACAACTCATGCTCATACATTGACCGTGGGTTTCCCTGTCAGCCAGCCTCACTTTCCTCTACTTAAGTAATTAATTTAATTAAGCAAGTAATTAGTACTAGATTGATAAATTTTGTCGTGAATAACCGCGGCTGTCTTTTATAAGTGTTTGTCCTTCTAGATGACTAATAGCGTCGATTCCGAAAAAAAAAATCCTATAATAAAAATAAATAAAAAATTAGTAACTCCCGGCCTTCTTAATCATCTTTTCAACACCATCTCATTGAAACTATTCTTATAAGCCCAAGCACTATATCTGCTGTGTAAGTTTCTGAAGAATTGAGCACCCCGCAGTCTATTTGATGGTACACGATCAGCTCCAGGTTAGCATGTCTTGAAAATACCAGCGAAGTAACAGCAAAATAAATTTCAAATCAATCTGATCTCTGAAAATTAGTAAAACCCTTTTATCAAGTAAGACATGAGGTGATAGTCATCGAACGCCTGAACTGATCTTCATAAATTATAGCTAAGAACCATCATGATCACGTCAGCTTTCAAATGAAAAAAAAAACTATATCAAAATTGGTCCCTTTATTTAGGACCTACGATGTCACACAAAGACACTCAGATACACGAACCGACACGTCAAACTTACAAAATCCCTATTGGACCATGGTGATATCATCGGTCTCTATGGACACATTTATGTCAATCCCTCTTTTTGCGTCGGGGGTTACAAATGAAATAAAACACAAACATATCAAAATACTTCTTGCTTTGTTTCTTTGTCAGACTTCCAAAACTTGGAATTATTTGCCAGCACATGTGTTCCCTCCTTCCTATAACATAGGTTCTTTCAAAAGAGGCGTGAAAAGGCACCTTAAGGGCCGGCAAGGTGGAGGTGGCTATAAAGTGCACTGCACTAGCTGTCTCCGCATATGGACTCTTCTTTTCGTTTCGTTTTGTATGAAAAAAAATACTTAGTTCCAAATGCGATATTACATAAAATAATTATCGTGTTGTGTAAGTTTTGTTAGTGGGCTGTTATTTGACTTTGGGAATTAAATTCTTCATTATCATTTTACAGAGGTATCTACAGCTGTCAGCAAAGGTTTATTGCTTACAAAAGATTGTAGCCCTTATTTTACAGTATTTTTTCCCTCCGATAACTTCCCTAAGGAAATGTTTTCTTGACAGAAGACTCGCTACCGGGAAAATACAGGGCGGGTTTGCAATGCGCGAGAAATTGAATGAGAATTGTAATTGTTGATACGAGTTGGGAATTTCCATTTTGCTTGTTGCTATCTCATACACCTCACTGCACACTTAGCTTTAAAGAAGACACAAAGAGGATTTCCACATGGGCAGAAAGAGAGAAGTAGAAAAAAGTAACGATACTATTATCTTACTTTTTTCTACTTCTCTCTTTCTGCCCATATGGGCAGCTGAAGCCTTTTTGTATACACTGATATCATTTTGATTTTAGAAGATTAAAATTAGTGATCACGTGCAAAGCGACATAGGAGTTGCGTAGTGGAAGGCAGTATATGCAGCCTCCTTTGGATATTCATGGGCGACGGATGCTGCCCTATTATTTTAAAAGAAAAAGGTCCGTTTTTGTTTTGATTCTGTCATCCTATATTTTTTTATACAATGTGTTAAACTATTTTTTATTACCTATTCCTAATGAAGTTAATAATGACACTTGAAATTGAAACCCCTGGTGTCAATGTTCGCATAAACAATTAACAAACTGTTTTCTATTGTAAATTCGAAAGCTTGCTATCTGCCCTTATTTAATACAAAATATCCATTAATAATCGTTCCATTTCAAGGTGGTTATTTTAACAAACATGTCACTAATTCATGTTCAATTATGAACGCCACCGAAATTCCTATAAACATAAGATTAGGGTTGTGTCACGTGAGTTATTCGACCCACATGCATTGCCGTCACAATATTAATTTTCATTTGTACGCTAGGCCATGTAAGCCTTGACGATATTAAATTTTGCGAAACAATGAAAGATAAATGAGTATGCAAATGTATTCTGGCTTAAAGGTTTTTGTAAAGTTTAATTAATGTATTAACAGTGCCTATCCACCTTTTCACACGGTTCTAATCATTTGTATTTTTGTATGTATGTAATTCAGAAATTCAGTTTGCTTCAAATATTTTTAGAAAAATATTTTAAGCAAACTGAATTTCTGAATTAATCTAAAGTTAAAGTTTCATCCAATCCTATTTTAAGTCTGTTAAACAGGCTTATTTCACTCATCATACACACACACATACATATCATCATACACACATACATTTCATAGGTTGGGGAAAAGTTTCTTCGCATTTTTTAAGAAAATTCAAAACATTTTTTAATATAGTTTATTTACATTTAACTAAAGTATGTAGGTACCATTTTGTTCGATAACTTTTTGCCATCTTGTAGGTAGGGACATGATCCCATTGCTATAGAAATTTGACAAGTGGTTTTGGCAGTCTTCTCGTGATGTTAACCTGACACTGCCAAGAGAATTCTGAAGAGAGCGAATCAGGTGGAAATCTGAAGGTGCAAGGTCAGTACTATACGGCGGATGCATGAACACTTCCCAGCCAAAATCTCTTAATTTTTGCTGAGTGGCTAAAGATGTGTGAGGTCTAGCGTTATCATGATGAAAAACCACACCCCTTCTGTTGATTAATTCGGGCCGCTTTCTCTCAACTTCTTGCTTTAATTTCATCAGTTGTTCGCAGTAGAGCTCAAATCGATGGTCCTGCGTGGTGGTAGCACCTCATAATGAATAATGCCCTTCCAATCCCACCACACACACATCATCACCTTGTTGCGAGTTAACCCGGGTTTCGCCACAGTCTGTGAAGCTTAACCGGCTTTTGACCACGACCTTTTTCGCATGTTCTTGTCGTACGTGGTCCACTTTTCATCACCAGTTATCAGCTTCTGCAAAAATGGTTCGGTTTCATTACGTCGTAATAAAGAATCACAAATGAGTACACGGTTCATTAGGTTTCTTTCAGTGAGCTCGTGGGGTACCCAAATATCGAGCTTTTTTGTGTACCCATTTTTTTGAAATGCGCCAAAACTGTTTTGTGGTCAATTCCCAGTTCTTCGGCTACGTCGTAACTACTGATATGCCCATCTTGCTCCAGTTTTTCAAAAATGGCATCAATTTTATCCGTAATAGGGCGACCAAAACGGCGTGCATCTTTGACATCAAAATTTCCGGATTGAAAACACTTAAACCAAATTTGTGCTACTCTCACAGACACTGCATTAGGTCCATAAACATCACAAATTTTTATCGCGGCTTGCGTTGCATTTTTACCTTTTTTGTAGTAAAATTTTAAAATGTATCGAATTTCTTCATTAGATTCACTCATCTTGAATTATCTTATTTAAAATCTAAACTTTTAATGATACCAAAACCAGCCAGATACAAATAGTACAGCCAAAGAGATTTTATTACAAGTTCATACATACTATAATGCGAAAAGACTTTTTCCCCAATCTAATATATTAAACTTACTTATCTTTTTCAATTACATTTTCGCTTGGAAATTATCCAGACTTTATCTTACGAAGGAGCACGATAATCTTATGATAAGTAAGAATATAAGATCCTGTGGACTGGTTTAAACTTTTGTTTATAAAGTAATTGATGCATATTAGTTTATACTGAAAACAAAACCTTGTGAGGCCTTAAAAAGCCCGACGAATAAAATAAGGTCTATCAGCCGTATGTTGCGTGACAAATGTATATCTAACCTATACAACTAGTATCGGGACAGGATAAAGTATTATTATATCAGTAGCTCTTACCTGACGAATATCAATCACTAATAATATCTTTAGCATTTCTGTCATTTACAGGTAATAAATAATATTTCATCAAACGAAATTTTCATAACGAAAGTTCATCTTTTACTAACTTTGCAAGTTAAACTCGCAGTTCGAATACAAACTACACAGCGTCACCCACGTATCTAAGCTAATTAATTACATCGGAACGTGATATTAAATGGAATATTCTAGGCACGTTCTAGAATTTTTCAACTAAAGTAATTACAGCTAAGCCGGGGTTAAGGTTGTGTTGATATTTGCCCAGAAACATTTTGCACAAACTAGGCACAGACGGTGAGAGGCTCAATAAAAGATTAGATAAAATAGGCGCGCACATATATAGTCACATTATGTACGATGATCTGAAATAATTACAAAATTAAAAACTTTAAGTAACCCCCGGCGTCATTAAACATCTACCTGACACCATCTCATTAAGACTATTCATAAGAGCCTAAACACGCTATATCTGCTGTAAGTTTCTGAAGAATTAAGCATTTCGCAGTCTTTTTGATGGTATAGGATCAGCTCAAGGTTTGTATGTCATGGGAATGTCACCGAAGTGACAGTACACCAAATTTGAAATCAATCGGATGTGTAAAAGTTAGTAAAATCCTATTATTATGTAGAAAATGAGCTGATAGTCATCAAACGCCCGAGGTGATCTTTATTAAAATTATAGCTAAGAACCGTCGCAGTCACATCAGCTTTCAAACAAAAAAAAATGAATCAAAAACGGTCCATTCGTTTAGGCGCTACGATGCCACAGACAGACACATAGATACACCGATACACAGATATAGACAAACACGTCAAACTTATAACACCCCTCTTTTTGTCTGGGGTTAATAAAATCAAAGTAACGATTCTTTTGACTTGATCAACAAATATACCAGTGTGTGCGTGTACTTTCTCTCGTTGTATGGAGTTGCCATATCCATCTTATTTGTGCATGTAGTGCGTATTGCTTTGTTGTTTAAAATATAATTAGTATCAATATGCAACTATCGCAAGTAAACGTTATATACCTAGTATAAACACAAGATCCTGATAAGGCTTAGCATAAGGTGGATAATTGGTGAATAAGTAAACACCGTCATTTTGGCTACAAAAAACTAAATCTCGTAATAGTTGTACTCTTTGAGAATGCTACAATATAGGTTTTTTAAAAATATATTACTTTTAACATTGTCACTTATAAAACCATTTGACAGCGTAACAATCACGATATAGAGAATATCGCAGTCGATGCACATGTGCATGTCAAAAACTGCTTGTGACAAGCGAGACAACAGCTGGCCGAAGCAGATTTGAATATTTCATACATATTTGATAATCCTGTATTTTGATAAAAACAAAGTTTCACAATTTTAGGAAATAAGTATAATAACATAATATTCAATCATAAAGTTTACTAAATTGTAATATTTATTTTATTCGTTAATCCCTCTGTAAAGCAACGATATAATAAATTTCCGTTCTCATCATAAAAAGCAGTCATTATCGGGATTTGAACCCAGGGCCAATGGCTTAATAGACAGGGTACTGACTACTCATTACTCAACCAGCTGGCCCCATCAAATGTTTCGCCTTGTTAGAATTATCATTGAAATTCGGCCGGTAATTAGAACCCCGCTGGGAATCGTAAATAAATTAGTAGCTCCCGCTAAATTCAACTTTATTATTGAAACGATTAAGCCATTAAAAAAACCAGAGAGGTAATTTTCTTGAGCAAAGAGGTTGTGTTATTTAAGAAACCGTTGAAGTGAACAAACAATGTATCCAGGAATCTTAGAAATGAGGCACGATTTCTAAACTCATTTCGAAAACTCTTCAACTCTTCAGAGGATCCACTCATCGAGTTTTTAGTATAGATTGGTCCCGGGTGTGTATCTAAAATGAGGTAACTTATAGAGCTCATAAATGTATCAAAATTTATGATTCCCCATGGATTTGGCAATGTAGTAACTTTAACTGTTTAGTCAAATTTAGTAGTTTGAAAATAACTGTTTTTGTATTTGTGATATTTTGGGTAAAGGCTTGTGACACTTTATGGATATGGTTAAATAACTTATTTGTAAATATGGTTGAAGCGTTTTGCTCCACATTAGACAGATGAATATTTCACCACTTTATTTTAATCAACTCCCGTAAAAGATAAAAAAATCACAGCTGTAAGCAACCTGTATTGATATCTATTGCTATGCCAAAATCATTTATCAAGACGGATGAAGAAACGTTTCTGATATGGGAATTCGATACTACACAAGAAAAATACGACTATGGCTCAATGTAAACGAAAAATAAAATGGTTTACAGTTCATAACTATAAATATCTTTTTTTATACACTATGGAATATTGTTGAAGTTGTACTGGTTTGAAAATTAAAAAATAGTCATAATTTTTTTTTCAAAATTTATTAAAAATATTAATCGTATTAGATTGCTGACATCGATTAAAACAAGTATTATTATGACAACTAATAATATAAACATACCTAATACATAGTTATTATCAATTTTGTCAGTATGCCTATACATTTCTTAGTAATATGGGAACATGTGACGTCACCTGTTCCGTAGATTTTCTATGGAGCGTTTTTGGACGACGCGCCGCAACACATTAAACATACCACTATATCTGTGAAACTATTGATCTTAGACATACTATTTCTTTTGCAATATTACTTTATGAGTTATAAACTTCTTATTTATGAAATAAAAAAAAAGTTGTCAACTACCCTAAAACCAACCTTTCTTATTTCAGCCGTGAAACAGTTCGCTGTGTTTCGGATTGAAGGGAAAAGCAGCCAGTGTAATTACTAGGCATGGACGGCATTTCATCTTAGGCTCCAGGATGACAACGCACCTGCAATATCAAGTGATTTTTCCTTGTTATTGCAGGTGTCTATAGTCGGCGGTAACCACTTACCATCAGGTGAGCCGTCAGCTTGTTTGTCATCTAGTTGTATAAAAAAAACAGCAGATTTTTTTCGCGAATTCAATTTTTTTTAACGGGTCGTGTTTAGGGTCCCGGCTTCGCCTTCGTTTTCAAGGGGTTTCTTTGTCGTTGCTTATAGACAAAACTTGAATAAAACTGAATTAAGGTTGTAGACTATTGGATTGTGTTGTGATGAGGTGTGGTAGATATGGACTTAAGTCCATAATCAAATGTGCCTTCGGTTGCTGTGTCAGATCGTGTCGTGTAAGGGAGCCATGTGACCTTCAATGTTTAATAAATGTGGATATGGTTTTCGGTAGCATTTTTTTGCTTGTGTTCAATTTACCGTTCTTGGGAATTCCTAAATAAATCATATATTTTCATTCTTTAAACCATTTTTCCGAAATAAGCAGATCGTTCGTTCTTTCATAACTGGTTTATGATTAAATACATATTAATGAAAATTTACGACCATGACTCCATTGGGAGTTTTAGATTTTACTTGTACGTATATTACTCGGAGTTTGTTTCGAATTATATTTGAATACGTGTAACGAATATAACTTCAAAGTCTGCGTTAGGCAGTTTCTATGAGATCATAAAACAGTATGTAAATACCAAGAAATATGATGTTATTATTCATATATAAGAAAAAAGCGATTTGTAGGATAAGTAGAGATACATATTTTACTTTCAAATAGAACATAGAAAACCTAAGCCTTTTCGGTGAGATGGGAGATAAAAGTCTTATATTTGTAATTCGAGTGATTTGAGGTAAGTTACGTAAGATCCATCGACTTGTGTAACAGTAATGTTATAAATAAGAATTTAAAAATATGACAGAAATGATAGTATTCTTTAAATAATAGTTATGTATTATAATCATAACAAACTGATACACTGTGGGTGACCCATGGGTGTATGTTTACTTCAATAGGGCAAGATTTAGCATAACATGGCATTTTTTCTATTCTTAACGTGGAAGATCTTGACCTTTTTCTCACCTAAGGGTTAGTGATTATAAGGTTGAAAACGAAAGCGTGCTACACCCGCATTCCTCAACCACAAAAGAACTGGCTATCTTACCTCTAACTGCCGGAAAAGAACAGTGCTGTTAGAATTATTGTTGTATAGACAGACCTGAGTAAGACGGTGGTAGCCAGGTAGGTGGAATTGGAAAATCATTTACCACCAAACATTTTAAAAAATAATTGTATTTTTATCACAAAGTTTCATTAATAGAAGAGAAATAAAAGAAGAGAATAATTTAATCTATTTGAAATTACTGTAATCTATTTGCCAGTAAAATATTTCCTTTCTTGACAAAATTTTTGAATATATTATAATTATTTTGAAACTCCGATGTCAAACATCAAAGACCTAATTTATTATTTTACAAGTAAATATTCTATGTCAAAACATGTAGCACGAGATGAATAGACATCGTTACCGAATCTGTAAATATTTACTCTATTATACAGAAAAGTTTTTCCGTGATATTAAATATAATTTATGTTTTTCCAGTACAACTCAACAACCTAAGTTGTTAAAGTTAAGCTTAGGGCAACTTACGCGAAACGAACTTATTTCTTACATATGTACTTTTTGATATTATTGAGAATTCTATACGAGAAAATATTTTGATGACTTAAAATAGATACCGATAATACCAAAAAATAAATACACTAACATAAATTCATAAAATTTAACAGAACGAAATTATGCTACGGCATTGCTACGTAGTACAGGAAACCTCGTAGCATTTCGTAACGCGTGCTAAGTTGACTACGAACACATCGTAGACAGATTGTGTAGTTTATGTCACGGAACTGCAATTTTAGACCCTACATTTATAGATTCTGAGCATTGTGTTAACCTATATATCGCGCTTCTTCTAAAGTTAATAGGTTTGCTTAAGTGGTTGAAGGAATAAGCATAATTAAATCAATTTTAATTTAATAGATATTGCTTACTGACACCCTTAGTGTTCCTCTGGCGTTGAAGCTCACAATACTTTAAGGAATTGAGCCTCTTAAGGCGTTGTATCGAAACGTTGTTTCCGCTGAGACAGATTGGGAAAGAGAGGTGACCGACTCAGCGGGAGGAAAAATTGAATACCAATTATAGTTTATCAATAATCTTAAGTTTTATTATTTTCAAGAGGTATTTTGGGAATCAAATTGTATCAGGCCAGAATCCTTTAATCGTGTTTTTGTTCTGCATGTGTCTAGAGAAAGATATGATGAAATAGAAGTATATCTGACTTTCAGATCCGTAAGGTTTTTTTAATTTGTTCAATGTATCGACTTCACCCACTTATATTAAATAGCTTTATATTACCTTCCCAAAAAACAAACAAGTAACATGTGAATATTTTGACAAAGAGCAACCCAAAAGTGTCATATATCATCTAAACAGGTTTTACTTACACTTCCTGACAGCATACACGAAAATTTCAGCAAAGAAGAAAGTTACTTAAATGGATATTTACTTGGAAGGAGTCAAAATTTTGTATTGAAGTTCTAAAGAGGTGAATAAGACAGAATTTGTATTTCCATAGATATGCTAAGTGCCGAGCGGGGTATTAAAGACATCGCAAAGTACGCAAAGATTTTTTTCTTAGAACAAGAATGACAAAAAAGCGCACGTTCCGCCTGGTAGTTATTGTAGTACATGGTTATTGTAGTGTTTAGACGTTCGCGTCACAATGGGCGCCTGATATCCTAATCAGATGCAGAAAATTTGAAAGGAATATGCTTTTATACCTTACCTCTCTTTAAGCGCGTTTACGCATGACTTTCCATATAAACATACAAACTTTAAAGTCAAAAATATTGGAGACGAACAAACTGATTCTATCAAGACTTGCTATGCGTAACGAAGTTAAGCTAGTCTAAAAAGTTATTATAGGATTTTCAGAAACACAATCTTATTATTGAGTTCGAATAATTTTTTGGCTTTTCATACAAACCAAAAATCGTAATAATTTCTTTGTTAGACTTTTTGATAAATCTGATAACTTTTCAGACTATGCATGCATGGCAAGTTTTGTTAGTATACGTCTCTTAGATTCCAATGTTTTCTACTTTTATGATAAAACTTGCGGCTTCAACGCTCCTAAGCAGTGTAAGTTCTTGGTTTAAACAATTTTATTCAGAAGATCATTCATTACAAATCCCGATAAAAATCATAGATTACACGCTACGACTGTGTGAGTAACAAATTTTTTTATGAGTTCATTTTTTATTACCTTAAAAGGTGATGATGAAGTTTATCAGTTATGTGTAGCAAAAGCTTACCTGTAACAAAAACAAATGAATAAAGTATACTTTCTTGACTGATGATTGCAATTTAATGTTGTTCGAAAGCATCAGCTGGGAGACAATAATAGGGTAGTTGACAACTTTTTTATTATTTCATAAATAAGAAGTTTATAACTCATGAAGAATATTGCAGAAGAAACAGTATGTCTAAGATTAATAGCTTCAGAGAAACAGTGGTATGTTTGATGTGTTGCGGCGCATCGTCCAAAAACGCTCCATAGAAAATCTACGGAACAGGTGACGTCAAATGTTCCTTTATTACAACAAAATGTATGGGCATATTGACAAAATTAATAATAACTATGTTATATGATTGTTTTTATTCAACGTGGTCATAATAATAGTTGTTTAAATTGATCTAAGCAATCTTATACCATCAACATTTTTGATAAATTTTAGAAAATGAAATACCAATTTTATAATTTTTCTAAACAGTATAACTTCAACAATATTTCATATATTTTATGTTCGAATTGTTTTTATGGGTAACAGGAGCGTATATTTTCCGATTAATAAAAAGTAGCACCATATTTAAACTTAGGCAACATCCCAATTGTAGGTAAGTTACAAATGAGATTTTGAATACTTTAGAACGAATAATTTTAGCTAAGTCAAAAGACACCTGTGTGACTTATCACTGCTCTAGAGAAGAAATAAACAGCCACAAAGGTGAGAACACCGTTTAATTATAAAACAATCTTCATTACTTATAGCAACTATACATAAAGCAAACAAGTAACAAAGTATGACATATAAGTTAACTATTTGTATGTATGTACGAAGGGAGTTTAGTACTTATCAGTCACAGTTAACGCGTTTTCCTCAAACATAAAACAAAACTAAATAAAATATTTACAATTTCGTCTTCTCAGACACACACGATGATATAGTAGAATAGGTTGATGTATTTATTTTTTATACGCATGCATATTAACTTAAATAGATTTCCAACACACCAAGAAGTAATGAAAAAATTTATATAGCACAATGTTAATAATTATAATTCAAATAAACTGAATGATAGTAAAAATAAGAATATTTTCCATAGACATATGTACTCGTTAAATCATAAAGACAAAGGTATCAAATATTACATTAATACAATAAAGTGTCATTTAATAAATGGCAATAATACCTATAATTATAATTAATAATATCTCTTGTTTCTTCAATTCTTAAATTTACAAGCTTCTCTGCTGATCTATACCTATATCTAATGCTTATCTAACTTCAGTGAGATACCATCAATTTCATTACTGTCTTGCTCACGGATCCGTCATAGTGACAGAAAAATAGCTCAATTGAGATGACATCAAGATTCTTCGATAGATAAATGGCAATTCCACGAGCAATTTATCTCGAGACATTCCCATCAGACGCTTATTACGAAATTCTTTCTTAATTGCATGATTTAGGATACTCATAATTACAAAAGAAGGTATTCTATTTCAATTTTAATGTTTCTCATATTTTTAGTAATCAGTTTTAAAACGATGACTATTATATAATATATCAGGTGTTGCCAATGTTTGTCTGAAATCTGATTTAGTTCTTTAAATACACATCAAAGGTAAGTGTAGTAGAGTAGAAGTATACAAAAATTAAACAACCAGAACCCGAGAAAAAGTATTCGTGCTCATGACACAAGATACTTATATAATATCCGAATTTTAAATGCAGAAAATGTCTAAAAAATTATTTAATTACACTTGTTATTCTTATACAATAATTAGGTATTCAGCTTTACTATTAAGTGTTTTTTTTTAAACATTTTTAAAATAAAATCTCTCAAAATTAATGATACTAAATTTTATGGAAGCTTCTTCGTCATTTAAAATTTCGATGATTAATAACTAGACAAATTCATTCAAACATGATTTAAATAGATGTTTGTCGCATGATTAATGTTACGGTAGGTCAGGCTGAAAGTAGGTTTGTGTACCATAAAACCGTAATAAAAAAAAACTGACCAAATTATGCGAGATTCTTACCATTTTGGCATTGCTAAATCCCAATTATTTTAGGTCACAGTTCACTAATACACAGTTTTAAGCACGAAACAACTTCATAAATCATTATTCCGACTTTTTGTTCGAATGCAAGGCTCATATTTTTTTCATGGTGGGGAGATTGGATCATCCGCTTGATGAAGCATATATTATTAGGAAAAATCGCAGTGAAGCGCACTTTTAGCCCCCGACGCAATTAGAGGGGTGTTATAAGTTTGACGGGTCTGTCTGTGCATCCAAGTGTTTGTTTGTGGCAATGTAGCTCCTGGGCGAATGGACCGACTTTGATTCGGTTTGTTTTTTGTTTGAAAGCTGATACGATCAAGATGGTCCTTAGTTATAACTTCTGAAGATCTGTTCTCGCGTTTTATGACTATCAGCACATTTCCTACTTGACAAAAAGGAACTGACATGCTAACCTTAAGTTGAGGATGCTCAATTATTCAGATCGTTACAGCAGGTACATCGTGTTTGGTCTTATAAGAATAGTCTCAATGAGATGGTGTTAAATAGATGATGATTGAGGCCGAGGGTAACTTAAAATTTTTAATTTTCTATTTATTACGGAAATACTAATTAGACCAAAGGGTGATAAAACTTGTAAAACCGCTTTCCAACCAGCGCTATAAAATAAACAAAAGCTGTTTTAACCGTCCATTGGTCTTCTATCCATACTAATCCATACTAATATAGTATATACGAATTAAACTGTGTCTGTATGCTAAGTTTTCACTCCTAAGCCGCTAAACCGATTTAGATGAAATTCAACAAGATGATAGATTACATCCTCAGAAAACACATTAGGCTTTATTTTAGTGCCCGAGGTGTTACGAGCGTCTATAGGCTACGGTAACCGCTTACCATCTGGCGGACGCTACCCTTATTTCCCACCTTTATCGTATAAAAAAGTACTTTTTACGGGATCCTTTACGTTGGCATACTGTATTTACTCCTAATATACTTTGGCATAATGAATTTGGCATATTGTTGTCTGTTATAATATTACTTTGGCATAATTGTTCTTTTGCATAATGTTATTTTGGCATAAGTATAATTTAGACTAATGTAATTACCCATTATTACAATTTTCATAATGGTTTTAGGCATAATGTAAATTCGTATAAATGAACATGAATTTGAGTAGGTACATAAAAATGAGGCACATGCCTAATAGTAGGTTAGCCCAAAATGTTTATTTTAAATACGAAAAGAATTTTATTAAAGCAATATGTAAAATTGTGTAATAATGTTGTTGCCACTAGTTGCCAGTATTCAATATGGTTTTGTATCATTATGCCCTTTTCCAATTATGGTTTAGTACATTATGCTTAAATATTATGCCAATGATGGTGATGACTTTAATCATTATGCTTAAATTTTTATGCTGAAATACTATAGTACGAATTATATTATGCCAATATATATTATGCGTAAAAATTTTATGCACTTAGATAGGGAACCAATTTTTACTCTAATAAACTATTAGAAAGAGTAGATAAACAAGAAAAAAATCTAGAGTTAAGAATCTCTTAGCAGCCGCGCAAGTAATGTGCATATTTTAACAAAGACAAAACAAAGAACTTATTTTCAATGACTTACTTAGTGAATTAAACTACCCTTTTGTGACACTATCTAAATAGAATGAACTGAATAATGTACCTTTTGAAGCACTAAGGACAGATAAAAACAGTCATTATTAACCAATTGTTGCCAAGCTCTTCCAAATGTCTTATACTGAATGAGAAAAAGGTCTAAGTTTAAAAAAGCATGTCCTTAGATGGGAACCAAACCCGCAACCGTGGCCAATCGGGTATTTGCTCTGAACAGCAGCTACTGGGCACTTGGTTAACCCCACAGAACATAGAGAGTAGTTAGAAGGCGTAAGTGGGCGGGACGCGCGCGCCGCGCATAAGAGTAAACACTCTTATGCAGTCCTTTTGACGATTCGACGCGCTCAGTTGTTCGCTAACCTATCCAGAGCAATATTATGCCAAAACTAGTGGAAAAATGCCTCTTTGTGCTACTTTAACACGCTGGAAGCAAAGTAAAACTTATAATCTTACCCATTGAGACATTTCTTATCATCGCTTAGTACATTTTTACTGTAAAATAGTGAAAAACATTAAATTAAAACGACGCCATGCCAAAAATATACATTGCTGGCTGTGTACGTCGTCAATAAAACTGGCCTTGTATTTAGCCCGCAATGTATGCTTTTTGGGGTAAATTAAAAGAGTTGCCAGCATGTCACACTTATTTTGCACAAATGAGTCAAAAATATATCAATGTTTAATTTAATTAGAAAATATTACAACAAAATATTATGATGTCAAATTATTGCCTAGTAACTATTTCCATATAACAAAACTCTTTGATGTTACTTGTTTTTTTCACTTGTGCCATGTATGTAAACAAAACAAACTGACATCAATTTCGTAAATGGTTGAACATTCCGCTAGTTCAACGTAAGACACCTTCACTTTATTATCACGTCTTTTTTTGCTACGTAAATAACTATGAAATATTTACAAAAATACGAAATATTTGCCATCCCAGACTACGTTAAGATAAGGACTACGTTTTGCCATTAAATAAAAATAAAGCACTGAAAAAATGAGGTTATGTACTAGTTTTTACTGTTCATCTCTCTCTATTATAGAACACAAGGAAGGAACGCCCATACAGCCATATCTTAAGGCGATACCTCGTCGGAACTAGCGACACCACTTGATTTATATTAATTGTGGTGAATAAAGAACATAATAAACAAAAACGCTTTAGTGAATGACTAAAGAATAGTATTTGTAATTTTTTGAGATGTGCTCGGTATAAGATATTCCTCTAAATGTAACCTATTTTTTCATTATTGCCGAAAGTGGCCACTTTTAACAAGAATAAAAAATTTAGTTACATGTAGATAGACACTTTAAACAAGATACATCTTTAAAAATTACAAATACCGTTCTTTAGCAATTCTCTAAAGCGTTTTTGTTTATTATGTTCTAAATTCACCATAATTAATAACAATCAATTGGTGTCGCTAGTGTGCACGAGGTAGCCCCTTAAGTATTTTCTGTCATTCCACAAATATTGCATTGAAATGCTAGTGCAATGCAACACATTTCAATGCAATTCTTAGTGTCTTTCTCAATGTCTTCACATCAAATTCACTTATTATTTATTACTTATTTTATACATATTGTCATATAATAATAATAATATTTATACACTCACACCTATTATCTAGCCCAAAGTAAGCATCATTAAGAGCTTGTGTTATGGATACTAGATAACGGAGAAATAATGATGATAATATGTATATAAATATACTAAATAAACATATAAACATCCACGACTCGTAAACAAATGTTCGTACTCATCATACAAACATTTGTTCCTACCGGGATTCGAACCCGGGACCTCTTGACCGAGTAGCCTGGGGTACAGTCCACTCGGCCAGGCGGTCGTCAAACTACCGTAATAACTACCGGAATTCTTACGCAGCTTGACAAATTAAACTGTAGTGATCCCATTCTCTTTGTATGCTGTATTTTATTTATGAGTCGCTTAAGAAATTGAATTAAGTAAGTAGCTACTTACTTACATATATATATTCACTCATTAATGATACTATTTTTTGTAGAATATATTTCTTATAATTTTAAAGATTCATTTGAAAGACAGAGCATAAAGTGAAAACCTTCACGAGAGCTTGTGATATAATGTTTAAATTGAAATATTAAATATTTATTTATCTTATTGCAAGATTAAGCTATTGCAAAAAAAAAAAAAAAAAAAATTAAGCTTAAAATACATAGAAGGACAAAGTTGATAAAAACAGAGAGCCAGTAAAAGGTATCCACTAATTAAACACAACACAGTACAAGCAATTTTAAACATAATAAGTAGGCGAGGGCTACAAGAAAGCAGAGGCTGTAATTAGTATAATATATGACATATTTTAATAATCCTAATCGCAGCCAAATATGTAAACAAAAGATAACAACCCAATCCTTTCAAAAATCTAACTGAATATAAACTGCAATGGATTCTTAGGGAACCTATCTCCCTCACAATTATAGATCTTAGTTTGCATCAATTACCAAAAACGATTTTAATAAGAACACCTATTGTAAAGAAAATTTTTTTTTTATTCCTATTACTATTATTACAACATAAAATTTAAAGAGTTCTTTCATTCGTTTAAGTCACTATTAAATACATCAACGAACTCAAAATTTCCCATCAAATTGCATTTTATTTTTATTCTGGTAACACTGCAATATATGTGCACAAACAAATTCAATCTTTATGCTGTGGATATATGGCCTGTATTTAAATGGTCTGTTTTTCACTTGGTTCTGAGAGGTGACACTGGTTCTGGTACTAACGTCGCTTGATACTACTTCTAACCTCTCTCTTATGTTCTGTGGTTAACCCTATGATGATCATTACGCCTAGCACGAATCGTTAATATCGTTCACGCACGCTTAAAATACAGACAAAAGCTAACGTAACTACTCGATACGATGGCTTCTCGAAATTTAAAAGTGTTCGTGCTAGGCGTACATGTCTTTTTGTTTTTGCACTATAAGCTAACTTAAAAAAAATGGATGGCCATTTTTATATAAGTTCGGTTAGTTTAAGTTTATTTAAAGGTATAATTTTCTTGTATTATGTTTTGAGGATGTCTAGTAATAAATAATAAAATAATCTTTGAACTTCCTTTACCCAAGCTTATTTCTATCTGTGGATGGAATATTAACATGAAACTCATTATAATATACTTATAGGGAACGGAAAAGGCAATATCTAACGCGATGTAACTTTTTCATCACCTACATTATAATTAAAATCTTCTTTAACAATTACGGAACTCTGGGTAATTAATTACATGGCAAATAGAATTTCTGAACTTCACGAAAATAATTAAGAAGAAACGACGAGTTAAAAGAAAAGGTAAATTTAGAAAAACGTTTTCTTTTTGTTGAAAATAATATAATGTAAAAACGTTTAGATTAAACAATATTTAATGGTTGAGATTATACAGTAATCCTTCAAATTTTAAATAGCTAAATAGCGACAACACCACCCTTAAAGTGAAAAATAAAGTGAAAAATAGAACGTCGTCGTCATACATTGCTTGTATGTGCAATTTATAGTGTATACATATTAAAGCATATTCCATTTATCTATCTGGCTTAGAATAAAAATCTTTTTATATTATACCAATACTTACTAAATACTAGTTAGAATTCAGGAATATTAAAAATATTTCTTTAGTACTCATTATCATCATTAACCAACATACGTTTCACTACTGGGCACAAACACCTGAGGAGTTTGGTCCATAGCAGCAGCACTCTGGCCCAATGCGGGTTGGTGGGTTAAAGCGGTTACAGTAACCGGGGCCAATGGCTTAACGTGCCTGCCGAAGCACGGAGGACCTCAAAATAACATATTCTTATTGACCCATCCCGGGATCGCAAAAGTTGCTATGCTTGCGTAATTATTGGGCGGGAGCACCTAGATCCAGCTTGGACTATTTGACGTGCTCCAAAGACGCGCTATGAGAATTGTTGACGATCTTGAACTCACAAGCGGTATTGACCTTTGAGCCTAAGGAGAGATTTTGCCTCCTTGTGTCTGTTCTACCGTTTGTATATTGGGGTGTGTTCTGAGAAATTATTTGACATGATGCCCACGGCCTCTTTCTATCATCGCAACGCTCGCCACCGACAGGGAGTTCATCCTCACAAATTGAAACCAAAGTTGTCGCGTACTGTACTGTTTCAGAGAAACTTTCTCCCACATACGCTCAGATTGTGGAATAACTCCTTGCAGAGGTTTCTCAAATGAGTACAGCACGGCGTTCTTCAAAAAAAAAAGGCGTGAAAAGGTTTTACAGGGTCGGCGAACCAGAAACCGTTTACCATCAGGTGGGCCGTATGCATGATTGCCATACGTCAATACGTATTGTGGTATTAACAAACGAAAACTGAGTGGTCAAACCGCTGACGCACCGAGCACCTCATTAACTACTCACATTCTAATAATATAAATAAAATACAATAGAAGAAATATGAATGTTGTTTTACAGCATAAATCAAAATATAATTAAATCCATCCATAGAAAATATTTTACCAGTACAGCCTCACAAACTTCACAAGCAATTATAAAGCGTAAAAACCTATGAATAATATGATCCGCTTGTATTCAAAGCACGTGTATATAATTGGGCAATTTGCACAGGGCTTAAAACGTGGTGTTTGGAGAAAAATGATTTATCGAAATGAATTTTCAAATTTTTAAGCATGTTGTAACTATTTTTATGCAAGTTCTTTGGGTGGTTTCAGTGTCAATATTTGCCCTGAATTTGTTATCATTTTTATTTCAAAAATATATTTTAATTAGTTTCAAAATTTAACATGCAACAACTATTAAATATATATTTTTCATATAAAATGTCTGATATGCTGATAAAGTAAATAAGTATTTTTAAAGCCATCCTGTAATTTTTTTTTTGTATTTATTACGTGAAAATGTCAATACCGACTTTCCTTTACGAAGTTTAGAATTATCATCTCAATCTGACATCAGTAAGGCACAATCTGGAAAATAGGTATTCAGAACAAGTATTTCTCTATCGTCAAAAAAATAAAATAATTTAAAATTTTCATTTTGTAACTTCACTCAACAAAAAAAATTAGTCTAAGTCGCGAGAGTATTCCTGGTTCTCTTGAAGGATTAACAGATGACAAAAACGGTCCCCTGGTTTCAAGTAACTATCTATACTTCTTGCGATTGATGTGTCCTTAGTAAGCCGATCCTAATGTCGGCGTCCTGGGGATTAAGAAGGCAGAAAAAATGCAAGTCTCACTTACAATACTTAAGAAGGCGACGAGCCATTTAGTCCCTGCTGTCGGGAGTTGGCATCATTAATATCTAAGAGACTGCGAATCCGTATTGTCGACTTAGCCCAAATTGCCATGCTGGAAACAAATAACATAAAGACACAATTCTTATAAGCTTCATTTCATTTTCAATGTATAATGTTTTATTTAACATTTACAAATAAAGAAAGAAAACGATGAAAAAATATATGCTCCAGGCGGGAATCAAACCCGCGTCTACTGATGTCCTGCCAGACGCGATTACCACTACGCCACCGAAGCACTAGGTATAAACTGCTAACCTGTTGCTGTTCACCTGCACCTGCGGGTTTGATTCCCGCCTGTACCATATATTTTTTCATTGTTTTATTTCTTTATTTGTAATTGTTAGAATAAAGTAGGCGTTTAAACGCATCAAAAACATTTAAATGTGATGTTTTATTACACTTAGGAAATATTACTTACCGTCTAACAGGTGGGTGTCTGGTGTCTTGTATGATGGGCTATCTTTAATTTCAAACTCCAGTCTTCACAATAATCAATAGTTAAAATAGATAAATACCTAATATATAAAATGTACTGTACTGCAAACATAAATGTTATTTAGTTGTGAAGAGATGAAAGATGATGATGATTATTATTATTAATGTAATTTGTCTACTCATTTATTTCCAGGGGTAAACAAGTATGACCCCCACGCACGCATTGCACAGGCCGCCACGTCTAGGATTGCCTAAGTGACTTTGGGTAATCTCCATCGGCGAGAAACCTGGCCGTAATGCCAGGTTGCCTGGGGGTGGGCTGGTAAAATTGCTTCGGCAGAGCCTAGGCTACCCCTGCGAAGGGCAGTGGAGTTACTGGGGAGTTTTAGTGGGTATTACCAGTATCTATATCATTGGGCGACCCCCACATACGCCCGTCGCCTAGCCAGCGGCGGGAAGATCTGTAAACAGATTTCTCCCCGACAAAAAAAGAGGGGTTAACAAGTATACGGTCCAAGTGATGGTAAGTAAGCGATATGGTGCCTTATAGACGCTCTGAGCACCAAGGCACATTAGATTGTCTATGGGCACCACTCACGCGCTGCCTATCAACGTAACGCTAACAGCTTATGAGACAAGTCGTGCTTCCAGCATAACGCTTTCTTAGTGAACTCTGGCGACCTTACTCACATAAGGAACTCAACACTACAAAGAATCAATAAATACTCTTTATTACAAACAAGAGACAAATTAATTTATACATACTTATAGAAACGAAAGACAGTACCATCAGGCGGCCTTCTTGCTAAAAAGCAATTTCTTGCGGGTAACAACAAGGTGATAAAAATTAGGAGGAAGGAGAACGCAGAAAGGGTGTAAGAATAAGAAAAAGAAGAAGGTTTATTTTATCATCATCATCATATCAGCCTATGATGTCCACTGCTGAACAAAGGCCTCCCCCATCGATTTCCAAATGGAACGGTTCTGTGCAGCCTGCATCCAACGGCTCCCCGCGACCCTGACCAGGTCGTCTGTCCATCTAGTGGGAGGCCGTCCTACTTTCCGCTTCCTACGCCCCACCGGCCGTCTGCTCTGCATGCTATGTGCCCTGCCCACTGCCACTTCAACTTACTAATCCTACTAGCTATGTCAGTGACTTTGGTTCTCTTCCGGATGTCCTCATTTCTGATTCTATCTCGCAGAGAAACACCCAACATAGCTCGTTTCATAGCTCGTTGTGCGACTGCGAACTGGCACAAAAGGCCCTTAGTAAGCGACCACGTTTCACGTCCGTATGTCATCAATGGCAACACACACTGGTCGAAGACTTTCGACTTCAAGCACTAAGGAATTTTGGACGAGAAGATTTTACGCAATTTCCCGAACGCTGCCCATCCGAGTTGGATTCGTCGATTTACCTCTTTCTCGAAGTTGGCCCTACCTAGCTGGACTATTTGTCCAAGGTAAACGTACTCGTCAACAACTTCGAGAACAGAACTCCCAACTATAACTGGTATAGGTTCGACATGGGTATTCAACATAACCTTTGTCTTGTCCATGTTCATTTTTAGACCCACCAGTCGGGAGGTTCTGTCGAGATCCTCGAGCATTGTGTTTATTCCTTTAGGGATTCTGCCATTACTACTATATCATCGGCAAACCGAAGATGAGTGATGTACTCGCCGTTAATGTTGATGCCGAGGACATTGACTGGACAGGACTCGGCATTAAGTTTTATTTAATCTTTTTTAATTAGCTGCGATGTTCTGTGAAAAAGAGTATTTATTTATTCTTTGTAGTGTTCTGTAATATGGAGGAGCTACATAGTAGATCGCTTTCTTAAACTACTATCTTTTTACTATAACGTATTTAAAAAAACATTAAACTGTTAAAGAAGAAACACTTAACAATAACAACTTGCTGTATACATAATACCATTCATTTGATAAGCTTAGATCCTTCAGTAAAATGGTTTGTTATTCTTTAATTAAGCAAAAAACATCAACAGCTTCACATTCAAAATATAAGAGGTCTAAATACAGTCCCTCTATAATATATTTATCCAATCATAACTGTTACTGTAAACAGGCATTGTTCCGAATCCACACACAAAAATAAACATAACCTGCCCCAGATTAATATCTAAAACCAAGGGCTTAATACCAATAAACGCTCACCAAATTATTCATTACCCAAGTTGTTACGCAAAAAGTGAATCGTCATTTTTTCGGCTCGTAGCCTCACCGCAATTTGTCTTTATCACGCCAATGTGCAGAGGGCTTTAGCGTAATTTTATACGGAATCCTCGCGTTGTAGCTAACTTTATAAATTACGCAGGGAATATTTTATTGTGGAACTCTCTTGCGCAGTGAATGTGTCACCTTTAATTCAGATTTCCTCTTGAGTGCTACGATTCTTGATTAATTAAATTATGCAATAAGTAATTGGATCTCGTATTTCTACGTTTATAAAGCTGAGATAGCGTAATTAGTACAGGTAGGTAATGTTGTGGAAAATACGTCGCACTGCAAATTCCCCGATAACCTGTTTTTTTTCGTTCCATGCGGAAGAGCAGCATAGTTTGGTCTATAGTATTCCTACCTGATGGAAAAACAAACTATAAAAAAGTCGAACAAACAAAAGCCAAAGAAAAAATAAAAATAAATCTAAACATGCTTATGGTGAGTATCTTATCTTATCTTATCATGGGGCCGTGACTTTGCCACGATGCACTTCGACCCTTCGGGATCTTTTGTGCCACCCCTGTCTTCACTCCTCCCACGTCCTGAATATAGCTGCCATAAGCTTCACTATATCTTTGGCGTGAAAGAGTCTATAGTCTACTGGCTTTGGATACGCCACTTACAGAAGACTCATTCGGATCCTCGCCAGGGCATCGCATTGACACAGAAGATGTTCCATCGATTCCTGGCCTTCACCACATGCCCGACAAGGTTGTGCAGGGGAAATTTGCATTTTGTGTAGCATATAGTTGGTGGCAAAATGTCCCGTGAGCGCCCCCGTGAGGAAGTGAGCCTGTGTTCTGCCGTTTGTAAAGATGTATTTACTCCATTCCCCTACCCTCCCCCCCATAAAGGACTCGGAGTGTCTTAATCGCGGTACCTTTTGCCATTCAGTTCTATGCCTATTCTTGACTTCTACTGTAATGGCTGTGTTGATAAAACTTTTTGTCAGAAATATGAAGGGCTCAGGGCCCACGTACTTGTTTTCCGAGCCTTTCCGTGCCAGTTCATCAGCCTTCTCATTGCCAATCACTCTTACATGACCAGGCACCCATATTAGTCTTACCCTATTATACCTACCAAGCTTGTTTAGGGCTTGTATGGCATTCAGAACCAGGTCTGAGATAACGCGCGGTGAGCTCAGTGCCTTGAGGGCTGACTGACTGTCACTAAGAATATATATAGTTTTATTCTTAGTCCTCTGTTCCATAATTTCCATTGCACATAGAATGATTGCATGTGTCTCCGCCTGGAAGTAAGCTTGCCAGAGCCCAGAGCCTAACTATTAACCATGCTAACATTACCGACAACAAACTGAAAGTAGTGCATACCAAAAATGTCTTAACACTCACCAAACCATTGATTTATAGTTTTTTTGTGAGCAATTAACTTGTTTTGGCCATCTATTTAATTTATATGCCATATTATTTAATGACTAGCAATCTTATGCCTAATTCAGTATCACTAGGCAATATAGTTGGTTATAATTTGAAAATATTTTTTGGACATTGGTATTGATCAATGGTGAGTCATGCATGATACAATGGCCCTAATACTGGAGAACACGTCATGTTAAGTTGAAATTTAAGTTCAGTCCATCTCTTTCTCTCATTATGATTACAAAAAGGATGGCTGTCATATTATTTGACATTTAGAAACATGCGTTCAATTTTCGACCTTATTGAACGTGATAAAATGCAGTTTTTATGAGGCACCTCCGTACATGCTGTCTACAATTGTCTATGGTTCCTTTGAAATCTGTCTAAATTTAGTTGACAGCTCTAAACGAATTGTTGCTATCTTTTCCTGTTACATATTGCGAGAAAGAGATATACTGTACTTAAATTTAAACTTAGAGTGTGTCTCCAGAATTAGGCCCAATGGTTCAGGTACTGACATTCAAACCTTTCCACAAATACCTATCAGGATTGTTGTGGCTAGCTCTCACCCTGCTATGTTGGTTAATTGAGCAAGTCACTCGTGATATGCACGTACTAATATATTATTTTCATGTTTGCTTGAGGCAAACGACGGAATACTTTACGCACAAAGCTTTTCTCGGCAAACTATTTCGCCGTGTATTTGACAGGCTCTCAGCAAACACTGTCATCGCTAGTCAATTAAGCCGAGTACATTATCTCATTAAGCAGCGAAATAAGTAACAATCAATTACACGCGCCGATCGAAACAATGCGTTTATTGATTTTATGTGATTGCTTTATTGTTTGCTGTCGTTACATTATTAATCGTTAAATTTGTGTTAATCTGTGAAGTACGGCCACGAATTCATATGGGTATAAGAAATGACAATATGCTTTATTATTTTGGGATATTTTATTATAAGTGGGTCCCAAATCGACTGTACAAAGATTTTCTCTATTTGTATTTAGAAAAGTTGAACACCCTATGTATAAGAGTGCTAACTTCTATGACCTATAACATCGCATAATGTCGATTATCTTAAAGTGGTTTGGCATAACAAATGTTTCCTAACCATAAAACAGCATATTTACCATCCATTTTACATAAATTCGAAAGCGCAAAAGAGAGTACCGCGGTTTTAGGAATCGATTTAGGGGGTTCTAGAGAAGCATCTCAACCATACAGGATAGGCGCACAACACTGATAGTAAGTATTGTCTTTCCTCTTCGAGGAAGCGTTACCATAAGGCCACGACATCACCGCGCGCGCGGCAACCACTGTCGGTCTCTCACTTCGCCATCGTGACCGCGCAGTGGTTGCCGAGACGCAATACGCAACACGCATGTCGCGACTTTATGTTTCAAATACTCCATAGCCTTGTCTACCATTTCACTATGAATTTTGATATGATAAGGAGCAGCTATTTCAAAGTGTGGAGCCAAAATATCGCGTAAGATTATGTGGTTGAATCTTCTCAAGAGAAACGCGACAACTTGCTGAGGTTTAAAATACATCCACACTTGCTCGACATCACTTACCAATGTAACATCCGCTAGTAGGAATCGATATTCAATATTGAATTGAACTACAAGACGTTTTTCGCTGCACTCTCTTTTATTGCGATTTTCGTAAGATAAAGACTAATACACTTTTCACATTCGTATGTAAAGTTCTTTGAGGTGAGAATTTGCTATGTGAATCTTTACAAATCTTAAGACCAATTTTTCTATATGTCACTATCAATAGCCCAATTATAATAATATGTCCCACTGATGGGCACAGGCCTTCCTGCACTAGAGAAAAACACTAGGAATTTATGCCGTATCACAACAAGATTGTAGTTACAACCGGAACCAACGGCTCAAAGTGTCTTCCAAAGCACGCAGGAACTCGAGATTACAAATTTTGATTGACCCATCCGGGATCAACCATGGCAAAAGTTGCTTTGTTTTCGTAATCGAATCCAGAGCGCTCAAACCGCTATTACACCGAGCTCTTTATAAATTGTGCGCTGATTTCAATGTGTTCTAAGTGAGTTCTAAATTTTAATCAATTGAAATAGCAAGTTTAATTACATTCTTGACTTCTCGCCCATTTGCTACAAGTTTGTGGTTTATTGGATCCAAAACAGGAACTGGTTTGATTAGTTTGAATGAATATGAATTGGAAACCAAATATTGGAGAAAACGACTTTGGAAATATGACTATTTTATAGTATCAAGCACATAAAGTCAATTATGAAGCAAATAGAATTGAAGTGAAGTTTCACGGACGAACCATCAAGTTGCCGTTGAGTTTTGAGCACAAATTTCTTGATTATTGGCCGATTGTTAGCAAGTTATAAAGACTTAAGTCTCGATAAATGAGGGGTAGCGCATAGCGCTATTCTATAGTGAACCCTTTTACCATTAAGTAAAGAATATTATAGGTATAGGCTTGTTCTTCGGTACGGAGTAATATCGTTTTGATGAGAGGAAATCATACAGCCGATAGTTTTATTTTTAGTTTTACTTGCGTTAATTGCGATTTTAAGGCCAGATATGGATGCGAGCTATATCCAGATTTCTCAACCACAGAGGAAGTGGCTATCTTACCTCCAACTGCCGAAATACAACAATGCTATTAACATTATGGTTATGGCGGCAGACAGATAAGACGGTGGTAGTTAGCCAGGCGGACTTAGAAGAGTCCTACCACCAGCCGAATCGCGCAGAAAATTTCTGCCTCCACGGGAATCAAACCCTGGACCTCTAGATTTGAAGTAGGTGGTCTCAACTACTAGACTACAGGGGTGGTTTAAAAACGTGTGACGAGCAATCACAAAATCTGCTTCAATCAATTAATCAAATCAAAAAATAATAATTACATTTCAGTACCTAGGTACCTACTTACCTCCTGAAATGTATTTTTTTGGGGTTGGTGCTTCACTTTCTATTGTCTCTGGAAACAGCTTAGCACCAACTCCAAAAAAAACATTTCGGGAGGTAAGTAGGTACCTAGGTACTGAAATTTAATTATTTTTTCCCTTTTGGTGTTTTGAAGTCGGTTTTATTTCTGTTAAAAAAATATTTTTTTCACATTTTTAAGCGATTTCCTAAGGTAAAAGCAAGATGGGTGACCGTCAGCACTATCGACTTGTCTGTCTCTCAGTCTTTGGTTGAAATACACAGTGAAAGAATTATCTTCTAACTCCTAAACGTTAACGTGTTGTACCTTCCATCATCAGCTCATCAACATGAGATGATGACTAACAGAAGCAAATACTTTAAATAGCTTTGAAAAAAAGTAAAAAATGTAACACGTGTCTATAAAAATTTTGGTTTGCCCTCGATTTCCCTGGGATCCCATCATTAGATCCTGACTTGGTGTATACTCTATCGAATGAAAAAAGAATTATGTAAATCGGTTCACAATTGACAGAGAAATCGGTGAACATACATACAAAAAAAAATACATACAGTGGAACATATAACCTTCTTCTTTTTTGAAGTCGGTTAAAAATGTATAAGTAATGTTTGTGCGGCAACGGAGGTACTTCCCCAGGTAGTTTTATATAAGCATAACGTTTGTACGCCGATGGAGGTACTTACTTTTGAGTGGTGTTACTTTTGAGTGGAAGGTACAACTATGCCTCTTTTTTTATTATTGCCTATGATAAAGTAGGTTCCTGTAGTTAAAAGTTTTACGTAAGAGTAAAATGAATAGTGCCTACAATGCTACGAACGTCTATAGGTTACGGGACAACACGAGAGTAGTGCCCAAGGTGCTACGAGCGTCTATAGGCTACGGTGACAACATGAGAGTAGTGCCCAAGGTGCTACGAGCGTCTATAGGCTACGATGGCAATGCGTGAATAGTGCCCAAGATGCTACGAGCCTCTATAGGCTACGGTGACAACATGAAAGTAGTGCCCAAGGTGCTACGAGCGTCTATGGGGTACGGTGGCAATGCGTTAATAGTGCCCAAGATGCTACGAGCGTCTATAGGCTACGGTGACAACATGAGAGTAGTGCCCAAGGTGCTACGAGCGTCTATAGGCTACGATGGCAATGCGTGAATAGTGCCCAAGATGCTACGAGCGTCTATAGGCTACGGTGACAACATGAGAGTAGTGCCCAAGGTGCTACGAGCGTCTATGGGGTACGGTGGCAATGCGTGAATAGTGCCCGCTTGCCATTAGGTGGGACGTATGCTTGATCACCACCTTAGTGGTATAAAAAAATGTCGGAATAGATGTAGTGATACATGAAGAGAAAAGCAGACTAATAATGCAAAGGCGAAAACATAGCACTGATATATTAATCACAATTCAAAATCTTCTAGAGTTTATTGCTTATTCCTTGTTACGTTACAAGACAAAATAATAACTGTGATATTATACTTAGTAAAAAACTAGCAATGCATTTGATGTTTGAAATAAACTCCGTAATAGTAACTTTAGACGGCCAAATCAGTTACTTAAGAAGTCCCCTGGCCGTCAAAACGTCATTCACATCATTGTATTTATCATAGAAAAGCTGAAGTTGCGATTCCATTTCTTCTCATATTAGACGACCGGCTGATCGAGTGTTCTTGACCCCTTGCTATACAGAGAGATGAATACGAGCATTTGTTCTCGAGTCATGGATGTTTATATGTTTATTTAATTTATTTCTAATATTTATATACATATTATTATAAATATCAATCCGTTATCTAGAATCCATAACACAAGCTCTTAATTATGCTTACTTTGGGCTATAAATAATAGGTGTGAGTGTATGAATATTATATTATATATTATTATTATATTATTATTTAGAGAGCAATGGAGAGGGCTATGCTTGGTGTTTCTCTGCGTGATCGAATCAGAAATGATGAGATCCGCAGGAGAACTAAGGTCGCTGACATAGCCCAAAGAATTGCGAGTCTCAAGTGGCAGTAGCAGGTCACATTGCGAGGAGGACTGACGGCCGTTGGGGCGGTAAGGTCCTCGAATGGCGGCCGCGTACCGGGAGACGCAGCGCTGGTAGGTGGACCGATGATCTGGTAAGGGTCGCGGGAAGCCGTTGGATGAGGGCAGCGCAGGACCGATTGGTTTGGAGATCCTTGGGGGAGGCCTATGCCCAGCAGTGGGCGTGTCTCGGCTGATATGATGATGATGTTATTATTTTACATTTATCTTAAATTAAACATTCGCAAATATGAATGTGAATTATGCGCAAATATTTCTACATATATTTGGTTAAGTTTTAGATGTGCGAAAATTATATAAATAAAGCATCATTGTTATTCGTGAATAGAATTCAGGATTCTATTACAACGTATAGAGGTTGTAATAGAATCCTGAATTCAAGCATTTAATCCTGCAAGTATAATTAATTCTAAATAAAACCTATTATAAACTTTGCCAAGGTCAATTTAGAAACAAAACATTAATTTATGACAAAGTCAGTCTTACTTATAAAAGGTTAATTAACATATTTCAGTTAAACAACTATTAAACAAAGTTTGTCTTATTTCTCGTCTCAGTGCTATTAAAGAGTAATTTCAAAAGTTATAAGTTCTTTGTTTATTTTAAAAATATTAATTTGTCAAACGGCGTTATCCCTCCGGAGGGCTATGACAACTGAAAAATCATTTGTTTCTGGAATCTGATGCTTGACGGGTTAAAGTTTCATTAATCATATATTGACCATATTATTGACACTGTATATATTAGCCCAAACACGCTCCATCTGCTGTAATTTTCTGAAGAATTGAGCAACCTGCAGACTATTTGACAGTACAGGATCAGCTTAAGGTTAGCATGTCTTAGAAATACCACCAAAGTAACAGTAAACAATATTTCAAATCAATTGGATCTGTGAAGTTATTAAAATGTGGTAAATGATATGATAGTTACAAAAAGCCTGACAGATCTTCATAAATTATAGCTAAGAACCATTTCGGTCAAGTCAGCTCTCAAACAAAAAAATCGAATCGTAATTGGTCCATTCGTTTAGGAGCTACGTTGCCACAGACAGACACACAGATACAACAAGAATCGTGAACAAGCGCGTGATCCATTCATAGTTAGCGATCACTGTAAAAAAGACAAACTATTTATATGAACTAAAGTGGATTTAGTTAACGTTTTCAAGTTACACCGTTGGACCCTAAAACTGTAAATCTTCGTTATTTCCCTCCCACAATCGAATTCTAAATTCAAAACAAACAATACACTTTCTAAAACAGATTGCATTGGAATCAATCACCAAAATCTATTTGCATATAATAGACTAAGGCGAACCTAATCGAAAAAGGTCCGTTTAGGCTGAACCTCTGTAAATAAAATTGAAGGGTAATTAAATTCGTCAACTATCTTGAAATAGTCACAGTGACCTCAATCACTCGAAACTGGTTCGTTTCGAAAGTTGTCGGGCTATCGCATTTGCCGAAACGTTACCGTTTAATCTTTCCCGCCCTGCTCTAATTGAAAAAGTTCCACAAGGGTTATTTTGGCGAGTTTAGGGATACAAAGTAAATAAATAGCCTTTCGATATTCAAATTGTTAAACTATCTACATCGTATCGCCTAATAAACGTTAAGAAAGTTTTCAATTTAATTACAGCTGCTTTTGCTACTCAAAGAAATAACATATAACACTTCGAAGATTGAAATTTTAATAGCTTCGAACAAAGAGATCTTAAACGTTGACGGCGTGAATGTCATTATCTTTTGTGATGTGAAGTTAGGAGACTTGAAGTATTGTAATAAAATCCCGACTTTATTAAGTAGAAAATCGTATCATGTGACGCTTTTCACTTCAAAGCACGTCCACTTACACGTAGCGTCTCGCTTTGTCACTCATTAATCAATAAACGCTTATTGTACGAAACAAACAAAGTACTGCCAACGTAGAAGCGAAACATGAAAATAATAAATTTTACGCCAAACAAACAAAACATAACTTTAAAAATATTTGAATTACGAACGTTTAATGCACTTTTCAACCCCCGACGAAAAAGAGGGGTGTTATAATTTTGACGTGTCTGTCTGTGTATCTGTCTGTGGCATCGTAGCACCTAAACGAATGGACCGATTTTTATTTGTTTTTGTTTTGTTCGAAAGCTTACTTGATTAGGACGGTTTATATCTATAATTTATGAAGATCAGTTTAGTCGTTTGATGACTATCAGCTCATTTTCTACACGATAAAAGGGTTTTATTGACTTTCACAGGTCCGAATGATCTGAAATTTAGTGTATTGTCACTTTGGTGATATACCCATGACATACTAACCTTGAGCTGATCCTAAGCCATCAAAAAGTCTGCGGAATGCTTAATTCTTCAGAAAAATACAGCAGATGTGTATGGCTTGGGCTCTTATGAATAGTATCAACGAGATGGTGTTAGATAGATGATTAATGAGGCCGGGGGTTACTGAAAATTTTTAGTTTTACTTTTTCGACCATTATATAAAGTCCAATGACTTCAAAAGAAAAGGTTGCGCCCCAACGAGCATTTGTCTTTGTCTGGATTTTTAACCGACTTCTAACAGGGTACAATTGAATGTCTTAATTATACTAAAGGATGGCAGTGAATCGCTCAACGTCCATATATAGGTACAGGGCGGTGCCGTCAATACGACAATAAATTGAAACATAGGCTATATTCGTTCATAGAAATGGTTTGCCACTTTCAAAAACATCTTATTCATTTGATAGTTTCATGACATTTGTATGAAATAATATAACATTGGCCGCATTATTTCATACAAATGTCTACCATTTCTATGAACTAATACAGACCATGTTTTAATTTATTGTCGTATTGACAGCACCACCTTGTATATTGACACGTAAGTAATGGCTTAAATAATTTGTAAATGTTATTAAAAAAAATTAAAGCTGAAGGAGGGTCATGCGCCCGCCGGGCCGTCTTCACCAGAGCTAAATTATTTGTGGAAGCGGTGGTAAAACTTGGTATAATGGAGTCCATTTGAATAACGGGCGTTTTGATTCTGTAGAAGACAAAAACGTTAAAGTTTATTTTGGGCAAAGCAAGGGTGAGAAACAATCATACTGCCGTCGACTGCTTACCACCGGTAAGCAGTTACCGTAGATTATTTGACTTTATCAGGGTATCCACCTACTCACGTTCTAAAATCAATCAACTGCTTAACATTTTTTATGATAAGCAGGTACCATCGAGGTGCGAATATATGTTTCAAAACTGTTATCGAATTTTCTTGCCTACAATCTTATTTGTATACTGAAATCCACTAAAATTGATATACATTTTCGTGATACAATATATTTAGTAATAATCTTTTTTAATCGGGACGACATAATCCCTTGCCTGATAGGTATAATAAAAATGCCGTAAAGTACAGGTATGATGATAATAAAAACTAATGAGAAACGGTCGCTACAATACCTAGATTATGGGAACCTAGTGGTTACCCCACCTAAAGCGAGCATAGTCCCCGTATCAAGCTGAATTAAACGTTGATGACAATTTATCCATTTTGTGTGCTAAACTCACACATTCTCACAAAAAGTTTGTAACGACAAATACAGAAACTCGCTCGCGTAGCCCGCGGCCAGTACATCTTTCGCGTCTTGGCAACCACTGCGCCCTGTGTCGAAGTCGGCCTCTTAGCTCGGGGTCGTGACCGCGCAGTGGTTGCCGAGACGCAAGACGCAATACGCGCGCGCGGTGATATCTTTGCCGCGACCTTAAGCGAAATATCTGCTTTAGGCTTCCTTCCCCTATATTCTTATCTCTCTTTTTTTCTAATTGGCATCATCATCACCAACCTATACACGTCCCATTGCTGGGCACAGGCCTTCCTGTTTGAGCCATAACACCACCACACTGGTCTAATACGGGTTGGTGGGTTAAAGCAGTTGCAGTAACAACCAGGACCAACGGCTTAACGTGCCTTCCGAAGCACGGAGGAGATCAAGGTAACCAATTTTGATTGATCCATCCCGGGATCGACCATGGCGAAGGTTGCTTTAATTCCGTAATCGGAACCAGAGCGTTCAAATCACTACGCCATCGAGCTCCTCCTTCCATATTATTTCTAATATAATTAGGCGCTATATGAAAAAGCTCGTTACCGCTATAAATTAGTTCTGCCAAATATCGTATTATATGAATTATGTTCCATTTTTTGTGGCTGTTGGTGAAGTGATCTATGTTATAAATGTACTTGAACTCCTTGATTCTTTGCAAAGTTTTTCAAGGTTATCACAATCGTATTTTGTAATCAACCTGACTTCTGTAGTAACGTGGCAAAATTTTTGCAGTAGGTAGGTTTTGTGAGCCTTTTGTATTTTAAAGGCTACTAATGTTTGTGTATTGAGTACGAACATTGATTATCGAGTTATAGATGATTTTATTTTATAAGGGGAAATCTCAAACATTTGAGATTTAATTTGAGTATTAATTTACCATTGAATGTTTCTCCATTATTAAGTTTCTACTGCAAATCCTCCTAAAGGAGTAGAAGTGGGTGTGAGCGTGACAGTTCTACTATTAATTCTTTTTTTACAAAAATATCAAGCTATGAAAATTGTCAAGGTATTTTTTTTTCAATGCTTAAGCACGTACAGCTTTTCTAATGTTTCTTCGATAAATGTTTCGATTTATTGAACAAAAAAATAGAAAATTATAATTACAAAACGTTTGACGAAAAGAAACCAATAGAACAGAAAATAAGAATATTAGTTATTGTCATATAAATTCTCATAGGCAACCACAACCTCACAACCTATGTAAATTTGTTACCCATGGGTTACCCCTGGTTAGTTGTAACCTACTATTTCTTTATTCAGAGCCAGATAGCGCTCAATTAAAATAGAAAACATTTTGTGGCTGATATATACTTCACAGATCTATGTATATTAAAAAAACTGTTTATGAGTGAAACGGCCTAGGTACTAACATGGTCCCATCGTCTAGACGTAATTTTCTAACTCAGTTTATAGCTGAATTTTCCAAATGAATCTACTTTACTAACAAAAGAATATTAATGCTTTTGGTGTCTCCCGTTTCGTGAAAAACAAAATGCCAATAACAATTTCATAATACTCTCGTTTTTACTCTTGAACACAATTTCGATATAAAAAATGGCAGTCGTTTTATTTTTCAATTTTTAAGTGTTATTGCACCGGGTTTATAACGGGTGTGTCAATTTACGAAAAGCTACGAGCACTTTTATTGAATCATATTTACTGTGTTTTTTCTAAAGCTTGTTTGACTTCAACATTTGTCGATAGGGCCTTTAATATTTTTAGTATTTGGAAATCTGTTGATAGTGCGGATGTATTTAGCTATATTCTGGAGACAAACACTTTAGAGCGCTTACGCCGCTCGGTTTAACATACACACTTTTAAGTAGAAAATGTTGGAAATGAACAAACCGATTCGAATAAGACAAATCGATTCTAACACACACGTAAGCAAGTCAGGCTAGTCTAAATACTATAATAATAGATTATTAGAAAATCAGTCTAATTTCGAGCTTCTCACATCAACTAAAATGTATTCAATGGAAAAATAGTAACATTTTTCTCGTAAGACGCAACGGTCTGAATTTAAAATTAGCATTTTGAAAGTCAAAGCAAAGTTTCTCCCGACCATCAGGCTCACTAATAAGGAGCATCAGCAACTCAAGCCTCTTAAACTTTTCGAGTATCATAAGGAATATTCAATGAGAGTTGATACTTCAGAGCTGTAGCCATCGTTTTTGCATAGAATAATTAAGATTTTAGCTGAATGATTTAAAGTAAAAAACCAAGAAGATAGAGAAAAAAATAAAGAGAGAGGGTTAAAAAACAGGTCCAGCATAATAACATTTACAAGAACTATACTGTGAAATTGTATCAATCAACTTTCAGTAACCGTGGAGATCGCTTGTATATTTGCGTATGGAATATGATTATTATCATGGAGAATGGTGGAATCTCACCCACTGCCAAACTTCGAATTGATCACATTTTCATGTTTTTGATGCGTTTAACCGCCCACTTTATTGTACTGGAGCATATATTTTTTCTCGTGTACTTTCTTTATTTGCAATCGAATTGAGTTTGAAATTTTATATAACTGTTACGTCTTTTAAAAAAAAGAGTGTGGAGATCTGCACTCTATGCCTAACCAGAAGGACAGTCATCACAACACGATACCCCATACAAATTTGCCCAGTCTATTTTGCCTTAAGAAATTCATTTCATCAGCGACAGGCGACCAATTATCCGGTATTTTCTATTATAAAAGCTGAATGTGCATTTCACTCACTGAAAGAATGGTAAAGTGAACAATAAATAAACAGCTCGCCGAGTTTTAGCGAACGGACGCAATTTCCCAACTGCCAATCTGACATTACCAACGATGTAAATTTACGGCGCGGCCGCTAGTAGGTTTCAGACAATTTTGTATTATACTTAGACGGCGGTAGTTAGATACGGGCAGTAACTATTAAAAAAGCTTAAATTAAATAAATAATAATAATATTATTCATAGATACATAAATATTGATAGTAATATGTATAGAATATTAGAAATGGGGTGAAAGGGGTCTTGGATAACACCTCACGGGATCCAAGCCACCCTCACCTGCACGTGGTGCACCCTGCTGTTCAACAGACGAGGCTCTGACGCTCCCCACCAACCCGTACTGGGCCAGCGTGGTGGGAGACGGCCCACAACCCCCCAATTATGAACTACAGCTACACAAGGCCCCAAGTGCCCGGCGGTACCGGAGGCCGCGCCAGCGGTGACGGAGATTGGCGAGGCGCCGGGACAAGGGGTGCCAAGAATCCCCAGGTGGCGAACACATCCCGTCCTGCTGGAACTAGAGGAGGAATTAAGCAGGATTCGCTGGAGTATAGTCGGAATATCTGAAGTCCGACGAGAGGGCGAGGACACGATGGTCCTGAAATATAAACATTTGCCCCTATCGCGATTCGAACCCGGGCCCCTAACCAAGTAGCCTGTATAGCAAGGGATCTCTAGCACTCGGCTAGTCAGTCGCCGATAAAATAAAATTTATGGGCCGGCAAGGTACAGACGGCGGTGTTCCAAGCTGCACTAGCTGTCTTCGCATATAGACTTTTCTTACCGTATAAAAACATGCAAGTGGGGTGTTTGCGCGGTCGGTAAGATTGCCAGAGCTTAACAAAGACTGTCCTTTGCTGTCAACATAATAATTGACGACCGGCTTGTTGAGCGGTCTATACCCCTTGCTATACAGGCTACTCGGTCAAGAGGTCCTGGGTTCGAATTCCGGTAGAAGCAAATGTTTGTATGATGATTATTTATTTAGTATATTTCTTATATTTATATACATTATTATTATGATAATTTCTCGGTTATCTAGTATCCATACACAAGCTCTTAAGATGCTTACTTTGGGCTAGATAATAGGTGTGAGTTATAATGGCTATTCTGATTTTTACGCGGTAAACTTTGGTATTACAATTACCTGTTTCCCACCCATTTTGTATGTTAATAATACGTTGTTTTAAGGCTTTACAACTAAGCGACTTGTTTCATGTAGAATACGAAAAATATCTAAGCATCAGCCGTGACCAACTGTAATTCGATTTAACGTCTCCTTTAATGCCCGGCATAAAAACAAACGATTATTCCTCTCCTCTCCCCCTGTAACGATGAAAAAAATTAACTAGCTTCGTTATATTCACGTTCCGTTTTTCCAGCGCAGGTGTTACATAAAAATAAATAGCTCTGCCGAGATTTTGGTATTTGCGTGTGCGACTTTCGTGAACTGTGTGGGTGTGTCAGTCAATGGCGACTAAAGCTTTGATGGCGGCAAAAACGAGACGACAATGAAAATGTTTTATTAGCCTGTAGCCAAATTTGTTACGCCATGAACTAAGTACTTAACGAAGCTATGTTTTTCTAGTTTGTGCTTACGGGAATATTTTCTGGGAGCATTTTTTATGTCAAAGAATACCAACCAGCAGAAGATCTCCCTGATATTTGAAACCATCGCCTATAGACATCTATAATGAAAAGGAAATCATTTTTGTTGTTACATATGCGTTGACTTGCAACCCTTTACTTCACACTTGAACACAGTATAACGATAAATATTCTTTATTGCACAGAAGAGTAATAAAAAGCAAACGTAAAATCAGTACAATTGGGCAGCCTTATTGCTAGAGACTTTTTATGGCAACTTAATGTAAAACGAGTATTACAAAGGAAAAATATGAGTAACACACAGTAATATGAGTACAGCCTTTCTGTCTAAGATTTTGAAGTAAAATTTAGAATATATAAATGTATGTCATTGAAGGAAGTAAAAGACACAAAATATAAAATAATAATGAATTAAACCTTATTTATATGTGATACCATATAAATTAATTAGAATACACAGCTAAAGAGATAATATTTTTAGCTCGATGCTTAAAAGATTCAATGGGCGAGCTCCCCTGATACACTCCGGGAGAGAATCCAATAAGCTAACAGCATGCACGGAAAAGGAATAGGAGCTTCTGCTCGTATAAATAAATCGAGTAAGAATGTCCAGAGTAAGATATAACGGAGAACGCAAGTATGAAAATGTACACGGTAGGCATAGTCATAGTGGCATAATTCATATTAAAATGAATTATAATTCAATCCATAACTATTATAATTCCTTTAATTGCGCTGGTGGTGTAGCGGTAACATTTTTTTATATTATTTGTGTCGTATACGGGAATTAAATTTATTAATTAAGTTTAATTTTGGATTTTCTAATTGGTTTCAATATTATTTTGGTTTAAATTGTAACAACCCCCTAATATGTAGATTACAACACCTGATTTTTATACCCAAATTCGGAAACTGAAACGAGTTCCATTACTTTGACACTGTTCCTGGATAGTACTTATTTAGGTATCTTTTTTGGCTAAGAATCACAAGCCTAAAATGATAGTTTCTTATCAAAACAAATCATAAAAGAGTAGTTTACTCGATGGTAGACCCGTATGCAGGGAGGGTCATTTGGGTATCACCGCCTTTCCTGTATCGGCCCTAAAACAGTTCACTGTGTTTCTGATTGAAGAGAAAGGTAGCCAGTATAATTACTGGACATGGAAGGCATTTATTTAGGGTTGACACTGAATTACCCAAGCTGAGTGGCCAGAGCAGTTACATGGACTGTTTTATTGATTTCTGACACTGACATTCATTGGAATAAAATAAAATTAAGAAAATATGAAATTATTAATTAGTGTGTACCTATATTTCTGATTAGGCATGTCAGACGCACCGACACAATGATTACCAGACTATATATATATGTATATATATCCCAATTCTGGGCACAGGCCCTCATAAACACATGGGCTGTTTGGGCCATAACACCACCACGATGGACCAATGTAGGTTGGGAGGTCAAGCGGTTGCAGTTACAGCAACTGAGTCAATATAGTTTAGTGGCTTTTTGGCTTTAAAATGAGTACACTCCGTACATAATTTCTAGACGCTATTATTCGAAGTTCTAAGAAAGCCTACCTAAGCCTTTTCTCGCAGATGGAATGCTACCCAACTATTTTATAACTGAGCTTCGTAAAGAGCAAGAAAATGAAAAAAGAATTCCTATTTTGATTTCGCACGAAATGGAATCGGTAAATTAATCATTCCCGCGTAGTAGGGTACTGTTATGGGGTCAGGCGCGGTAGTCTTTTAAAAAAAAACACAATGTCCACTACCTAAATTTATTGAGATAAACTTCACAAAATTCAATTTTTTGGGGACCTCACTTTTACTTTGCTTACGCAGACGCGGTTAGGATGAAGTATAGCAACTGACTGTGGGCGCATGGCGCAAATACTTTTATATTAATTAATATTGTTTACTAGTGCAATTTGATTCATAGTGAGTAGGGTTATAACAGTACGAAAAGGGCTTAGTGTTTCTAAATTAGGGCTTTTTCGTAATACAGGACAAGTATATGTGGCCAACAAGATAGTAGGTGAGTGTTAGCTGACAGTCTAGACCATCATCTGGACTGTCAGCTAACACTGACATACACTATTTATAGTACATCTTTATAGATATAAAAATAAGAATTACTCTGAACTAAATGAAAATGGCTACGATAGTCCATTTATGCTATTTATATAAGTACTTCGTCTAATTTATTTTTATTTTTTATCTCTCTCTCCTCTATAGTGTATAAATGGCTACACAGTACGTGCTACTACAATTATTCCTAATCTCTTCAGACGAAGCCTTCGTATAATTATGATAGAACATCACTTAAGGTAAGTTCGTTTGATCATTAATTATAATTCCATCCATTACTATTATAATTCTATCTAGGTGTAGTGATAACAGTTTATTTATATTATTTGTCTCGTATACGTGTATTAAATTTATTAATTTAATTTAATTTTGGATTTTTTTTTATTGGCATCTATACTTTTTTGTTTTAAATGACAACAACCACCTAATATGAAGATTACAACACCTCATTTTCATACCCAAATTCGGAAACTGAAACCAGTTCAATTATTTTGACATTGTTCCTGGAAAGTGTCTTGTATTAAAAGTCACTTTAGTATGTGGACGGTATTGTACGGAAGTGTCTTGTATCATAAGTCTCTCAGTATGTGGACGGTATCTTACATATACCATGTTGCTGGTGTAAATATAAAGATAAAATTTATTCATGTAAATACCTATTATAATCTCGCTTTCTACGACCGCCTACCTACAAGAAACTACAGTCAACCTGTAGTAGTAACCTGTAGTTAATCCTAGACAGTGTTAGGGCTACAATTTTTTATAATTAGCTTATTGTCTGTGTAATCCATAGTAACTCAATTCGCATGATGATTTAGATGATGAAATTTGGGATGGAGATGAATTACATTTTGGCGCGGGTGGCAACTAGCTACTACGCTCAACATTCAAATTATATTTCAACTGTCGACTTCAAACCGTACCTATAAGTGGTAATTTTATTTCATAATATTTTCGTTAACTTATAGTGTCGTCTTAGATTACCTCTGTAGTATCAAGTTGATAAATAAATTGCTAGTATACCTGAGAACAGTAATTTGAGCCAAGAAATGGCCAAGGAGTGGCTACTTCAAAATAACATAGCATTATGAAAAGAAACCTAATCTTAAGGATAAGTACAGCATACAAAAAAAATACTGCATATTTAAGGCTTCAACGGTAACTGTCCACGGGTAGAGTAGACGGTGTAGTGGAGTAGCACGGTAGAGTAATAACTAAACCAATGTAGACAGCATTGGTAGAGTAGAGTACCAACTAAAAGTGGTTGAGTAATGGAAACTGGTAGGTGACTCTACCCCTTACTCTACCCGTGGACAGCACCCTTAACAGTTTTTACAGAGTGTACGCAATATTTTGCAGACTGTAGCATCTCTCTAGGCACGAAACCTTTTTAAATAAATAACATATTAAAAGGAGGTCGAGTCTAGGTGGAATAATTCAGTGAGTTTGTAATCAGATATTCTTTATTTAAATTAAGTATGTACGTAGAGAGAGGTCCTTACTTCATTTATGTACGAAGCCGAATGTAACATAAATTACGCACCGCAAAGTCGAGACTGAAAACTTTCAATCTTATACTCATTAGGCCTTATCCTAAGCAGAATTGTATTGTGCTCTTAATTTACTGTGTGTCATACAACGACACGGAATATGTAGCGGCTATGTCTTAACGCTTCAATAGGTATGCACACTTTGCTCGGTGTGTCATACAGCGATACGGAATTTATAGCGGCTATGTCTTACCGCTACAATAGGTATGCACACTTTGCTCGGTGTGTCATACAGCGATACGGAATTTATAGCGGCTATGTCTTACCGCTACAATAGGTATGCACACTTTGCTCGGTGTGTCATACAGCGATACGGAATTTATAGCGGCTATGTCTTACCGCTACAATAGGTATGCACACTTTACTAGATGTGTCATACAACAATATGGAATTTGTAGCGGCTATTTCCAATTGGTATCAAGTAACCGAATAATCATTCTTCCGCAAAAAGTATTACAACATTCAAACATAGAACCGAGATCCGATACAGAAAGAACTCTTTGTAACAGCACCAATGACAAACAATACAGTGTGGTACAGAAGACAAAGCTCACATTTATCGATGTAAAGATTTTTTAAAACAATCAATCATCTATAATGTCACGAAATACACTCTTAATTTTGGCCTGATTGAATAAAACTTTGAGTTTGAGTTCCTAGAGCCCAGTTTGTTTTAGTTCTTGGTTCTCTCAATGCGCCAGTGTCCTTATATTATTAAAAAAGTGCGTATCCCGTCCGTATTTTCCTCTGTTCTATATAGTTATTGTGCACTAATTATTAACAGCAGTAAAAAAATAAAACTAAATTAGCCAAAACATCTGTGAAATCCAAAATTTAGAGACCACCAATGTTTCCATAAAACTTTTATTGCATTATACACAGTAACTTACTAGGTTACTAGGTGGTAGGCCCGTATGTAGGGTAGGTACATACCACCGCTTTTCTTATTTCAGCCGTGAAACAGTTCGCTGTGTTTCGGATTGAAGGGAAAGGTAGCCAGTGTAATTACTGGGCATGGCGGCATTTCATCTTAGGCCTCAGGATGACAACGCACCTGCAATATCAAGTGATTTTTCCTTGTTATTGCACGTGTCTATAGGCGGCGGTAACCACTTACCATCAGGTGGGCCGTCAGCTTGTTTGTCATCTAGTTGTATATATAAAAAAAAAAACTTGTGTGACCTAAAATGTTAGGTAAAGCAATTTTCGTAGAATTAAAATAGTTTTTCATACTGCGACCGCCTGAATGCGAGTCAACAGCGGTTCTATGTATTGGTTTAAAAATTGGTATGGTTTATGACGTCATTTGAGCTTTCTATTTTTGATATGCCTTTGAATAAGGCGGCCGCCCCGCTGACGTTGACGGAGAATTGTGTTAGTAGTAAATAAGTTGTAAGTGCTGGAATAACAATATTTACTGATCTTGTAACACTTCATTTGCAATAAATATTGGAGTTTGAGTTTGTGTCACGGGAAAGGAAAGGTTATATTGTATTAAAGAATACCTTCTGTAAAAAATGTATTATTTATAAATAGAAATTCTAACAAGTAAGCGGTAGGGTTAAGGTGTACAATAAGCTTGAGATAGGTGCATAATATGGTTATTCATCATCATCATCATCACCAACCTTTATGCGTCCCACTGCTGGGCAAAGGCACACATGAGGAGTTTTGGGCCATAACACCACCACGCTGACCCAATGCGGGTTGGTGGGTCAAATCGGTTGTAGGAACAAACGGGGCCAACGGCTTAACGTGCCTTCCGAAGCACGGAGGAGCTCGAGATAACAAACTTTGATTGACCCATCCCAGGATCGACCATGGCGAAAGTTGCTTTGTTTTTCGTATTGAAACCAGAGCGCTCAACCAATACACCACCGAGCTCCTCCAATCAATATGGATAATACTAAATCATAAATTGTTCATCATCATCATACCAGCCTATGATGTCCACTGGTAACAAAGGACTTCCCCGTCGATTTCCAAATGGAACGGTTCTGTGCAGCCTGCATCCAACGGCTCCCCGCGACCCTGACCAGGTCGTCTGTCCATCTAGTGGGAGGCCGTCCTACTTTGCGCTTTCCGGTACGTGGTCGCCATTCTAGAACTATAACGCCACAACGGCCGTCTGTTCTGCGTGCTATGTGCACTGCCCACTGCCAGTTCAACTTACTAATCCTATGAGCTGTGTCAGTGACTTTGGTTCTTTCACGGATGTCATCATTTCTGATTCTATCTCGCAGAGAAACACCTATCTAGCTCGTTCCATAGCTCCGTTGTGTGACTGTGAACATGTACAAAAGGTCCTTACTGTGTCATGCTAACCATTTTGAGGGGATTTTGCCATAATCACTGTGTTTCATTCATTCTTTTTTGAATATTTAGTGTGTACATAAATGAATAAATAAATAATCACCACGCTTGGCAGGCAGGTTGGTGATCGCAGTGATTTGCCAGTATCTAGGCGATACTGCTGCCTATCATCCGGGGAGGATAACACCTGAGTCGGTTGTTTCATCACCTACAGGAAGAGATGGGGAGGTGCTATTCTAGCCCGGGAACACCCGGCATCATCGGCATAAATTGCTTACTTTTAATAATATCGATACTCGGTTTTTAGAACGTAAAGGACGTTCAATGTACAATGTAAGCGATTTATGGTTACTACCGCATCATTAAGCACCCATCTCATAATAGTGTTACGGCCAAATACTTAGAATCACATACATTTTATGTCCTGGTTACATTTTAAGGAGTGTTTAATTTGCATGGGCAACTATAGACACTTTTTTTTGTTAATTCTCCCTATAAAGAGAAGGCAAAGGGAACTAATGCCCATACAGCCATGTCTTCAGTATTTCTTTATTTCTTCTTTTATTGCATTAAAATGCTGGCGTAACACATTTCAATGCTCCTTGGGAGTATTTGACACGAAATATATGATGACAGTCAGTTCAAAAAAGTTCTCATCGTATTTCACACCATAATCACTTTTATTCTTAAAACCTTTTGGTTGTACGTCAACACAAACACTTTGTATATAAAACAACACCACTTTTATAACACAAAGTTCGCTCCGACACAATTTTTAATTATTAAAATAAAAATCTTGACCGACGCCATTAAAACCCGCCAAACACTCCCTATAGACATTTTTTTAGTTACGTTCGCCTCTTTTTTTAGGCAGGCAAAGGGAACTAAGCCCATACAGCCATAAACATTTTGACATCAACAATACTTTAAATATTTAGAGCAGCCATTAAGAAGCGTTCAAGTATTAGGCCGTCAGATATTTAAAATAAGAAGTGTTTCTGCAATGTGTTCTTTTTCGAATTTTGAATTATATTATTCTGATTACAGAGTTTTTCACTTGAATGTACTATTTTAAAACCAATTTCAAAGTCTTTACTTACCAAAATTCCTCCCTAGTGTTATTAATTACTCTGCTATTAGTTTTTTCGGAGCATAAAATTAATTTTACAAAGAAATTTTGGCTAGACTCAATCTTACTTAAAGCAAGATTGATAGCTTAGTCTAAACTAAAAACTTTGGTAATTTTCTAAAATATACCAACTTTAGTAAACTAATTACAGTAATATTTCAAAGCTGGCAAGTTTGATTGTAAAGAAAAACTATTAAAACTATTATTGAAAAAGAAAATTGTATAATTATTTTAACATTCTTATTCGAAATATACTATGCTCTTTTAAGATGGCTTAATTTTTGAATTGCAATGATTAATAAAATTCGTGTTATCAACTGTTTTTGTTTTCATTTATTTCTCTAAAGTAATAAATAAAAATACGATATTCTAAATCTCTTTAAAACATTGTCTTTTAGTGGTATTCACTCACCAAAGGAATCTTGAGTGACCGTCTGTGTGGCCTTAAAATTATTATGTCCTATTACGACTAAAATTCGTATGTAAGTGCAACCCCTAAAACTTTTTAAAGTTTCTGTGCGAGTATGGACCTCTCGCTTAACAAATTTGACGTTTCATCTCGACAATATTTTTTATGTTAAATGTTGCAGATCGTATATGCTCGCAGAGCTGGAATAATAAATTAATGAATCGTAAAAATCCAATCGAAAACATCGTTTACCTTCAATCGAGGAAAGTGTTAATCGCCGTACAGGAGCAATTTATCGTTATTCAGTCCTGATTCACCTTAAACTGTCACATCGATCACTGCTGCTCAAATAATTCGAGCATTTAAACTCCGACACAACAGAAAAAAAAGAAAAACTTTACACTATAAAGAAAAACTAAAACCTCTTTACATGAAAAATTATACTAGCATTTAAAAAGTATTTATAACTTTTTATTGTTTTTTAATAATATTCGATATTCGAATTGTCCAGAATGTTCCGCTGTAGCTGAAAGCGCTGGGGTTACGCTCCGCGGCCGCCGAGCGACTAACGCTGTCATGCCCGGGAACACAATGGAGTCCCACTGGCTGTAGTATAATAGCACCTAGTGCAATATACGGTCAGCAGCGGCAATATGGAAACAGGAACTGTTGTTTTATTAGCTTTATTTATCTTCGCAGCTGTGTGAAAACAAAATCCTTAATAATTGACCAGGCACTAAATACTCTTTATAGGAATTAGTGATTATTCCGCTCACATTGTCATAATTTAGACCTCAATTATAATTTGGACTTTCTATCAAAAATTAAGAGATCTACATCCGCAATTTCGTGAATCGTGGATACAAAAATCTTATTTAGAATTCCCAGAATATAAACTAGGGTTTTTCAGTGTTATTCACTGAGCTTTTATGACGTACCAATGTAATAATATTATGCAGCTACAAGAGCAAACACTGCGAGGATATTATTTTTTTATATGGATTTCAACTTTTTTTTATTACATAGAACATAATTATAAATTCAATGCTATTAGCAATACTTACTTTTTCTTTTTATGAAAAAAAATTTTTAAATGAGATTAACATTTACAAAGCCAAAATAATAGTACTGACTTGAGGGTATATTATTATAACCTCTAATTTCCATAATTACAGCTTAGGGCTTACTTCTAATATTTTAAACAATTACCTCTATTAGCAGTGTCATAGATTTAAAACTGAATAGGAGTTCATACGTATACTTCCTGATGATAATAATACCGGAGAAGTTTAAATATTGACGACTTAGCACTTCTTCAAGCATTTTCCTCGCTGTGCGTTGAGCTCCTCGGCAAAGAGGCCCTTCATGCCAAGGAAAATGAATTAGATCAAATTATGGGTATTTCCTAGATGATGCATCGCAAAGTATTTAAATGCTTTAATGATTGTTTTCATTCTCCACTGATTATATTGCATCTAATTCGATCTATGTCTGAATGGAACACTGATATTTCCGAATCAATGTTTCAATTGTTTCTTTTACCTGTCTACTTAAATTTATTTCATGAGATTGTCTATAAAATTTAAAAGTCACTTTGCTACGTCCAACAAAATTATGTCGGTCCACTCCCGAATTTCAACGCCTTCTTTCGGAATAAGAAAATATAAAAGTTTCGAGTCAACTGAGTGAGTGGTAAGGAACATAAAATATAGCTGATATAACTCATATAATATGGATCGAACTTCTTTTGGTAAGTTCGTTTGATCATATATAATATTGCAGTTGTTGACTGTACTCATACAACTAACACTATATGGACGTGAAGTGAACACGGCAGTTGAATAGACGGAGATGTGACGGGAACGATCATGTGCAACTTCCTAAGTAGAAAACAGAATAATGGATAAATTGATAGTACAAAATGTAAGACTGTTTTATTACACAGGTAAGAAATAATAGATATTTCACTGATTGATTTTGATGCAGGGCATGTCAACTACTCGGGACAAAGGCTGTTACTAAATAGGACTCAAGTCAGGCCACATATGGAGTACTGCTGCCACCTATAGGCAGAAGCACCTAGATACTAGCTTAGACCGTAAAACGCAGTTAAAAGACGCGCTATGAGAATTATCAACGATACCAAGCACTCAAGCGGTATTAAACCCTTAAGCCTAAAGAGAGATTTTGATTCCGTTCTACCGTTGTGAGATGTGTGTTCTGCCGTTTCTATAACGGGGTGTGTTCTGAGGAATTATTTGACATGATTCCCACAGCCTCTTTCTACCATCGCACCGCTCGCCATCGGCAGAGAATTCATCCTCACTGATGGTCTCGTACTGTGCGGTTTGAGAGAAAGTTTCTCCCGCGTACGCTCAGGTTGTGGAATGAGCTCACTGCAGAGGTTTTCTCGAACGAAAAAAGGGTCTGATAAGGTTTTTACAGGGTCGGCCACGCGCAATTTATACCCCTGGTGTTGCAAGCGTCCATAGGCTACGGTAACCGCTTATCATCAGGTGGACCATATGCTTGATTGCCACCTTGGTGGTATATAAAAAACTCGTATTTGTGACGACACTGAGATAAAAAAATATGTAGAAGATATTTTACACAAAAGTCATGTTCCATTTTGAGAAACCACAGGCTGTAGTTTATTTGCAACTTAAAGGTTGTAATCGCCGTGATTTTCATGACCCTTGCGCGTTGCGTTCTAGCAACGCAAGCAAGGGACTGAGAAAAGTGTAGCGCGATAACCATACTTGAACGGAACATAGTGGCAAGTGGTATTGTGTCTTGTCTATACTTTTATTTTTAATCAAATATATACTTAGCTATAATTTATGATTTTTTTGTAGTAATATTTGTCTTTAAAGTGACCATTTTTGATCAAGTTTGCAATTAATTATTCTTAATAATTCTCAATTTTTTTTTAAATTTCGTCACCACAGCAATCCACCCCATTGGCTGTCCATGCCTTATCCTTACAACGCGTTGGCACAAAATAAGGGTCTCATTTTACATTCTGATTTTAAGTAGGAAAAAGGTTCGAGTGAGTAGCCGAGTGGACGTTCCTGAGTGGTCCAAGACGTCTTAAGAAATACCTACAACATTTTTTGAATTTTAGGAGAGGGTCACATAGTAATTTGCCACTCGAAGTTGAAGACCCTAAACGCGGAACATGTGGAACTCGTGGACATTTTGTACACCTTTACTGTCATTAAGTATAGTGAGAATAACTCAATAAATAATAAGTTAACCTAAACATGAACGTTTTCCGATGTTTCGGACGAAAACTATGAGCGTTTTTCATACAAACTGTTCACTGCACACTGTGTGTGTTTTCTGTTTGTATTTCTATTTAGTATATTTCTAATATTATTATCAATATTTCGCCGTTATTTAGTAACCATAAGTACCATAACACAAGCTTTTAATGATACTAACTTGGGCTGGATATAGGTGTGATTGTAAAAAAAAACTCACAGGTCAAAAATACTAGAAACAAACAAACCGATTAAATTCAAACCAAATGGTAGAGCCACTGTAATTCTATTTAATTATTTATTCCACTTCTTTCTTACAATAATAGGCAATACGCATGAAAAGAAATACTGCTGTAGTATATTTATAAAATAATACGTATTTGAGAATCTATGTCCTTATGCGAGTCTGTCTTTTTGAGAATCTGTCCTTATGCAAACAAAGCTCTGTGACGTAGTGGTATGTTTCTCCCATACAGGAAGGCTTGTGCCTTGATTGTTTTGTTTTTCACTATTTCGTTAGACACCAAAGTTTCTGATATTATAATTTTTAATGGTAGCGTCTCAGTTTTTTTGGACTAAAATTCGATTGTGTAAAACTCGAAACAAACTCGATCTCGTTTTCTATGTTACGCGTGCTGAAGTGAAGTTTTAGAAACTCACCCCTTGACGGTCAAGCAGACTGAATCAGTCTGACATTTCACTTCCCTTGTGTTGTCGGTCACGCAGACTGAATCAGTCTGACGCCGTGTCTGTCGAACCGACTTATTAAGTCTGATTTTGTATCTTTTTGTATCTTTGGTTCTATTCAATCTATATCGTTGAAATTTGGTACACAGGTTAAGTAAAGTATACAGATGCTAAATAAATCGATAGATTAAAGCAATAACATGATTTATACTACAGTTTTTTACGTTTTTTTCGACCATTTTATTTTTCTCACAAAAATTGATCAGATTGCAATGAAACTTCGGTAGGGTGTTATAAAACCTTTTTTGTGTCTCTTTGCAGTTATTGCAAAGAATGCTGTGTGCATCTAGTAAATTATAAAAATTTCAATATTTTTTTATAAAAAATGACGACAATACAAGGGTACACGTTAGCTTATAACGCAAATACAGACAGCATTTAAAAGGTTATGCCAAATCCTTGGTAGTAGTCAGAGCAGTCACACAGATTATGTAAGGTCGCGGGCTGGATTTCCGCCACAGCCATAATTATTTCCAGTTTACATATTTTTCTAATCTTCAAAACGCTAACAACATGGTATGCTGTTTTTGTAAGGCACCAATTACAAGTATACTTGGATCGTGTTTCTTTGTTCACGATTTACCACTCTTACTTAATACCTGTTGTCCTTCGCAATTTACGACCATCTCATAAGACAATAGACTGTCGCTCTTCTCGCCGAGACAAAGTGATCAACATTTTGAACAATGGATAGCAATATTAGAATACCCCCTTTCATTCCGTTGAGAGTAATTTTGCTGTCGATTTTTAATGACTAAATGAGCAGTCTCGCAGTAAAGGCAGAATTAACGGCTATTTATTAAATTACCTACAGGCTAGTTGTTGTGCGTGGATTTCCATTAAGTATTTCAATTTACTCAAGTAAGTTCATTTAAATCAAGTGATAAATTTCTATTACAAATGTTAGTATTTCAAGAAATTCCTTTTCATTTGGTTTTAATCTTGATGCTTAAGTATTAAACCTCTTTCTAATAATAAGGTTCTATATTTCATTTAGAACGGTTTTTTGATTATGTTTTTTGACTATGTGTTTTGATTGGAGAAGCGAGCTATACGACTTATTAACAACCCAGTATTAGCAGAGGCTAAACTCCAAGATCGCGAGCATCGCCGTAGAGTTGCATGTTTGTCGGTTTTCTATCGAATACATTTCGGTGAGTGTGCGAGGGATTTGCACGAATTAATTCCACCAGCTCCCTTTTACCATCAAGGAACCAGACGTAGAATGGCTTTTCACCCTTATGTTGTGGATATTCCAACCATCCGCACAAAGCATTTCGCCAAGTCCTTTCTAATGCGAACTGCCAAGGAGTGGAACTCTCTGCCTGTCAATCTGTTTTCCGAAACCTCAATTTGGACGTCTGTAAGGCTAGGTAAACATGTATCATTGTAGACCAGGTCATTACTTTACATTAAGTGTTATTGTGGTCAAATGTTTGCCTAGAAATTCGAAAAAAGTAATTTCGACTGTTATCTCTTTGACTCCTTCTCATTGAGACCATATAAGCATCCCGCAGACTGTTTGATGCTACAGCAACAGTTAAAGGTTGGCATGTCTTGGAAATACCACTGAAGAAACACTACATCTAATTTCAAACGAATCGTATCTGTGAAAGTTATTTAAACGCTTTAGTCAAGTACACACGTACAAAGAAATTTAGTAGCTCTTTTCTTTGTCGAACTTCCAGAACTTGGAATTCTTTGCCAGGACTTGTGTTCTCTCCTTCCTATAACATGGGTTCCTTCAAAAGAGGCGTGAAAAAGCACCTTTCGGGCCGGCAAGGTAGAGGCGGCTAGAGCAGTGTCTGAACTGCACTAGCTGTCTTTGCATATGGACTCTTCTTACCGCTTCACATTAGGTGGTGTTGAGTCATTTGTCGTGCTTTGTATAAAAAAAAAGTAGGAAACAAGCTGATTATTATATCTTTATAAATCATCTAAGAACAACCACGTCAGCTTCCAAACAAAAAAAACTATTCAAAATCGGTCTATTCGTTTAGGAGCTACGATGCCACAGACAGACACACAGATACACAGACAGACACGTCAAACTCATAACACCCCTCTTTTAGCATCATCATCAGCGTCGGGGGCTAAAAAAAGGTTAAACTCGTCAAGCATCAGAATCAGATTCCCGACACAATTGAATTTTCCAGTGTCACAGACCTCCAGAGGTATAACGCCGCTTTACAAATTAATGGTTGTTTATCATTATACACCATATACACATTATACTGTTTATCATTATAAATGGAGGCAGATGGCAGTGCGTCATCCTAACAAGATTTGTTGAAAAAATATGGAAATTCAAAAAATAAGTCAGTTGTTTCATACACAGATCGTATAAGTAGGTACAGTCGACCACAAAAGTAGCTTAACACTTTACGAGTAGTACCATATACCATATCTATTGCACACGTACTCAACAGTTGCTTCCGTACTATGTTGACGCAATACCTACTTATTATGGCATGGTATTATGTATGAAACAGCTGATTTTTTTCGCTATTTCAAATGTATTTTTTAACAACTCGTATTTAGGATGACTAGCACTGCCATCTTCATTTACGAGAGCATTTCTTTTACAGCATGTATAATGATAAACACTTATTAAACATTTTTGTGTATAAGAAGCATTAGTATTAAGAGTGAGGAGGAGTGTTTTAACTTAAAGTGAGTTAAAACTTATTTAACTAAAATAAATTTGCTTAGCGATTAAAAATATTGCGTTCCCCTTACACCATGTATTAATGAGACCGTTAATATTTATTAGCTATCCTTGTTAATATGAGAAAAAATTAAAGCAGATATGAAAATAGCGACTCCCTAATTATATCATAACCATCATGAAAACATCGTTGTGACATTACACACATGAAAAGTTTCATTCCCCAGACACAAAATGGCCACGAAAGTTTCAGGCTTAATAGATAAAAGCACATTTTTAAAATGAGCACTCTCGAAAAACATGATAAAACACATACCTACCGAGTGCCAAATGAAAAACGTTCAAATTATCATACCATCATTTTTAAATGTAGACTATTGTATTGGGGAAACCTGTAATGATAGATGTGATTGATTTTGAATAAATAAATAAATATATTTAAGCCTTTAGTGTGTACATCTAATTAGACGTCCAGCCACGTATACTAAGATGTTATACACTTTTGTCAGCTAGTCGCTCTTATTACAAAGTATATAAGGCACACGTTATATCTAAACTATATGTATCTTTTTGTACGTGTAGTTGTCATGAGCAATAGTTTATATCAATTTAAGCTGTTTCTTGCCCATAAGGGCAAGAAACAGTTTAAATTGATATAAACTATTTCTTTGAATATTAAGAGTCAGAAACTGTCAAAAGTATACCTATAAGTTTACCTATTATTCAAAGTAACTGTGCCTAAATATTTGATATTAATTAGATTCGTAGAACTTTCATTTAACTAAAAAAAGGAAATGAATGAGAACTTATTAAACTTAAATGCTTTGATTTCTAGTAACTTGTCACATAAACAGAATTCAAAACATTATTAGAGATTCCGTAAATAACGTTCAGTTTGAAATCACCTAGTAAAGTTCAGCTTGACATTTGAATTATTTATTATGTATCAATATAAATCCTATTAGTACACTACAAAGTACAGCAGACAGAACACCAGAAGTCATAGTTGCGTGCTCTTTTTTAACTAAAGCCAATCTAAAGTTTACAATAATTATCTATTACATAATATACCTTATTTGTAAACTCAAGAGTTAACTAATTACTTCAATAGTAGCAGTAGTTCTGGGTTCGGGTCCCACTGTAGAATAGGTATTTGTAAAGCTAATGTCCGTTTTCACTAACCATTCTTTAGGCTTTGGTGATTTTTAACGACGTTTGTCTCTTTCTATCTCATTTAGATAGACTGTGATAAAAATCGCTAAGAGACTCTTAACGCTAAGCAAATGTCAGTTCAAACGAGCATTTAACATATTTCTATATTCAAATAAATATATTATGACGCTATATATTGAGAATTTGTAAGGATGCGTTTCAGTAAACCATCTAAGTTTTATTTTATACTGCCAAAACATTCGGAATGTTCGCAATGAAATTTCCATAGGAAAAACAACTTTTGTTACTAGTATGAAAGTAGATAAATGAAGAATTTATAATTGTTAGGTACTTACAAGTTAAATAATTTGCAATCCCCGCAGATGTGTTAATTTGAACAACAAACAGTTTTTAACTCCCACGTAGCGTTTATAATATGTTTGCGATTCATGTCAAGATAACGTTATCCAGTAAACAAATAAGCTCTGTTTCTATCCATTACGATCGGAGAGAGATTATTTAATGCTACGTAGGGTATCACCCATATTATTCTTGTCACTGTGGCGTATATGCGAATCCCGACGCAAAAAGGGCAATAATAAGTCCTCCATAGATGGTGGTGCTAGATTATTAACTTTCAAGTGGGAGGCCGAGTCGCGAGTAATCGCTAGTCAATCATGAGCATACAGAGCTGGGAATTATTTGATGGAAGGATCTTAAAAATCTTGAAATAAAAGTATAATTTAAAATTTGTAAAAAACCCCTGACACAACAAGACAAACCGGCTTTTATGGAAACCATAGACAAAACTTACATACCCAAAGAGAACATAACACTGACATACCTACATTTATGACGTTCAATAAGTTTAGAATCCTATCACACTTTTCCAATCGTTAAAATTGTTGCATTATTATTGATAGAACGAGAGGAACCGAAAGACCCACTAGTATCTTTTCATTCGGTCCTAAAATGTTCCAGTGACCATCCAGTTTAATCTAGGCCATTCGCATGCCCATTGTGCAAATATGAATAAACGGCTGCATACATGAATGTGTGATTAGTTTAAAAACGAAACTCCGCGCTGCTCGTGAAATTTGAACCAGTGATTTATAATGCAGATATTTTCCGGCACAAGTTGAATGAAACAAGATTACCTCGGTTCAGTGCGTGGAGTTTAAACGAACTACATGATTTGATTCCACCTGCCTCTTTCCACCATCAAAAATCCAGGTATCGATTGGCCTGTTACTGTAAATTTTCCAATGAACCACTTCTTCAATCCACCAATCTTCCACCAGACTATTACCAACAACGGGTTATCACAAGATAACAAAGGGTTGGTCCTGAGAAGGACCGTTTGGTGGGCCCAGATAAGGGTGAAGCGGCTATCTTGCGACATTATTTGAGCAAAAAAGTATTTTCTTACTCTGTTGAGTATCAGCCTGACTGGACACCTGCGGTACCGGATCCAGTTCAGTTTCCAGAGGGCACCGCCCCGGATCTCAAAAAACGTCCTCCTACCGGCAGGCAAGCCTAGCAATTGTTAAAAGAAAGCGCTCTCACTTTTTCACCATGGAACATATTTAATATCCGACGTTAAAGGTAAACTTGTTATGTGGAAATGTGATGGAACGGCATGTAGTTTAAAGTTGTACATATATTCTTTTGAAACTCTTTCGGTTTGATATCCAGTTCAGTTTCCAAGGGGCACCGCCCCGGATCTCAACAAACGCCCTCCTACCGGCAGGCAAGCCTAGCAATTGTTAAAAAAAAGTTCTCTCACTTTTTCACCATGGAACATATTTAATATCCGACGTTAAAGGAAAACTTGTTATGTGGAAATGTGATGGAACGGCATGTAGTTTAAAGTTGTACATATATTATTTTTTTTCGGTTTAATACCAATGTACATATCGAAATGAATGATTGTACCATTTTTATTATTTTATATATTGTTATTATAGAAAATCTGAGAAAAAATACAATTAAAGCAATGAATATCAAACGATACTATATTTCTTTAATAATACTGAAACGAATTAAACTTAATTCCAATAGGTAATTGGCAGACAGATTAAAATTATATTTAAATTCAAATATAAACAATAATACCGCCCCAATTTTAAGAAAATCTCTCGTTAAATAGGCTTATCTTTGTATGTGACTAATATATTATGACGATACCTCACGAAATGTGAACAGGAAAATAATTCCCGAAAATGTTTGGTGGCCTCACGTCATCGCCAGATTGAAATCCATTTTGAAAATTACGTTCCGTTGTAAGTGTAGTTATTATGGGGAATTGTAAGAAATTGCTGTTGCGAAAAATCCTATTCAACTTACGGGGACATTGACAGATAATTCAAGAACACATCTCTGATTATCTAATTGATTGTTTGCACAAAGTAAGAGGATAAATACTTATGGGACGAGAAGCTTGCCGTCGTAGTGATGTTTACAAAAACTATGCATTTTTCGCCATGCTCCAGATATCTTAACTTTCTGATCACATCATCAATTGCCTTAATACACTTCCCACTACTGTGTACAGGTCATCCTAAATGAGAAAACACCTACGGAGTTTGGGCCATAACATAACCACGCGCAAGCCCACTGTGGGTTGATTGGTAAAAATGGTTGCAGTAACAACCGGGACCATCCGAAGCACGGAGAAGTTTGAGATTAAAAATTTTGATTGACCCATCCGGAACCATGGCAAAAGTTGCTTTGTTTATGTTATTCACAAATAATAAACAACGTTTGATATATTATATCCCAATGTTGGCCATATACCTTTTTTCGTGAAATTGATACAAACACTACGCTAGATACCTACGCAATCTCATAAGTGATTATAATTTAAATAACAACATCTACATAAATCAGAATTATCTAAATGTTATATCTAAGAAAGCTGTTAACTTGAGTGCTTGCTAACGATCGTAATTCATGTCTCGACGTCCTTATTAGAAATTCATCATTTTCTTGAAACGTAATTTTAAGTACATAATAATTTTCTAATACGGAAATTTATCATAGCTTGCCTAAGTCGCTCGAATGTCTTTCACTTGTATACCGCAATCAGATATACTTTCATCATGCTTTTATTTTCTATCTTTTGAATCATTCTGTTGTTTTCCATTTTCATAAATAAAATAGCTGCTGTTTTAACCTCACCTTTTCACCTTTACGCCGATGATCTTTAGATATATCGTGACTTAGAATTATCTGAGGCTACTGGAGTTATTAATGAACTAAACCGCGACTTGGGGTCGATACAGATACTATAATAGTACATTATGGTACAAGTGTGTAATGTTGGTGATTACCGCTGAGGCGCATTGAGGCCCGAGCCGTCAGGCGAGGGTCTTAAGGAGCCGAGGACGGTAATCATCAATACACACGTGTATCATACAACGTTTTTCAACACACTTCTGAATAAAATAATACTTAAATAAAAAACCATTTTACATAGTAGATAAAAAGTTTATTTAGAGAAACAATTAGTAAATGTGGAGTTAGTAAAATTATAATTAACTATTTTTGATGATATAGCGGTCTCATCAGATAGATTATTTACTGAAATACTTTCATGTTCTTTTGTTATTTGTGATGGTTCATTATTCGTGTAGGTAGGTGAAATCCAATCATTGGATGTACTTGGTATTTCGCTAGTAGGATGCGTTTAGAAGCTGAAAACGGAGGATGGCAGATTCGTTACATCCCGACCTGAGCTCTTGGCCGAGATTGAAAACTTCTATGGACAGTTTTACGCGACATCACGCACACCTGTCACTAAGGCCACCGATCCAAGAGCCAAATTAACCCGACATTACACGGAAGATATCCCGGACGTCAGCCTGTACGAGATTAGTGTAGCTCTCAAACAACTCAAGAACGACGAGGCGCCGGGCGACGATGGAGTTACAGCCGAGCTTCTGAAAGCAGGTGGACGACCGGTCCTGAAAGCTCTTCAGAGGCTATTTAACTCCATCATGCTCGAGGGTAAAACGCCAAAGGCATGGCACAGGGGCGTGGTGGCACTCTTCTTCAAAAAGGGTGACAAGACTCTATTGAAGAACTACAGACCCATCACGCTCCTGAGTCATGTCTACAAGTTGTTTTCGAGGGTTGTTACGAATCGTCTCGCACGCAGGTTTGACGACTTCCAGCCTCCCGAACAAGCCGGTTTCCGAAAAGGCTTTAGTACCATAGACCACATCCATACGCTGCGGCAGGTTATACAGAAGACCGAAGAGTATAACCTGCCATTATGCTTAGCGTTTGTGGACTATGAGAAAGCCTTCGATTCTGTCGAGACCTGGGCCGTGCTTCAGTCGCTTCAGAGATGCCAAATAGACTATAGGTACATCCAAGTGCTGCAGTCACTGTACGAAAACGCCACTATGTCAGTCCGCCTCCAGGACCAAGACTCGAAACCAATACCACTTCAGCGGGGTGTGAGACAGGGCGATGTTATATCTCCGAAACTGTTTACTGCCGCGTTGGAGGATGTTTTTAAGCTTTTGGACTGGAGGGGACTTGGCATCAACATAAACGGCGAGTACATGACTCACCTTCGTTTTGCTGATGATATCGTAGTCATGGCTGAAAACCTGGAAGACTTGGGCACAATGCTCGACGACCTCTGAAGAGTCTCCCAACAAGTGGGTCTTAAAATGAACATGGATAAGACGAAGATTATGTCGAATTCTCATGTCGTACCCACTCCTGTGAAGGTTGGAAGCTCTACACTGGAAGTTGTTGACAAATACATTTACCTGGGACAAATAGTCCAACTTGGTAGGTCCAACTTCCAGAAAGAGGTCAATCGACGGATCCAACTCGGCTGGGCAGCGTTCGGGAAGCTACGCAGCATATTCTCGGCACAACTACCGCAGTGTCTCAAGACGAAAGTCTTTAATTCGTGTGTGTTGCCAGTGATGACGTACGGAACCGAGACGTGGCCGCTTACAATGGGCCTCATACAAAGGCTCAAAGTCACCCAAAGAGCAATGGAGAGGGCTATGCTTGGTGTTTCTCTGCGTGATCGAATCAGAAATGATGAGATCCGCAGGAGAACTAAGGTCGCTGACATAGCCCAAAGAATTGCGAGTCTAAAGTGGCAGTGGGCAGGTCACATTGCGAGGAGGACTGACGGCCGTTGGGGCGGAAAGGTCCTCGAATGGCGGCCGCGCACCGGGAGACGCAGCGTTGGTAGGCCCCCCACAAGGTGGACCGATGATCTGGTAAGGGTCGCGGGAAGCCGTTGGATGAGGGCAGCGCAGGACCGATCGGTTTGGAGATCCTTGGGGGAGGCCTATGCCCAGCAGTGGGCGTCTCTCGGCTGATATGATGATGATGATGATGATGATGCGTTTTAGAATCAAGTTTAATTCTTTTTGTGATTTTCGCACAAATTTCCTTCTTGTTTTGTATGGAATCTTCTACGTATGATTCTGCTACATTGCTAGATCGCCACCCGCCATGTCGCTTCAAAGTCATTATATCAGCTCCTGAATTTGCCAGCAATGTAGCTGAAGTTCTTCTGAAACTATGTCCAGTGTAGCTCTCAGCATCTACTAAACCCAAAAACTTAGCGATTTCTTTAGGCATATAACCAAATTTGTTTATACCTATAGGCTGACAGGTACATTTACCATTCTGGTAATTTAGAAAGAAACGGTCATTTTTTGTTTTTGGTGAACGCAAACTTTCATACTTCTTAACAATATCATAGAATGGACCGTGTATGGTGAATGACCTAGGTATTTTATTTTTCGTGATAGGTATCTTCACTAAAAGCATCTGGCCATGGTTTTCTATAACTTTTACAGTTATATTTGTTAATTCTTGTATCCTACAGGCACCAGTTACACCAAATATTAAAGCGACCTGAAACAAAAGAAACAATAATTTAAGTCAACTAGCTGCTATTAAATATTTAATTAAAATTAATTTAACTAACCTTTGTAGCCAAATATTGGCTATCTGGAGCATCTTTAATAAATTTTTCAATATCGTCAGATGGTAAAAACCTTTGATTTTTTGCTTCTAAATCCATCAGATAGTCTCTTTAGATAAGCTGACAAATTCGAGTATGTTTTTAAGTCCACTCCATTCTTTGTTCGGACTGTACTTTTTAACATTGAGTAAATACACCACAAAGAGCTAGGTTTGTACTTAGAAGATAATTCTTTAAAGTACGCCATGAACACATTTTCTGAAAAAGACTGCGTATTCTTGTTGTTCTGCCATTGTATGAAATTTTGGTACGCTAATAGATATTTTTCCTTTGAGTTTTCTGGTAGTAAACTTTCCATAACGTTCTGGGCTTCACATCTTATATCGGGCGGTGTACAACATAAATCATTTTCTTCATAAATTGTATTTGCAGACATCTTAATTAATAACTAACTAAATAACTTCAAAAGAGAAAACGAGACGAGTTGTGAAAAATGTTTCGTAATGGCGGGAAAAATTAATCAGTTTTCCTATGCGCGCGCATCGGCCATAGACTAAAAAATGAGGTTTCTTTTTTTTGGGCTTTTCGCGGATAGCTTTTTAGCGCAAATGTAAGCGTAACTCAACCAATAATATTAAAGAAAGAAAAATATTTTTATTTGACATGCACATAACAAACAACAACAAGAAGCTTAAACAATAAAAATAAAAAAATAAAAAATAGACATACAAACAGTTTATACTTAACAATAAGTGCAGTCAACAAGGCCCTATCTCAGCATAAAACTTTTGCGACATTATAAAAACGTCGCAGAAGCGCTGTTATTATGATAGGGCCTTGGGTGTGACTTTGGATTTTAAACTACATATACTTACACATACATAAATACAAAAAAATACATATACTTACACATATACATATAGATAAGTGGCATAAACTCAATCACATCAGACATGGCTGTATGGGGATTAGTTCCTTTTGCCTTCCCATTACAGGGAGATTTAACAACAAAAAAAGAAAAAAAATATATATTGGCAATTTTAATTATAAAAAAAACTATTACTCACTAGTGAATAATAGTAATGAAAAAGTCACAGTTTGATTATAGGTGTCATTATGTGCCTAATTGCCATGGGATTAGAGCCACTTTATGAGGAAGTGTGTTGAAAATATATTTTCAATTTATTGTATTTATGTATGTGTAAGTATATGTAGTTTAAAATCCAAAGTCACACCCAAGGCCCTATCATAATAACAGCGCTTCTGCGACGTTTTTTATAATGTCGCAAAAGTTTCATGCTGAGATGAATTTTTTTTTTTTTTTTTTTTTTTTCTTTTTTCGTGGCGGTATTTCGTGTTGGATCAGTTTTACGACCTCTCAATTTATATTATTAATTTCATGAACATTTTTGTAAGTTTAGTGAAATAAGCTAGTACTTTGTTTAAATTGACCTCCCAGTAGTGTCATACAGTGTTATCTCTGAGAAAATCGCCGTTTCAAGTGATTTGTGGAGTGATAAACTTATGTTATACTTGAGATATTCCACGATGACAGCTCAATAATAGTTATTATAATACCCACAAGTTATTGCACGTCGCTCGAAATCAAGACAACAGCGCTATACTAAGTGACTCCATCTATCGCGATCGTCACACAACAAATATCATATCCAGCGGGTGCTTATTATTAGCTAGTTTTATTATCGTTTGCTGCGAACGTTCATCGGATCATTTAATACTTGAAAGTTATCATAGGTGTCGCCTGTAGTCCGATTTGCTTACGTGATAATGAATTGTAATGCGTGTAACCAAACACTTGAAGCAAATAGCTTTTTACATTGTCGCCTGTGTAAACAGGATTATCATTATAAATGCCTGAATATTAAAAGCAGCCAGTTTGCAGCGTTGACTGAAGAGTTTTTGATGTCGTGGTCTTGTCCAGTCTGTGCTAATGTGACTAGGCGCACCCATAAATCTAATTGCAATACACCCGTTCGTCAAAATCCATTATTGGATTTCCCGGAAGAGTCAATGAACATGTCTTATGACTTCGATTTAAGCACGGCGTCGACCACTGATAAAATCACTGCACCGCGTCATCAACAACCCTCTACCTCAAAGTCATCAGACACAACACCTATATCAATGGACAGGATGGGGCAACTGATGGATGAGAAGTTGAATTCATTCCTTTCTTATTATTTGGGAAAGCTGCGTACTTCCTTAAAGGAGGATATAGAAGGTATGGTCAGGGATCAGATGGATGCAGTAAAACAGGAAATAAAAAATGACTTCACCGCTACGACTGACTTCCTAAACGCTGAGCAGAAGGATCTTAAGTCTCAAATAGAGAATCAAAACTCTATTATTCGTAATCTTCAGGAAGAAAATTGTAACAATAAACAACAGCTTAAGCAAGTGGAATCTAAACTGACTACTATTGAAAATATGTCCCGCAGTCTCAACATCGAAATCCAGGCAGTACCTGAACATAAAAACGAAAATGTCACTATGCTCTTCCACAAACTATGCGAGGTTGTTGGGGCCAGCAGTATCGAGGAGTCTTCCGTTCGGGCGTGTCGTAGAGTATCGAAGATGAATCCAGGGTCTACCCGTCCGCGCAACATTCTGGTGTCCCTGACATCCCAACGCCAACGCGATCTTTTAATCTCAGCTGTGCATCGCTACAACAAGACTCACCCCGACGCGTTACTTAACTCTGGCCTCTTAGGCATCGCGGGAGCTTCCTGTAGATTATACGTATCGGAGCATTTGTCACCTGAACAAAAAATGTTACACGCAGAGACTCGTCGATTTGCTAGTGTTAACAATTATAAATTTGTGTGGGTTCGATACGGAAAAATTTATATTCGTAAAGATGAATCATCCAGTGCAATACTTGTGAAAAATTCGAATTTCTTAAATAACTTATTAACTAAATAAACTCATTTGTTGTATATTCTACTAAATAGCTATTAGAGTTTAATTATTTATATTATATATTTATTTTTGTTTAGTTTTTGGGTCATAAGTACCAACGTTTTATTTTATATTATACTTTACATATATATTTTCTCATTAATTCTTTTCATCAATACTAATGGAAATACTATATCAAAACGTTAATAGGATTAGATCTAAGACTCACGATCTCAACCTATGCATATTAAACCATAATTACGATGTTATTTGCTTAGTAGAAACTAACTTAAATAGTGATATCTCTGACTGTGAAATATTCGATTCTCGCTACAATGTTTTTCGAAGAGACAGATATACTTCGAATAATACAAAAAAAGATGGTGGCGGTGTTGCTATCGCAATAAAAAAGTGTTACAATGTAGTTCGTCAGAAATCCTGGGAGACTGATCTTGAGGATGTTTGGATAACAATTTTACCTGACTCGGTTAGTAAACGTGAGTTAAATATTTGTCTAAGCTATTTACCATCCTATATTACGTTAGATATTTTAACGAAATATTATCAAAATTGTCAGGATATTGTTCTTCGAGGTAGTGACAGGGGAGAATTTCTTTGTATCGGCGATTACAATACACCACATATACAGTGGACACAAACTTCAAATGATTCATATCTCATCCCTTCCCCAAGCTCTGACAATAGATCTAAGCTTCTATTAGATACCATAACTTTGTGTGGCTTTTCTCAATATAATGGTGTACCAAATAAAAACAGGCGACTTCTTGATTTAGTTCTATGTACTTTTGGTGATATTAGAGTAAAAGAAAGTGCTCCTCTGAGTCGACTGGATGAACACCACCCTGCTCTGGCCATCACAATTGGAACACTTTTAAATCACAAGCATAATTTGCAGAAATCAATTAAGCGTCTTAATTTTAAAAAATGTAATATTACCAAGATAAAGTCTGAACTCTCCATGGTCTCTTGGTGCGGTTTGCTATCGTCTCATGATATTAATATAAATATGACTAAGTTTTACGAAATTCTATACGAAATTATAAATAAACATACACCTTATTCATCCAGAACTCATAGTAAATACCCTATTTGGTTTAGTCCTGCTGTGAAGCGTTGTTTAGCAGAAAAATACAAATATCACAAAATGTACAAAAAGTTTCAAAATCCACGAGACTACGATGTTTTTTCTTTACTACGTGCGAGATGTAAACGCCTCATTGAAAACTCTTTTAAGAGTTTTGTGACCTCTGTTGAATCTGAATTAGGTAAAAGCGTTAAGTCCTTTTGGACATTTGTGAATAGTAGGCGAAATAACTGTAATGAAGTACCGAAAGTAATGAAATACAATAACGTTGAAGTATCTGATCATAGAGCAGTCTGTGAATTGTTTTCAAGCTATTTTGGTTCAGTTTACGATGCCAGTCACAACATACAACCCAATCAATTAACTAGCGTAACTACCAGGAATAATGTAATTTCATGTATTACTGGTTTAACAGTCACTGCGGAGGAGATTTTGGAAAAGTTAAAAAATATTGACCCTAACAAGGGTGCTGGGCCAGATACAATTCCTCCTTCTTTCTTCAAACAATGTGCTGAAGAACTTTCTAGTCCACTTAGCTTAATCTTCAACCAATCGCTTAACTCTGGAGTTTTTCCGGATTACTGGAAAGTTGCTCACATTGTCCCAATCTTCAAAAGTGGAAACAAAACTCTTTGTGAGAATTACAGACCTATAAGTGTTCTGTCGTGCTGTGCTAAGTTGTTTGAGTCCATAGTCTACGACGCTATCTACTTTCATGTCAAACCTTTAATCTCTGTAAATCAACACGGATTTGTTAGAAATAGGTCCACTATAACCAATCTACTTGAATACAAAAATTATCTGTGTGCAGCGTCCGCAAAGAACATTCAAGTGGATTCAATCTACACGGACTTTTCGAAAGCTTTCGACAAGGTTAATCATCACCTATTATGCCGAAAACTATACAACGTAGGCATACATGGATCCTTATTGCGATGGATTGAATCTTACCTATCGCGGAGAAGTCAACTTGTTGCTCTGAGGGGGGAATTCTCTGAACCTATAACTGTTACATCTGGAGTACCTCAGGGATCCCACCTGGGTCCTTTATTATTTGTTATCTTCATCAATGACCTCGTCGATCGGTTGAATTGTCCTTGTTTACTGTATGCTGACGATTTGAAAGTCTTTTCGACGATCAGAAATCTAATTGAGGCTGAAAATCTTCAACGCGATCTTGACACAATTTTCAAATGGTGTACCGAAAACCATATGTTCTTGAACGTCGGTAAATGTTTTGTTCTGACCTTTACGAGGAAAGTTAATAAGTTAAACTACAACTACACTTTAAATGGCGAAACACTTAATCGTCAGAGCCAAGTCAAAGATTTGGGTATCGTGTTTGATGAAAAACTGACTTTCCGCGAGCATTACGACTATATCTATAATAAGGGTGCTCGACTCTTAGGGTTTGTTCTTCGTAACACAAAACAATTTAAAAAGCACGTAGTGTAATATATTTGTACTCTACTTTAGTCAGAAGTATTCTGGAATTTGGTGCAGTCATCTGGTCTCCTATGTACGCCGTACACTCAAATCGCGTTGAAAGCATCCAAAGAAAATTTTTGAGGACGCTCTCATTTCGCCAGGGCCTTCATCGTAAATTATCCTCATACACAGAGAGACTTGATAAATTTGGTTTGGTTTCACTTGAGACAAGACGTAAGCGTAATGATCTGATTCAGCTTCACAAGATTCTACATTCTAAAACAGATTCCCCCGCCCTCCTTTCATCCCTTAACTTTAATACCTTCTACCGATCACGAAAAACCAAATTGTTCCAACTTGGAGTTTATCGCAATAACACTTCTTTCTACAACCCCTTAGTTCGTATGTGCCGCCTTTACAACGATTTATTCCAGAATAATGACAAACTAGATATTTTCATTTCAAATCCAAATATCTTCAAGAGACATGTTTGTGCGCTCCTTAAGTAATTTTTTCATAGCTATAGTACTATTGTAATGATTAAGACACTCACTATAACTATTAATACTTATGGTTCTTATATAGATACCGGTTAATTAAATATGTATAAATTTATAACACCAGTCTATCAAGTGACACATGTTTGTGGGCTGCAGTCTAGCACATAAGTATAAGTTTAAGTGTTTTTTGTATGGTATTGACTGTATCCTGTTATGTGTCTTAAATAAATAAAATAAAATAAAAATAAAATAAGATAGGGCCTTGTTGACTGCACTTATTGTTAAGTATAAACTGTTTGTATGTCTATTTTTTATTTTTTTATTTTTATTGTTTAAGCTTCTTGTTGTTGTTTGTTATGTGCATGTCAAATAAAAATATTTTTCTTTCTTTAATATTATTGGTTGAGTTACGCTTACATTTGCGCTAAAAAGCTATCCGCGAAAAGCCCAAAAAAAAGAAACCTCATTTTTTAGTCTATGGCCGATGCGCGCGCATAGGAAAACTGATTAATTTTTCCCGCCATTACGAAACATTTTTCACAACTCGTCTCGTTTTCTCTTTTGAAGTTATTTAGTTAGTTATTAATTAAGATGTCTGCAAATACAATTTATGAAGAAAATGATTTATGTTGTACACCGCCCGATATAAGATGTGAAGCCCAGAACGTTATGGAAAGTTTACTACCAGAAAACTCAAAGGAAAAATATCTATTAGCGTACCAAAATTTCATACAATGGCAGAACAACAAGAATACGCAGTCTTTTTCAGAAAATGTGTTCATGGCGTACTTTAAAGAATTATCTTCTAAGTACAAACCTAGCTGTTTGTGGTGTATTTACTCAATGTTAAAAAGTACAGTCCGAACAAAGAATGGAGTGGACTTAAAAACATACTCGAATTTGTCAGCTTATCTAAAGAGACTATCTGATGGATTTAGAAGCAAAAAATCAAAGGTTTTACCATCTGACGATATTGAAAAATTTATTAAAGATGCTCCAGATAGCCAATATTTGGCTACAAAGGTTAGTTAAATTAATTTTAATTAAATATTTAATAGCAGCTTGTTGACTTGAATTATTGTTTCTTTTGTTTCAGGTCGCTTTAATATTTGGTGTAACTGGTGCCTGTAGGATACAAGAATTAACAAATATAACTGTAAAAGTTATAGAAAACTATGGCCAGATGCTTTTAATGAAGATACCTATCACGAAAAATAAAATACCTAGGTCATTCACCATACACGGTCCATTCTATGATATTGTTAAGAAGTATGAAAGTTTGCGTTCACCAAAAACAAAAAATGACCGTTTCTTTCTAAATTACCAGAATGGTAAATGTACCTGTCAGCCTATAGGTATAAACAAATTTGGTTATATGCCTAAAGAAATCGCTAAGTTTTTGGGTTTAGTAGATGCTGAGAGCTACACTGGACATAGTTTCAGAAGAACTTCAGCTACATTGCTGGCAAATTCAGGAGCTGATATAATGACTTTGAAGCGACATGGCGGGTGGCGATCTAGCAATGTAGCAGAATCATACGTAGAAGATTCCATACAAAACAAGAAGGAAATTTGTGCGAAAATCACAAAAAGAATTAAACTTGATTCTAAAACGCATCATCATCATCATATCAGCCGAGAGACGCCCACTGCTGGGCATAGGCCTCCCTCAAGGATCTCCAAACCGATCGGTCCTGCGCTGCCCTCATCCAACGGCTTCCCGCGACCCTTACCAGATCATCGGTCCACCTTGTGGGGGGCCTACCAACGCTGCGTCTCCCGGTGCGCGGCCGCCATTCGAGGACCTTTCCGCCCCAACGGCCGTCAGTCCTCCTCGCAATGTGACCTGCCCACTGCCACTTTAGACTCGCAATTCTTTGGGCTATGTCAGCGACCTTAGTTCTCCTGCGGATCTCATCATTTCTGATTCGATCACGCAGAGAAACACCAAGCATAGCCCTCTCCATTGCTCTTTGGGTGACTTTGAGCCTTTGTATGAGGCCCATTGTAAGCGGCCACGTCTCGGTTCCGTACGTCATCACTGGCAACACACACGAATTAAAGACTTTCGTCTTGAGACACTGCGGTAGTTGTGCCGAGAATATGCTGCGTAGCTTCCCGAACGCTGCCCAGCCGAGTTGGATCCGTCGATTGACCTCTTTCTGGAAGTTGGACCTACCAAGTTGGACTATTTGTCCCAGGTAAATGTATTTGTCAACAACTTCCAGTGTAGAGCTTCCAACCTTCACAGGAGTGGGTACGACATGAGAATTCGACATAATCTTCGTCTTATCCATGTTCATTTTAAGACCCACTTGTTGGGAGACTCTTCAGAGGTCGTCGAGCATTGTGCCCAAGTCTTCCAGGTTTTCAGCCATGACTACGATATCATCAGCAAAACGAAGGTGAGTCATGTACTCGCCGTTTATGTTGATGCCAAGTCCCCTCCAGTCCAAAAGCTTAAAAACATCCTCCAACGCGGCAGTAAACAGTTTCGGAGATATAACATCGCCCTGTCTCACACCCCGCTGAAGTGGTATTGGTTTCGAGTCTTGGTCCTGGAGGCGGACTGACATAGTGGCGTTTTCGTACAGTGACTGCAGCACTTGGATGTACCTATAGTCTATTTGGCATCTCTGGAGCGACTGAAGCACGGCCCAGGTCTCGACAGAATCGAAGGCTTTCTCATAGTCCACAAACGCTAAGCATAATGGCAGGTTATACTCTTCGGTCTTCTGTATAACCTGCCGCAGCGTATGGATGTGGTCTATGGTACTAAAGCCTTTTCGGAAACCGGCTTGTTCGGGAGGCTGGAAGTCGTCAAACCTGCGTGCGAGACGATTCGTAACAACCCTCGAAAACAACTTGTAGACATGACTCAGGAGCGTGATGGGTCTGTAGTTCTTCAATAGAGTCTTGTCACCCTTTTTGAAGAAGAGTGCCACCACGCCCCTGTGCCATGCCTTTGGCGTTTTACCCTCGAGCATGATGGAGTTAAATAGCCTCTGAAGAGCTTTCAGGACCGGTCGTCCACGTGCTTTCAGAAGCTCGGCTGTAACTCCATCGTCGCCCGGCGCCTTGTCGTTCTTGAGTTGTTTGAGAGCTACACTAATCTCGTACAGGCTGACGTCCGGGATATCTTCCGTGTAATGTCGGGTTAATTTGGCTCTTGGATCGGTGGCCTTAGTGACAGGTGTGCGTGATGTCGCGTAAAGCTGTCCATAGAAGTTTTCAATCTCGGCCAAGAGCTCAGGTCGGGATGTAACGAATCTGCCATCCTCCGTTTTCAGCTTCTAAACGCATCCTACTAGCGAAATACCAAGTACATCCAATGATTGGATTTCACCTACCTACACGAATAATGAACCATCACAAATAACAAAAGAACATGAAAGTATTTCAGTAAATAATCTATCTGATGAGACCGCTATATCATCAAAAATAGTTAATTATAATTTTACTAACTCCACATTTACTAATTGTTTCTCTAAATAAACTTTTTATCTACTATGTAAAATGGTTTTTTATTTAAGTATTATTTTATTCAGAAGTGTGTTGAAAAACGTTGTATGATACACGTGTGTATTGATGATTACCGTCCTCGGCTCCTTAAGACCCTCGCCTGACGGCTCGGGCCTCAATGCGCCTCAGCGGTAATCACCAACATTACACACTTGTACCATAATGTACTATTATTGATTATATAAATATTTTCATCACGATCAAGAAGCAATATCTATTTATTCTACTGTATTTTGTTTTCCTTTGACGTTTAGATTGAAAACCTAGCAAAAAAACTGTTATCTTCACTAGACGGAACCGTTCAACGTTATGACGTATCTAGGCCATGTGCATCGCGTAAAAACCTCCCACGGGCTTACCGCAGCAGAAAAGTGCATTTTGATGAGTCAACATTACCTGATGCTATCGCGGATTCTTGCATTACACCTTTGTGGCTATATTTTCAAAACGAGATATATATTAACACTCGATGTAGGTCTTCCTTAGGCGTAAGATGAATATGACCACTCAGAAAAATAAGCTAACTTTATCCATTATAATGTTTAGGTAAAGTAATGTTGGATTAAATATTGACAGCAAAATTTATTGTTTCGGCTCGTATATTAGAAAAATTGATGAAACTCCTCGTAAATAGAAATGATCTTCGTCCAAAATGCTTAAAAAGAAGAAACGCATAGATTAAAAAGAAGCTAAAAATCGGCTTTCGTGGAGAGAGTGGGGTAATTTCGTTGTAAGAATAGTATAGCTGATAAGCTTTTTGTAGTCGCTGAGAAAGAGACCCGTAGTATTGTCTTATATTTTCGCGAGTATTACACATTTGAAAACTAACAACTTTAGTCTTCTCGTGACCACGATTGCTGAAAAGTAATCGAAACATCGCGTACATAATAATAAAGTAACATCTAAATAAACGCCAGCTAGATCCGGTAAAGTGGTTTTATTTCAACGCCTGGCACTGATCCTCGTCTCTTCATCCTTTTTCATCATGATAAGTTAAATCATTCGTAAAATCCCACTCTACCCTACCTGAATTTACCACACGAGGAATCATCAAGACATTTGACAACAAACTTTTTTTTATGTATGATAGGCAAAGCGTTTGGCCACAATCTCACCTGATGTGAAGCGAAGATGAGGCCTAAGATGGTACACGCTCGCCTAGAAGATGTTTGTTCACTGGCCTTAAAGATATCCAGATTATATTGATCCGGGAACTCTATAAACGTCGAAACCACAAGTCGTCCTAAATTAAGGTTACGACTCCCAGGCGCCTGGGTATGACAAAGCCCATTACCTCACTACGCCGCAAATTTATATGTTTGACTATGAGCGGTATAATTTATGAGTTAGAAATGGAATAATAAGCTAGTGTAATTAGCAACGTTGTTTACACGCGTTAATTTTCACACCGTAAATTGTGGGTTAGCAAATAAATTATAGGAAGAGTACGCGGTTTTGCGTTATTGTGTCTTGTAAACGTTCACAAGAGACAAATATATCTAGTTATCTAGAAGAAGTTTACTTCAGGACTATTGTGATGAAATTAGGCACAGAAAAGAAAGAAAGAAAGAAAGAAAAAATATTTTATTTAAATAGGCCACAAAGAAGCACTTTTAAATCGTCAAACACATTCTTATAACTATTACAAAAAATATATTAACTAACAACGTCAAGTCTCTCCGTCTGTCATGTCTGAATTTACACCGGTTCCAAAAGTTGAACTACCGAGAAGATTCCGGCAACAAACTCGTGTAGTCACTCTTTTCAAATATTAAATTACAATGTTTGTAGTTACAAAAGTTTAACCTTGAGCAGTGCAATGCCGCCCAGCGAAAAAAAATGAAAATTAGAAAAGAAGGTAAGTCAACGTACCAAGAAAGGTACCCAATGTCAAAAATAATATCGTTATTTTCAGGCTATCTGACAGTGCACAATCACAGTATAGGTTACAGAGGTTAATAGTCACAATACTCGTAAATAAACATATAAAACATTTGAAATTTTAATGTGTCCATGCATTCTTATCATCTAAATATTCTTGGACCTTATAGTAGCCTTTTTTCATTAAAGTTTGTTTCACATATAACTTAAGTTTGTGAAAAGGCAGTTCAGTTACATTTGGTGGGACTTTGTTATAAATGTGTATACATTTCCCCATGAATGAGCGACTTATCTTGTGAAGTCTAAAACTTGGAACAGCAAGTTTATTTTTATATCTAGTGTTTAAGTTATGAATATCACTATGTTTTGAAAAGGTATGTTTATATTTGTGAACATAAATTATGTTCTCATATATATATTGAGAAGCAACGGTCAAAATATTAATTTCTTTAAATAAATCCCTCAGTGTATCACGTGGCTTGAGTCTGTAAATAGCACGCACAGCCCTTTTTTGTAAAATAAAAATATCTTCAATGTCGGCTGCTGTGCCCCACAATAACAAGCCATATGACATAACACTGTGGAAGTAACCAAAGTAAACAAGTCTTGCTGTTTCAACATCACACAAAGACCTAATTCTTTTAACAGCATAAGCAGCTGAACTAAGTCTTTTAGATAGGGACGCGATATGAGGATACCATTGTAAACGAGAATCTAACTTAATTCCCAAAAATACTGTAGAGTCAACACATTCAATAGTTTCTTTATTGATTTCAACATGAGTACTAACCTGCCTTACATTTGGTAAAGTAAATTTAATACACTTAGTTTTCTTTGAATTTAACAATAAATTATTATTTTCAAACCAGGATAGCACTTTTGAAATGGCATTATTTACATCCTCAAAGTCAGTTTTAGTTCGGTCTATTTTAAAAATTAGTGAGGTGTCGTCTGCAAACAATACCGTCTCACACAAATTTTTTGAAAAGTAAGGGAGGTCGTTGATATAAATTAAAAAAAGCAATGGCCCTAATATCGAACCCTGAGGCACGCCCATATGCACAGGCACACCAGAAGACTCAGTTTTGTTTATAACAACTTTTTGAATTCTATTTGTCAAATAGGATTCAATAAGTTTTAATGAGTTTATTGATACACCATAATGCTTTAATTTACCTAATAATGTTTGATGGTCAACACAGTCAAACGCCTTGGATAAGTCGCAGAAGATACCTAGAGCATCCTGCCTATTTTCCCAAGCATCAAATATGTGTTTTATAAGCGCAATTCCCGCGTCTGTAGTATTTTTTCCTTTAGTAAATCCGAACTGTCTATTGTGAAGCAATTCATTTCTCGTAAAATGAGAAAGTAATTGGTTAAGAATAATTTTTTCAAAAATTTTGCTAAGAGTCGGCAAAATAGAAATGGGACGGAAATTAGTGGGGTCATTGATATCTCCTGCCTTAAACAAAGGTATTATTTTACTTAATTTCATTTGATTGGGAAATACACCATCATTAATACATTTATTAAATATAAACGATAAGTTAGGAGAGATAACATTTACTATCGAATTTATAACACTAACAGAAAAGCCCCATAAATCCTCAGTCTTTTTCATATTCAAAGACTTAAAAGCTTCTATGATCGTATTAACGTTGATTTCATGGAAATTGAAAGGAATATTGCACTTATAAACATTCGACTCTATGAGAGCAAGTGCGCGCTTAGTACACGAATTCAATTCTTTTGTGATTTTAATAGGTATTTCGGAAAAAAAAGTCTCGAAGGTATTTGCAACTCCATCATCTGTTTCTATCGTTTTGCCATTGACATTAATTTTAAAACACCTATCAGTAACTTTTGTTTTACCACTTTCTTGATTTATAACTTTCCAAGTGGCTTTTATTTTATTGTCTGATGTCTTAATTTTATTACTCAAAAAGTTCGCTTTAGCAGTATTACAAACCCTTTTAAAGATTTTGGAGTACTTTCTGACATAATCAATAAAAAATGGATCAGTGGAAGTGGACTTTTGATAGTATAGTTCAAATAATTTAATTCTACTAATATAAATACCCGGAGTTGCCCAATCACTAAACTTCCTTTTAGAACTGACTGTAAAAGTTTTTTGTTTAAAAATATTTTGGAATTCTATATTTAAATTATCAAATAAATTGCTATATAACTTATTGGGATCATCGGTTTCTTTAAGACAGTGAATTGTATTCATTACATTATTTTCAAATTTCTTCAAGCGACTATCTGTAATAGGCCTATAAGTAACTTTTTTAATTTGGTTAACATGATGGTGCTCAATAGCGATTTTCTGTCCACTATGATCAGAGTTTATACAATTTATAATTGATTGTTCAAGTACATCACAGTTACAAAAAATATTATCCAAGCAGGTAGCTGATATTGGTGTAATTCTAGTAGGTTCAAAGAAAGTATGAAGAAGATTAAAACATCTGAATAAGTTAAGGAACCTATCTGAGTATGAACAAGATACTAAAATGTTTATATTGAAGTCACCACACACAACTATCTTCTTGTTATTGCTACATATTATATTTAAAACATTTTCCATTGAAGTCTCAAATAGATCATAGTTTCCAGAGGGAGGTCTGTATACACATACAACAATATGCTGCTCGAGTTCTACGCAGGAAATTTCAATAGTTCGCTCAATAGAGTGACGAACAATATCTGGTCGTTCTTTATATTTTATATTATTTAATAATAATATCAAGGATCCACCTCTAATAGTAGATTCTCTTGTAAAAGCACTTACAATATTATAGTTTTCAATACAGGTCAAAATTTCATTTCTTTTTAACCAATGTTCTGTAACACACAACACATGCACTTCCATGGTCTGCAAAAATAAACTAATTTCTAGATCTTTGCCAGAAAAGCCCTGTACATTTTGATGAACAATATTTAAATAATTAGACTTTTCTGTTGTTTTTATTTTGCCAGAGACTTTCTCTGTTGTCCTATTATCTAATTTAAATGAATTGGAATAGATTCCAAAACACTATCATTTGTCAATCTAAATTGCTCAATAGAAGCATTGTCAGAAGTAAATTGCTCAATAGAAGCAAGGTCATTAATACAAATCTGCTCAATAGAAGCAGAGGGTTGAATAGCCAAATTTCTGGCTAAAGTTAAAAAATTAAATCTTAGCAATTCAGCTATTTGTCGTTTAGAATACTTAGATAGATTTATTCTATCTGTACTCAGGTAAAATTTATTATTTAAGGTGGTCAATTTATTTAAGTCGATAACATGTATTTTGTCACTATAATGTGCCATGTTGGACAACACTAAATTTAATTTATACCTAATATTATTTTCTGCTTGTGGCAAACTGTAGCAGTATGGCAATGTAAACATTACAATTTTTTTGACATTTAATCCATTTAGATAGTCAAGGTAGTTTTGAAGCGATTTTTTGTTTACATTACCTCTGTTTCCAATTAAAATAATCAAATTATCATTTTTATTCAACTCATGATTGGATATTTTATCCATTATATTATTGTAGGATGAACCCGGACTACAGTAGTTTGTTACACTTTGTCCTAATCTGTTCTTTAACATAAGGCCCAAATCTTTTCCAATTTCATCACTAAATATTATATTATTGTTGTCTGTTTGTGTAGAAGAACTGTTTTCATTGCTGCTAAACATTTCGAATGTGGGTTGTTCAGAGAATGATGGCTCACACATTGACATTGACCATTCTAACTGATCCAAGGTGACCAGGCCTGACACCAAGGAACATCGCCTAGTCAAGGGGTGATTTTCAGTTTTGGAAGTGCTTAATAGGTGATTATGTGTCAATGTGTGTTCCCTCAAACCTTTTTTTGATGAATTATATTTATTAGAAATATCACTTAAAGATGTCTGCAGATTACTAATTTTGTCATTTAAATATTTTACATTATTATCATACATCTCTTGTTTTTCCTTGATTAATTTGGAATAAGAATCTAATTTGTTTAACAACACAGTACGTTCTTTACTAAACTTTAAATTTTTGGTAAAATACTTTTGCTTTTTGATCATAGTTTTTGTTTTCTTAATAAATTTATTTAATTTTAAATACTTTTTTATTTTGTTCCTGCTGCATTTAACCAATCCTTTTGTGTTAGATGTATTAATAGGCTCATCATTACAAGAAAAGTTCAATGACACTGCAGGATTTATATTATATGCAACAGAAACCATTTGTGGGGCACTATCTATCAATTCATCAAATAGACTCTGATTCTGTGAGGCGGTCCAGTTTAATTTTTCAGATTCTAAGATATTAATATTATTATAAGCCTCTTTTAAACATTTTTCCAATTCAGCGATGCGCCTGAGGGCCTGCTCATACTCATCACTGCACTGGTCGAATTGGTCTATTGTGTATTGTAATTTGTCCTTGTCCTCAATTAACACTAAATTTTGAGTGTACAACTCACCCATTTCCTTTTTTAATTTACTGTTCATGACTAGAGAATCCAACAGTTCTTTTTCATTGTCATCCCTTTCCCTACTCAATTGCTTAACCAACTCCTTGGAAGCCTTTAATTCCTGCAAAGCCAGTTGGTATTCCTCCTGGCGAGCCAAGGCCTTACGGGTCATCATTTTGTTATGATAGTAAACACAAATAAATTCTCAAACAGTACCGTTATTTGTTCTCAAGAAGTTGTTCAATCAACTTAAAGTGAGGTTACTTTACGGTAAAAAATACAAACACTATCGATGTAATTCTATAAAGACTATTTAAACGACTCAATTAATAATAAATACAGACTAAAACTGTATTTATAATACAACTTACTTGAAAGGGATAGCAACGAAACCGTTTGACAACTAACTGTGATGAGTCACTCGCCGGTTTTACAATAACTTAATACTGCTATTTAGTCACAATTTGTTGTCACTACACATTTAAATACACTTTTGATTCTTTAAATATAATTAATATTTAGCGATTACTGAAAACGGGGCCGTAATAATTAGTAAAATAAAATATTTATTAGGAGCAAATTGCAACAGCTGTTTATGATAGTGTTGCCACAAGCCAAAAAAAAAAAAAAAGAAAAAAAAAAACACGCATATAGAGTACAATAATATACAGGGTGTTAGGGGGACGCCCTCGAAAACCAAGGTAGATGGCACTAATGGTGACCCTAAACATGACTTGTTAAAAAAAAAAAATTGAAATAGCGAAAAAAAACAGCTGTTTCATACAAATTGTAAAATCTACACGACGAATTATTGCAGTAAATGTTATATTTTGTAACAGTGGGAGTGGCATTATCACTGTGTGATAAAACTCTCTTTCAATAAATAGAAAAAAAAATGTTATTTATTTTACTCGCAGACTAAGCTGTGGATTTTCATGAAATAAAATGTAAAATATACTTTTTTTGGTTGAAGAAACCATGGAATAATAATTTATTGTGTAGATGCTAGAGCTTCCAGGGGAAAGCGGGAGACCCTGTACTTATTGTGGCGTAGTCTTGGCCCTTGGGAAGGCCTACGTCCAGCAGTAGACTGCAATAGGCTGATATGTAGAGCAGATATCACAAGTAAAATCTGTGCGCGTTTTGTTGATCATCATCATCATCACCAGCCTATATACGTTCCACTGCTGGGCACAGGCCTTCCTACACGGGAGCAACACATGAGGAGTTTGGGCCATAACACGACCACCCTGGCCCAAAGCGGGTTGACGGGTTAAAGCGGTTGCAGGAACAAACGGGACCAAACGCCTTCCGAAGCACGGAGGAGCTCGAGATAACAAACTTTGATTGACCCATTCGATTGGACGAAAGTTGCTTTGTTTTTCGTATCGAAACCACAGTGGTCAAACCAATACGCCACCGAGCTCCTTGTATTGATAAAGTAGATAAATTGTCGAACATTAATTAATAACAAACAGTAATAAGTTTTTGTATACCTAGAGGTTCCCAGACTTTTTTCTCATAGACCACTTTCAAAATTTAGCTGGAGAACCCCCTGCAGCTACATTTCTACCATAGTCCCAAAACTCGACAAATAATGTGAAGATTTGTCACGCCAACGTGGTCTACGTCTACTCTCGTCGAGTCTCCCGTGGACCCCTGGGGATCTATCAGGAGCACTTTGGGAAGTAACGGCCTGGCCACGGGAACAGGCGGCGGGCGGTGTCTCGGCAACCACTGCGCGGTCACGAAGACGCGCTGCGAGGCCGACATCGAGACAGCGCGCAGTGGTTGCCGAGACGCGAGTCACAGGACGCGCGTGCGGTGATGTCGTGGCCAAGCCGTAAGGCTAGACACATAAACTTTTTAATAATAGTTATGGAAAAGGGAAATTACCTGGCACAGGCATTTTTGCTTTAAATGTGACTTCGGTCACTATTCGTAAAATGTAAAAAACGTGTTACTGATAAAAATTAAATAATTATTACTATTACAAGTTTCCATACCGTACCACAACTCAATGCGCAGAAAATATTTTCACAGGGATTGTTGTTTAAATTTTTAAATCAATGGCTGAAGCCGACGCTTCCGTGAATGGGAACACTCCCTTACAATTCAATATGAGCACGACGCTACGAGCCACAACTTTTAATGATGAGGGTCTAAACTGGAGTAATTTAAGATATCCTTAGGAGCTGTTACAACAAGTAGCATAAGATGGTAATGAAATTGCTTTATAAACACCTGTAACGGCAGTTAAGATTAGATAAGGGGTGAGTTTTTGTAAAGTGAATTAAATTTATTTAAATGAAACATAAATCAATATCTCCACTTTCTGTTCAGTGTACATATTTAATGCAGGTTACCGTAGCTTAGATACGCTTGTAGCACTTACGCCACACACAGAGTTTCCTAGCACAGGGTAGGGTACTTTCATAGAGCCTGGGGGTGGGCTGGTGAAATTACTTCGGCAGAGCCTAGGCTACCCCGGCAAAGGGCAGTAGAGTTACCAGGGAGTTTTAATGGGTATTCCCAGTGTCATTAGCGCTGGGCGACACACGCCCGTCACCTAGCCAGCGACAGGTAGGTCAGTAATCAGATTTCTTCCCTAACTTTATTGGACAAAGTCAGAAGAAGGAAAAGTACAAAGAAGAAAAACATACAAAAGGCGGTCTTATTGCTAAGGTAGCTATGAATTTCGGTAAGACATTTTTAAACTAGTTTTTCAATTCTTAAGTATAAAAATGTAATAAATATCGTTCTTCTTTTTTATTTCTAAGCAGTTATTATTATTTCTAACCATTCCGTCATTTTTAAATACGTTCAAAGCAATTTAATATCTCCGTAAATGTTATGACGTTATAAGCAACTAGTGTCCATAGCACTATTGGTTCAGAAGGCTCATAAAATAGAGGAATCTGGTCTCGATCGATGCAATCTCAATATAAATCACCAATAAAGTAGGGTGGTGGATTAATGGCATACCTCCACGGGTAGGTACCCATAGAAAAGTGTTTGTAACAGGCTATAGATATTTAATCAAAATGATATAACCGCTTTGGGATAAGCAAATAAGAAAGAAAACTCTATTTCTAATATTATGTAACGTGAAACTATCACACATCGCTGTACGCTTTGGATCTTAATATACCCCTCGGCGAAATTTGTGTAATCGATATGGATTTCCAATACTTTACACGTTTTGACTCAAAAAGTGTAAAGTTTTGGAAACTACTTTTTATGTACGTTTCTATTATATACAACCATTCGACTTTTTAACATTTATACAACGTATAACATAGTTAATGCACACCCTGAAAGGGGTCACCGTACTTATTAATATGAGAAACTTTTACTACGGGCTCAAAAATAAAATCGTGAAAATGAATAAGTTTTTTTATAGAAACTTGAATACCGCCACTGTGGTGCACTTGATTGTTTGTTTTTTTTTTATTTTTTTATACAACTTGATGACAAACAAGCCGACGGCTCACCCGGTGGTAAGCGGTTACCGCCGCCTATAGACACCGGCAATAACAAGGAAAAGCACTTGATATTGCAGGTGCGTTGTCATCCTGAGGCCTAAGATGAAATGCCGTCCATGCCCAGTAATTACACTGTCTACCTTTCCCTTCAATCCGAAACACAGCGAACTGTTTCACGGCTGAAATAAGAAAGGCGGTGGTATCTACCCAGGTGACTCTACATATGGGTCTACCACCTAGTAAATGATTTTTTTTCTCGGTTTCACATTGATACCATAGTAATAGTTCATATTGATGACTACTTTGACCCTTTTTCAGGATATGTATTTGTAACGTGTATAGTTGTGAATATTTGTAATCATACCATACATACATCTTCATCCTGTGAGGTTTTAGGTAAGGATATTACTGTAAATATAAAACAACTTTCATCTCGCCAATATTCAATTTTGATTATTCTGTTTGCTACCAAGCTTAAAATAGGATCACTAAAGCCGCTACAGACCACCGCAAGGCCTCATAATAATATTTTATTCAGAACAAAACCATTATCATATCAATCTCGAAACAAAAACCGGGTAATCGTTTCAAGCGGCACCAAGCTCAAGTTGACAAATTCCTGGGTAGAAATAGATAAAGGCGTGCTCACACATGTGTCCCTCAAAACATAAAGCGTCCCTGTCACGTAGCTCTCTCAGCCCCATCTGTCAGAGGCAACCATGGAGATAAGAAAAATCTAAAGTAGGTCAACCGCCTGACCGACTCAAATGGTACTGGGTTGCCGCACACGGTCGGGCGAACGATTTTCTTCCTATTTAATAATAGAATGAAGTATGTGATATACACTAAGAATGCTGTGCTAGGATTTTGAGTGCGATTTTATTTAAAAAATGTTTAGACTGGAAAAAACATGAAACGGTTAGATATGAATTCAATTACTATTACATCCGATATAACAATAGCTTGCTTTTAATTGTTAGCCATATTTTTTTATATTATATAAACGGGGTTAAGTATGACTCTCTGAGTTCTGGCATACTAAATAAAAAGCTGTCCATTTACCCTACTCTCCTCATGTCAGCGCCAGTATTCGTCCGTATAGACATACTAAACTGTTGACCATGCTAACATAACTTAACCAACCAAAGAAACTGATTTAGCATCAAAAATGGCCAAATACCCACCAAAAATGGCTAAATTCTCCCCAAATCAATGATTTATACCATTATGGCAGTCGTTTAATTATAGCCTGATGATTATTTTGCGTTTTTTGGTGATTGTTTTATATCCTTGTATTAATTTCGTATTAATCACGACTAATAACCTTGATTTGTACTTGATAACTAGTCTCTCAACAACACCCCTCTTGCATCACTCTCAATCGTTTATAGAATTTTAAATGCTGATTAGTTGATCCTCAACAGTCATCATGGTCCGGTCAATATAGACATTTAAAATAACAAAACTTCCCGGAGAGCCAAATATTGGTGTAGAGCTGGGGTTTACCATTACAAATAAATATATTAAAAATCCCCATCGATCCTATGTGTGCTACAAAAGTGATTCGGGATCAAAGGTCAAAATTTAAGGTTTTTTGGATTTTTTTCGAAAACGGTAAGTTTAATCATAAAAAAACTTAAAGCCAAAGTTGTAGATCTTAAAATTCTCTACAAAAATGGTCTTCATTATTTTTTCCTAAGAGTTACCATTCTTGAGATATCGCAATTCTAAGGTTCAGGTCAAGTGAAATACGAACTTATTACAAGCGTCTACCATTTAGGTTATTTTTGCTATTCTACAGCTAGAAAAAATGTCTCAGTTTTGCTTTATTTGCAATAAACTTTTAACTGAAGATGAAACAGTTGTGGTTGATCGTGGAATGCCAACTTTAATCGAGGTTAGTGTCGCGAGATGTGATGAGTTTACTGAGAATTTAAGAACTCAAATATCCGTTACAAAAAAAAATTTCTATAACGTGACTACACTAGGTGGTAGACCCGTATGTAGGGTCGTCTGGGTAGGTACCACCGCCTTTCTTATTTCAGCCGTGAAACAGTTCGCTGTGTTTCGGATTGAAGGGAAAGGTAGCCAGTGTAATTACTGGGCATGGACGGCATTTCCTCTTAGGCCCCAGGATGGCAACGCGCCTGCATTAACAGGTGATTTTTCCTTGTTATTGCAGGTGTCTATGGGCGGCGGTAACCGCTTACCATCAGGTGGGCCGTCAGCTTGTTTGTCATCTGGTTGTAGAAAAAAAAAACAAAGAATCCCCGTTGAAATTAGCTAAAGATCGTTCTGATAATATTTCAAAGACTGTTCTTGAACGTATTAATTTTGAGTATGATTTAGTCGCTGCTGATGCAAAATACCATGACAGTTGTTACAAATCTTTCTTAAAACCTAATACTGGTGGTAAAATTGGCCGTCCACAAGATGAAACTGTAAACTCTGAGATGGAGAAAATTTTTCGATTCATACAAAACGAGTGATGTTTGCCAGTTTTCGTTGGATGAATTGAAGAACTATAAAAATACGATTGAAATTGAAGTATGGCAGTAGAATTATTATTTTAAAGAAGCCTGGAAAATTGACATTTATTTGTTTTATTAACAATTACCAAGACATTTTAAGTAAAGTCTGGTCTGACACTTGGATGAAAAAGACAAGCGGTTAAAAACTTTGAAAGCTGCGGCAGTAATTGTTTGTGAAGATATTCAATCTTGCGTTTTCGATAAAACTATGTACCCCCCATCAGGTAGAATGTTCGAGGATATAAATAACAATATTCCTGAATCATTGTCATATTTTTTGGAACAAGTCATTTTAAAAATCGAGCGTCATAATTTAGATCATCTAAAGTTAGTTACAATCCCGATATCTCAGGAATGGTAATTCTAAAGAAAAAACTCATGAAGACCATTTTTGTAGAGAATTTTAAGATCTAGAACTTTGATTTGAAGTTTTTTATTTTGGTAAAAAATACCGTTTTCGATTTTGACCTTTGACCTCAAATTTTGACCTCCTCAACCTGAAATTTTGACCTTTGACCCCGAATAACTTTTGTAGCACACATAGGATCGATGATTTTTAAAACTTTATTTGTAATGGTAAGCCCCAGCTCTCCACCAATATTTGGGTCTTCGGGAATTTTTGTTATTTGACCACTATTTTTATGTCTAAAATGACCGGACTATCATAACTATTGAGATCATTTATTTGTCATCTGATTGTCGATATTCTAACTCGTCTCATAACTGATCGTCGTGTCAATAAGTGTCGATTGATGGGTTTTTAGGTTATTCTGCTCATTATTTATTTCCACCAGGATGAATATGTGAATTACTGCTAAATTACCGACCGAACAGATTGAAAAAAAAAATGCATTTATACCTATAAAGCAACAAATCAAAATTGTGGGATAAATCACAGCTATCTGTAACGCGCTGGCATCAAGATTTCTTTTACCTAACCTCAAGTTGACCTTTCGTCTTATACCATCCCGCCGATGCTCGCTTTCCATAAATCCTTTTGTGTCTGATATGTAGGTAGAGAGAGTAGATTTGTAGGGTAATCCCAAATACGGGTTAATTTTGAACGAAGCCGTGCACACTATGAGCGAAAAGGATAGTTTAAAATCTCTTTCCTGGATGAGAGAGAGACCAATTGCCCATGTGTAAGGCCCAGACACTGACCAAGAACTCTTTACCGTTTGTTTTCATAGAACATACGGCCTCGTTCGTAGCTTTTCCGCTTTCGTATTACCACCCACTCAGCTCGAATTCACTGATAAATCACTCATGTATTTAATTTTAACCATTTCTTATGTTTCTTAAACATAAACATATCAACATGAAAATTAACATATGAATTTTAAAAAATCAGTAGTAATTTAAACATCTTTATCACAAACGAGTCACTTTGATGATATGTAGATGACAATGACGTGAATTGATTGATACAGGTAGTTAAATGACAAAGTTTCATCGCTATTTCGAATGCGGCATTTATTGAAATATACCAAATTCGATATAAGGTTATAGTTGTGATGACAAATTACTTTCAGGGCCTTACCATCATCTTTATAAAAGCGATTCATATTCCGCTCGGTTCAGTATTGGTTCCTAAACTGCATCGCTGTCATAGTCGTAGATAGCGTCGTTGTACGAATTAACGATTCTACTCAGTTTAGGTCCTAAACTGGATCGCGATAAAAGATGGTGGTACGGGTGCAGATAATGTTTCTACTAGTCGCTTTGTAAATGGTGGATTGATATAAAATTCATACAACCTAATTGAGAAACATTACGTTGACTACCGGCTGGCCGAGTGGTCTATGCCCCTTGCTATACAGGCTACTCGGTCGGGGGTCCCGGGTTCGAATCCCGGTGGGAAAAAAGGTTTGTATGATGAGTATGAGCATTTGTTCACGAATTATGGATGTTTATATGTTTATTTAGTTATACAGGGTAACTTTCGAGGCACTGTGCAAATTTTAAGTATAGGAAGTTCTTTAAAAATAAAGTTGAGTTGATCCGTGTTAGGCTTCTGAGCTGCATTTGATTTGCTCATCTGTTGATTCTTGCTACGTTTTCAGAATAATTCAGATCTGTGATGATGATTTCCAGCGCAAAATTTATAAGAAAGTGGTGTGATCCAAATGTGAGAAATCTCTGTAAGTTCAAGTTGTTGCTTTTCATCTTTGTTCACGATATGACAATTATATTATGATTATTACCAATATCGAAAAAACTTTAAAGTTTATAAATTATTAATAAGTATTTTATATATAAGGCTAAAACAATAACTCTATCTCAGCAATTTATTCAATCTACTCAATCTATGGTTGCGCTGACTAGTTCAATGTCACTAACGGCCTGGCCACGGGAACGGGCGACGGCGACAGCGACGGCGGCGACTCGGCAACCACTGCGCGGTCAGCACGACGCACTGCGAGGCTGACATCGAGACAGCGCGCAGTGGTTGCCGATTCGCGAGATCGCGAGTCGCAAGACGCGCGTGCGGTGAGTTCGTGGCCAGGCTGTAAGCCCGCGCCGCATCGCGCTTTAACCTACCCCTTTCACTTATAAACGTAGAGTGACAAGGTTACTTGAATTTTGTAATGGATAAAATAAAAAAATATGGAAAAAAACATATTATTTTGTTCTTGAAATATGTTATATTAACGATACAAATTATGGGGAGTGAAAAAGCGCACTGTCTCCGAGGTAACCCTGTATTTCTAATATTTACATACATTTTATTATTGTTATTTCTCCTTTATCTAGTATCCATAACACAAGCTCTTAATGATGCTTACTTTGGGCTCGATAATAGGTGTGAATGTATGAATATTTTATTATTATTATTTTATAAATTCGGTAAAAAAAAAATCTTTCGAGTGTTGAAATAATTATGACTATTTCGACATTATGAAGGTAGACGTTATCAGATACTTCATAAAATAACTCGTAACGTGAATCCCTCCTAAAATAGATCATCTGAAGGTAAATAGCACCCATCTATAATGCCCTGTGATGTGGTATAATGTAATTGAATTGAGTATTTTAACACTGTCGATATTCTAATTACTTAGTCATATTACAAGGCTTACTGCGAAGCTATATTGGACTTTAATAACATTCGATAGGTGTTAGCACTCCCTTGAAACCGCAATATATTGTGTCGCTTAGTTAAATTGAAAGCTTTACTAGTCAGGTGGAAAGTCGCGAGGGAACGTAACTTGGGACCTTGTCATTTACATATGCATCGAGGGACCTCGGTCGTTTACCGGTCTAACTTTCAGCAAGTAAATGCATGGTAAATTATAATCTACCTATGCAAATAACTTACTCATTATTCAGTTGCTTAAATAAATTACTGAATAGTTCAGTTTATTTACGGTCAAAAGAACATCATTTTCAATTATCTAAAATAGTTGTCTATTTTTTTTTGTTGTAAATATTTTGAATGTAGTGTCGTAAAAGCTTCATTTAAATAAACCAACATTTAATATGTGAATAGATTTTAAAAAACGAGGATTTCGAACAAACAGACTGTCCATCTGTGTGTCATTTCTGCTATTTATTTCCCTGAACAGATCGGCTGCGTTACGGTATCGTTACCAATGCGGTGGTAATACAAAAAGGTATTCCACTAACATTGCATATACTTAAAGCCGGAACGCTAACGAAACGCTCTCGGTTGGTTCAACTTCGGCTCGAGAATTGTTAGCAATATTGCAAGAAACAAATATATTTTGGCTTAGTGACTAGACAGTTGTTAATTTTGGACAGTTCGAACAAAGAACTATCGATGCGTTTCGGCTGCTACAAATGTTAAATATTTAGCAGAATACGAAACAATGATTGAACCGTACGGTTCGCTTGAAGTGTTTGTTAGTAGAATACCAAACTGATGCGTTTCGGTAACGTTTCGATTGCGTTCAGTTAACAGAATACAAAAACGTTGTAACTTAAGCGTTTCCGATTCGTTTCAGATCAAAATACAATAGCAGAATTGGGGGGCTGATATGGTAGTCTATAGCGCTTGTAACACCAAAGGTAAAACCTGTACCTACGTATAAAAATCAGACAGAACTAAGTTACATTTCTCATTTAGGGCAAACAGCTTTTTAGGCGAATTCTCTGTTTAGGTATAACGCCTTCATTGGCATCTTGCGTTTAAGGTAACTCGATCAAAAGGGATTTTAGCATCCTTATTACCATACAATTAGAGCCACGAACTGTTAAAAGTGGGAACATTATTATTGCTCATGACTCTATCCTAGGTAAGAATCTTTATCTAGAAAAGACAGGATGAAGCGATATATTAATTATTGCTCCTTTAGTTCAAGAGCAACGTTTTATTTGGAGTACCCTTATCCAAAAAGAATACAAAAAAATTGTGTGTGTCAGCTCCGACGCACGACTGGAGTTTACTTCTTAAGTTCGATAGTCTAACCAGACGCAAAAAGAGTTTATTTAACTTAAAAAGATTGATACTGTATGAAAGGGTAAATTATCAAATTAATGAAAATAATATACATATATAAATATATATTTATTCATTTCATATACATTTAGATGTTCCGGCAATATCATCTACACCTCTTTCTGCCATAGTTATTTGAAAATACTTTCAGTTCACTTTAGCGGAACACAATGATAAAGATTAAAACTTCTCAATGACAATATTAATTATTGATATTTATAATAAAAACAGCAATATAAGTATGTCGACACTGATAGAAATAACCAAACCCAATAACCGACGAACGTAGAGAGCCTAGAAGCATAACTTCATACAAAACTCGTCGCAAAATGGGTACCCTCGGCGGCTAGAAGAGCACGTCGGATAAAATCGGCTAATATCGAAATTGTATAGCGCCCTCTCGGTCTTCTGATTTACACGCGCCGGACGGGTCATATATGCAGGATGTAACCATGCAATTTTTTTAACGACTTTAATAATTATATATCGTCATTTTTAATAAATATAGTAACGTTGTAAATCGGTAAACTTATTCAATTTTAGAGTTGAGATCAGAAATCAGAAATGAAATGGGTTCGCTTCATTCATTTAAATAAAAAAAATCTAAATATCTGTCATGATATTATTTATTTGTATTGAGGACATAAGGAGGAGCTCGGTGGCGTATTGGTTTGAGCGCTCTGGTTTCGAATACGAAAACAAAGCAACTTTCGCCATGGTCGACCCTGGGATGGGTCAACCAAAATTTATAATCTCGAGCTCCTCCGTGCTTCGGAAGGCACGTTAAGCCGTTGGTCCCGGTTGTTACTACAACCGCTTTAACCCACCAACCCGCATTGGGCCAGCGTGGTGGTGTTATGGCCCAAACTCTCATGTGTTTCTTCCATGTAGGAAGGCCTGTGCCCAGCAGTGGGACGTTTATAGGCTGGTGATGAGGTAAATTAACTATTAAACATACACAATAACAATAAGTCGTCATAAAAGTTTTCAGAGTCAAAAGTTGAGTTGAAAATAAATAAATACTGTCACACACAAATGACTGCTTAACATCATCCACTCGTGTATTTGTTCAAATTGTCCACAAATATTGGGCCAACATGGCGGCCAATATTATTGTTTATATTTGACTCGATTATAAAGGTTTAGGAGAGATTTACATGTAAAATTTGATTCCAGTGTTCTTATTATGTTCACCTACGCGGCTGACACACTATTTTACTTCACTTTTGGACATATTTACTGAGATTTTATTGTTTTTTTACGAGTACATCACCGTGACGCAGTCAATGACAAACTAAATCATGGCGCGGAGTCCGATTTAAGCCCCGCCCACTTTCAACCAAATTAGAAAGTTTCGCACCAAAAACGCACCAAAAACGTAACGAGGTCATTCATCGATAGATTTTACTCCTCACATTTTTTTCATACCGGGCCCCTTATATATGCAAATCGATTCTTAAGGAGTAAACTCCAAAAACAAACGTCACCTGCTTAGGTAAGCTTATTTTCTAGAAAATCATTATCTCATAAGTGGTAAAAGAAGACATTCAATTCCACCTTTTTATACAGCAAAAGGAAAATTCAAATGCGAAGCAATCTTACTGTATAATAAGTTGTCTCGTCTTGAAGGACGGAATGACAGAATAGTTTCCTATTAAAAAATTCGAAACTTTCGCTAGACTATTCCTTGGAGAATTTTTCTTATGAAGAATATATATTACTGTTCTTATTTTTGTTTTTACATAATAAATGTTTCCACGGTTAGATTTTTCAATGATAACATAGAACATTTAGACATTGTGAGGATATTATACGTTAGCTTCTAACGCAAATACTATCCAAATACATCCCAAGTCCTCGGTAGCTCGACGGTTAGAACAGTTACCGGGATTGTGAAAGATCACAGGTTCGGTTCCCGCCCTGGGACATGAATTTTATCTGATACTGTTTCAATTTACTTAATTAGAATCATACGATAAATGTATATCCATTTCGAAAGAAAAGGAAAGAGGATTTCGAAATCGACGTTGTCGTTAATTATAAATATTATGCATCTCTCTCAGTTGGATCACCTTTGAATTTATAAGCAGCACTTAAGTCGACAGCTCTTTCTATTGAATTGGAATCTTGGAATGAAACAGGAAAATCTCATTTATTTTAAGGAAATTTAAAGGAAATAAATATTTTAATCTTTAAGCGTATTCTGAAAACACATTAAATTGTCTGTCTTCAATTTTATTATAACGCTTGGAAGATATTTATAAATATGTCTAGGTATCATAAAAATTACAGCTCCTGGGGCGGGATGTAAATCCGCGACCGTTCACGATCCGCATGACTGCTCTAGCTTGACTTAGAGAATCCTATGATTTTTTCAACGCTCTGCATGTTTATGTTAAAAAATAATTTTAACTTTACAGAAAACACAAAAAACAAGGTAGACTACAAGAAATTCGGTTCTGCAAAGTCCTCGGTTGCTCAGTGGTAAGAGCATCCGTCTCCCGCGTCCGCATCCCGCCCCAGGACGTGTATTTTACTAGCTTAAACATTTTTCTTAAGTTATATAAGAAAATGTCAACTTTTTGGCAACACTTACGATCATATTGTACACGGCATGTGACTGGATTTTTTCTTCAAATACACAATGTATACGTAATTACCTGGAACAACAAATATAATTTAGCTACAATAGGATATATCAGTATAAAATATTAAAATCTAACTAAAAATTAAATTATTGTGATATTTAGTGGATTTTTAGTTGGAAGTCAGATTTTATTTTGTCTTAAAAGTATTTTATTTTACAATTTTCATGACATCGTTTGATAATTTTCATGACATTTGTATGAAATAAAATAACATTGGCTGCATTATTTTATAGAAATGTCATAAAATTATCAAATGAATACGATATTTTTAAAATTGGCAAACCATTTCTGTGAACTAATATAGGTCATGTTTTACTTTATTATCGTATTGACGGCACCACCCTGTATATATATCTATATCTATGCCCCTTGCTATGCAAGCTGCTCGCTCAGGGGTCTTTGAAATGTTTGTATGATCACGAGTTTTAGATGTTTATATGTTTAGATAGATAGACATATATAGAAATTCTTTATTTTGCACATTTACATAAACATCACAGAGATAAAACAAACATAATATGCCAAAATATGCGGTCTTATCGCTAGAAGCGATCTCTACCAGACAACCTTGTGGTAGGGAGTTTACTTACTTAACAATAATGATAGGTACGAAAAAGTGGAAAAAAGTAAAAATTAATTTAAAATTATACATAAATAAATATATATTAAATAGTAATAATAATAGTACATAAGTATATATTCACATTTGAAGGAAATTTTGGTAAACAAAGTGATTGGAGGAAATTAGAAAGGAAGAAGAAGGATCAGAGAGTGAGGAAATGTTTATACACAAGCCCGCCTAGCATGACCACCGAAACGCGGTATGATAAAGCTATTTATCACATTAAATTGTCAAAAATCATTGGATATAACCGCTATCTTGAAATTTTATCGAAACTGCGAACATGTACATATACAATACAAGTTCGCAGTTTCGATAAAATTTCAATTTGGCGGTTATATCCAATGATTTTTGACAGTTCAAAGCGATAAATGGGTTTATCATAACGCGTTTCGTTGTTATGCTAGGCGCGCAGATGTTTAAAAGAAGATATAGATTGAGCACGTTTTATATGGAGAGGGAGACTGTTCTAAAGCCTAATAGCACGTACAGTGAAAGATTCATTATAGGCCTGAGAGGAATAGGAAAGGAACACAAGGAGAAGGGTGTCGACGGAGCGAGTGTTCCTGCCGTGGGATGACTGAAGGAAGCAAAAGCGTTCCTTCAGATATGGGGGAGTCGTAGGATTATAAAGGATACAGTAAAGGAGGGAAAGGATATGTGCATCACACACTTCACCAACACACCATTTTTCTAAATATTATTTGGCTAAAGCTATGTTATATATAGACCTTCGTAATTTAACTACTTCTAAACAGGGAGCGTCTCAGTTGATATACCAACATTTGATTTGATTGAACTTTAAGAACGTTCATTTTACATAATAATCATTTGTTATACCAACACTTAATATAATTTTATTTATCATAACGTTTACTTTACATAATCTTCATTTTTCATATAATTTTATCTGATATACGCGTCATTTTATATAACTATTATTAAAGATAATTACATTTCAAACAATGATTGATTGATATAATCTTCACTTGATATAACAATCAATTGACATAATAATCTGTACATAATCTGACATCTGTTGGTACACAGTGTCAGTGACAGAAACGAATCGCTGCAAACCGACTAGAGTGTAATTTATGCCCGCGAAGGCGCGGAGGGGCGAGGCGGCCCGCGAGCTGAGGAGCAGGTGGTTTTGACGACCACCGCCGCGTCTGAGGCCGGCTGTCTCGAAGCTGCGGTGGTGGGCGAAAACCATCTGCGACGATAAGGTCGCGTGGGAACGCCGGATCCCCGCAGCGCCAGAGCCGTGACAGAAGCCATGCATGCTGCATGCTTGCTTGCTGCATGTATGCTTACTTGCTGCATGCATGCTTGCTTACTGCATGTATGCTTACTTGCTGCATGCATGCTTGCTTGCTGCATGTATGCTTACTTGCTACATGCATGCTTGCTTGCTGCATGTATGCTTACTTGCTGCATGCATGCTTGCTTGCTGCATGCATGTTAGCCGCATGCATGCTTGCATGTAAAATCTGTAAAAGAAAAATGAGGATTTGACAAATAAAACAGCGGTGTAATGAATGTTCGGGACCTTAATACTTCGAACAAACGTTACTTTGGTCAAACAAAGTTCGGTAAAATGTTTTTCCACCAAGCAAAACGTCGGAGTAACGAAAAAAAACAAATTAATAATAGGTAAAACGATACAGTGGCAAACGTGATTGCGACGAAGTAAAAAAATCGGAACGAAAATAATCGAAAAGTTTTCCGTGAAATAAAATTCTGTAAAACAATTTTCGGGCTTATGATAGGTACCCGCATCACGGCGCTGTCGAATACTGAGCCAATGGAGTTGAGAGCGATATTCCGACACATGGTCATACTTGCGCAGGCCATATGTAAATCTTATGCACAGATGTTGAAGTCGCTCCAGCTTGTCAAGAAGATGTTCAGATAGGTCACAGTAAGAGCAATCTGCATAATCTACAATGGGAAAGAGGAGAGCTTGTGCAAGTGCAATCCTAGTGGGAATGAGCAAAAAATTACGCAATCTCCTAATTGAACCCACGGCAGCAAACATTCTCCTGCTCACCTGTTTTATATGAGACGTCCACGATAAAGTGCGATCAATATAAACGCCTAGGTTTTTAACCGTGACACTGTACGGTACGTGAACACCATCAAACATGACTTGTGGCAATGACCGCCAGTCAATCCTTGTTACATAGTAAGGACTACCAATTATGATAGGCTGTGTTGTCTGTGTGTCTGCGTTTATTTAGTATATTTCAAATATTTATATACGTTTACCATCATTATTTCTCAGTTATCTAGTATTCATAACACAAGCTCTTAGTGATGCTTACTAAGGGCTAGATAATAGGTGTGAGTGTATGAATATCATTATTATTAATAACTACATCTGACGAAGATTATGAGCTAACATACCAAAAAAAAAGAAATATTTCAAAATAATAACCTCCTCCATTTTAAAAGTCGGTTAAAATCATCCCCCATGATTACAAGGTCTCATATTTTCATACCGAAATAAAAACTCTAACAAGCGTAACATAATAAGTTAATGAGGTACTCAGAGATGTCAAAGGATCGCACGTTTTTGATATTAAGTTTTTCTTTCTTTACGGCACTTGATGTTTGAATGATACACCATCAAATTGCGTAGGTATTTTTGATTGATTTTGATTTAGTTTATATTGTTAAAATTGTACGATTTAGAAAATGTATAAAATAGTATTTTGTTTCCAAAATTTATTAAAAAATTATAATGATATTGACTGCTTGCATCAATCAACCCTTCAAGAATCAGATTCCAGACACAATTGATTTTTCAATAGTCATAGACGTCCAGAGGTATAACGCTGCTTGACAGATTAAAACAACTATTATTATGACTACTATGAACAAAAACCAACACATTACAAAGTTATTAATGATATTGTCTATAGGCCCATTTTTAGTTATATAGCAACATGTGACGTCATTTTTACCGCAGATTTTTTATGGAGCTTTTTTAGATGATGCGCTGCAACATATCATAACATACCGCCGTATCTGTGAAACTATTGATTTTAAACATACTATTTCTTTTGCAATATTTTTTATGAGTTTTAAACTTCTTGTGTATGAAATAAACAAAGTTTTCAACTAACCTACTAGGTAGGATTTAGATTAGAATCACTTGGTTTTGCAAGTACGTTGCCATCCTGAGGCCTAGATGAAATGCCTCATATGCCCAGCTATTATAGTCGCTACCTTTCGCTCCAATCCGAAACACAGCTAACTGTTTTATGGCCGAAATAGGAAAGGCGGTGGTACCTACCCAGAAGACTCCAAGTACATTTTTCCCTGTCACCTAGTGAATAATAATAATAATCTCGTGTCACAAATGTAGTTACCACACGCCTCCGAAACGGCTTGACCGATTTTCATGAAATTTTTATATGTATATTCAGTAGGTCTGAAAATCAGCTAATATCTTTTTTTCTTTTGTTTTTTTTTGTGTGGGTGTGTGTTTTTTTCCGAAACAACGTTTGCCAGGACAGCTAGTTATTCTCTATATTAATACCTACGGATATATTCGTATACGGATAGACACGAGTACAGTCAGAATTAAAAATATAAACTTTTTTAATTCCTATCGCACTGACATAAAAGACAAAATGGATATATCATTTCGCTTCTGTCTGTGTGCATACGGTATATGTATCTCAAGCCGCATATTTCATGAAACTTAGGATTTACTAGCGCCCGTGTTCCCCTCGGGTCATGATTGTTGACCTAACCTGAACATATTAATATTAAATCCTAGTCGCTGAAGTATGAACGGTCGAGTTCGCTATATTTCAATAATACAGGTCTAAGGCCGCAAATGAATAGAAACCGCTAATCCTATTAATATTATAAACGCGAAAGTTTATACGGATGGACGGATGTATGTTTGTCACTCTTTCACACATAAACTACTGAATGGATTTTAATGAAACTTTACAATAATATAGCTCATACATCAGCTCATCATCATCATCATTTCAGCCGAGAGACGCCCACTGCTGGGCATAAGCCTCCCCTAGGGATCTCCAAACCGATCGGTCCTACGCTGCCCGCATCCATCGCCTTCCCGCGACCCTCACCAGATCGTCGGTCCACCATACCTCAGCTATAATTTAATAATTAATTTGATAAAATAGGCTGCTCAAACTATTAATCCTGCGCGGACGGAGACGCGGGCATAAGCTAGTCTATAATAATATTATAAACGCGAAAGCAACTCTGTCTGTTCATTATGTATTAAATGCTAAACCAATGAACCTTTGCCGTGGCGATTGATTATTTCCCGAAAAAGAACATAACGCGTCGATGGGCGTGCAAGACCGCGTAAGAGCAGTTTGCAATACCGCGTATTTACAAAAGTCGCAAAATTGAAATATCGCGCCAGCGGGCTCTTAGCGCTGATTCGCTTATACCAGACCCACATTAAACAATACCCAGAGAAATCCCAAACAAGTTTAGCCGAAGAAATGAGAAGAAATACCCACAATATTATCTTTGTTCTTCCATCCTGTGTAATTACTGCCAGAATAATTACTGGGCATTTCATCTTAGGCCTCAGGATGACAACGCACCTGCAATATCAAGTGATTTTCCCTTGTTATTGCAGGCGGTAACCGCTTACCATCAGGTAGGCCGTCAGCTTGTTTGTCATCTAGTTGTATAAAAAAAATCCTGTCAAATAAACAAAAAGCACATACGAGTATTGCCGCTGGTTGGAGCCGCGGTTAGGCACTAGTATTTTATATTAAAGACATCATTTTAGTCGAAAGACGTCTACTGTTGGACAAAGGCCTTCCCTAAAGATTTCCACGATGATCTGTGCTGCGCTGCACACTTCTAGTGGCTGCCTGCGACCTTCACCAGATCCTTCACCACCTCGTTGGAGGTGTACCCACCCCGCGTCTTCCGGTCCGTGGTAGCCATTGCAGAAACTTTCCGCCCTACTGTCCATATTTTTCATGGACCAGAATGGAATAGGTTTTAAACCCATTATTATTATTGACAATCGGCTGGTCGAGTGGTCTGTACCCCTTGCTATACGGGCTGCTCGATCAAGAGGTCCCGGGATCAATTCCCGGTAGGGGCAAATGTTTGTATGATGAATACGAGCATTTGTTCACGAGTCATGGATGTTTATATGTTTATTTAGTATATTTCTAATATTTATTTACATATTATTTTCAATATTAATCCGTTATCTGGAATCCATAACACAAGCTCGTAATGATGCTTACTTTGGGCTAGATAATAGGTGTGAGTGTATGATTATTATTATATTATTATTATCGAATATTTGGTTTCAGCACGTCAAGTGTAACAGTTGCACTACGAAAGCCGCCTCTATTACGAACGCAGTAAGGACGGTCTCAAGGGCAAACTGTTACGCTTGATGTGATGTCGACTGTACGTTTGTTTATAAATTTAGCGTTAAATGCTAAGTTTTAGCAACTTTCACAAAGATATGCTTCTACGAGACGGGCATATTATAATATTTATGTATACTCGTACAACAAAGTTGGCGAAAAAGCACACGGCCTGTAGGTAAGCGATTACCGGTAGCCTTTATAACGATGTAATGTTATACAGGGCGTTAGGAGGACGCCCTCGAAAACGAAGGCAGATGGCATTGGTAGTCACCCTAAGCACAACGTGAAAAAAAAATTAAAATCGCGAAAAAAAAATGAGCTGTTTCATACAAATTAAAATATCTACACGAGCTATTTGTATGGAACACTACTTACATAGAAGAACAGGCTAGGTTACCTATCTTAATTTACAAGGCGTAAGCTTTCTAAAATAAAATAAAAACAAGGGAACCGTTACTGGCTCACAAGGAACCGTCAAGAGATGGCGCTGAAATCATGACATGCTTTAAAAAAATCTGAGTCCACGAGTCTACACAAGGCTTTCAAGCATACTCGTTAGCTTTGACAGGAATTCACCACAAGGAATTTATTATTACGACTTTATTTTTTCATTTTTCCTTCTCTGTTTACTAGAAAAAGCATTTCGATGAAATTTTACTTTACTTTGAATCACCACGTGATACCTAAAATCAAACACAATGTTATATTTGCGCCGACCGAACAATAGGTAATAGGTAATAACCGATATTCACGAATAATTTTCATCAAAATTTGGGTTGCTGGAAATAGTAGATATTGAACAAAATGAATAGCCGCTTCACATAATACACGTGGAATATTCCGAGACTTGCTGAATAGATGTTGCGTAATTTGAATGAAGCGTAAACATTGCCTTTATGCCGTCCATTTTGTCGCATACTCATTGAATATGCTGTGTATCCATAATATTACATGCAAATACTACACGATTCACACGGCTCTAATCAAAACATAGATCGTAGTTTTGGATAATAATTTACATGTGCCTTAAACATCATTTCAGCCGGAAAACGTTTACTGCTGGACAAAGGCACACCGGCGCGAAAGGACAAAGGCGCGATCGCACACCAGTCTGAATCTATCAATGACACGGGCCGTATGTAACTTGTTCCGCCTTACGCACTTTCTACACAATACCACGCGAGGAATATAATTCATAATTCATATTCATAATAACTTTATTTGTGGCACATAGGTAGATACAATTATATAGATGTATAAATTTTTACAAGTCCCTTAAGACTATGGCCCGCCTGTAGGCATACAAATATTTAACATAATAAATTAATTACGATACATTAAAAACAATGTCATTACAATATTTTACATGTCAATAAAATAGTGAAATCAAAAATAAATCTAATTTTACTAATACTTAAGAATTTAAAATTGTAATTCTATTAAAAATAATTTAAAAAAAAAACTAGCGGCGCACAGACTTGTCATTAATAAATTCAGCAACCGAGTAGTAAGCCCTGTCCAGCAACAAACGTGATAACTGATTTTTAAATAAATGTGTTGGTAGCTGTTTCAGGCTGTCAGGTAATCTATTGTATATTTTGATAGCCATAGCAAGAACACCTTTCTGATACAGCATAGTTATTGAAGGGTGTATGTAAAGCTTTGTTTTATTTCTAAAGTTTATTTTATTTATAGTCTCTGCGGCTATAAATAAATGAGGATTGATTTTAATTATTGATTTCTTCGCCACACCAGAATTCAAGGCTGCTAACTTCAGAGAATAGCATAACAGGCCTTACTTAAATGTGACTTACTTTTTGTAACTAAACGCATAAATTACGCAAAAGTGAGCCATTACAATTTTGCATTTTTTAAATCCATTTGTTAAAAGGAATACAAACACAAACACACATAAATAAAAAAGAGCCCGAACTACTCTTCAAATTTAAACTGATAATGGTATTACCAAAAATAGGAATTTTACTTTAGTAATAAATTTAACAAAAGCCATTTAATTTTAATATAATACCAACCATCAACTTTCAAATATCAATAAACTATCACTAATAAACAAAGCTAAAATGTTAAACATTCAGACGAATCATAAACAGTTTCATGTGCCGTGAAAATGCAAATGCAGCGTAATAGGGAGCAAACAGCCGGTAAAATGTACCCGTTTGCGAGCTGTGAAAATTTTAATACACTCGCAATATTTTACTCAATTTCAATTTTAATTACCAGTGTTAAAGCTATAGATGAGTGTAATTATACTCTCTCCTTGTCCGAGAGGGTTTAACGTGTAGTAACGCTGATTGTACCAGCGCCGGTCACAATTTTCAAAGCTATAAAAAAAAAATTGTTTCTCTCATATGGTAACACTAAATGTATGTCATTACGTTTTTTGTGCACAGCGCTGTCACTTGGTTCTCTCATTAAAATTATTAATTTAACAATTTAAACCAATAAAAAGTACGATCTGTGATCAAATTTTAAAGAATTATTAATCTAGTGTTATTATGTGTTCACTAATAACAGGATATCGATGCAGTATTTTATTCCCAAACACGGTCAGGTATTCCGTTAGCAAACAAGGTCAAGGTTTGTTGTGAAAACGTTAATATTATTTGGAGATTGAAGGTATGTATTTAATATTACATTATCGTTACGTTATCCGGTGAGAAATAATTCTCACCGGATAACTGGTAATATGAAACGTCACAGAATTAATCTGTTAGAATATTATGACATAACCTAAAAATATCAAAATAATACTACTAAAATCTAGCTAAACTAATTACCTAGCAATATAACCCTCCAGATATTATTGTAAGAATTTTTACAAGGCTTATGATTTCCGATATTTTATAGGTTTTATCAATTTACACACTATTTTTTCTTGTATTGCCAATATTTGCCAATGGCATGTAAAATATTAAAAACATCAATAATAGCTCATTTTGAGCGATAGACAAAAATGTATACCTATTTAAAGTGCTTATGCAGTGTTTTATTAGTGTTTCTAATTAGATTTTTGGAAATAAAAGGGAAAAAGAAAAGGAGTAAGTAAATCACCTACTTTGGACAGAAAGAAGATTACAAAAAGTGAAAATAATATGACTTTTTGGATAACTTTAACTGTTCTGTGGTAACTACAAGTGTCATATACCTATCTATTACCTAAATCTTTAACACCCAGATGTCTTAAGTGACAATTATAACATAACAAAGACAATTAAAATTATGTCTGGCATATAGGGTTTAGAGAGGAAAATACAAGAAGTAAATTTTTACGATGAGAAATACCTACTCAAGGCAGGAAACAGAAGACTCATATTAAGTGCCTTCATTAATAGGTGAATGAACAGTAAGATTATGCCTTAATTTAAAACTTCTACCGTCAAGTACATATAATGGTTACCACATTATTTACCGGAGCATGCGCTATCACATTGCGGTTAGACAACGCTCTAAATGGTATGAAATTACATGAAATAGATTATAAAACTACTATCACACTGCGGTTAGACAACCAACTATTTAGCTGAACAAGCATTATCACACTAGAGATATACACTGCAAATGAAATGCAATATACACTGAAAGAAACAGTATAACTAATACCATAAAGTAGATTAAAGGCAATCACTTGAACAGGTCTAGCTACTATGGCTAGACCCTTGCACTGAAATAGAAACTTCTACTAACTTCCATCAAGTAGATATACAAAGGTACAGAGATAAAACAAACACAATATGCCAAAAAGGCAATCTTATTGCTAGAAGCGATCTCTACCAGACAACTATAAGGCAGAGAGATTACTCAATATGAATAATAGTGATAGCTACAAAAATGTAAAAATAGCCATTAATCATATTTAAAATATGTAACATAAAGTACCAACCCGCATTGGGCCAGCGTGGTGGTGTTATGGCCCAAACTCCTCATGTGTTTCTCCCATGTAGAAAGGCCTGTGCCCAGCAGTGGGACGTATATAGGCTAGTGATGATGAACATAAAGTAGCTGTACATGTAATTTAATAATCAGAACAAGCCCCATCACCTTGCGGACTGACTGACAAATAATTCTACAATAAAGTACCGGTAAAGTTTACTTATTAACTTGGGCCAATGTTTGTCACATGGGGGCTAGATAATGCTGCCGCATTTAATTAATAATTTTAACATCAAGATATATATTATGTTATTCTATAACCTGAATAAATGTTATTCTATAACCTGAAAATTGCTGTAAGTTATATAAATGTTTATCAATAGCCTGAGGAAGCTGCTATGAGAAGCTGGATGCTTTTATGGTTCATCAAAACTTTACCCTCTAGCATACCGAAATGATATTCAATGACCTGAAAAATTGCTGTCACTGTATGAATGATCAGCCATTGATAAATACTTAATAAGATTATACTATCTGTCAAGCCGCGATATACCTCCGGGTGGCTATGATAATTGAAAAATCAATTGTGTCTGGAATCTCATGCTTGACAGGTTAAAGCTACACAGTGTATTCAAAAATCAAACAGCTGTTCAAACATAAAGAAAATTTATAAACCTTCAGTGACCATGACCAACAGATCATTGGTTGCAACAACCAGTTACACACAGCAAATACCATAACTTTCCTACTTTATTTAATCAACAAAACCACCAGAAGATTCAGAAACAAGCTTTCAGATATTGTTTTAATAATTCCAAATAAAAACATTACTTTAGAAAAAAAAATTACAGTTACACAGATAAACTAGTAACCCAATTGTAATAAAATGATGGGATTTTTTTTCATTGAAATGTCACCTTATGAAGTACCTCATTGCACAGATTTTATGAAATGAATAAATGAGATAAGACAGAGAAAATAAGAAATGATTATTATAACTAATCATTATTTCAATTCCATTGCAATATTTTCTTACAATACAGACCTAATAAAGTGATATAAATGATGCCCTATATTTTTAAAAGAACTTGAAAATTAAGAGTATTTTCACAATTCTACTTGTACAGAATTATATAAAATAGCTAAGTTGAAATTAATAACTGTTGAAATAAACTTGTCTATTAGAAATGGAAATGGGTCTTAATAAAAAGACCATTAGGTATAATAACTACTCAGAATTAACAACTATATTTTATGAGTAAAAATAATTGTTATGATAAATTAAGAAACATTATCGAGAGTACATAATACCACAGTTGTTGGATACATGAAAAGCGAGGGGGGGGGGGCATAGATTGAATCCCCACAACAATAATAAATATTAGACATTGTTGTACTTAATGATAGTACCGATTGAATTTTTACAAATTTTATTTGTGGTATTTTTATAAAAAGTCATCTTGCTTGACACAATACGAGAAATTGATTTATTGCTATGTACTTAATATATAAAAGTGTCCATATGAAGTACCTACTACCGGGTGCAATTCACACAAGGTTTTTTATTTTTAGTTCTTTTTTAGATACTGAGCTTAAATCAATGATTTATGTTATTAAATTTATATCCAGCTTACCCTAGCTGCAAATCAACTATCGGTCAAGTATAAAAACAAGGAATTGCAATATTGACAATTATTAATGTTGAAAAATGACAATATGATTTATTATTAGAAATATAATGGCCATTTGGTACAATGTACCTATACATAATATAAGCATCATAGTTATTTATCCTGTACATATGGTGCGCATGCAGGCATAATGAATAATCATGCACATAGGTATCGAGTAGTGGCCTTTCTGCAATTATGAAATAAAAAATTTCACATTAAATTTCATCAATAAGAAGTGAAATATTGGGACAAAATAATAATATGTCCATGACATGCCAGCAAAAGTTTTTTGTATGTACTAAAATAAAAGTCAAATAATTAAAATATAATACATCAATAATCAACCTGATCATGGTAAATACCTACCTACTTAAATATATATATATATATTAGCTCTAAATTTCAATATCATAACACCTGTAGGTATAGTAGAGCATTGTGCTTTATATAACAAATAAAAATGCCTAAGTCAATTTTTGTAAAAACAATATCATTACTTATATGGTACCTAAACTATATAAAATGAATAATACCAGGTCAACATTACAATGACCTAAAATTGAATTGATTTAAAGATAAAAAACATTTTAATCGAAGGAGCCTCTTCAGTTTACTGACATACATATATGATTTGGAATCCAGAACTGGTATTAAAAATATTTAATGCAATAATAAGGCAATGATAAATCAAAAATGTTATTAAAGGACCTCATCAACTGATTTATTACAATTCATGACTTGAAAGCAGAAAGACTTCATTAAACATCAAGTAAAATCATTTAAAAGTGACAATCAGTAGTGACCACTATCGAAATAATAAAAACCTATGTAACTAGGTACTTTACAGCCATATTGTATCTAAAAATCTTTTTAAATGAGGATAGAAATGTATCCTATCTTGTCACTTTCATTAAATCATAATAAGACAAGTACTTTATGAATACACTTATATCATAAATAAATCAATAGAAACAATTATAAAAAACACGAGATTTCATCAATTCAATCTAAAATTCATTTGGATCAAACTAATGTTGCAGGAAATGAGTATTAGTGGTTTTAACTGTCTTCTCTACTCTTATCACAAGATATGTTTCGGTGTCGACCGCAAGCCGATTTGGTTTAAATATTGATTGAGTCAAAAAGCCAACAGGAGTGTTTACATACAAAATTCAGTCTATTCTGAAACATTTCCTGCAATAAGCATATAAATGTCCCATTCGGCATTGCTAAAAATTTTAAGCGATAGTTAAAATAACAATTGTGTTTTTTATTTTTTTATAGGGTTTTGTATAAAGATCTAATTATTTTGTAAATTAATTAGTAAGGTGTTGGACTAAACATCTATACTAATATAATATAGATATCTAATTTCTATTTTTTCACAACCCCATCTTCAAACATCTACACGTTAAACCCTCTCGGACAAGGAGAGAGTATAATTATAAGATTAAACGAACTTACCTTAAGTGAAGTTCTATCTTAATTATACGAAGCTCCTTGTCCGAGAGGGCAGTCCCAAAACCCGCCCACTAATACAAGTATTATCCCAATTGTAGGGTTGTTCCAAAAATAATCTTCGAACGTAATGACATACATTTAGTGTTACCATATGAGAGAAACAATTTTTTTTTTATAGCTTTGAAAATTGTGACCGGCGCTGGTACAATCAGCGTTACTACACGTTAAACCCTCTCGGACAAGGAGCTTCGTATAATTAAGATAGAACTTCACTTAAGGTAAGTTCGTTTAATCTTATAATAAGATCTTATTATTGAGACCACCATTGGTATCTATTTGAATCCTCGTAATTTAAATTCGTAGTAATTTGTTTTCTTTTAAGATTTTAATTGCTCAATAGCTCTTTACTGTCTCATCAATCGATTTCATCGACGTGCCCAGCAGTGGAATACCACTGCTGGGCACAGGCCTTCCTACATGGTAGAAACACAATATGAGGAGTTTGGACCATAATACCACCACGCTGGAACTCGGTGGCGTAGTCCATAGATTAGGCGCCGTCGTTTGAGTGCTCTGGTTTCAATTTCGAAGACAGCAACTTTCGCCATGGTCGATCCCGGGATGGGGCGGGGAACCAAGATTTATAATCTCGAGCTCCTCCGTGCTTCGCAAGGCACGTTAAGCCGTTGGTCCTGGTTGTTACTGCTACTGCTTTATGATATAATTAACTATTAGTTAAATATTAGGTAATAATAGGTAATATCATTCAACCAACCGCAATCTCAGTTACGTGATGTCATATCATAATTATTGAATGTTGCTGATGTTCATATCGACGATTTCATGCAAGAAGCAAATTATTTAATTGTACAGTATTATACTTCTCAACAACCCCAAGATTATGTAATATAAACTGAAGCTTTATCGTGTAGACTTTATATTTCAAAACATAAATGATTTTCAGGTTGTAAACTGCTATTTATTTAAAAAATGACGTGGTTTTCTTGCTTCTCTATATATCTACGTTATTTAGTATCTATCTATCGACAACACAAGCACTAAATGGTGCCTGATTTGGCCAGATTACAGGTATTAAAGTATAACAATTATTATCATATTTACTATCTAAAATTTAATAAAAACCTTTTCAAAAAAGGCGACGTATTGAAATATATTACCTATCCCTTTCGTGAGATTCAATTTAATTCAAAGATCAAGATGGATCTATTAGTATAAAATTAACTTAAACATAGAAATCTTACAGACTCAGTGACTCAGCTACACTGGCGTTTCTCTTAACATACCGTCGTACTGTGAAACAGTCCTAACTGTATAATGACAAACAGTTTGTTTAGCTAATGGAGTGATTTGGTGGTAGGTGAAAGCTCAGTCACCCGTACAAACTAGTAGACTATTTGGAATTAGGTGGGGGAAGCCTTTGTTTAACAGTACAAGATATCAGGCTGCATTGATGATGAGGAATTCAAGTAGTTACTTGTACTTTGATTCTCAAACAAATATGTAGGTGACCAAATAATATTGTTCCCAAGCTCTGTACTTCGGAAAGTAGGTACTATGACGTAGGTCCCGACTGCTAGTGCTGTCCTAACCGTCGAATACTTTTACTTAAATTTTATATATCCCAGAAATTTTAAGGAATACTCTATTTGACCTTTGCCCATGTCAAAGTTGTTGAGAATACTTAGTAAAATATTTAAGAGGGCGTTTGAGTACTTATTCGGCTGTAAGCCCTCCTAGCCAATACGCCTTTTCTCCTACAATTTTAAAGTGTAAGGGGTTTTTTTCAGGCCAACGGCGCTGCAGCCCGCTGCGTCCGCAGCTCGTTGGCTGCCGGCCTGCTTACACATCCCGTTTTATATGTATACGGACTGACGTATCTGTGGACCATGCTCCTAGAGCGCCCTAGGGTCGCGGCAAGATGGATACATCGCTGAGGTTATTAGTTGCTGAGAGTTCCTCACATCCCCCGATCTCTTCAAAAGCCTTCTGTATCTGTTTTCGCTAATGAAGTTTTGAATAAGAAACTAAGATATTTGCGCATACATTTCCGCAAGATATACCTACCTACTTAAATTCAAAAACTAGAATCTTCATGTCGCAACACAACTGCAGTCATTCTGTGCTTCTGTAAATATACTGACAATTTGCTTAGCGTTTCTTCACTATCACAAATGAAAACAGTTGCATTTTCCGTGTCAAACAAACTAGTAAGTTCTCGAGCGGAATGGAGCCAGTTTTCGAGTCAAGTGAACAGTCAATAAAAGCTACGGAATGAATTTAAAATGTTCCAAATGTGAGTAAACATTGCCCGGCGTACGTTTGAAGGGGCTCAACGATTTTATTGGTAAAAACAGGAGTCCGCAAACACTAATAGACATAAATTCACCATTTTAAGTACAGAATTCATACGTTTATAAATTTTCATATTATCATCACCTTAAAATCATCACCACCAGCCCACATACGTTCCAATGCTGGGCCTTCCTACGCGGGAGTAACACATGAGAAGTTTGGGCCATAACTTCACCACGCTGGCCCAGTGCGAGTTGGTGGGTTGAAGTGGTTGCAGTAAGAACCAGGACTAACAGCATAATGTGCCTTCCGAATTACAGAGGAGATCAATATTACAAATTTTGATTGACTCATCGCGACCATGACGAAATTTGCTTTGTTTTCGTAATCAAATCAACTGTAAGAGTTGTCAATTATGAAAAAAAAACTAAAATTATAAACAAAAGAATCTCGATTACACAAAATCTTTATTTCTCACTATAGACAAGAATGACAGAAGTTGGTCTATTCTACAGAGAAAAACTACTTATTATTGAAATTTGTCTGTTGAATTTCCTTAGGCGTCGAAACAATATTCTTGAAGTCTTTTTTTATGTTGAGCGAACAGAAAGATCCTCATATTCTATATTTTTTTCCTTAAACTCATATAATTCTGTAGAAATGGCATCTCTCTTTCTTTTACTTCTAAACGCTGCAAAGTTTGGTGGTGTATTATCAGTTGATTGGGTCAAACCGTCTTTTCCATTGTAGGTATGATATTATAGTATTGTCGTAGCTGTACCAATCGTTACAAGTCCCGTCGGTTGTAGCACAATAACTTTGCCGTAGCGGATATACGTAGCTGAATGTTTTCGTAGCAGTGTGGAAACTAGTCAAATTTGCAGCAGACTTGCTTCCGCTGGGCCTCACTTTAGCCACCGAGGAAAGATCTTTCCTCTGTGGCTGAATTGAGGTCCCTGCGTCCGCAGCTCTTAGCCTTCGTTTTAGATAAGTCCACGGGTCATGAATTATTAAATTAATATAAATTATTACTTTGATCTAATATCCACTCTCCGCGCAATCTCTATGTAACCATTAGACAACTTTTTATAGATAAAATGACTAGCACTTTCACTCACTACTGCGTATTCGGGCGAAGGGAGAACATTCTATAACTTAACATCTTTTTTTATATAATTAGATGACAAAGAAGCTGACGGCCCACCTGGTGGTAAGCGGTTACCGCCGCCTATAGACACTACACATACAACATTAGTAAAAAATATAAAATAAGAGATAATAGAGAGAGATTATAGGGTTGAGTCTCTCTTAGTATAATTTAGCAACTTAAATATCTGTCGCTGCGACTTTGAAATAAGCTATATAAATAGCCTAAACGATGTCTTGAAAACCCTGATACGAAATTAGCCTTTTTGTTATCTAAATGAAAAAATAGACTACAGATAATTGTTTTGTTGTTTGCTCAGTCTCTCGAGGGATTGTTTCGGAAACTCCAATTTACATAGTAAAATGTAGCAAAGGAATAAAAGGAAAAAATAATTTAAGCCAAAACGCGTTCAATCAGCTTTAAGTTACTTTTTCAGTTTGTTTACGTTGATTCAGATAATTCATTATAGTATTCCAATAAACATTATAATTTTAAAAGATTTGAAGAATGAGCAGGAGTTTGAAGAGAATTAATCGTCTATCTCAAAATAAATAAAAATATAATAGATAAGAGGCAATCTAATAAATAATAGTAGACTTATAAGAAAACAGACGCCAATTTTATATTATACCACTACAATAAAATTCTAATAACAAACATCTATACTATCTATACTAATATTACAAAACTGACAAGTTGGTTTTTTTGTTTGTTTGAACGAGCTAATCTCAGGAACAACCGACTGAAATTGAAAATTTATTTTTGTGTTAGTTATTCCATTTAATAAGAAAGGCTGTTGCGTAAACGTTAGAGTTACGAAAAATCATGATTGCCGGAATGTTGTCCTTTAATCTGTCAAGCGGTATTATCCCTCCGGAGGGCTATGATTATTGAAAAATCAATTGTGTCTGGAAACTGATGCCTGACGGGTTAAAAGTTTAAAAAAAAGTTCGCGACTGTATAATTATGTCTATTTTGTAAAGTTGACTCACCATATCCTTTTTTGGTAATGAAATTTGTTCTAAAGTAATACATTATTGCGAAGGTGTTTTTGTAAACATGATTTAAATCCTTGACCAAATAAATATTCAAGTAAAATCATGTAACTTACCCACCTACGTACGACATGTTGTTATTTTTGCGACATCTGCGCGGACGAAGTCGCGGGCACAGCTGGTAATATATATTTAGCGTGTTATACGTGTGCTAGGGATCGGACTACCGATACTTTACCAACGTGTTGTATGTTAAATTTTATCGACAAAAAACTATACCAAGGGGGGACAAAAAACTATACAAAGGGAGATATTTGAGGTTCAATTGTTAGCATAACCTTTTGCGAACAAATTAAAAGAAAAAAAACGATCTGTTAACGGCCCGGTATTCTAGCAGAGCACAATAACTTAAAAAAATCACAAAATTTTTTCAAGCTTTTCTTCTAAATCAAAAGGTTTTGTTTATTATTTTCAGTACTTCTTAACAAATACCGCTTTAAATGTTAGTACATTTCAAAATCTTTAAAATAAGGTCACTTTTGTGTACGTAGACAACATAAAATCATAAAACAACGAGTTTCAATAAACTCGTAAAAGTACGAGAAATTAAATTTTAAAATGGCTCCAATTCATAGGGGTGAGGGGTGCGACCCTATTTGTATAGTTTTTTGTCGATAAAACTTCACATACAACACGTTGGTAAAGTATCGGCAGTCCGATCCCTAACACACTGTATAGTTTCACCAAATACTTTAGACAAACGACTTTGCAGAATAGTTTTCTAACGAAGACTAAAAACGAAGGCTATTTCTTTATAAAATAATGTTATGTAGAAAAGAGATATTCACAGTACTTAAACAGGCGATATTCCGAAAACTAAAAAGAATTGAAACGCTACTTAATATTTGCGTCTGTCGCTTAAGATAAGATAGATCACGTCGAAAGGTATTTGTTCACTTCCGATTCTTGCTTCGGAGAAAATTTGCGTCCATGTCAATAGAATTCAATTTTCCAGATGCAGACATAATACGGGTTGAATAAAATCGTTTCATATTATGTTTTCCCTTACTAGGAATACAGACGGAAATTTATTTTCTATACTATCTTATTTTATTTTATGCGATTTTAAATTCCGAAAATTCCATTACATTGGAACTAAAAATATTAAAAAGTCGAGTGGACCCAGACTTCGGTTGAGTTTTTAAAATGCCTATAAATAGTATTGTAATAAAACCTTTATTTTGATCCTGCTACTACTATACTCGACCATATCTTGTGCAATAAACGTTTCAGATATATAAAACAAATGTCTGAGATAATCCATACTAATATAAGAAATGTGAAAGTAACTCTGTTTTCATGTCTAAACTGCTGAACCGATTTATATGAAATTGGTGTGGAGATAGAGTACATGCTTAGTAAGGTTGTTTGGCTCGATAATCGACATTTACGCGGGCGGAGGCGGAAGCAGCCACTAATAGGGAAGGGGGCCCAAAGCGAGTAATTCCATCTGCATGATCGAACCAAGCTTTAATAAGAAAGTCTGAGTTACTCAAAAACTCCGCACCACCTGATGTGAAGCGGTAAGAAGAGCCCTTATGCGAAGACAGCTAGTGCAGCTTAACCCTGCTCTAGCCGCCTCAACCTTGTCTGCCCAAAAGGCACTATTTTACGCTTCCTTTAAAGGAACTCGTGTTATAAGAAACAAGCGTACGGCTTGATTGTGATGGTGCCTTTTCACGCCTCTTTTAAAGGACCTTAGAAGGAAGCACAAAAAGAAACGAGGTACTAAATTTCTTTGTGCGTGATGTTGAGGTGGAGACAGTGAATTGATACCGCCCTTAAGGTAAGACCGGCACGCGTGCTTCTGAGTAGCTCTTCAGAGCAGACCGGTTCAGCCATTCGTATTGCACTAGCCATTTTCATTAACGCTCGATTCGGATGTACAGTCGACAGCACAAGAAGCGTGACAGTTTTACATTGAGACCGCCCTTATTCCGTTCCTAATAGAGGCAGCTTTCGTAGTGCGACTGTTACACTTGATGTATTGTCGTCTGTACCATTAGGTCTTACCCGATTTAGACGCGAGGCTCATTTAACCTGAATAATACATAAGTACGTAAATTAACTGTCTGCTGTAGTCATAGCAGGACTGGTGGGTGATGGATTGCTCTTGTGGGCGTTGTTTCACAATCAACACAAATAATATTTTCATTCCTTTCTTAACCCTATTTCACACACCAATCACCCTGTCTCGCCATATTTTCTTCATACGTCCTGAAGCGACACATTATAAACCATTTACCATTGTTGTAAGTTAGCATATTTGCATGTAACAGGGACTAACATATCTAGTCTCTCCCGTGCCGTTGTAGGCTCACCCCGCGTCCAATAATTAGATATTCAAGTTTCCGATTTTCATTTACCACTACACTACCAACATTATCCATGGATGGATCTTATAAATATCATATTATTGTCACGTAGGTAAAGAAGTGACACCGTGGTGGTATTCCTGCGTAACCTTAACTTAAAGTCATAATGTTAAAAAAAAATCAGAAAAGTAAACGACAGAAGAAATAAACCTTAAAAGGAAACCAAAGAGTTCCTTTTAAGCCCTTATTTTGAATTTTTACCTTCCAGAAGATTATTTGAACGTTCCTTCGGAAGTGAATTATCATAAATCCAATAAACTCAATTGAATGGTGAAACTGAAAAGAAATTTTGTGTGTACAAAAAGAAAAGGAGACATCGGGCTTTGTAATAAAATTCTTCGAGATGCTTATAGTGATTGATATTGTTGAGACTTTCAACATCACTCAAAATGCATACAAAAATGTTTATATTCAGTAAAAAATTGTGCTTTTTAGCATTCAGTGCACGTATCTTTCTGGAAGTTTCGATGTCAACAACACATCACCAGCCCATGGACGACCTACTTCAAACACTATACAGGGTGGTGCCGTCAATACGACAATAAATTAAATCATGGGCTCTATCAGTTCATAATAATGGATTGCCACTTTCAACTATATTTTATGACATTTCTATTTTTTTTTTTTTTTTTATACAACTAGATGGCAAACAAGCTGACGGCCCACCTGGTGGTCAGCGGTTACCGCCGCCTATAGACACCTGCAATAACAAGGAAAAGCACTTGATATTGCAGGTGCGTTGTCATCCTGAGGCCTAAGATGAAATGCCGTCCATGCCCAGTAATTACACTGGCTACCCTTCCCTTCAATCCGAAACACAGCGAACTGTTTCACGGCTGAAATAAGAAAGGCGGTGGTACCTAGCCAGGCGACCCTACATATGGGTCTACCACGAAATAATGCAAGCAATGTTATATTATTTCATACAAATGTCATGAAATTAACAAATGAATCAGATGTTTTTTGAAAGTAGCAAACCATTTTTATGAACTAACATAGCCCATGTTTCAATTAACTGTCGTATTGACGGCACCACCCTGTATATTATAGATATCTCATTATAATAGATGTCGTAGATACACCATTTTATAGTTTACAGTAAAGAATTCATTTACTAGTGCTCACATTATCATTACTTCAAAATCATCATCACCAATCCATTTTAGTCCCACTGCTGGGCACAGACCTTTGTACGTGGGAGAAACACACAGGAGCTTAGGCCATAATATCGCCGTTGGCCCAATGCGGGTTGGTAGTTAAACACGGGTGCAGTAACAAGCGGAACCAACGGGAATTACAAATTTTTTATTGAACGATCCGAAATCGACCATGGTGAAAGTAACGTTGTTGCCATAATCGAAACCAGAGCTCTTAACAGTTTAAGGGGTTGTTGAGGAGCTTAGAAAGGCAGTCCAAAGCTCCTCAACAACGAACCCGATGAACTCCAAAATTATATATTCAAAGCATAAATTAAGCACATTCATCTCAAACCGCGCAAACAACTCCAATCTTCAATAAACAAGTCAAAGAACTTTCATTTAAATTAAAATAAAAAGTAGAGGTTACATTACTTTACCCACAATAATATTTGGTCAAGTATTGCTTCAATGTATCTACTTATTTAAAGAACGACAAATTCATTGATTTTATGTTGTATTTATTGTATTTTTATTTCGCGAACACTCCACATTTGAAATTAAACCCCTTTACAAGATTCAATTCCCATTTAATTAGATGTGACATCATTATTTTATACCCGACGTCCAATTAAAGGCGGGTTAAATCCGATATACATTATGGTTTTATTTCAAATGATTATATATTGTTAAGTCACAAGTGAATTGCGATTGACAGTTTTGTTCATGTTACTCTTATTGTAAAATGCGCAATGGCTGTAAAACATCGTACCTACAGCTGGCAATCGCTGTCCTCGTCTGACTGGTGATGTTACGCGATTAGGTTTGTAGCATATACAGTAGGAGAGCGAACAGTAGGTACAAAATCTGCTAAGGTTTTGTACCTACTGTTCGCTCTCCTACTGTATCTAAGATATCTCAGATTAAGTATAGACGCACCTTGCTTATCACCGAGGTGGTGGGAGCCTGATGACCTGTACTAGAGATATTTATATATCTATCACAGGCGTCAGTCTCACACAAACTATGTTTAAATAGCTCTTTACTTTACTATATACTCGACGAGTGCACTAATTCTGCAATCTACAAGTAGTAGTTTCAAAATAATAAAATTGTAGTGTAGACACCTAACATGATGAGTTTATAATACAGCCAACGTTATATTACTTCATACAATTATCATGAAATTATCAAAGGAATAAAATGTTTTTGAAAGTGGCAAACCATTTCACACTATGAACTAATATAGCCCATGTTTCAATGTCGAATTGACGGCACCATCCTGTATAACCGACGTTTCAATATCTTTACAGCAATCATGGTCAGGAGAAGACACCTGTATACTGATGACCGAACTGTCGAGTGGTATACAAATTACTCATTCACCGGTCAAGGGTCACGGATTAGCTTCTCGGTAGGTGCAGAGGTTTGTATGATGAGTATGAGCATTTCATCACGAATGGTGACGACATTACGACAGTAAATTAAAACATGGGCAATATTTGTTCATAGAAATGTTTTCCAACTTTCAAATACATGTTATTCGTTTGATAATTTTATAACATTTCTATGAAATAATACAGCCAATGTTATATATTAATCCATAGAAATGTCATGAACTTATATATGTATGTAAAAGTTTCTATGAACTTATATAGACTATATTATTATGTTTTAATTTATTTTCCATTAGCTAGTTCTTATCCTCCTATTAAGAGCTTGTGTTCCTAACCATAACACAAGCTCTTAATTTTGCTTACTTTGGGCTTTGTAATAATAAGTGCGAGTGAATGAAAATTATTATTTGTATTGTAAGCACAGGAAGATCCCGAAGGATCTAGGTGCACCGTGACGTTTGTCATAGTTCCACTATAAGATAAGATTTAATGTCCGTACGTAAACATAAAGCCAATCAGAGATTCACAAAGGTCTTGGAGAACTTCTTCCCGAGCAGATCCTAGTTACAAAGCGTAATGTGTAACATGGTTAAGCTAGTTTGAAATGTCAATTGGCCACGAAAGCCAGGCTTGTTACGTAACTGTCTTTACGTGAAAAGGCGGGTGGAAACTGCTGTGTTTAGTTATTTCCGTCTAGCTAGCGCGAAGGACCGGGTTCGAAGCCTGGTAAGTAGGTGCTTGTATAATGAGTAGGAATAAGTTCACGAGTATGAATGTTTATTAATCTTTTACACAAAACAGATTATAGTTAACACAAACATACAGCACAAAATCATACTATTTAAGTATAGATTGTAATAATGTATTATTGAAATGCAATCATGTATGTATCATAAGAGTTAAACGTAAAACTTGATATTTGTCGATAACTTAAATTTTATATACATTTATGTAAAATAAAATGCACCTGTCTATTTCAATTTATGCTCGCACCTGTTCTGTTATCATTTTCATTTATTACTTTCACCCAAGATTGAAGAAGAGATTGCTTGTTAGCAATAAGGTCGCCTTTTGTATTGTTTGTTTTCTTTTCTGCTTTGTTATGTTTTTTCTTGTATGTAATATTAGTTCTTTGTTATACAAGAGTGCAAAGTTTCTTTTTAATTGCGTGCTCAATTTTGATGACCGAGCAAGCGAAGGATTTTAAAATTTAGAATCCTAAGCGTCAGCGAGGAAATCAAAAGAGCACGAGGTGAGAAATCTTTGCACTCGAGTGCAAGACGTAACTTTTCATCCCACCTCAGCGAGGAAATAACTAAATCGGTCTAAAAAAAGTACATACTCCAAGAAGGTTCCGAGTCTGAGTTTTTAACAAATTAAAAAAGTTGAAAATAAGGTGATAAATTCGGCACCATGAAGGTATAAGTAAATAGGTTTAATGATGTTTTGAATTCACAAACTTAGTGCACACGATGTTCCAAATTCAATTTTACTTTATCCTCTAGCGGATAAAAACGGCTTTTGCACTCAGATATCGAAGAGCAAAAATACTCTTTCCGAATTGGGGGGATGAAAAGTATATTTGTATTGGACTGTAAATCAAATTAAAATTATTTTCGTTTTAAGCTAACCACCTACAATTTATTTTGTAAAAGAAAGGTGTATCTAACTGTTATGTACCTACTTTACGAGCACGGAAGGAAACACAGTTTGTCTTTCAAGAGATTTATTCCAACTGACGGTAAATCAACCTACCCACAATTGGTACCTATCTTAAATATAATAGTACATACTATTAATACACTACATCTCTCCACACTTATATTATACTTACATCTAAAATAACAGTAGTTCGATAACTAGAATTTTTACTATTTTTAAGATTACACCTACTATTACAATTACTACTACTACTACTACTACTATACTACGTTACTATTTATTCTTTTTTTTTAATTCTACATTGCCTTATCGGTCGGGCTCTAAATGTCTGGTTTATTGGGCCATGAAGAGGTTCACTTGGGTCAGGCTCGCTAGTTAGGGGGGCAGGTGTCTCCAGCAGTATCGGACTATCGCCCTGCCCTTGCTCGCACTTGGTACGCTCAATCACTTCGCCCTCACCGCTCTCCCCTACACTCTCTGTAACCTCTAAACTACCCCGGACTTCAGTAGCTTCCTCTACGATGCTACTAGAGTTTGGGATCGCCAATGAATTCCTACTTTTCCGCTTTAACTGATCGATATGACGATGTATTTCGTTACCTTCATTTCCTATAACTTTATAATTAGATGGGCCTACACGCTTCCCTATTGTTCCCGGTAACCACTTTTCACCCTTAAGGTACTGACGATACCATACGTTCTCTCCAGGCTCAATATTCCGATTTGCCCCACCAGAATGATCAACCTGGCGTTGTTGCACCTGCCTCATACGTTCTTTGCGATCAGGTCTTAAAATGTCTAGCCGTATCCTTAAACGTCTCCCTAACAATAACATAGCAGGGCTTTCACCTGTTTCAAGTACCTCGGCCTGGTCCTGGACTCTCGGTGGAGCTTCCAGGAGCACTTCAAGCTCCTCGCTCCTCGGCTCTGTGCCACGGCAGCAGCACTTGGACGACTTCTCCCAAATGTGGGGGGACCCAGCTCGTCGTGCCGTCGGCTTTATCACGGGGTGATTAGGTCGATGGCACTGTACGGAGCACCGGTGTGGGCGGAGAGCCTCTCCCTCCGCACACGGGCCCTCTTGCGGCAGCCGCAGAGGGTCATCGCGACTCGGGCTGTGCGGGCTTACCGCACGGTCAGTCACGGAGCTGCCTGCGTTTTAGCAGGCACGCTCCCGTGGGAGGTTGATGCACTTGTTTTCGCCAGGATGCATCAACACCGAGTCGCGGCTAGAGAACGGAGGGAGCGACCCGACCTCCACGAAGTCAGGCGAATCCGCACCCTGGCGCAGAGGGAGGCTCTACGCCAATGGGGCGAGGCACTCACCACCCCGGCAGCCGGCCACCGGACGATCGAAGCGATCCGTCCGGTGTTGGAGGAGTGGGTTGGGCGCCGGCAAGGCAGCCTCACCTTCCGCATGGTGCAGGTACTGACCGGACATGGTTGCTTCGGTCACTACCTGCACCGTATTGCCCGTCGGGAGGAGACGCCGCGGTGTCACCACTGCGACTCCCCCGACGATACAGCCGAGCATACCCTTATGGAGTGCCCGGCCTGGCGACATGAGCGCCGCGAACTTCGAGCGGCGCTCGGTGGCGGTCACCTCTCCCTGTCAACCATGGTAAGAGCCATGGTTGGTAGCGAGAGGGTATGGGAGGCTGTGGCCTCTTTCTGCGAGACTGTGCTGACGCAGAAGGAGGCAGCGGAGAGGGAGCGGGAAGTGGATCCTCTGGCCGCCCCTATCCGGCGTAGGCGGGTGGGCGTGAGGAGGCGGGCGGTGATCGCTCGTCTTCCTGCGCCCTAGGCGCGGCCGCGTGCGTGGGTGGCCCCCACGCATGCACTGCACAGGCCGCCACGTCTGGGATTACCCAAGTGACTCTGGGTAATCTCCATTGGCGCAAAACCTGGCCGTAAGGCCGGGTTGCCTGGGGGTGGGTTGGTGAAATTGCTTTGGCAGAGCCCATGCCACCCCCGCGAAGGGCAGTGGAGTTACCGGGGAGTTTTAGTGGGTATTCCCAGTGCCTTGTAAGCGCTGGGCGACCCCCACACACGCCCGTCGCTTAGCCAGCGGCGGGTAGGTCTGTAGTCGGATTTCTCCCCGAAAAAAAAAAAAAAAAAAAAGGGCTTTCACCTGTAGAGGAATGTTCCGTATTCCTGTAATACAATAAAAATATATTTAACATTTTTGTGATGTTCTTCTTTTCATAGTGTGCTTTTTTGATTACCCTTTTTAAGGTCCTAACAGCGTTTTCTGCAGCTCCATTTGAGGCTGGATGATAAGGCGGTGAAAATATGTGCTCAATTCCATAAATATTATTGAATGTCTTAAATTCCTGACTTGTGAAAGGGGGACCGTTGTCCGTAACTATTTGTCGTGGTAGACCCCACCTACTCCATAATTCCTCTAAGCTTTCGATTGTCGTAGTTGCACTAGTACTAGGAACACAAAATATCTCTAGCCACTTAGACGTAGCGTCAACCACTACAAGATATGTTTTCCCGAAGATTGGTCCCATAAAATCTAAATGGAGTCGAGTCCATACGTGAGACGGCCAGGGCCATGGGCGTGGCGCCTGCCGAGGCGGCGCGTCCGCTTGCGCTGCACACGTAGCGCACTCGCGGCACACAGCCTCCACTGCCTCGTCAATACCGGGCCACCACACATAGCTTCTAGCTAATGCCTTAGACTTGACTATACCCATATGGGCCTCATGTATGATACGCAGAACCTTTATCCTACACTTTTCCGGCACAACAATTCTATGACCCCACATCAAACAACCTAACTCCTCATACAATTCCAGTTTTCGATTAAAATAAGGCTGTAAGCCTACCGTATCACACTCTGACGGCCAACCGTCACGAATGTACAATAACACTCGACTTAAAATGGGGTCCCTAGCATTATACCTCTTTATTTCACTGAAATCTAAAAATAATGCCTCTTGTGCAAAGTGCAAATGTGTCTGCTCGGGAGTTTTCTTTGACGCCTGTCTCTTGTCTCGTATCGGTAGACGTGACAATCCATCCACGCTGTTGTTGTCTGTACGTACATAAACAATGTCATACGTGTACGCAGACAATATTACCGCCCAACGCTGCATTCGACTCGCCGTCATAGTAGGAATACCATTATTAGGTCCCAAAATAGACACAAGTGGTTTATGATCCGTTCGAAGAGTGAATCGTCTGCCATAAACATATTGATGAAATTTTTTCATACAAAAAATAATTGCTAAAGCCTCCCGGTGTATTTGCGAATAATTTTTTTCCGCTGGTGTCAGTGTGCGCGAGACATAAGCCACTGGACGCTCAGTGCCGTCGGGACCGCTCGGCTGCGACAACACGCCTCCGACTCCCACTGCGCTCGCGTCACACGTAACTATGAGCGGCTTGTCAGGGTTATAATGAGCTAACACCTCCGACCCTACAAGCGTATTTTTAATACCTATAAAAGCTTCCTCACACTGCCGTGACCAGTTCCAATGAATATTTTTTTTAAGAAGATTGTATAGCGGTACTAATTTTTGACTAAGCTTATTCACAAATTTGGCAAAGAAATTAATTAATCCCAAAAATGAACGCAATTCTGAAATATTCTTTGGTCTTGGTATATTTTTGACGGCTTCAATTTTGCCTGGGTCCGCTTTTACACCGTATTTAGAAATAATGTAACCCAAATATGAAACTTCTTGGACGAGAAAGACGCATTTCGATTTTTTTAGTCTTAACCCGTTATCCAGCAACCGCTGAAATACTGTTTTTAGTGCATTAAAATGCTCGGCCTTCGTTTTCCCTCCAATTATGACGTCATCATTGAAAACCGCCACATTAGGGATGCCGTGGAGTAAATTTGTCATTATGCGTTGGAAAATACCGGGGCTAGATGACAAACCAAAAACCAATCTATTATAGCGGAATAGACCGCGATGAGTGTTGATTACCGTGTATTTCTTCGAATCGTCTAGTTCAACTTGGTTATAAGATTGAGACAAATCTATTTTACTAAAATATTGGGCCCCATTTAGCGTAACTAATACATCTTCAAACCGAGGTAAAGAGTAACGGTCGATCAGCAAAACGGGAATTAAGGTAGCCTTATAGTCTACACAAACCCGGAGAGTACCGTCTGATTTATTTACGGGGACGAGCGGTGAGGCCCAGTCGGAGCAGTCGACGGGCTCGATGACGCCGGCGCGAAGCATCGAGTCCAACTCGGCGTCAACGCGCTCGCGCAGCGCGTAGGGCAGCGGCCGTGCGCGGTGGAACACCGGCGCTGCTCCCTCGCGGACCCGCAGCGTAGCCTTGCCCCCCGTGAACCTTCCCAGGCTGCCATCGAACAGTTGTTTATACCTGTCCAGCCATTTATTAATATTAATTTCTTTTTCGTGCCCAGTGGTGTTGATTAAATTACAATTGTGATATTGAACTATAGGTATTTCCAATTCAGATAACCACTGTCGGCCCAGTAAGGATGTAGTACCACCTTCAATAACAAATAATTCTAACTGTTTAACTATTCCATTATACCTAACCCAAGGCTTAATAAATCCTAATGGTTTAATTCTTGAACCATCATAAAAAATAAGTGACAAATTATACATTTGAATAATTTTATGCTTAAAATATCGGTCGTATGTTGCCTTATTTATACATGATATTGGTGTACCTGTATCTATTTCCATGACTATTGTTTTCCCATCGATAGATATTGGCAAACTCACCGGTTTGTAATCCCTTAGACATAAATGGTGTAAGTCAATGGAGTCTTCCTCCGACTCCCCGTCGACTGCCTCCTGGTCGTCTACCGAACCATAGTGAAATCTCCGGTTCCTTCTTCCGGACACATCACCCCCCGTCGAACTTGCGGTGGCTGTACAGGCCCGTCGCAGGTGACCTTGACATTTACACCGACTGCACACGTAATCACGGAACCTACAATTCCTATAATCATGACCCGTCGCTCCGCAGCCTTTACAAGTGGTCTCCGACGGCTGGTTACGCTGCATCGCTGTGGATCGCTGCGTGCTGCCGCCGCTGCCGCCACCGCCGCGCTGCCGCCGTAAGGGCGTCTGTCCCGCTCGAGTATGCATCTTATGTAAATCTCCGACGCTCCCCGCTGCTGCCGGCACGCTCCGTGCCTCCACCGCAGCCGCGTCCCGTTCCGCTGCCTCCAAAGAGCTTGCAATTTTAACGGCTTTCATAAAATCCAAACTCTCGTCCTCTGCGAATAGGCGTTGACGTATGACGTCACCCTTAAGACCGCACACGAATTGGTCACGTAAATTCTCATTTAGCCCCTCATTAAATTTACAATATCGCGCTAACTTTTTTAGTTCGGACACATAATCGCTTACGTTCTCTTCTGTTTGTTGTCTTCGCTGTCGGAAGCGATATCTTTCCGCCAACACTGAAGGACTCGGCTGTAAATGATTACGTAACAACTCTGATGCCTCTTTATAGGTTAACTCCGCCGGTTTCCGTGGACTCGCCAAATTAACGAGCAATTCGTAGGACTCGTCTCCCATAAGGGAAATCATCGTAGGCAGCCTCAAGTCTTCTTTAATGTTATTAGCCTTGAAAAACATTTCTAGTCGATCTGCATACGATGACCACATGCCGTTTTTCACGTCAAATTCCGAAATTTTTCCAATCGACATGTTTTGTTTTTAATTTAGCACGCACAGTTCCAAATAAAAGATCCTCGTCGCCACTGTTATGTACCTACTTTACGAGCACGGAAGGAAACACAGCTTATCTTTCAAGAGATTTATTCCAACTGACGGTAAATCAACCTACCCACAATTGGTACCTATCTTAAATATAACAGTACATACTATTAATACACTACACTAACACTCGTCTATAAAATAATACTTTCAAATTTATAGTAATTATAATTGAACCTTCAAAAAACTAACAATTTATCTGAAAAATAGATATTAGTATAGTTGTCCGCAATTATTATTTATACATATTATTATAGGTTGGTACTGCAGGACTTAAAAACATGTCACATATAATTTGTAAACAGAAAAATATCATTTATCACACCCAAAAGAACTTAAGTCGATAGTAATTAGGTCGAATCAACTTTGAGCTCAAAACTGCATTCCCATGTTCTTCGAAGCTATGCATGTCAGTGCAGTCACCTCCTGTCAGTAAGTCCAGTGATGGAAATATAAATGGGGTTACTTATTTTTACCTATTTCTCAGAATAGACCTGGTCTTGTCTCCATACATTTTTGGAATATCACTTTATTAATATGAAGTAGAATAATGAATCCTTTTAACACAGTCCATTTTTTTTAATTTTTTTTTTATACAACTGGATGACAAACAAGCTGACGGCCCACCTAATGGAAAGCGGTAACCGCCGCCCATAGACTCCTGCAATAACAAGGAAAAATCACTTGATATTACGTGGGAGTCATCATAAAATAGACAAGGGGCTACATTTTAAATTTTTAGATGACCATTTTATCTATAGAATATCCTGAATCAACACATTTATCTTTGGAATAGAATGACCGTCACGTTAGAAAAAGGGTTTGAGTTATAATGAGGCTGATTTGAATAATCTAATTATAAAGTTAATTAATGCTACAAGAAAAAAATTATCTCACTAAACTGAGGACATTTTCATTCTAATACGACACGAAATATTTGGGTTCTATTTTTTCTTTATTTTTCCTTTTTTACAGTAATTGCCTACGTTTCCTAGAAACTCTGGCAGAGTTAAATGCGAAGGAAAAATAAATATAGAATTTGTTTGTTTTATGAAAAAACTATTTTAAGCTATTATATTAAGTATAGGTACACATGACCGCAGCAAGCCATCGCCAATAATAAACCAGATGTTTAATTTGAAAGAACTTTTAATTTGATATACAGAGCACGGCAAATGACTCAACACCACCTGATGTACAGACGACAGCACATCAAGCGTTACAGTTTGACCTTGAGACCGCCCTTCCTACGTTCGTAATAGAGGCGGCTTTCGTACTGCAACTGTTACACTTGATGTGCTGTTGTCTGTATCTTGCAATGTACATAGTTGTTAAACGTTGAGTTAGTCTAGTTTAATTTACTATCGGCCTAAGCATTTAAATGGTTGCCGGTGTTCTGGGCATCCAATGAACTCGCTAATTTAACTAGACGGTAGCGACATGTTCATCGTAAATCTTTTTGGCACCTTCTATACAAAATGCGTGAGTTTAATGACATCTTATGTTCCTGTCAAGCATGAGATTCCAGATACTATTGATTTTTTCATTGTCATGTCCCCCGGTGGTATATTGCCGCTTGACAGATTACGTGATTATCGTCACCCATCAAATCCTTGCTATAATACTGCTTCGACCGTATTTTTTTGCCAAAGCTACAAAAACTAGAAATAATTACAAAACTTGGATCACTTTTAATTTTGGCACTTTTATCTTTTGGCATTAAAATACCAAAAGTAAAAAGTGCTTAACGAGATTAAGTATATAAACAAAATTCGTTTGGTGCTCAATCTTGTTAAAGTTTCACAGAACTATTTTTAATGGGGTTTACGCGGCACGGCTTTTTATACAAACTTTCAAGTCGAAGATATTGCAAACGAACAAACCGATTCTAACAAAACATGCCATGCATAAGCAAATCAGGCTAGTCTAATTAACTGTAAGAGGATTTTTTTAAAATGTCAAATAATAAAGAAATTATTAGCAATTTTCGGTTGGTATGAAAAGCTAAAAGTGCTCTTACTCAATTATTATTAGACTTTACGAAAAATCCTCTTAGAGCTAATTCGATGAGCCTGAATTGCATAGGCATGTATAGTCTTATTAGAATTAGTTTGTTCGCTGCGTTGGTAGCTTATTTTTCGCAAATATGTAGGTACTTCTGTACCTACTTACTTAGGTCATGTTTATGGAAAATTTATTTTTTTGTTAATTCTCCCTATAAAGGGAACGCAAATGGAACTAATGCCCATACAGCCATGTCTTCAGTATTCTTTATTTATTACACATTTCAATGCACGTTTGGAGAATTTGACGCGAAATATATGATGATAGTCTATATATGATGATACTTGATGAGGTGGATAACCACAAAAAAGTTCTCATCGTCTTTCACACAATATTCACTTTTATTATAATAATCTTTTAGTTGCACATAAGCACAAACATTTGGTTTATAAAACAACACCACTTTTATAACACAAAGTTCGCTTCGACACAATTTTTAATTAGGTATTGTAATAAAAATCTTGCTTGACTGACACCACAAAATCCCGCCAAACACTCCATTTATGTTTATGTAACATCTGATAAACCAAAATGTGGCAATACATGGATATGACTATGACTGCTTATCTTCTCTGCGAATTATACCTAGTCGATTCAACTCCATATAGCCACTTACGTACTTACACAATACATTTTATATTGCTGAAATTCAACTAAAACTACTCAGTAGTAAATCAGTAATATCCGATTTTCAACGCTGAGATATTCAAGCGAATAATTTTGATATTTCTAAATATGAACTGTCAACATATCAAAGCTGTTCTCTAGAAATATTATCTACTTATGTATTGAAAAATAGGTCCGCTACCTTGAAATTAGCCGACCTCTTAAAAAATCATATTCCGCGTTATTTAATACTGCTCTTATTTATTTCAAAGACACGGTATTGTAACCTTCCAAAGGTCTTAACGCACGTAAAGGTTGCTCCATCTAATAAACCTTTAATCTGCGAGGTAAGGATCTACAAAATCCTCTGCGCCTCGCCGGTTTTAATTATTAAAGCCAAGAGAAAGAATTATGCTTGTTTTTTAAATTACAACACTTTTGAGAAGGCAAAATATGTTTTCTTTCATCTTGAGAAAAGGAATCATTATTTATTTTCGGAGGTTTTGGTTTACCGTTTTTCCAGTCAGAACTCGTAACGTAACTAAACCCAAAATCAAAAATGAAAAAAAGAAATTGTGTCATTTAAACATTGAAGTATTTACTAAAAACAAAAAGGAAACTTATTTTCTTCATCGTTTCGAATATTTCAACGAAAAAATGTGTTCATTTATTACAAAATCGTCTCACATCTTACACGAATTATCTGGTCGCGAATGGTCTTTAAGTTAAATAAAAGATCAAGAATTTAATAGGAACTTAATAATTTTATATCAATGTAAACTATATGACAATATCAAACTGATCGACTGAAGCAACTTTAAATCTAATAAGTATCTAGGTACATAAAATTACATATCGTCATCTGCCACCATCTATAACTATGTATTTTAAGAAAAAATATAATATTTTCCTAATTACTATAACGAGCTGCGACTCACATAAATACCTACTGATATTGAGCTAATATAATAAGGTAGGTCGCTAAAGCCTATATTTACTTTTATTACTCACTCGTTATGTAAAAAAACTCGTATACTTACTCGTATTAGACTAAGTCTCTAAATAAATTGCCCGATTTATTTTAAATCTCTCAACTTTTATACAAAAAAGGCTCTATTCTATAGAAAGTAGCAGCACAAAGAAAATCCTCGACCTCATAAATGGTACACAAGAAGGCAATTAAGGCAACAATAGCATTTATGCAGTAATTGATTTCCAACTTTTCGAAACAAAAGTCCGATACAACAGAAAGCGCGGGCTATCGACGCTGAATAAAATTGATCATTGGAGCCTTTGACGTCACTATGACGTTTAATTTGGGCTACAACGAGAAACGGTTATTATAATAATAATGTTTATTTCACAAGTGGTCCCTCGGTTAGTGATGTAACGAGAAGCCGATTTTTGGTACTCGAGTATTTTTAATTGAACAAAAAATAGTCGAGCCAGGACTCGAGTACAACAGTTCTACCCATACTAGTACGTCGACAGCATCTAAGTCAGAACAACTCGTCAATTCAAATTTTATTCTTATTAAAAAAGACTTAGGTATGTACAGTCGACAGCACATCAAGCGTAACAGTTTGACCTCGAGACCGCTCTTACTGCATTCGTAATAGAAGCAGCTTTTGTAGTTCAACTGTCACACTTGATGTTCTGTCGTCTGTGTGTAACAATTATTGAAAATTATTTTACAACATAGATTTGACAAAAAGTACCCGTGTTAAATCTAAGCCGGAATTGCAGATCTTTTCAATTGTCATGAGCCAACAACATTACTGGATAATAAAATAATCTACACTAATATTATAAATGCGGAAATAACTTTGTCTGTCTGTCTGTTACCTTTTCATGCTTAAACCGCTAAGCCAATTTATGTGAAATTTAGTATGGGTAGTTTGAGAAGCTGGTAAGGAGAATTACATGGGATTCTTTTTGGAGCGATAACCGACATCCCCGCGGGTGCAACCGAGGAATGCTACTATATTACTAATAAAAATTAATACTGTATTATTCTTTCTATCTAATATTCTTGAAAACAATAAATTCTTAAAAGAAATATCTACTGTATTCTGTCATTTTTTAATAGCTTGTATTACAAAAATTGTCAAAACATTATAAATAATAATGTCTTATAACTTAATTGCCAAATGAAAAATATGTCGCAGCTGTCTGGTTAATTTAGCCGCTTAACTAGACGCCTAGCCCGTCGATTGAACGCCAGCATTCTGCTGAAAGAGAACTAGCCAAGTCATCGCTGAACGTCATGTCGGCCTTCTGGTTAAATTAGCCATTCAATTGGACGCCTATATAGGCAGGTCGTTTAAAACGAAGAGCTTTTGTGTGACTGCTTAAGTGATCGGTAGGTTCAAGGTATTTTTATGACTACATAATAACCAAAACGATTTCGGTGATAAGTGGTCATAAAATAAACCTTTACCCCCCAAACAAACTAAAATTCTTCGGTACAAGACGACCATTTCAATACGCCAAATCGTTTAACGTTATGTGAGTCTAGTTCAATTGACTATCGGCTTAGGCATTTAATTGGATACCGGTGTTTAATCAACGAGCTAGGCATCCATTCAAGTGGCGAATTTAATCAGATGGCAGCTACATAAATACTATTACTGCACCACCCGCTTAGCTGCAGTGTATCCTGAGTCACAAAAAATGTCGGAACTTCAATCTGAACCTCTTGATATGAGGCCGAGGTCGGGGCAAGTTTACCCAAAAGGCTTACTGTAATCCTGAAGTTTAACGGATTGTTTAGAAACACGAGACCTAGGGACCTCAACACCAGACATAGTGATTTACCAAAGATGGAAGTAGGTAACCTATTTCATTTGAAACCGGCAAACAAACTTGTTTAGATTCTATCTTAAAGGTTGAGGAGCTCGGTGGCGTATTGGTTTCAGCGCTCTGGTTTCGATACAAAAAACAAAACAAATTTCACCATGGTCGATCCTGGGTTAGGGCAATCTAAGTTTACTATTTCGAGCTCCTCCGTGCTTTGGAAGGCACATTGAGCTGTCGGTCCCGGTTGTTCCTGCAACCGCTTTATATCGCACACCGCATTGGGCAAGCGTGGAGGTGTTATGGCCCAAATTCCTTATGTGTTTCTCCCATGTAGGAAGGCCTGTGCCCAGAAGTGGGACGTATATAGGCTAGTGATGATGAAATAACCTATAATAACCGACGACCGACGCTACTGACGGCGGAATTTATGATAATATTAAAAAAACAGTTCCAGCCGCGTGCATTTGCTAGAGAAGATTGCAAAATCGGTGATAAAAATCACCGGTTTTTTTTCAAAAAACATAATAAGTAATATGTAGTAGGTATAACCGTATTGTGTTGTGAGAAATATAAATTAAATGAAGTAGACAAAGCATGAAACTTTGTATTTTTAGAAGATCACACTGAATTAATATGTGTATTTTTGGGATTAAATGTCCATTACGCACGAGAGGCTTATGTAAATTGCCATGAGTTAGGTATTTTTGTAAGATATAGTGACCAAAATTTACATTTAAATCTGTGAAGTGTGTGAGAGGGACCAAAAACCAAACGATGTTTTCTGTTACATATTTAACATTTAGTAATTATATCTTTGATCTTACTCTAAAACTGCGTACCTACAGTACACTATTCTTTGATTGGTGGTGGAGGTTATCCAACACCTGTCACACTTAGAGGCATTTTTGATGGAGACTGGCGGTTCAAAATTTAAGAATACCTTAAGTATTTTTTTTATTTTGTACATAAATGAGCATTTGTTTTTGGTTTAAAATTAAAATAAATAAAATGATTTTAGACGACTCTAAAGAATCTGAAGATTCGATCCCCAATTAGATGCAGATATTTATATTATGAAGACGAACATAATTTGTTCACAGGTCATGATTGCTTAAATATAAGTATTTCTAATTTATTTACTTTACCTAATTTAATATAAAAAAAAAAAAATGGCCTTTTTGAGCAGATTATTTAGGTGTAAGTGTATCTTTATAATTTTCTGTTGAGCTGTCAATCTAAGCCGTATTTCGTAAGGCAAGTGGTGTGAAATTTCATATCATGTATTCCATTTCGCCCCAGACAGAAAAAAACAAACTAAATAATAACATGCCCGTTTCCGCTGAGCCAATAGACGTCAATAATGTGCCAGTAACAAAATATCCCGGTAACGCGGAGTCTTTTCAGAAGCAAACCTTTTGCTGATTTATGATATTTATATTTTCCTCGACTATTTTCAATATGAAGACTTCGAGAATGTTAGTGGCGTTGATCAAACGCTTTTACCGGATCCATTTGTTACTTCAACGTCGATTTATAACTGGGCTTTAAATTTCAAACTAGTTGTGGGCGCCTGAATAAACATTTTATTGTTATACAACAATATTGTATTAGTACAGTCAATTAAACAATTTCTAGGTAAGAATATTTGTTAACAAAAACGTAAAAACAAGCGGCGCTATTAGTTTACTTTCAATATTTTATTGTATAGAATCAAACACGCGTCTCCTGGGGTCTAGACGCAATTACCATTACGCCACCGGAGCACTAGGTGTAACATACCAATTTCTTCTCCGCTTCCTAACCTTTCTTAACGTTTTTATAGCAATGTTTATCTCACGACTCATTGACGTAACGCCTCTAGTCATCCGAAAGAATACGAAGAAGTTATTTTCCAAGAGCGCCCATAAATATAGTCAGCCGAACCAGAGGGTACACGACAGGAGTATAACGGCCTGGCCACGAGAACGAGGCGCGGCGGCGGCGGATCGGCAACCACTGCGCGGTCACGACGACGCGCTGCGAGGCAGACATCGAGACAGCGCGCAGTGGTTGCCGAGACGCGAGTCGCAGGACGCGCGTGCGGTGAGTTCGTGGCCAGGCCCTTAGTGGGTGCGAGCCCCACAGTACTCACACTCCCACGCCTTCCTCTCCCGGGAGGATAGGACGACGCGTATTTAGGCATAACGGCCACGGCCTGGCCACGGGAAATTCGCCGCGGCGAATATTCACGCTTCTACTCGCCCGAATGAAAACAAATGTTTGGAAATGTATTAAGCAGGCTACGCGTAGCGTGACTAGGTGATAGACCCATATGTAGGGTCGCCTGGGTAGGTACCACCGCCTTTCTTATTTCAGCCGTGAAACAGTTCGCTGTGTTTCGGATTGAAGGGAAAGGTAGCCAGTATAATTACTGGGCATGGACGGCATTTCATCTTAGGGCTCAGGATGACAACGCACCTGCAATATCAAGGATTTTCCTTGTTATTGCAGGTGTGTATAGGCGGCGGTAACCGCTTACCACCAGGTGGGCCGTCAGCTTGTTTGTCATCTAGTTGTATAAAAAAAAAAAGCGGCGAACGGCGACCTCGCGAGTCGCGTTCCAGTGGCCAGGCCGTAACTCAAACTAATTCCGAAAAAAGGTGAGCATGATTTTTAGCTAAATACAACCCATAATTAACAATAATATGAAAATCTCGTTAGTGAAACAACAATGAAATGTCAATATTCTAGTTTTAGAGCTGTACTATTACTGTGATAAAGATGATCCCTCCTTAATCCTTCTAAATCCCGAATATCATAGCTTCAATAGGTAGTCGACTAAATTTGGAAAATCCGGATCATGGTTTGCCTAATATCACGTTTCTCTTATCATTCAGACTAGGATTAATATCAGGAGTTTGTATGTGTACGAAGATTATGGAATTATCCATGTGAAATAATTTACCGAATGAAGGACAAATTTTCAATATAGTATTCGATTAAAAATAGAACTCAATAATATTTATCCGTTATCTAGAATCCATAACACAAGCTCATGATGCTTACTTTGGGCTAGATAATAGGTGTGAGTGTATTATTATTATTATATTATTATTAAACAAAAGTAATATTTTCATAAAATCTTAATAAGTTAAGTATGTAGGTATTCATGTAGTTAATGTTAATTATAAAATTGTATAGTTTATTATAATCACTTTTAGTCTTCTGTTAAAGAATTGTCTTTATAGATCGCCAACTTCCCTCTGTCTCTCTATAGCATTTAAATTATATTTCAGTCTATCCTAAGGTTGCTTGAAAGAGATAGTTACAAATATTTATTTTATTGTTATTATCTGTGATGTTCACAATCAGGTCTTAAAATTTACATATTTTCTAGACATTACGGCATAAAAGCTGTCGACCTTTTTAATGGAAGAGTTTTGGCCGAAAGGTGTCGTATTTCGTCGTTTTTGGGGACGGCTACCGGACACCGCGCAGAAACGTCACACGTCGTTGAACAATATTTTATTAAAGTGATTTATATGTATGTTAGTCTTCAAGGTGTATATAATATGGGCCTTTTTTTTATACGTTGTAGTTGGCTGAAATAAATAAATACATAAAAGGAAAGGTAAAACGGCGGTAAAAGGGAAGTTTTGTTTTTTGTTTTGATGTTTAGTACTTATAGTCTGTGTCTGGCTGGCCGCGTGGTTTTTACCCCTTACTATACAGGCTTAGGTCAGGGGTCCCAGGTGTGTGATGAGTACTTACCTACGAGCATTTGTTCATGAGTTATTTTTGTTATACCACTAAGGTGGCAATCAAGCATACGGCCCACCTAATGGTGAGCGGTTACCGTAGCCTATATCACTTGCCCGTTGCCGACCCTAAAAAGAAGGAAAGTTATGGATGTTTGTAAGTTTATTTAGTGAATTTCTAATATTTATATATGTTTTTATTTATACATATTATTATCTACATTAAGTGTTACTTTAAGAGACAGCTTTCAAGATTTTCCTACGTTTACAAATAAGGAATTCATAAGAAAATGAATTTTGTTGACAAATATCTCTGAGAACTTTATCGTAGCTACAGAATTGTGTTACATAAAACGTTTCCAATTCCGATAGATATATTGTTGGAACACCAAAAGGTCATTTGAAGGTTAGGATTAGTTCGTGACCTCTACATCGCCAATAATATGGACAGCACGATGCTGCAATTTGTGCAGTGCAGCTACTGCGCGATCAATTTTACTCATGACTGGATCTAAATTTTGTAAGGTAAGCATAGTTGGTGATGCGTGAAAACCGATGCACCTTGTTCAGAAAAGCTGTTTTGATAGCAGTTTCGAAAAAAATCCTAGGATTCAGTTCGCAGCATATCTCTATACCGAGCCCGTTGATAGAGACCTGTGCCCAAAACAATTTTGGTAAAGGAATGGCAGCATGAAATATGAGTGACCGTATAATAGAAAGTATTAACAATTACTAAAAATTGAATAACAATAAACGTCATATTTTTTTCTTGAATTGCTTAAATTACAAATCTGACCCATTATCATAATCGCTAGTCGCGTAGATAAATTAGATCGTTAATATATCTGTCCCACTAACCTAATTCTATAAATGCGTTCATGAAGATAGTGATCCATTGAAACTAAACTATCATGCCTATCGTATTACAGAAGCAACTCAGCTGAACGCCTTAATGTGTCTTCGAAACCACGACAACTCATACATTAGGAAAAGTTAATATAGAATTAACAATAAAAACGATTGCGTATCTTTCAATATTGTAATATTATTGGATGACGTTATATTTTTAATATTTTTACTGATACTTACCTTATGGCCTTGCGCAATTTTGCAGTCAATTTTCTTGGACTAAGACATTTTCAGCAGGCTGTAATGCATTTTCAGTCCCATCCAGAGGGAACTCGAGAACATACCAAATTTTGACCTAGTATTACTGATTTCAGGCGCCTGAAACATGTCTCAAGCCACTTCAGAAGCAAACTAATCCGATGTCACCATTTCCTGAAAACCCTTATTCCGGCATTTTCAGTACCCCTTATGGCCATTTGACGCCCATATGTAAATTTTCATGAGAGTGAGTGAGATAGAGCTAATGCTAGACAAGCACAGACAAAGAAACTTAGAGAAAGTAGCGAGGGTGGTGGCATGTTATTCTATATAAGGAACATTCTAGCACCCACGATTAAACGAAATAATATTGTGGAAGCTTCGAGAATTGTCTAGTAGTGTATTCTGTGACATAGAAGCACTTGCGTCGCGGCACAGAGATTCAGTTCTATTTGAAATTACGAAGCGATTACTTTGAAGCGATATTAGTACGAGTTTTCCAGTGCGATAAGTCATTATTTAGTGTTTGTTTTAGTAAAGTTTAAAGTGATATTTTCTTATAATTAATTTGTGTTTAGCGTTAATTGTTACGGTGTTTATAATAAACGTCATCTCTTAATTGAACTGGGATTTTAGTTACACTTAGGATAGAACAATATGCAGGAAATTATTTTCTATTCTAAGATTGATTCTGATATCAGGCCCGTTCTCGAGTGACTAAGCTTTCTGTAAATACGACAGCACATCAAATGTAACAGTTGCAGTACGAAAGCCGCCTCTATTATGAACGCAGTAAGGGCGGTCTCAAGGTAAAACTGTTACGTTGACTGCACTTCACGTTTAATTTACATTATTTGTGGTCAGAGCAGTGGTAGTTTCTGTTTCCGCCCCAGGATATAAACTGTTTCTACTTTCGATATTTTGTCTGAATATTTTTAGACATTATTAGTTATAAAATTTAAATAAAAATATGGAAACATTATTTATTTTTTCATTTTTTTTGCTCAAGTACCATAAACCGAATTTTAGTATGCAATTTGTTTTCACCGACTTCAATAAAGTGACAATTAAGTTATCAAGTCAGCTGTATGTCGTTTTATTTTTAAACCCAATTTTCTTTGCATAAAATGAATATTATTATTTTTTTAATAAGCATAAAATACATTAAAAAATTAACAAAGTATGTAGACTAAATCATTTGTAGGGATTAAACCCGCGACCCTTCACAATTCGGGTGACTGCTGTGACCACTGATCTGTATCAGGACTTGGGATAACTCTAAACATATTTTTTTTTAATATATTACTTTACCTACATTCACTGTATTTACAAAATTAATTGCTTTCGCTTTTGTAGCAGTATCGCTCTAGATTTATAAGTACCACGAAGCACATTATTCAAGGCTTATCGATGTTTGAGTGTGCGTGCCCAGAAACGAATTTTGTTGCATTACTTTAAGTTATTAATTTTTATAAGAATGACTGCGTAAATATCCGCGGTGATTGCAGTGATAAATAGCAAATAAATAATCTCCTGTGAGAAAAATACCGTATCTTTACGAAATATGTACATACTATTACCCACATTTGAATAAAATTTACTAGGTGGTAGGCCCGTATGTAGGGTCGTCTGGGTAGGTACCACCGCCTTTCTTATTTCAGCTGCAACACAGTTCGCTGTGTTTTGGATTGAAGGGAAAGGTAGCCAGTGTAATTACTGGACATGAACTGCATTTCATCTTAGGCCTCAGGATGACAACGCACCTGCAATATCAAGTGATGTTTCATTGTTATTGCAGGTGTCTATACGCGGCGGTAACCGCTTACCATCAGGTGGGCCGTCAGCTTGTTTGTCATCTATAGACGCTGGGCGAGGCCAGCACATGCCTGCTGCTTCGCCAGCGACGAATAAATCCGTCAATGGATTTCTCCTGGCTATAAAAAATGGATCTCTAGTCATGAGCTCTTTTAAATAATATTCCTAAATCCACCGTGCCTACTTAAAATTAAACCTTATTGTTAACATTATTAAGACGGTTTTGCGAATAACTAAATATTGAAGTAAAGTGGATTTAAGATTGCCATAAGAACTGTGTCGGCTTCTAGCAACTTGTGAGTAAAAGGAAATGTTTCATATCCGGCCAGGTATATGTACAGTATCTCAAAAAATCATTAAAAATCTCCTGAATCCAGGAAAATACTAATAATTAGTTTTCATGGCTAGTTTGTTTGTACAAAAGTTGAAATTTTTCTTTGATTTCACCGTTATTCAACGTGGCAATATGGCGGGCGACATAGAAGTCAACTAAACGTCACAAAACGACATAAGCGTCATAATGAATATTTGGCTGTGTTGCAATTTTTTCTATGAAAATTCTTGTTTTATACCACGAAAATGGACAATTAAGCACTGTTCTGTATATTTTTTACCTATTTTTCAGAATAGTGTACATAGACCTGGCCGGGCCTCCATACATTTTCGAACATCTCCTTTAATGAAACATTTTAAGTAACTTGAATTATGAATGACATGAGAGCTGTGAAGGCTTCTCTGGATACTTTATAGTAAAACTTCTTGCTACTTCTACCTAAACAATTCGTTGGAATTCGTAATACGAATGTATAAATTATCTGGGACGCTGTGAATTTTATGATATCGAGATCCATTGGATTCTAATGAATGAGCTAGGCGCTAGGATCTATACTATAAACGACGCAAGCAATTCTAGAAATTGGCACAGTTTAAACTTGTAAATATTAGGTTAGTGTAATAATTCCCTGTTATCCACTATTGTAACCTCTACATATTTCTCTAACCTCAATATATTTATTGGTTTAAAACTTTAAAAAATATATATTTTCAAGAGGTCATTGTACTGTGTGAAATCGTGCTCGCTTGTGAATCGTTTTCGGTAGGTATAATATTTCTAATTTATAAATATCATGTATGTTTGTCCGTTATTCTTGTTATCTGAAATACGAACTCTCAGTGATACTTGATTTGGGCTGGATGTGAGTGTGAAAATGATAATTTTCACTTGCCATTATTTATATGAAATTTATTAAAAACAATTGCCATCTTTCCAATTACAAAAAAAAAACATTACTTGCAAAAGAGAATGGTTGATTTAAATATAATAAACTAGTGGCGCGTGAATATCGGATAAGGCGCCAAAAGGTGCCTGTTTTTCTAAGGATATGCCATCAGCTCTGTGTCTAAAAATGTCTGCACTGTTCTGGAAAAGCAACTCTAACACTTTAATAATAGAATCATATGTTGCTTGTAGCATCACTTAAATACTTAACAACTGAAAGGCGATTCTAATACCGTGGTAATACCACTAACATACGAGTATTTCTTGATAATGCATTCCTCTTCTAAAACAGCATACCTAGTTATTTTTGAGCACCCTAAAAGTTCGGATAATTCTGAAGCTGACTGTACCATATAAATTAAAGACATTCTCTTCAAATAAATGTATCTTAGAAGAAACATTCAACTGAGGAAGAGTGCCACGATGCATTTGTGTAATGGCACGCATTATACAGACGATGCTTAATGGTTCTCTTAACCGCGTTAAGTTGAGCCGCACGTGACTTGGAACCAGATGCATATTCAGGGATTTTATTTTCGAGAAAAAATGGGTCAGCGAAGAATTGTTTTGCATCTTTTGCTATGGCTAACTGAATTTGGAATTGGAAGTAGTCAGACTTTACTCGCTTAAAAGGTATGTTTCAAAAATGTATGGAGAACCGGCCAGGTCTATGTAAGTACAGTATACTGAAAAATAGGTAAAAATATACAGAACAGTGTTTATTTCTCCGTTTTATTTTTATTTGCTTTGTTGCGTGGTACAAAACAAGAATTTTTATAGAAAAAACTGCAACACAGTCAAATATTCATAATGGCGCCTAAGTCACTTTGGTGACGTTTAGTTGACTTCTATATCGCCCGCCATATTGCCATATTGAATAACGGTAAAAACGACGAAAAATTTCAAATTTTGTACAAACAAACTATGGATGAAAACGAATCATTAGTATTTCCCGGGTTCAGGAGGTTTTTCTTGATTTTTTGAGATAGTGTACATATACCTGGCCGGAAATGAAAGATGTCCTTTTCATACAGAATACAGAGTCAGTTGTTACGACTGTACTACTAAATTTCGAAACTTTACAATAGTCCGACATCAAATGTAAAGGAGTGGTTGTGAAGAGTTACCTCTAAAAGTTTCACACCTTTCAGACCACTATTATTTTCCGTCACACCTGCTCGTGACAACCCTAAAAAGTGCGTAGTAACGCGTATTGTACGACACACTAAAGTTATATAACAACCGGCGCACATACTACGAAATCGACCCCCGCAACCCCAGAATTCTAAATTTTATTTAGGAATTCTATAACACCCGATATAAAGCAAGGAGTGTACGGCCCGCCTTGTGGTAAGTGACCACAGCCTATACCGCTTGTAAGACCAAAGGTAATACTCACACGTTGCCAGCCAAAATCAAGTGTCAACAATAGGCCCCTTATTCTGACATAACGCTTTCTCGACAATCTCTGGCTTCTTTACTCGGCGCAAGGAGCTGATCACGACGAGGTGTTGTGTTTTCGGCGAAGTCTATCATGTCCCAAGTTGTGCTTCTGAGAGATTACATTTTTTTAAACATATTAGAGAGGACTTCACGTGGCGCGTAGATGCGAGCGCTCTAGTTTTAATTACGAAAACAGAGGTTCTTTCGCAATGGTCGATCCCGGATGGATCAATCGAAAATATGTTTTTTAGAGCTCCTCCGTGCTTCGGAAGGCACGTTAAGCCGTTGCCCGGTTGTTAGCGCAACGGCATTGGGCCGGCGTGGTGGTGTTATGGCCCAAACTCCTCATGTGTTTCTTCCACGCAAGAAGGCTTATGGCCAGAAGTAGGACGTATATAGGCTGGTGATGACGAAGCGTATTGGTGCTAATAGACTTTTAATCGAGACCATAAACATACCATTAAAGTTAAAAAGTAATCAATAGTATTAAGATACTGTAATTCTCTTTACTTTTATTACGTTAGTCCAGATTATTTGACGATTATTGTAAGAGGAATATATTATAACCTGTCGAGCCACAGATTCCAGAAACAATGATATAAAGTAGCTCGATAACATTTAAATTCAGTTTCACCAGACATTATAGGTGAAAAAAAAATATATATGCTAATTTTGGTAACGAAAGCAACAGAAGAGGTTCTTGTCCGAGTACATGCATAAGACTGCGAAGTAAAGTTTTTCCCACGGAATAGTTATCTATCACTGTGTCATACTTGATTCTTGTGTCAAAAATATGAACTACGAGTCCTCCTTCCTTGACCTGCCACTTAAACATATAATATTAAGACATACATCAAACCTAAGAATTCTTTAGTATTTGGACTCAGACTATTGTAGAGTTGTAGAGTCAGTATTGTAAGCTATACGTGTCTACGTTTCTAGAAACACAATAAACGTACGGTAGAAAACACGACCAGATAGTAAAACCTCTTTATGTGGCTCCTTCACAACGAGGAAACTAACTTTGTAAGTTTATGCTATTTTCATCCTCGAGGCTTCTTTGTAATGAGATTATAAAACCTAAATCTCTTTCGTATATTGCCCATTACTCTTTATATCTGTCATTTGGCGACATAGAACAGCATAGTTTAATTTCCCTTTGTTTAATTAGACTCTAAGTGAAAATTACTAACGCAAATGAGTCGAATATGTGAGCAGAAAATGATGTCCTATGAAGCTCAGTGGACAAAGCAGTAACCTAGACAGTGTAAGATCGCGGGTTCGGTTGCTGCCCCATAACATGTTTTTTTCTGGTATAGATATTTGTCCATGATCAAATTAAATATATCCTAGCATGATCATCATTATTTTAGTCGAAAGACTTCCACTGCTGAACAAAGGAACCCTAAAGGTGCCCTAAAGATTGTCACGACAGTCGGTCATGCGCTGCTGCATCCAGCGACTATATGCGACCTTCACCATATCGCCGGTAAAGATCGTCTTTTAATAAATTGTCCTATGATGAAAAGTAGATATTTAATCAGCATCATCAATAGCCTATACACACCTAAGTCTTACGCAGATCAAAGTCTTCCTATATAAAAAAGAAACCTATTGGACCATAATTTTACCACGCACGTCGGAGGATAAGAAATTTACTTTAAGAAACCACCGATATAAAGGGCCAAACATGACTTGTGACACACGAAGAAGCTCCAGATTACAAATTTTGACTGACCCATCAGCGATTGACCACTATGAAAATTGCTTGGCTTTCTAAATCGAGTTCTATTGTTTTTAAATACTTTTGTCAAACCAGATCAATCAAAATTTTATTAAGTTTACTCAATTGGCTCGGTATTTACAATCGACCTACAATTTCATTTTGGGGTCTAGAAGCTTAGACAGAAGAATCCCGTCTTCTGTCTAGACTTTTAGACGTTGGTCTAGAAGTGCCGAACTCGTTCCCGAATTCTCGAAAGAGTTGTCTTTCGAGAATTCGGGATCGTCACTAAGCACTTTTCCTATAAATAATTATTACTGATGAACAATTTTCTGAGATACTTACTTCTTAAACTGAACTTAAGCTTTAAAAAGTTTGAAGATTTAAATTTACAAGAATCACAGTCTGGTTGAAGAAGCAACCGTTCCCGTTCCCGAATCCGTATAATAACGAAGCGAACAAATCCCTTCTTAATCCGAAAACTTGATTAAATTTTGAATACATTTTACACAAATCTTTTATTGAAATTTTATTGTGTTCTGTAATAAAAATGGACGATGAAGACTCACAGATTGCGAAAGCTTACGCGCCAGTATCTCTTGTTTGAGATCATCCAATAATTTGATGTTCTTTGTTGATAAAGCCGCAATTTATTTTGGAATAGACAGTCTTATTAAAAATATGTGCTTTACTTTTATTTATGTGGAATGAAACGTAATTCTTTTTACCAACGGCTTATATAGATTTGATTGTAATTGAATGTAAATTTTATTATCCGTTGTAATATCAACAACGTGTACACCGTCACTGTAATCTTCAATTTGTTCTTTATTTAGAATATGTTTTATTATAAAATAAGGTACAGGCCCTAATTCTGGCGAACACATGCTAAGTTTAAATTTAAGTTCAGTCTATTTCTTTCTCTCAAAATGAAAAAGAAAAAGATGGCTGCCATATAAATTGACATTTAGAAAGGTGCGTTCAATTTTTGACCTTATTGAACGTGCTAAAATGCAGTGTTTAGGAGGCACCTCCGTACATGCCGTCTAAAATTGTCTATGGTTTCTTTGAAATCTTGCTAAATTTAAGTGACAGCTCTAAACAGATTCTTGCTATCTTTTTCCTATTACTTATTGCGAGAAAGAGATATACTGTACTTAAATTTAGAATTAAAGTGTGTTTCCAGAATTAGGCCCACAGCCTACAGGACATCAAGCGTTACACGTTTTCTTTGACCTTGAGACCGCAATTATTCCGTAACTGCTACTTTATATAATATATAATATAATATTCATACTCTCACACCTATTATCTAGTCTAGCCCAAAGTAAGCATCATTATGAGCTTGTGTTATGGATACTAGATAACGGAGAAATAATCATAATAAATATAATTATTAGAAATATACTAAATAAACATATATAAACATCCATGACTCGTAAACAAATGCTCGTACTCATCATACAAACATTTGTTCCTACCGGGATTCGAACCCGGGACCTCTTGACCGAGTAGCCTGGGGTACAGACCACTCGGCCAGCCGGTCGTCTAACTTTGATGTGCTCTCGTCTGTACTTAGGTGAGTAAGGTAATAAAGTTTATTTATTATTTATTTTATTCTTTACTGTACACAAAATCAACTCAATACAAAAACAAAGTAAAAAAACAGTAAAACATAAAAAAAATGAAAAAAAAACGGTAAAGAAATTGGTAGGTTACACCTAGTGCTCTGGTGGCGTAATGCTAATCGCGTCTGGACGGACCCCAGGAGACGCGGGTTCGACTCCCGCCTGGAGCATATGATTTTTACATCGTTTTCTTTCTTATTATGTAGGTACTTGTCACAATAATTATTATGTACTTGTCACAATAATGTAGGCGTTACAAACGCACAAAATTAAACATTCATCATCATCATCATCACCAGCATATAAACGTCCCACTGTTGGGCACAGGCCTTCCTACATGGGAGAAACACATGAAAAGTTTGGGCCATAACACCACCACGCTGCCCCAATGCGGGTTGGTGGATTAAAGCGGTTGCAGGAACAACCGGGAGCATCGGCTTAACGTGCCTTCCGAAGCACGGAGGTGCTCGAGATAAGAAACTTTGATTGACCCCAGGATCGACCATGGCGGAAGTTACTTTGTTTTTCGTATCGAAACCAGAGCGCTCAAACCAATACGCCACCGAGCTCCTCATAAAACTAAACATTAAAATGATAATTAAAAAAATAAAAAATAAAATACAAAGTTAAAAAGAAAAACTCAAAAGAAATGAGAAAGTTGTTTTTTATTATTTCCTATCACAAAAACCTTGTAACCATAGTTAAGTTTTATGTTAAGGTGTTATCAAAAGTTCAAAATTCTAAAAAAATGTTCAAATTTCTAGTAAATTTTTAAATTTCCCTTATTACATTTTTGTTTAACTGACCGTACTTGTATGAAGATATGTGAAATTTATTTTACAATTATGAATATTCGCTAAGACTTTTTTGAACTATTTATAAAAGTGGTGATGTCTATACGATAATAAATTAAAACATGGTTTCAAGTAGTTTCTATAAAATAATGCAGCAAATGTTACATTATTTCACACAAATGTCATGAAATTACCAAATGAATAAGACGTTTTTGAAAATGCCAAACCATTTCTATGAACTAATATAGCGCATGTTTCAATTTATTGTCGTATTGACGGCACCATCGTGTATGGCTATGTTAAAATGGGTAGGCAACCCGCTTGTTAGTAAGTACCAAACACCCTGTATATAAATCTGCTCTTTACGACCTGTAATCTCTGTTCCAACTGTCAGTTTTATGTCAATCATAAGTATCTTGTTGGAATTGGCATTAGCTCTATTTAAAAAAAAGGGAGACTTACTAGCAAACCATACTGCAGTAAGGTTTTTTTAGCTAGTGTGAAATATAAGTCGAACGTAACTAGCACGATTACTGTATAAATCCCATATTAAAATAAGATTTCTAATAATACACATCAAAGTACTGTTGTTGGTGCGAGTATCATTCGATTTTGCGATCGATAAAACCCACTTTACAACCTTGGTCTTTACACCATTTGACAGCCAAACTTACACGTGCTATGTATGACGCCTGCCCTACTTCATAACAAATATGCTGAAAATGCAACTGAAGACAACATGCGTCATCACAGCGAGGACCCACACTTCTGATCTGGTAGTCAAACAGTTTAATTGTCTCCACATAACACGTAATTCATAAATTAAAAAAATATTGTAATCAAAGTTAAAATTGGGTGCCTAATTTACATAATCACGCGATTCACGCAATAGAAAAGCGTTCGAAAATGGAAAATTGATATTAGTGGCGCTGAACTGGCGAGCAATAAATGTTGTCAACTGATGTAAAATCCCTATCAATACTAATATTATAAAGCTGAAGAGTTTGTTTGTTTGGTTGAACGCGCTAATCTCAGGAACTGCGGATTCAAATTGAAAAAACATTTTTGCGTTGAATAGTCCATTTATCGAGGTGTCTATAGGCTTTAGAACATCACGCTACGACCAATAGGAGCTGAGCATCAATGAAAAATGTTGCAAAAACGGGAAAAAAATATTCCTTTCCAGAGGTTTCGTTGCGAGCGCTGGGTAAACGGTTAAAGTTACGCAAAAATCATGTATGCCGTATTCGTTCTCCTTCAAAAGTTAAAAAAACAGTTCGCGACAGCATATGTCTATCTTTTGAGGTCGACTCACTATAACCTTTTCTTAATAATTTTATAAAATAATACATTATCTGCGAAGGTGTTTTTGTAAGCATGATATTATTCATTATCAAATTAAATACATTAAATATCACAAGTATTTAATTTTGAACAAAATTGTTCTTGACGTCATTTGATTTCCATGAATACCTTAAGAGATCTTAAGAGATAATAATCATAAGAGATATCATGGTTTGAAAATAATTCCGCAACAAAATAATGATCAGGTACCACCGCACGCATTTATATAAGACATATGAGGCGGGCGGTGCCCACCTTTTTATAAACATGATTTAAATCCTTAATCAAATAAATGCTCAAGTAAAATTATTTAACCTTTCCTACTTACGTACGAATGTTATTATTTACCGATATCCACGCGAACAAAGTCACGGGCACAGCTAGTTTTACTATGAACAGACTTATTCAGCATAAGTTTATAAGCGAAATAATTTTATGGCGCTAACGCAATCCTTGTTACCAATATTATCAAGTTTCAGCGGAATACTTTTGCTCACTCCCTGTTTCTGTCTTTTCAGTCGAGTTGTTTCCAAATCCCTATAAGTATGCTCACTTGAAAATGAGCTCTTTTTTCTTTAACTCGCGTCATTAAGCAAGCTTAAGAAGATCTTGAGCAAGAACGATCTTTTATGCCACGTTTATAAGTACAGGAATCAAGAAGCGAGGCGCGAGGTAAAATTGTCTGCTCGTTGTTCGCTGCGCCGCTCGCACACTATTATCATATCCACATGATGATTATACTTATTATTATTATTTATTTTTTAACTCTCACACCTATTATCTAGCCCAAAGTATACATCATTAAGAGAGAGAGTGTTATGGAGACCTAGATAACGGAGAAATGTTGATAATAATATGTATTTCAATATTAGAAATATACTTAAACGTTCAAACTACGTACTCATTATACAAACATCTGTCGTAAGGACAGATGTGATTCGAAACCAGGACCCCTGACCGAGTAGCCTGTATAGTAAAGGGTACAGGCCATTCGGCGAGCCGGTCTTCCAGTCAGTCGTCCATTATTATGACTACTAAGTAAACTTGTCTATTTGTACCTAAATCTAAGCTGAAAATAGTAAACTTATAATTATTGAATTTGTAATCTTTAAGAACTATTACGGATTCTTAAGATGAGCGCTTAATTCCATCATAATAATGGTTTTTAAAGGAACTGTTACGTGCTTTGAGGTTTCCGTACAATTCGACAGCAGAATACTGATTAGGCTGTCAATCTGTTTTCGAACGACAAAATCTGTATTAATATATGTTTCTTTGTATGTCTATGATACAGTACATTTTAAGAAACCAGCTTTCTGTATCTAAGTATTTTGTCCAACTAATACATGTTGCCATTAAAGCATCTGTGCAATTTAGGTCATAGCACTGGGTAACCAATGGGGCGTAGCGGTTCACCGCGTACACACTGCGTAACCGATTGATGAGCAAATTTATAGCTGTGTCTCTCTGGTAGTAAATTCTTCCTCGGGGACCATTTGGTCGTACTAATAGTCGTATACTACCCCTATGCGATAGCCCCAATCTATGTTCTCACATTATACATTCATACATACACGCTTCCATATACTTCATTGGTTACATTGTTTCAGTGCATGGCGGACGCCTTACATGCACGTGTAAATGCGACAATAGTATTCCGTTTGCCGTCTATTCAGAGACTTTGTTTTATCCTTACAAATGAATATTGTTAATGTTATATTAGATTGTTAGTTGTTTCCCGTCTTATCTGCGACATCTTTGTGAATTGATTCTATTACATTTTTGTATAGATTTAATTTAATTTTAGATGTCTCTATAACGGGTGAATTTCTTTTTTTTTTTAATTTAAGTACGTTCTGCATATCGTAACTTATAGTGAACAAACTTCGTATTTCTCAGGAAAACAAAGTCAAAGTAAAGGCAAAGAACACAGCATATTAAGTAGATTAAATTAATGAATCACGTCAGGATCAGGATTACATTGATATGTCAAGAAGATGAGAGTGGATCATTCACTACAAATCGGTGGCACAAGTCATTAGAGCGCTCTATGATTGTCCCAGGATGAATGCTAGAATAGAGGAAGATTCCGTAAAAGTCGGCGTGACGGTTTGGGAGCCTATAAACATGGTTCGTGCTTGGCGATTCAGAAGCGTCTTCAAATTATCCTACAATTCCCTTGACAAGCATAATACCGTCGATTACAACTTTTTTCCAAATCCATAACCTAATATACCTTGTTGTTGAATCATGTCGGCCTTGAAGATTGGCTAACACAATAAAAAACCTAGTTTACTTCTTTTAAATGAAAATAACAATAAAATAAGACTGCAAAACTTAAAAGGGTCTATGTTAGATGAATATTTTACTTAGCTAGAGGCCTCCCAAAGCCTTCACACCTATCTTCGGTACACAGAATCAATACCAAGATTAGTTCTGTTCCAGTTTCAGGGATTATCCTTATTTCGTTGGCAGTGTGATTACAGGTAACGGTTCAGTATTACGGTACCTTTACCTTTTGTATTAGCCTTTTCTTCTGATAGTTAACTATTATCTATATTATTATTATGTTGATAAATCGTTTCAATACATATAGTAACGTTTACAGGTGATGAGTTATGTTTTGAAAAGTATTTTCACCAACTCAGACTCGAATGTATAAGTGAAGTTAATACCTAATAGTAAAGCTAAAAAAAATCTTAGCTTAAAATTCTAAGAGAACATACTTTTCTAACTCAAAAAGCGGACTTGACTCGTCGAGTATATGAGGTCTATGAATTTAATTTTATATTCGATTACGCTTCTACAGTATAACTTTAAAAAAATATTGTGTCGGGTTATAATAATTATTATAATTATAAAACTATGAATTCATACAAAACTCTGATTATAGGTAAAAAAGAAGATATTTGGGTAACGTCTTCATAATTATTACCTACATATTCAGTAAGTATGTAGAAAGTACATATGTACCTGCTGATACATTATTTTTCTGCTGCGTGTACCTATTCATCAATGGGGAATTTTTTTACTATGGCACCAAGTCTGAAATCGTGAAAACAAATCTGCTGTTCCATAGAATCTGCAATATTCATTTATTTATTTAAAAATTAACGTTTACACCCTTAAAATAATAGAAAAGACATTTTAGGAAAAATTTTACAAAGGTACTGCAAAGGTATTTCTAAATGAAATCTCTTCCAGCAGCCCTACTACAGAGAAATGAGAATGAAAAGGTCAATCGGTGTGTGCAATAAAATTTGACTTAAACTAAAAATACAAAAACATAATCTAAGTATAGGTATGAAACACATAATATACTACATAAATAATATATATAAATATAACAACAAACATACTGACATAAAGAAAGACTGCACTAAACGATATACAACTGCTATATTTTTTTTACTAATTAAAAAAATCTGCTGGTCCAAGAATTTGGAATACCTACTGCACTAAAATATATAAAACAGCTTATTTTTTTACTATTTCTGGAATGTGGCCGTAGTAAAAGTTAGTCATATTGATGAGTAGGCACTTTGATCCCTTTTCAGGAAGTGCGTTATTTAAGCTACACTTTGTTTATGAATCGGCCACGTTAGAATATTGGGAAGGGACAAAATTTTTCAAACATCATCGTTATTATTTCAAGCAAATCACTGATACACATGAATAATCTTCGTTTACTTTGGCCTTGGTAGCTCATAGGATTAGAGTAGTCACCCGGATTTAATAGGTCGCGCGTTCAGCCCCCGCCCCATGACATTTAAGATATTTTCTAAGTAGGTAAAATATAATAATAATAAGATTCATACACTCACAACTATTATCTAGCCCAAAGTAAGCATCATTAAGAGCTTGTGTTAAGGATACTATGTAACGGAGAAAATATTGATAGTAGTATGTGTGTAAATATTAGAAATATTCTGAATAAACATCACTTATAAACAAATCGTCGTACTCATCATAAAAACTTTTGCTCCTACCGGGATTTGAACCCGGGACCCCTGACCGAGTAGCCTGTATAGCAAGGGGTACAGATCACTCGGCCAGCCGGTCGTAAATGAATTCTTTCAAAAAATAATAAATAAATTAAAGTGTTGAAATAAAATTAAGAATACTTAAGAGGGGGCATAAAGCAAATCACTAATCGTAGATTTGATTTTAATCGTATTAAATCAAATCCAAATGAGCTGTAATTTTAAATATAGTAATTACATTATATTTGTGAGGGTTGTGTCAGAGCAAAAACTTATAAAATTTTCTCGATAGAAAAAAATCACAAAGATACCTCTGACTTCCAACGAGATTCAATTTATTGTCCAAATCACATTACTTCACCACTGGGAAAATTGATAAATATGTGAGTCACCATGTTTCCGAGGGCTTCTACTAGCGATTTTTCAATATATGTTATGGTTTGCAAGTAATTAATAAAAAACTATATTGGCGCATACTCCATTTTCCTTCCGCGCTAAACGCCATCGTCGGTCTCTGTCAGTCGCATGGCAGGCCGCATGATATTTGTTTTGTTTCACTCGCGGCTGCTCTATTGAGACGGGAAGACTATATTTCTGCGTTCTCGCGCGCCCTCGTCAACATTTTCGCGAATAATTTGTAGTTTATAACTTAAAAACCATAATTTAGTACACATATTTTAAGACTATTGCTTCAAAAATTGAATGAAACGTTGTAAATTGTGATTTCCCATAATTATTGAAATAAAATGCTATAAAATGAAACTGAAAATTCAAATGACGGCTAGGTGTCAAACTCAAGTCGTTTGTTTACTCACTTTTTAATTATTGATATCGACCTTATTTTTATGTGCATTGAGCAGAAATCGCATTGTTTTTGAAATATCAGTAGGCGTAGTATATGTAAAACAAAATCATGCTTTGTGTTTCTTATTGACTTACGCGTATTTGATTTATTTGTAATAAAACTTTTTTCGATGGTCGATATTTTCATATGTACTTATAATACAAAAATCACAATATTATCGGGCAGTCATCAATATGCAACCGTAATAACAATTTACCATGCACTGTACTGTCATCTGCATAACTATTAATGTTACAATGATTCTGTTCAAACTGATGTAGCAGCAATATTTAGTACAGTTTACGGTGACCTAAATTTTGAACGAAATATGATTTTATTTTCAAAAGTAAATAGTACCATTGAAAATACCTCTGTTTTGGATTGTTCATTAAATTTTTTAGCGTATCTATAACTTTTTCCAGATGGGTGACATATATTCATTTCTCTTAATGTGCCAACTACATCTAATTCAAGAGCACCCAGAAATAAATTACCCACATTGATTTAAATTAGAGATGATTTTAGTATGCTGCACCATTTACAAAAATTATTAATGCAGTGGATAGTTGATATGTGTGCGAAAAATTGTACAAGGATACATTATATTTCACTCGAGAAAATCAAACAAGTAATTAACGATTCACAACGATTTAACATTATTTTTAATTTGAAAAAAAAAAATGTTAAATTAGTAAATTAACTATGTGTCGCCTTGACGAAAATTTGGTCTAATTTAACAACTTCATCTAATAATAATAAAAATCTTAACTTCAATATTGCATTGAGCCAATATAATTAATATTATAGACTAGAAATGCATTACATTTACTTCTAAGAAGCTACTGTTGCTTTCATGTGAATATTTTGCGTATACTATACTCGATAGCTCGATTGACAACACACTGCAATCGTGCCTCGCGATGCGGGGGGTGCGGGTGAAATTTGATTTTTTTCTAGCTTTAGGCGCACTCTTAAGAAGAAGGCGGCGGAAAGGCGGTTAAGAAATTGGTAAGTGCAACCTATTGCTCCGGTGGCGTAATCGCGTCGGTTAGACCCCAGGAAACACGGTTTCGATTTGCGCCATCGGGCCATATATTTTTTTCATCGTTTTCTTTCTTTAATTGTAATTGTTACTATAAAGTAGGCGTTATAAATGCACAAAATCAAACATAATTGTAATAATAATAATATTTATATACTCACACCTATTATCTAGCCCAAAGTAAGCATCATTAAGAGCTTGCGTTATGGTTACTAGATAACGGAGAAATAATGATAATAATATGTACCTATATAAATATTAGAAATATACTAAATAAACATATAAACATCCATGACTCGTAAACAAATGTTCGTACATATCATACAAACATTTGTTCCTGTAGCCTGGGGTACAGACCACTCGGCCAGGCGGTCGTCAATGTGATTATACATTTCAAACTGTGATTTGTAGAAAAGACTACAAGATTGACAATTAAGTATTAAGCACAAAGATAATCGAGACAAGGAACTTTGACTCTCAATGACCATTGAAATGTCGAAATGAAATAGTAATCGATAATCTCAATCAACGCTAGTCTCTTCTCGTAAATGTAGACTCAGTTTTCGAATATCTTTAAGGTGTTTTTAATAATATTCGTCTATAAGCCTTTACGCAACCGCTCTCGACGTCGACGCACTCTTGTGCGTCTATACACAAACGCAATCAAACTTTTTTTTTAAACAAAGCAATAGTACTCTAACAAAAAAAACTTTATCATCTCATAACCTCTTCAGAATACCCATAAAATGTATTATATAAAAAAGTGACACGAGTCCCATATCATTTACCCACCAAAATTATGGAGGCAGAATTACTCGACTCTCAAAGGACTTTAACTGAAATAAAACAGGGAAAATTCTGGACAAAATTGCTTATGAGATGACGCAGTATTATACGTAACAATGATTTATGGAAAAAGGTGAGTTTCTTTATAGGCATTTAAATTCGTTTACCTTCCCCCTTTTATAACAAAAAACGATTATTAGGTACAGTCGATGTTGCTAAGGCACACGTAACAAGGATGATCGTAATGATATACTATTTTTTTTTTTTTTTTTTTGTTTTTTTTTTTTTTTTAGAAACAATAACATTTTTCACAAAAACAATAGTAGCGTTAATAACTGCAGTAGTCAGGGACTGTGTCGCAGTTATTAGCGCCCACCTCAAACATAACACATGTTTCAGACATAATAATGCTTAACAAAACATAGACGTGTGTGTGTGTGTGTGTGTGTGTGTGTGTGTGTGTGTGTGTGTGTGTGTGTGTGTGTGTGTGTGTGTGTGTGTGTGTGTGTGTGTGTGTGTGTGTGTGTGTGTGTGTGTGTGTGTGTGTGTCAAAGTGAGAAAATGTATGAAGTATGTTATTCGTAGAACAATCACAATCATTGGTGTGTGTACAAACTTTTTCTTTTATTTATTTTATTTTATTCCAACATTATTAAGATTGTTACATCACATTTATAATCGATTAAGTTATTTAGACACATTACATTACATTACACCCACAACTCATTTGATTAATGATTCCACTGAATCATAATCAAGGCTCAAAAGCCACTTACTTAAAGTATTTTTACAATTGTGCATTGTCAATGGGTAAATGTTTAATTTTTTATTAATTTTATTGTACAGTAAAGGTGCTATATAATCATAGTGATGTTTAACTAAAACAGCTGTATACTTTATAGTCTGGCAGACTTTATCCTTCCTTCTTTTATTTTCAAATATAGAAGGGTCGTAGGGAAGAAGCATGTGTTGGCGCAACACAACCTTTAAAATAAATAATTTACGTATGGACAAGACTTCCCAGAAGTCATATATTGCTATTGTTGGATATCTTATAGGCTTATATGCCATAACTTTGAGGACTGCTCTTTGTGCCCTTTTTGAGGCCTACCACCTAGTGTAATTACAATATACACTAGGTGGTAGGCCCGTATGTAGGGTCGGGTGGGTAGGTACCACCGCCTTTCTTATTTCAGCCGTGAAACAGTTCGCTGTGTTTCCGATTGAAGGGAAAGGTAGCCAGTGTGATTACTGAGCATGGACGGTATTTCATCTTAGGCCCCAGGATGACAACGCACCTGCAATATCAAGTGATTTTTCCTTGTTATTACAGTTGTCTATAGGCGGTAGTTACCGCTTCCCATCAGGTGGGCCGTCAGCTTGTTTGTCATCTAGTTGTATAAAAAAAAAATACAAAACTATTATATAAGAACAACACGTAAAAATCAACAAAATTTGTTAGTAACATACAAAGAATACTTTTTACCGTCAAATTTTTGTAGGGTTAGTTTCATTTACAATTCCATACTAATAAATAATCCTTCCATGGTAGCCTAACGTGTTATTTATTAACTTCGAAGTCAATTAGCTGTTTGTTCGGTTGATAAACGACCTGCTTGACAAGACCTGTCCAATATTTCAACTTTGGGAATTAACTTGAAGATAGTGAAGTGAAACATCATCAAAACAAGTAGGTATTTGACAAAGTTTTGGGTTATGCTGGCCATGTCGTTTCATTAGGCAAGTATTTAGAATAATATCATAAACATATCTCGACACTTTTATGTCGAAAAATTATCACATTTTAATGTTTTTGATGCGTTTAAACGCCTAATTTATTGTTACAATTACAAATAAAGAAATCATTTTTTCACTGAATTGTTAATCTACTTTATGGTACCTATGTTTAAATTAGAAACCAAGCCTTATTCAAGTGTTGGTCATTTGATAACCTGACGTTTACTTACTCTTTTTTGCACAATAGAAAGGTCTTATTCAAAAGAGCAAGAGTTTATACGTTATTACTTTTTTATTACGACGATAAAAGAAAACAATGAGACTGAGATCCTTTTGAAACGGCACAGAAAATACAGAAGAAAATTATAAGGAAACAAAATGAACGATAGAACTAGCAGTACAGTAATTATACTCCAACATTATCTTTGAATGTCTGCTACGTTTGTTTATTGTTTCAATAAGCTTTCTATTATGTCGAAACCATTTTAGATGATGTTTTAGTTTTAGAAGCATTGTCAGCATAAAGATGTCCCGTGTTTGTAGCCAGTAAATCGTACCTGAAGGAGCACCTTCGCTCGTCCGAAGTGGGCTACAGAAAGCAGTTGCCGACAGCATGTTGAATATTAATTTGTGAATGTGCAGTGGTTTAACGCAATCGGCCGCGGCTGCATGTCTGGTTTTCTCTATGAAGTACATAAAATAAAACCAGTCATGCAGCCGCGGAAAAAGCACATTTAAAGAACACCAAATAAAAACTGCGGGGTTGTTACAAAATATATTCTAACTCCTTTGTAAATTCTTTATACTTGTGGCCGCTGAACGGTAGCCTATAACCTTTCTTAGGATGTGGTCTATGTCTGTACCAAATTTCATCTAAATCGGTACAGTGACTTCGGAGAGTTGACATAACAGACAGACAGAGTTACTTTCGCATTTTTGATAAAAGATTATGAATATTATTTCTTAATTAAAAATAAATTGTTAAAAGAAAACAAATTGAAAACCTTTTTTTCCAAAATAACTTGTGCTATTTCTAACAGCTGCCACTTTCTGTAAAGTAAAAATTTTCTTAATTTAAAAGTAATTAGTAATGCCATGGCATTATAACAATAGCAATAAAGAAGACGTTAGTATAAATACGCAACGTATTAACAGCGATTTCAATTATTTGCTGTGTAAAGTCACAAGTAATAAGTAGGTACCCAATTTTGAAATTTAAGCTTCAGTATTACCTTTGCAATTCGAGTCATAATCAAACCTATTCTAACTTTCTAACGATGTACCGACCATCAAGAAACTCTGGTACTATATTGTTCATTGTGATTCAGATATACAAAGTTGTCTCTACGAAGTAACACAGAATTGTAGCAAATTTACATTCCTATTTAGATGGAAATAATAATACGAAAAACAGAATAAACAAACCTAATAGTCAACAGTTACGTTTAAGACTAATAATGCCAAGAGTACTTACTAAGTACTCACTAGTTGCACCTCCTTTTAAAAGTAAGAGAAATCGTATTACAGCATAGCAATATAGGTAATATAGCTAATTCGATTTAGACAAGCTACTGCAAAACATATTAAAACATATTAAAATATGTTTTGCAATATTTTTTAAGAAAAATAAAACCGACTTTAAAACACTAAAAAGGAAAAAATAATTAAATTTAAGTACCTAGGTATTTATATCATAAAAATGATTTTTATGGATTTTCAAGGTCAAAGCTAGACGCGTGACCGTCAGCATTATCAACTTGTCTGTCCCTCAGTCTTTGGTTCAAATACATAATATTGTTCTATATTATCGTATCGTACCACTGATAAAGTATTATCTAAACCGTTACGGAGTTTTACCTTCCATCATCAGTTCACCCGAATGACCCGATAGAATACAACTATCGGTCTATACGTACCTATAATATTTAAAGAATTATCTTCCAACTCCTAACCATTAAGGATTTGTACCTTCCATCACCATCTCATCAACATGAGAAGATGACTAACAGAAGCAAATACTTGAATAGCTTTAGAAAAAAAAATGTCATGTCATGCCCATAAATTTTGAGGTACTTATGCCCTCCATTTCATTGGGACCCCATCATCAGATCCTGACTTGGTGATAATGGGACCACCTAAGGAGTATAATCTACCGAATAAAAAAAGAATTTTGACATCGGTTCACAACTGATAGAGAAATCGGTGAACATACATACAAAAAAAAAAATGATTCGTTGTTAAATTTATAGTCGTATTGACATCACCACCCTGTATAAGGATTACCTGAGAAAGTAAAGAACTCGTTGCCTAAATACATATTATTAAATTCAAAATTGAGGAATTTACTAACGCAGCATGTATTTCATAAAAAAACTATTTTAGTTAGAACTAAATATAAAAGTAAAACTTAATTCACTTCGAGGTAGGGCATGGTAATATTTTCCACTGTTTTTTCAGCGTCTCACTATGGGTAAGGCCCTTAAAATTAAAGCTCGGAACAAAATAACACTTCCTATGGTAAGTAAGGTTGCCAAAGCCCATCGAGGAAGAGGTATGTTGAGAACAGGTGAGAGTTGTCTCCTGTGGTACACATAACGCCTCTTGATTTTTACGAGGTAAGCAACGTTTGAGTAGTACAATCATATAATGATAAGGCCAAGCGTCTATAGGCTATGGTAACCGCTTACCATCAGGCCGTGCGCTCGTTTACCACCCCAGCTGTATCCATAATAATATTCATATTCATATTCATTTATTCACCATAAATTTGGAGCTACAAATTATTACAAATGGGAAAGTAATTTTGCCTGTTACTATTTCAAGCTTCAACCGAACCGATTTTGATGAAATTAGGTATAGAGATAGTATAAGACCCTGGAAACGACATAGGATACTTTTTTGCAGCGATAACCGACATCCAGCCGGGAGGAGCAGTTGGCGGCCACTAGTAAATATTTTCCTGGTGATAAAAATACATCCCTCACTTTCACTGTAAAGTAAATATTATATTCTTTTGTGTACTGCTTTTCTCGCGAATATAAGGTCTCATTTTCTTTAGAAGTGTTCGCTTCTCGGAAAATTCTTTGACAATTTTTCTTGTCTTTTGCAAGAGACGACAACATTGCAGAAAAGCTTTGTTCAATTTTGAACTACATTTTATAGTGTATAATGATTATAATTATAGTCTTATTTTATAACTGCGTTCAATTAGCCTTTAAATTTAGAATGAAATCAGGTGCCCAGCAATCAAAAATCTATTGAGATCGTCTGTAGTTTATTTTACTATGCCAATACTTTCGACAGAAAATTTATTGTTGTGACGAAAATGGACAAATTTGTGTCGACTGCATGTAACATAAAAAATTGACTACATAACAGTAACTAGTAATAATTAGCTAAACATAAATGTGTAATTACACCTCGTCAAGCTTTAGTTATAATAACTATACGCAACCAAAGTAGTTATTTATGATACTAGTGCAGTTAGTTTTTACAGTCGAGGGCTTAGTCACTAGTTTGTGAAAACCAATATCCGCACGTGCGTCGTTTTCTACAGATTTGAAAGAAAAGTACAGTAGTAGTATGTACATTATCATATTTTTTTGTGTTTGGTGTTGTAGGAGCATTTGTACGCCATAGTTGGCGCTGTACCGAAGCATACCATTTCTTTTTTTTATTTAGAGCACAACCAAATGACTCAACACCACCTGATGTGAAACGGTAAGAAGAGTCCATATGCGGAGATAGCTAGTGCAGTTCAGACACTGCTCTAGCCGCCTCCACCTTGCCGACCCAAAAGGTGTTTTTTCACGCCTCTTTTGAAGGAACCTTTGTTATAGGAAGAAGGGAACACAAGTGCTGGCAAAGAATTCCAAGTTCTGGAAGTACGACACAGAAACGAGGCACTAAATTTCTTTGTACGTGATGTTGAGGTGGAGATATTGAATTAGTAACTCAGAACATCGGCACGCGTGCTCCTGAGTAGGAAGGGGGAAGGTGGGACAAGGTCAAAAAGCTCTTCAGAGCACCCTCCCTAATGTAGCCGATAGAAGGCGCTAAGCGACGCAATTGCAGAGGCTCAAGGTTGTCCGTGACTACGTCGCCAACGATATGGACAGCACGACGCTGCAATTTGTCCAGGGCATCGAGGAGGTACTTGGCTGAGCCATCCCACAAGTGCGGGCAATATTTTACGCAAGACGGATGAGTTTTATTAAAATAGCCATAATTGGTCGGGCGTGCATAATCGACGCACCTTGTACAGAACACTGAGCTTCCGTGAGGCTGTTTTGATCACGGTTTCGATGTAGTTCCTGGAATTAGATTACAACACATCTCCACGCCGAGGAAGTTTAAGGAGCCCTGTGCCAAAAGAGTAGTACCCTGAAGAGAATAAAGGAGAAGGAACGGCGATATTTTGGCTGTGAGGCGCACAATTGTGTTTTTTTACCACTAAGGTCAACAATATTTTTGAGCCCCATTCAGATATAAGATTCAACACCCAGTTGGGCTCTATGGTAAGATTCTCTCTTTCCCTCTAGGTTTCTGCACGCCCAGCCCCTGGGCGACCGTAATGTCCCCCATGCACTGTGCTGTCATCCGCATAGCATTGAATGTTGCCTAACGGAAGCATATCATTGTTATGAAGAAGAAAAAGAGTTAAGTTAGAGAGAATACTCGTTTCGGATGTTGAAATAGAATATTTCGACATTGTAGGGTGGACGTTAGCTCATAAACGCAAATACAGATAGACTAGAAGAATTTCACAGGGATATCCCAAGTCCTGGGTGGCTCAGTGGTCAGAGCAGTCGCCCGGATTGCGAAAGGTCGCGGGTTCGATTCCTGCCTCAGGACGTGAAATTTTTCTAGTTTTATTATATTTTAATTACTAAGTAATTTTTCAAACATTTATAATAATGTTAAAATCAAAAATTAAGAATATAAGAAAAAGAGTGTAAGGGACAGAGCAGAGCCTTGTGGTACACCAGCATTCACTGACATGAACCGCGAAGCCAATCCATCTGCGAGGACACGGATTCTTTGCTCATGCAGGAAACCGGCGATCCAGTTGCAGATCTGAGCGGGCAGACCGTATGCCGGGAGCTTAGAGAGAAGAGCCCTGTGCCAGACCCGATCAAATACTTTGGCAATATCAAAGCTGATCCATCCACCACTGACTCACCACGTTTGTCAACGGTCAACGGCGTTCTAGCGTGTTTAATAATATGCTAGAAGATCACCGTTGATCGTGTTAGCCAAAAGCCCGTAATGTCGATCATTAATTAATGAGTGATCTAGGTATCGGATCAGCTGGTTGTTTAAGATCTGTTCCATGACCTTGCAAAGAACTGAGGTGACAGCGATTGGGCGTGGACAGCGTGTTTCAAATTAGAACTGTATATATTTTATCTCATTTTCTCTTGAGCATTAAACTGGAAGACTTGTATTGAGCTAAATCGCTTCCAAGAAGGTTCGACCATTCAGTCTATTTATTGTCTTCTTGTGAAACTCCTTGATGGAATTCTTATACTTATATTTTTTAAGGAAATAAAAAGAACCGTAAAGAATACGCACGATGCCATACAACAGACCGTGCGGTAAAACAAGTAGATACTTACGTGTGTGGACCTATTTAACCGCACACTCCGTTGTAAAGTGCATAATATTTAACTTTTGCGCAATGCATTCAGGCTTCGTAAATGCATTTTTTGAGCAAATGTGTTGAATACATTTTTTTAGTTCATAAATGGAAACGTAAATATTATCGCCCGTGAGTGTACACATTATATGCGGAGCATATCGTCAGTGTAAAGACCTTTCGACACGTGATCATTTTCGTAGAAACGGTATGATTTCCTTATGTCAAATTGATATAAAAATCGAAATGTGCCAATGGATGTTCATCGCACGTGACAGCCTATTTATCCTTGTTCCTTTTACAATCTCTGATGTACAGTGACGTACATAAAAATGTATGTACTTTTGATATTTCGTGTACCTTTATCTCTTTCATATATGAATATTAGTTATTTTAATATTAGTAATAGAAAGTAATCGATTTTGTTTTAAATTTAAAAAGATAATCAATTCTTAGTGATTGGATCGATAAAAAAACATACTTATCTTAATAACTGTTGGTTAGTAGACCCACTTAATAGAATAACAGCTGAAAAATGGGGTTTGGTTAATCCAAAGGTTACCCGCTAGGCGACAGCCTCAAAGCATCGGTATCCACATCATTATCGTTTATGACGTCACATTATCATTTTGAAAGCAATATTGCATCATCATCATCATCACCAGTCTAAATACGTCCCACTGCTGGGCTCAGACCACCTTTATAGGAGAAACACACGAACAATTGCTTACTACGAAATATTAACTTGTACCAAGTTATAAAAAAACAGTCTGATATTTACAAATTACTCATTTATTATCGACTTCGTGACTTTATTGTCGTGTGCTGAATGCCATTTTATTATGGCTTTCGAAATAGCAACGTGGCGTCATTAACGATGACAATATATTTAGGCGGTCGCTCCCGCCCCAGGACATGATCTATTCTATTAAAGTTATTTTCCGAATTTCATTCTTAATTAATTTCTATGCACATAAATTAGATTGATAATTTTGTAGGTCCACTATTATGTAGGTACAACTTAAAAGAAAATTATTTTGATTAAGAACCCTGTATGAAGATTATCATTATATGAACGCTAGAACCACAATAAACAGCATACGAGTATAAACCGGCAAAGTAAACCGGCTTCGCCCACAAAGCAAACAGTACGGACAAATACGAAACAACAATACCTGCTGGATAGTTAATTCACAGTGTGCATGTTAAATATTTAACAATTTTGTTCCTTACAGTTTGAGATTATACTTCAGCACTAAATACTAGAGACTCGTTGAATATTTATGATCCTTAATTTTACATCACTTTTTTGGAGATTTTTCATTCGGTCCGCAAGATGGCACTTTTGCACAGAATAATTTTCTGAATTTTCTTTGTCAACATTGAGGCAATCTGCCAAAAGCAATTTCGCTCATAAAATTTATTATCATTAGCTTTTATTATCATCCAAAAGTCAGATTTTATGTTTACCTCAGAACTCACAAGTCCTTGTTCACACTTTATATGGAATGATCTAGTTTCTTCAATGTGCTCACGGTCGTTACTGCAATGAGTTACAGCGGCCGAGGGAAACGGGATATATGACTCATAAAATAGGCATATTTCCATTTGCCTCACCGAATTTTCACTAAAGTCCCCAGTTGGCATCGTGCAAGGTATAATTTATTGTCATAGTTCGTGAAGTGTGATTCTAGACTGTTTTCTTATATCGAAAAGCCAAAGTGTGATTCATTATTTCCGCCTATTTATTTTACTAAAATTAATTAATATCAAGGTTTAAAAGCTGCGAGCTAGGTCAAGGAATATTTTAATAGCAAATGACTTGAAAAGCCCATTCCTAATTTACCCCCTTAAAATGTACACTGACAAATGATATTATCGAAATGAATTATTGCGTGACTTTTTTATTCTTGTTCTTCCGGTGAAAATCAAGTCTTCGAGCGTTTTTTGAAGTTTCTGTTACTTGCTATCGAGCGGTTCTTTACGCAGAAACTCACACTTGCGCGGAAAGCGCAAGTGTGAGTTTCTGGGTATAGAACCGCGTTCACCATATCAAAGTATGGTCTTCAGTAACTCAGCTGAAAACGACAGTATATACAGCATTGTACCTGTATAGCAATAAAAAACAGTTTTATAATGAGGTCCATACAGCAACGTTACGTATGACGTAAAACTCACAGTGGGGCCTCTGCGGGCTTATTTGCTAATTTATTAAGACAGCGAAAGTAACGAACGCGAAGTTAGTTACGCCACAAAAGATGAAATTTGGCACAGAGATAGATTGTAGGCTAGATTCTCTGGATTGTAACAAGATATACTTTTTCCCCCCCGAAATGCATTCCCGGAAAAGAAGACAAAATTGCGGGCGAAAGCTAGCTTTTTATAAATGTAACGTTTTCTTTGTATTAATGGATAGAATTCAACATAAGGTTGACAAGCTGTGCGTGTGGCACCCCGATGGTGGTCACGTAATGGCCCCATTCATTATAGTTATAAGTTTTGCCACTCCGATATATTTGAAATGGCTGTTACGTGTGTACGCTCGATCCAAAAACATTCATTATTTCGGCGGTAATAGTGCAATTCCGCGTAACTTTGGAGAAAACTTTTCAGAGAAGTTTCTCGCAATTTTATTCTTCAGATACTATACCTACCAGATACCTACCAGATTGAAAATCTACACGTCAAACAGAACACATCACAGCACCAGCAGAATTGCTGTTCGCTCCTTCCTATAACATGGGTCCTTTAAAAAAAAGGAGTGAAAAGGCGAGGTCGGCGAGGGGTGGCAGCTAGACGCGGTATTCTTTTTCCGCTCCCCATCAGGTAATATTGAATCATTTGCCGTGTTTTTTTTAATAACAAGCGACTCGGCCCCTAATAGGTTTCGATTCTTTTGGAGCTAAGGGCGTTTGGTTCACTGTTAGGTGATGAACTATCATCAACTTTTTAATGAATGAAGCAAACATTATCGTCATCATCATCGGCTTCCCGCGACCCTCACCAGATCGTCTTGTTGCTTGTGAACATAACGCTTCTTTTTGATTTTTACAGGGTAGACAATGTATGAGTAGTGACTTTGGTGTTACAAGAGGCTATAGGCAAAGGTAATCACTTACCATCAGGTGATCTTTATGCTTATTGGCGCTCTTGTAATTTTCTTAAGAGAAACTTTGAGCAAAACGCGACTTAGTCTGACTGTAGAAAATTATGGAAATGGCAGGTTAACAAACAGGAAGGTTATTTAACCCTTACCCTGCAGGAATATTATAAACTATACAAATTTTCTTTGCCTAAAGCGAGTATACTTGTCAAGTCTAAAAACCACCTTCAGAAACTAAAAAAGATAAAATAATTGAATATAAGTAGGTACACTTATCCCCTAGAAACTCAATATATTTTTTGGACAACTTAGCACTAACTAAAAAAAATGTTTCTAGGGGTTATCCCCTAACTTCGTAGGTATTTAAGTAGGTACACTTATGTGTACCTACTTAAATTTAATTATTTTATCCCTTTTAATGTTTTGAAGTCAGTTTTTATTATTGTTTAAATATTTTTTTTCATAATTTTAAGTGATAACTTTTTGAGGTCAAAGATAGATGGTTGACAGTCAGCATGGTTGTCAGCATATATTGTTTCATTAAAAAGTCATAGGAAAGCTTAAATCCGCAATTTCGCATACATGGACTACTTAATTATTCCCGTTGTTTTGATTTAAACCAAACTACCTAATTTATTTTAAAACAATTGTTATGTGAGCAAATGGCAACTATTTTGCATCTAACAAAAAAGAATCAGGTAAATCAGATCAGAAATCTCGGCGAAATCGATGCACATATATCTACATAAAAAACATACCCACCGAACTTAGAACCTCCTCCTTTTTGAAGTCTGCTTAAAACATGTACACTTTTACATTACTCGTAATCTTAAAAACAATAGAATTTGTGTATTTCGATTTATGAGGTAATCTCCAAAACTATATTGCCGATTTGAAAAAATCCTTTGCCAATATTTAGATTTAGAACCGACCTCTAGGGGGACATTCAATTTAAAATCATATTCCATCCTGCGTAGCCGTAAGCAGAACAAGTAGACGGTTCTTTGTTGATATTAAGTGTTTACGCTTGTAGACTATTCTCTAATCTGTGCTTGTAGTAACACTAAACGCTTGTAGTAACTCACGAAGTATTCACAATATAAAGTAGCGGCCGCCCACGCCGCTAATCTACTCTGTGTACAGATCCACCCACTTGAATGTCGGTTGTCGCAGCAATACGAAGCCTATGTCCTTTCTTAAGGATGTAATCTATCTCCATAACAAATTTCATCTTAATCTGTTCAGCATTGTGTATTTATAATAATGCAACATATAATTCCCGATCCTTATTAAAAGGTATTTATCAGCGATAGTAGCTAGTATTTACAGGTAAGTTTGGTTAAATTCTAAACAAGATCTTGTAAACTGTGTTCTTGGCAAATAAATTTTATTATTATATTATTTTATTATCAGTAAAGCTCTCCCAAACTATCTTTGCCACCTCTTTTCACTCTTTTGTAGTTTAATTTATTTTATGAAATCTTTTCCTAGTGAGTATCTACGTCAAATAAGAAAATTACTGTCCAAGTTTCATGTTTTTAACTTTTGTGGGCTGGGCGTTGCTATATCATTCAACCAGCTTCTTTATAACGTACATAATTATGTTAAGGAGAAGTCTGAGCGACGTTACTCACTTGTGGTCCTTTATGACCTCAACACTACAAGCAACGTAGTGGTATCTTTGCTAGTGTGTTCTTCTAGTATCAGCTCATAATAGAATTGTCTAGCAACACTCTAACGAGTCCTGTCAATTGTAGTCATATTAAGTGCCATATTAAGTCACAGTTTGTGTCATATTAAGTTACACTTATACTAGCAAGTAATGCGTAAATAAAAGAATGAGTTAATCAAATGTTGTAGGAAGAGCCTTTAGTAGCAGATATGTAAAAACGAGATTTCTCGTCCACAGTTTCTTGAAACATTTTCTAGTGAACGAGCTGACTCGCCTACAGTAGTAAGGGTTAAGTAAGGCAAGCGCCACGCTTTTTGACATTTGGGGTGGAATTAAATTATCTTGTTGCGTAGCTGTCATAAATTTTGTATGTTCAAGCTGAGTATCATAAAACACTTCAAAGGGCCTACGAGTGGAGTCATGAAATTTAAATGTATTCTGTGTTTAATGTTTTTGAAAAAGAGACTATATTTTATGTTTTACTTTCTTGAAATACTAAAGAGAAGTGCGCAACGTCAGTTTATTCATTGTCAATATTACAGCCGCCTACTGGCTATTATAACTATTTATACCTGACATTTATTCTTTATCGAATTTGGCTCAAGCATAGATAGAAATAGGTATCTATAAAAATACATAAATAGGGTAGTTGACAACTTTTTTTTATTTCATAAATAAGAAGTTTATAACTTATGAAGAAATATTGCAGAAGAAATAGTATGTAGTTTTAGAGTTATAGAGTAGTAACTATGTAATATGTATGTTTTTATTCAAAGTGGTCGTAATAATAGTTGTTTTAATTAATGTGAGAAATCTAATTAATATCATCAACATTTTAGATAAATTTTGGAAAATAATTGATCAATTTTATAAGTTTTCGAAACAGTATAACTTCAACAATATTCCGTATCTTTAAAGTTTGAATTATTTTTATGGGTAACAGGAGCGTATATTTTCCGAATTTGTGAAAAATAGCGCCTTATCAAACTTAGGCAACATCCCAATTACACTAAAACATGTCCTGGGGCGGGTACCGAACGCGCGACTTCACGACTGAGGACTACGGATACCTCTGCCTGCCTGGGATACGACTGCTTTACAAAACTTAAGTCTGGTTTTGCGTGGAATACTTCGGCTTGTATTTAACTGATCACCGTACAAACATAACCTAACTAACCTTAAAAATATAATTGATCATCAAAATTCCGACAAATTACAATTTGTAGACCAATTGTCATTTTTGATGACCACGCTAATATGTTTTTGTTAACCTTTTAAATTTTTCCCGAATATTTCTCGCATTTGTATGTGGCTCTGACAAGTACCTTCTCGATGCACTGGACAAATTGCAGCGTCGTCGTGCTGTCAGTATTATAATGATGGGGAGGTCATGAACAATCTTCAGCCTCTGCAATTGCGTTAATGTAAGACATTGCGTCGCTTAACGTCTTCTATTGGCTGTATCACGGAGAGAGCTCTGAAGAGCTATTCAACCTTATCCCACCCCTTCAACTCAAGAGTACGCATGTCGTTCTTCGGAGTCATTAATTCACAGTCTCCACCTCAACAGCTCGCGCAAAGAAGTTTCGTATTATTATTTGTATTTGGGGCTTTTCAGTCTATGACTGAATATGTTTACACTGATTTGTCACTGCGACCAGAAAGATCTTTTATGACTTGCCGCCAATAGTTCAAAAATAAAGCGTTGATTTTTGCACTTTTCATACATATTAGGAATTTCCCAACCTGATATCACGCGCAACTGGGCCTCGATCGCGCTAATTTACATTGTATTTACCAAAGCAAATGTGAAACGTTCCCTTGCGCACAATTTGTGTTGCGCGAGACTAACCAATTAGGTTTTTTTTCGGAACATGCGTTGATATCTTTGATTATAATTATATTACATATTAATTAAGTTCAAATAACATCAAATAATAAAATAAAAACTTTCTAAATTGGGTAAAATATCGATCGGTTTTTGACAGCACCTAGATACAAATTCGTTACTATGGCAACCATCTAAAGGAACGTATTTTCCGGTGTCGGTCGCACGTTTTTGATTAAGTTGTGCCTAAGCAACTTGTCAAAATGTTTGTAGGACAGCGGAAAATACGTTCCCATAGATGGTTGCCATAGTAACGTGTTTGTATCTAGGTGCTGTCAAAAACTGATCGATATATTTACTAAATTTAGAAAGTTTTTACTGTATTAATTTATGTAATTTGAACTTAATAAATATGTCATATAATTATGACCAAAGAAATCAATGTCTGCTTCGAAAAAACAGCTAATTGGTAGCCGTTTATATGTTTCGCGCAACACAAATTGTGCGCAAGGGAACGTTTCACATTTGCTTTGGTAAATACAATGTAAATTAGCGCGATCGAGGCCCTGTTTACACACGCCTACGTACGACTAATATGTAGAGACAAGAGACCCCTCTCAAATCGACTGTGCCGAAACTGAGATTGGTGCGGGCGGAGAGTAGCCATTTTCATTCTGTTTATGACGTATATGGTTAAGAGCTAACGAGTGGGTAGTCGTTAGCTAAATGTAGGTTGGTACATATAGGCACTGTATAGATTAGTAGAGAAATTTCTGCCAGCAGACCTGTAGGTTAAGGTATTTGTTCATGTAGACAATTTGTGGACGTTAGGGATATAAATTTTCTAATAATACATTGGAAACGAATACAGTGTGTCGATGATAATAATTAAAACTATGTTACTTAGTAATCGATCATCGCGCTCGGTACCCCGCCCAGTCTAAACTATGTAAGAGTTTGAATTTAAAAATAAGCAGCGAACTTTATTAAAGTAAGAAACCATAAAGAAGTTGGTTGCTTCATCACTCACCGCAGAAACAGCACTACAAAGTAGTATTATTTGGCTGCCATATTCTCTAAGATATTATAGTTTAGGTAGGGGTATGGACATAGTAACCCATATTGGACAACTTTTGTCGTAGCAGTAAAAAATACCGAATCCTTTTAAATTAGAAAAACTCAATCTGACTAAGGCGATAGCCTGATATTATAGCTACATTATACAGAGCATTTAAAACATTTTTTTGATTTGCAACAATATTAAAAAATATGTATCTACTTACTGAAAGTTATCCTTCGCTCCAATTTACGCCCCAGTATGTTAAAGTACCACAAGCACCCTAAATTGTAAATTGTATAAAAGAAAACCGCATTAAAAAAAAATTATAGGTTAAAATGCAAAATAATTAATAAACATGATTATCAATTTTTAGTTAGTACTGTGATTATTATTATTTTAGTTAAGAAGAATAATAATGCTCAACGTTTAATTATAGAAGCTAGACATAAAGATATTTTAGTACTTGGTACTATCTGAAGATTTAATTGTGCCCAATTTCTAACTTTTCATGCGCTAACAATGCTCGTTGTAGTCGCTATCTAAATTTATACAATCACTTGAAAATTTTTGATTTGTACCGGTCCAATTTTCGAACCTAGACGAGGTTCAATATATAGGGGACACAATAGTTTGATAATAATCCTTAAAACAGCAACATAGGTATTTAACAACTTTCGACAAAATTGGTTTTTAAATTTTCTACAAGATTCGTTTTTACACCTTTCGACAAAAGTCGAGTGGATACTAACTATGCGGCACTCAGATCATAGAAATAAAATGCGGTCTATAAAAAATCAAATTAAGATGATATTGTAAATCGTTGTACCTATCTGTAAAAACAGATAGATACTGGCAAATTTTAAAGAGATAAAATTATTGAGTTGCATGTACACACGACAGCGCATCAAGTGTTGCACTACGTAATCCGCCTCTATTACGAGCGCAGTAAGGGCACCGTCAAGGTCAAAATGTCACGCTTGATGTGTTGTCGACTGTACCTAAGAAGTAATTTTAGTCTCCGTATCTCCGAAAAGACTTATGCGATTTAAAAAACTCTTCTACCAAGAAGCTAGTCTTAAGAAAAAAGACGATTTTTCAATTTTATCGACCCGCAGCCATTATTAATCTGTGCCGCAGCAGTGCAACGGTCCTTCACCGCAAGATCTATAGTTGATTAGTTTCCATGGCAACAAAGACAGTCGCACGGATCGTTAGTCGCTGAATTTGAGGTATTTCTCAGTATCACTTGATCCTGATTAATGATATTGGTTGATTGAATTATTGTAAAACTAGTCGCCGCCCGCGGCTTCGCCCGAGTGGGTGTCAGTTATCGCGTCTAAAGGTACTCCATACATGTCCTCACTCAGGATCTGTCAGGATGTGAAAATGTAACAGACAAACAGACAGAGTTACTTTAGCATTTACCTACAATATTAGTATGGATTGTGAATAAGTAAAAAAACGAAAAAGTAACAATTATTACGAAATTGGCAAGTATCCTGTTTCTTGGTCAGTGTTGTAAGTTAATTTATTTTAAATATAGGATATGAGGTATGTGGTAGTTTTACCAACCTAAATCCTACCTCGGAAAATCAGTTTCGATTTTTTTTCCATACTCTCACACGTATTATCTTGCCCAAAGTAAGCATCATTAAGAGCCTGTATTATGGATTATGGTAACCGACAAATAATGATAATAATTATGTATGCATATAAATATTAGAAATACTAAATAAACATATAAACATCCATGACTCCTGAACAAATGCTTGTACTCATCATACAAACATTTGCTCCCACCGGGATTCGAACCCGGGACCCCCAAACGAGTAGCCTGTACAGCAAGGGGCACAGATCACTCGGCCAGCTCGGAATTAATTTATGTAAGAATATTGTATGGGCTACAGAAATTTGTAATATATAGCCCATACCTATATACCACATCTTTTAAGTTACCCATACCTATTTCAATTAATAAATTTCCATTTCATCAGTTTAGTATGGAGTATTTTGGCTACGTAGGTAATAAATATTTATCCCAGATCAATTTCGTTTCGGTATGCAGTGTGTTCCGAAAGTCCGAAAAACAAATTGACGGGGGTGGTTCTGTTCCATGTCAAGAATTACCTCTGAAAGTTTGACACCTGTCACACTACAAGGAAAACATACCTTGGTCATCAAATTAATAAACCATTGTCCTCCTTGTGACAACCATAAAAAAATCATAATATTGCTTATCGTTTGACATACTACAGTACGTAAGTTTCAACTGAATTGAAACGAAATAATTCATAACTGTTATTAATCTGTGACAGTACCTCTAGCAAAAATACTTTTAAATTTCGAATCACCATCGTATTGAGTAGTTACGTTTTGTCTGACTTTTATCTAAAACAACAAGCGTGCGTGAACGATACGATTTCGATACGAAATTTAAAAATGTTCGTGCTAGGGGTACTAAAGCGCTGCTAACGTTATCATGCGATTTGACAGTTCTCACCTCGACGAACGTTTTCGTTTCAATTCGTTTAAAACTTACACTAGGAGTACAGTTATAACACACACACATAGACACACAACCCGCGAAGATACTACGATATCGACCTTCCATAACAGCAGAATTTAAAAATTTAATTTCGGAATTCTGTAATAGCCTATATAAGCGATACTCAGTGAATATATTACGTAAACAAAATAATAAGCGGAGAGCAGTAAGACCTTCGTAAGCCTCTCATACCTTCAGCTGTCGACGAGAAAAGAAAAAATGAAAATGCAATGTTATTGTTAAAATGCGTTTATTGTATACCCATAAGAGTGAAGGGACTCATAACTTTAATAATCTACCCTTACCAGTATTAGGTAATATTTTATTACCTACTGTTTTGGTATTTTCAATAAGTCAAGTCAGAGTTGGCTCCATAATGAAAGTTGTTCTGGTTGATCGTCTAAAGACCGGGAACGGGGCTAAGAGCAATAACAAAACACGGGGCTGTACTAGGTACTCTCAAATCATGTAACGTCGATTGTATACGACAAAAGAATAAAATTGATAAGATTTACAGAAACAGAATTTATAGACAGAACAGAATATATTTATTTATATTAGATTTAGAGAATTAAGAGTTTTCGCGAGCAATACATATTTCAAAAAACAGCACAGTGTCCGTTGCTACCTTATAAACTTATCAAACTCACATCTTCAATCTTCCCATGACCACGATCTCTGGAAAGTGAACGAAACGTTCGGGTGGTTATAAATAATAATGTAACATCTAATTAAACACGATTTAAATCCGGTAAAGTGGTATCGTTTCGAATATTTCTACTTTTAAAAAAAGATGTGAGTATCAAATCGATTGAAAATGTGCTTATATTTGCTATACGACACGTAGCCAGTAAGCGCATGGTCCGCCTGATAATAAGCAGTCACTTTGGCCAAAAGTCCATAACGCACGCGTTGCCTTCCCTTTTTAAACTAAAAGATAGCATTATGTTATACCCCAGCTCTCAACAAAGAGATTTCTCAACTAAATAACATTTCGCTGAGATCTTCTGTAAAGTGAAGGTAACCCCAGTCAGGCACTCAAAACTTGAGTGGCATAATAAAGTACATAATTATAACTCTATCTCACTTCTTTTTTATGATTATTTGCTGAAATCAGATAAATTCTTTGCCAGCAGTTTTCGCCGTCCTATACATGGATTCCTTTGAAAGAAGCGTGAAAGACACCTTTTGGACCGGCAAGCTGGAGACGGCTTGACCAGTGTTCAGTATTTGCAAGCTGCACAGTCTTGGCATATGGACTCTTATTACCGCTTCACATCAGGTGGTGTTAAGTAATTTGCCGTGCTTCATATAGAAAAATAGGAGACGAGTGCCTCTGCTGTAAATGTTATAAATCTGTGACCTTCTGTGAGGTGGAGGTACTGACCCCAGGAGGCACTCAAAATTTTAGTGGTAAATATCATTTTGCTTTGCATCAGACAATTTATCTGCACTCTCTCTTCTCTTAAGTGCTTGGTCTAGATCCTTGGTCTGCTCCTATTTCATACAAAAATCTGCTTCTAACTGTACCTATACAAGCTCTATGTTTCCGTCCTTGCAGATAAAACCACAACTAAGTTTTTATATACAACTAAATGATAAGCAAGCTGACGACTCGGGTGGGTCTTCAACTTCACCACCATAGCCATTTAATATGAATGGTTACAGTCGCTTATAGGCACCTTATTTTGAGGACACGCCGCTTGCTAAGCAAAGGGCGTGTGGGACCCCCCACACGCCCTTTGCTTAGCAAGCGGCGGGACTTAGTAGGTACCTGTAACGGCGCTAGGAATACCGACTAAAACTTCCCATTAACTCCACTGCCCTTTGTGGGGATAACCTGGGCTCTACCAAAGCAATTTTAGCAGCCCACTCCCAGGCCACACGGCGGCGTTGCGGCCAATCCCAGACGTGGCGGCCTGTGTAATGCGTGCGTGGGAGCCACCTACGCACGCGGCCGCGCTTAGGGCGCAAGAAGCCGGAACATAGACGGGCGTCTCCTCATACCCACCCGTATACACCGGAGAGGGGTAGGTAGAGGATCCTCCTCACGCTCCCTCTCCGCTGCCTCCTTCTACGTGAGCAAAGTCTCGCAGAAAGAGGTGGCCGCCACCGAGCGCCATACGAAGATGACGACGATGATATCACGGCGTTACCTCCCGACGGCCGATCCGTTAAGGTAGTGACCGAAGCAACCATGTCCGGTCAGTACCTGTACACATGCGGTAGAGAGACGCCTATAGACACCTGCCCGCCTAGCATGACCACCGAAACGCGATATGATAAAGCTATTTATCGCTTCGAACTGTCAAGAATCATTGGATATAACCGCTATCTTGAAATTTTATCGAAACTGCGAACATGTATATATACAAGCAATATATACGAAGCGATAAATAGCTTTATCATATCGTATCATATTGCGTTTCGGTGGTCATGCTAGGCGGGCTGCAAGAGCAAGGAAAAAAATCACTCGGTGTTGCAGGTGCGTGGTCATCCTGAGTTCTACGATGAAATGTCTTCCATGCCCATAACACTGGCTACTTTTTCCTTCAATCCGAAACACGGCCGAAATAGGAAAAAAATATGTAAACAAAAATTAAAACCGACTTCAAAAAACTGAAAAGGGTAAAATAATTAAATTTTAGTAGGTACTCATCCCCTAGGAACATAATTTTGGAGTCGGTGCTTCACTATCTATGGTTCCTGGAAACAACTTAGCACCAACTCCAAAAATATGTTCCTAGGGGATGAGTACCTACTAAAATTTAATTATTTTATCCTTTTCAGTTTTTTAGAGTCGGTTTTAATTTTTGTTTAATTTTTTTTTTTTCACAATTTTTAGTGATAACTTTTGAAGGTCAAAGCTAGATGGGTGACCGTGAGCTAATATTGATTTCTACTATCGTATCATTTCACGAAAAATTCACAGGAAAGCAAAAATCCGCAATTTCGCATATGTAGACGACTTAATTTTTTCAGTTTTTTTGATTTAAAAACCAAACTACCCAATGGATTTAAAAAAAAATATGGGACCAAATGGGAACTATTCCGCATCGAACAAAAAAAGAATCATCAATATCGGTTCACCCAGTCAAAAACTCTGAGGTAACAAACATAAAAAAAAACATACAGACGAATTGATAACCTCCTCCTTTTTTTGAAGTCGGTTAAAAAATATTAACAAAATATCCGCACGCTGAAGGTTTTATACCTACTAGGATTTTTTGTCATCGGGTGTGCACAAGTTGCTAACATGGCATAGCTGGATTTTCCTAGTCAACCAGGAAGAGCACAATAAGTGAAAAGTCGGGTAATGCACTCAACTTCGTCAAGCCGTTTTCACCTAAGCCAAGCTTCTGAAAATGGCGAGCGTTGCGGAACACAAACAAAATATGGACTATATAGCGTTAAAATAGTGTCTAGTTTTATTTTCAAAACAGTTCGACTTTCACTAATGTTAACGGTTGCTCTTCTTATTTTGCTAACACTTTATCTACGGTATTATCCTGTATTATTATAGTATATTATTATGTCTGTCAAACGAACATACGTCTTTTATTCATGGTGGCGACGAGGATTAAAAGAGGAAAAACAATCATGTCGATTGGACAGATAAGGGAATTCGATGTGAAAACCGGGAACTGGGCGGCATATTGTGAGCGGCTTGATATGTATTTTGTCGCAAACAATAAAGAAGACACCAGAAAACTAATATCGGTGATGGGCGAGGAAGCTTACGAGCTAATATCGACGTTGGCAAGTCCAAAAAAAACATCGTCATGAAGCCACAGATATGCAGTAGACATGCATGTTACGGGTCCATCTATAAACAAAACCGTCGATTTTGGCAGAAAGATATCGGTTTAGGCATAGGCGACAGCTTGATGGCGAATTGGTTGCAGACTATGTATATGGGAATTCGGCGCGGGAGTCCAATAAAATTTAAGGTATCAATTTGTATGTGGTGTTAGGTGTTATAAGATTTCAAAGATGTGAAATGCGCTAGAGATTAGCTATTCGTGGGCCTCGCTTATATCTCCCAGGTTATTTGTGTTATAATATTTTGGACAAAAGAAAATTTCAAAAAGTGAGTTAATGTTGTACTTACTTTATTTAATCACTGCATAAAAGCATTGTTATTATAAACTTTAAATTTATAACTTTTCCAAGGAAACCATTCCTGGTCTGGATACATTTGCTTGCAAAACTCACCGAATTTATTATGAGCCACGAATTCCGGAAAGCGACCTAGTTTCTATCACGCTTGTACAGTCAACAAGAAATTGAATACTATGTCGACTTCGAATGACGAGGGTTGGTTTCGTTTACGAAATCGGCGTAACAATTATTACTCGGATCCAGTTCCAATTCTTCAACAACATTTTGATTAACTAAATGCTCGCCAACACTGTTTCTTGGCAGACCTTACATAACAAGCAGAATATAATAACAGAAACAAAGGATTTTAATTTGAGTACGTGCCTAATAGAAATAGCAAAGTTTAAGTGATATTTTTATCACGCATGTTAAGCTATTGTCCGTTTATCATAGATACGAACAAAATAAAGGAATATAATATAATACCTACAAATAGTTCTTTTAATATTTTATCGTATCATAAATTTAATAAATTGTCGCATTTAGCACACAAACATTTGCCCCTACCGGGACTCTGAGGCTTAAAGGATAGGGTCCCTGACCACTCCGCCAGCTGGATGTCAAATATCAATGATTCGTTAGCTTCTGAAATCAAATAAATCACTCAGTAAGTACTACAAATTGCCACTTAAAGGACACAAGCGAAAGAACAAAGATCACAAGAAAGCAACGGAAGCCTAGCAATAAAATATTCCTTTAGGTAATTTCTTTTGAACCACATACCGAGCGAACCGTGAATTTCCAAATAATCAGCGCGACCTAAATTATGTATTCGAGTATGTTCTGAATTCGGATGTAAGTACGCTAAGACCTTGTACAATTGACAGCACATCAAACGTAACAGTTTGACCATGAGACCGCCCTACCTTTTACTGCGCTCGTAATAGAGGTGCTTGATGTGCTATCGTCTGTACATTGGACCTACTAAATATTTCCTCTTTATCGTTTCCAAATATTCATTTGCTTGATTTGGTTAAGAATCGAAGGATTTAACTCTGATGACAAACCTGCTATTGTCTTACTGAATCCTGATTTTCTAAGCTGCATTAAGTACTTTACCTAAGCTGTAAAATAGAAAACTTACTAATTTTATAACTTTTGCCAAACGTTACAATAACACTAATGTCTAAAATAAGAAATCCAAAGCCGTTCAAAAATATTCGTCTCCAAAGATTTTCTTTAAAATTCAGTTGAAAACAACACAGCTTAGAACAAAATAAAGAGATTTTTACAAAAGTCAAAAGTATATTTTTAGGGGATCATTCAGATAATCCGCATGAAACAGATAAAGGGTAAATTTTGAAACAATTTATTCATCTGCATGCTTTGTTTACTTCACGACTAGTCAACAAAAAGTTTTGCTGTATCTTCATCTGAAATAAACTGGATTACATTTGTGTTTTTCGTTGCGTAGCATAATAATAAAGTGAGTTTATGGGACTTATGTGACTCTTTATGAACTTGAGAATGAACTAATAAAAATAAATGTTGAAGCTGATGTAGTCATGACTTCAACATGATGCGGAATTTGGTACTAATACTTGCTATCGTCACATTGCATCGGACACATGCAACACACACATCGAGTATGCAGTTTATCGAATATTTCTTTTTATACAACTAGATGATAAGCATGCAGACGGCCCACCTGGTGCCTTAAGAGACATGCAATATCATGGTTATCATCCCAAGGTCTAAGAAGAAATGCCTTCCATGCCCAGTAATTTAGCTACCTTTCTCTTTAATCTTAAAGACAGCCAACTAGATTACTACTGAAATAGGAAACCCAGAGGACCCTACATAATATGGGATGGGTCTACCACCTAGAAAGATACTCTACATATCGCAAACGTTTACGAACATACGATAGAAATACTGAGTGATGTTAAAAATTTAATTTATAAAAATGTTGTTTAGATACGGACACAAACTAGATTATGTAAAACTAGAGTTTTATTTTTTGCAACATGACAATAAATCAAATTATTATGTAAACGCATAATTGTTATGAGTTTTGGTAGGTAACTTCTCTTCGATATCAATTTCTGAGATTAGTATTTTACCTTCGTGATGCAGACTTTGTAAGCAAATTTAACGCTGTTTTAGAATTAAATTATAGAATTGCCTGTTACTATTCTTCGTTTTATTTTCAACATTATCATAAATCTAGATGTCTGTTACCGTCCAAAAAAGTCTTTTGCAGAGTTCCAAACAATATCTACACCATATTCCGTCTAAATTGTTTCAGCGGTTTAAGCTTGAAACGGTAAAAGACAGACAGACAGACAGACAGACATAGCTTCTATCAAATTTATAATATTAGTAGGTATGGATGTTTTAAGGAAATTTTAAAAAATATTCAAAGCAGAAAAGAAATTATGTCCTGGTTTCTGTAATATATATCAGCACTTCCTTGGTGAGATCTGTCTGGCACTAAATAACCACAAACTGTCTGAAAAGAGAGTTAAGTCAATAAAACTTATGGAAGTCTGAAGAAACTGGTTTTCGTAAAGTAGAATAATTATTATGAAATCTGAATTATTATTACTAAAATCTTTCTCTGCTTTTTAATCAACAACTTTATTAATATAATTTCGTTGGAGTCAACTTTGTATGAATATGCATCAGAATCGATAGTGATATTCATGTATGCAGTAACACTGCAGATAAATTGGTACAGTCATTGAATAATAGTACTTCTGAGAATTGAGTTTGACATGATTTACACTCACAGCATGACAAGGGGGGCATTTATCTTTGTATTATGTAATTATATGAAAGTTTAATAAAGCCCAAAATGAAAATAACTTTTTATTTTGATGGTTTGTTGCCATCGCAAACGTAATAATGTATAACAATCTACTTCAGGCACAAACAGTAAAAGCATACTACTGTGTCGCATGTGCTTGGATTAAATGAATCATTCAAACACAAGGTTATAGAGGATTTCGGAATAATTTATGTCCTATTTTGCCCGGACCAATTAATTTGAAGACTTCCGGCCAATACACAAAGGCCTAATAATGATTGGATTTGAGTTAGCGAAGGCTAAAGGGCATTAAATACCGGGATTAGAATATTTCAAAATTTAAAGTGTTCTTATCCCAATATTTTTATGCAAACCATAGACTCGCTTCATAATTATGGCTATATTTTGGACACATCAAGAGTAAAAGCAGTGCAGGCACATAAAATCCCGGAAAATTAAAATGCACCGGGATGTTGTAACAAGAATATTACGGATAGTGGCATAACCATTTTATATCAACCACTAAGTTTAGAAAATTGACACCTTCGTGAAAATGTTTTAACGCAAAATAAAGAAATCATTGCAGTTAGATAATAATATAACTTTATCAAATCTCCAAACAAATTCATGCACAAACACAACAACGAGCAGATTAAAACTTAACTGAAGCTCAGAGCATTAAAAAGCTGCCGAGAAACAAAACAAAACAGTACAATTTGTCCTGTTCACAAATTGAAAAAGATTAGCAGTCGGACTTGGCCGTAACTTTTAAACTGTGACCCGGCGATGAAATTAGAAAAAAAAGGTTAAGTTTAAATGTTAAAACCTCGAGACAATTGAAACTGTAGCAGATTTTAATGAGACAACCCACAAGTTGAAACAAAAACGACCAAAGTGTGCGGTGTCTTTGCCACGTGTGAATTTAGTCGTAAGTCGATTGAAAAGGTCAAAGCATACATTTCATTATCAAAAACTTTAGTCTACTTACTTCATTTTTCTTCGCAGTAGTTACTTTAAATAACTAACGCGATCCACTTTTTTACAAAACATGGCGACCTAGTCGAAAATTTTCGACAACTTTTCTATTGTTATGAAAGTATCACATAAATATTTATTATGTTTCATCCTATTCTAAATGCAAATAGAGACAGCATCAGGCTTATACCACATCTAATTTCAGACCATTTAAAAGGCGGTCTAGTAGTGTCTAGTAATTGCTTGAAATTATTGAGCATTCCAAGAGTACTCCAAAATAAGTGTGATGTTTTAGAACCCAACAGTATTTCCCTAGCATTAGAATCGTCTTTCAATTGTCAAAAATTTATGTGATCCTACAAACAACATACGATTCTTTCATTCTAGTGTTAGGATTGCTCTCCTGAAACATTTTATTTATTTTGATCTCTCTTTTGATGCTGACTGTTAATTATATAAATCATTATGTTCAATTCATCAACACAAAGATTGGGAAATGATATTGTTATATCTTCAACTTATATTTTAACGAGCGCTATAGTGTGATGGCGTCACAGTCAGTGACTTTAATATAATTCCTGTATAAATTATTCAAGACACGTTAATGGGTGAATACAGGACGGTTAAAGCAGTCAATTGAAACGCAACACTAAGCTCTACTTTATGCCAGACTTAGCCGCTTGGAAGTGTCAATGACGTGCTTCCTTTTGAGATTACAGTAGATTGTATTCTCTATTTATAGCCGAAGTTGGAGAAGATCCATTTTAGGAAAAGATTGTAGTAGTTAATAATTACAGCCATAAAACTTGTTGAATACTTGTTTGATTTTAAATTTCTGACAGATAGAGGCTAAAGATTTTAAGTTATTACGATATCTAATATTTATTTTATTTACTGTGAGACATTGTCTCAAAATACCTACCTATTTTCCATGTGTACATAAAATATACTTAAGACACACAAAAAAATACTTTACGCTATAAACAGATCTCCAATTTTGTGCTAATAATTATGTCCTAAAATGTAATCTAACAATAAGTAACCGGAACAGTCATATAGAAGAAGAGTAAGATCTGATAAAATACTCAAAGTAATAAGCTTAAATTAACCATAAAGTTGTATTAAAAACATAATTTATTTTATGTAACCTACACATTCAATCAATCAATACACTTCATTGCACAAGGACACAACGTCACAGATAACGTCACAGTCAAATAGGAATCGTAAAAATTAGAATTTCTTACTATACAGAGGGAAAATTGAGTGGGTTGATGAAGATATATCTCCCCTCTGGGAACATTAGGAGCAGTAATAAAATAATAAACGAAATCCCACAACAAAGAAGCATTCCTACCATAAGGCAAGCAGTTACGCTGTACATCAGGGTATTATTTATAATAGATGAGAAGCTTAGGTGATTCCGATTTAAGTATATATTATAAAATATACTTTATACAATTAAACTACGATTACCAATTTTGATCAGCAGCTAGGGTTTGAAAAATGATTGAAAATTTACCAGACTATTAAAAAACTATTTAATTTACTACAGTTAAGATGGAACGATGTTACTTATTCACAAAAAGAAGAGTAGTAAATTTTATACAGTTTGAACTGACATAATAAAAAACATAATATCTGAAAGTCGGTGTACATATTATATCAAAATAGAAGTTACAACTCACAAACAAGGTTTAATAAAATACTTTTCCAATTGAGGAGCTCCTATGAATAAAATAGCTATTCTGTTGATGCAGAACAATATTTAACCGAAAATAATGAAAGAGTAACTCACAGAGTGAATTACGACAGTACACATAAAAAAGAGTGCCACAACACAATTTGACAAGAAGAGTGCCCCAAGCGCATCCATCATTGTGGATCGATAGGTAATTAGTTCCGGTTGTCGTGGCAACCGGGCTAGTCTGACGGATCGTTAACCGCAGGATTAGACGTGAACTTTCGTAGATACTGATTTTCTAAGTTGTTTTTGTTTAAATGTAAACTCATTGGAAAATTAACGAAATTTAAAATGTTTGTGCTTGGAGTACTAAATTTGGGTTTGATACTTTAATAGAAGTTCAGAAGAACCAAAGTAAAAATTGATTTCACTCCTCATAAAATTTCCATACCAGGAGTCTTAAATAAAAATTAATTCTTAAACTTCAGTAAATCTATAGCTTTGGTTTTTTTACCCTGGATCTAGGGTATTTTGGGTTGCACTTTATTTTTAGTTTTACTAAAACTATTGTCTGCATTTGATTGTATGTCTTTATCGTAATAGCACAGAATAATGTGGTAATAGGTCAGTGACAAAATGAGATTGTTAAACTCATTCCTACGTTCAACCCAACTTGAGTACAGACGACTTAGAAATATCGATGTCTCGATCTGATACTGCATCTATAAATACTGTACTGTGTACACGTCAGTCGTTTCAGATGCCACAAAATAAAATAAGGTAATTTATTTATTTATTCACAATTTTGGTACAATCAATACCAAAATAAAATGATAATTAAAAAGTGAAGAGAACGTACAGACGCATCTCAAGCAGAACACGTCAATTGGATAATGACTCGTATCACGGCACGGATTCAGGTATCCTCAAATGTCAAATTGTTTCGCATGGTCTACAGGGTGCCACTTGATTCTAAAGATATATCTTTCAGTGGAAAAGAGAGCGAAGAAAGAGTTAAAGGCGAGCTTGAAAACTAGGGTACACTAAGTAGGAGCAATAAATAATGCAAGATCATAATTATGCTTACTTTGGGCTAGATAATTATAAGTGTGGATGTAAAAACCTGTATCCTGTACAAACATAATGTTAGTAGTTAAGTCGTCATTATCTAGAAACGCAAAATACAGTATTTTTTAGCTATCTGTATCCTTTTCTTCATGTGTTTAAAGACAACATGCCGGATGAATAGAGACTTCTTTTCGGATGAGTCGGTCATACAGATACGAAAGAGTAGGGAAGTAAAATAATTTGTATTTAGTAAATAAATACATACACGGATTAATATAAGTATAGCTATATGAATAAATATACACTTATATTAATACATACTTATAATATTAAACATACTATACAGCTTATATTATAAGAAACTTTTAGTAAGCTCTAAGTAAAGAGAAGTGAACAATAAAGATTTATTTAATAATTATTGATACTAACTAGTGAACTTTTGTACAAACAATACACAACTTTTGTACAAACAATACAAACAATCAATAACGAGTGGAGGACAAGTACTTAATATTCTTTGACCCGTTTATTGAACCGTGAAATGTTGTTGCATTCGCGAATGTGTAGTGGGAGCGAGTCCAGAGACTGACTTATAGTAGATAAACATATCAGTTACCGTCAATTTATATTGTTTACGGTAACAAACCAAATTCTGGACCCCCCCGCTCCCCCACTCCGCTATAGCACCAATCACAAGTGAACAGCATGGATATACAACAATGAAAAATAACATCGCATCTGTTGTTTTTTTTATTCTGAAAATTCACACTGCAAACTCGGGGTCTGTGAAATTAATGACGTCATAATTTCCGGGTCGGCGGCCACCCCGCTGGCGGCGCGTGAATGATCATCGGACAATTACGTCATGGCTTTTTTAAAGTTGACGAGATAAATAGGCCATAGAGGACCATTTTCTATTGCTTACAAAGCTCATTTTTAAATGTTGGTTCTATGAAGGTTAGGTTTCCGCCGCGGACACTTGCTGGGCAAAAGATTTTTCCTCTTTCCTTCAGTACTTGTGTTCCTTCAAACGTGGCGTGAAGGTCACCTTTTGGGCTGACAGAATGTTGAGCTGTTATCACACTTGGATCCAAGTTTCCGCTTAATATCAGCTACCTGATTCTCTAAAGTGAGCAGTCTTGAAGTCGTGTCATACATTTTGGCGTTTGTTTGAAAACCATTTGACAGCCGTTGGCTGACGCCGTGCTTGTCGTCGGACAAGCACGGCGGTTAGGTTCCTCCTCCGACGACGAGCAGGGCGTGAGCCGGAACTGAAAAGTTGTTTGTTCTTATATCTTGATGTAAGTCAATCAAATATTGAATTAAGTCATTGCGATACTATGGATCGCAGGCCCAACTGCTAGGTACACAAACTTCATATTTTCATGGAGTATAAGTGACTACTTCATCAAATCTGATTAATTAATTATTGTCAATATAATATCGGTAATTTTATTTAATATTTTTTTACTTTAAAGTGTTACAGTAATAATACTTTATAAACGTAAACAACAATGTTGTCATGTTAATCTTAAATATATAATTAAGTGAATTAATAAAAAATATTTATTTTTGACAGCCCTAGCCTCCATTCGGTGTCACGACATTGTCTAGAAGTTGTCGGCGTTTACCGCAAAAGCAAAGGCGTCGTCGACTTCTGTATCTCATTATCCTGTGGTTGAATCATGGTCACCCTTATCGTGAAAGATCACAGGTTCGGCCCCCGTCTAAAACATTCTATTCAAAATACTTTTAAGAAACATTCTATTCAAACATTTATTGTAATGTTAAAAATAAAATTAAGAATACAAAACAAAAAGTTCTTTTCTTAGCGTAAGAATAATTTTCCAATACAACACGACTGAATTTAATTTAAATTTGACGCCATTTCAATAAAATAACAATTTACGTACGCGGTAATCACATTAACTGAGCTCTGAATTACTGAAATTAATATTTTAAGGATATTGGGCCAATTCAGAACTGGAGCATAATACGCAATTTATTTAAAAGAAGAAAATTTGTTGCTTTTTTAAACAACAGAGGTTTTTACAAACGATACGTTAAAAATCCTAAATTAAAATTTTAGCCACAAAACCTCTGAAGGATATTAAAAAAAACACATAAACGAAAGATCCAATTTTGACAGTTCATGACGTAAACTTTAAAAACAGTCATAGTTTGATGCTTCGTTTGTGTATTTCATTTTTCGGAAAAATAAAATTCTGAAAGATCAATAAAGAAGGGATATACGTCATCTATAAAATATTATTCCATTCCCAGTATCGTTTGAAATAAAACCCTCACTTGGGATTCAGAGGTCCCCTAAATCAAAACCTTGCTACTTCCAGGTTATTGACCTTTTCGTCGCATGACTGCTCAAATGCGTCATTGTATTATCCCTTACAAAGGTAACATATTGTCGTCAATAGATAAGTTGGATTGGATAAGAAAATAAATCGTAAATCGGAGAACTGCAATTGATTGAAGAGAGGGAGGGCATAGTGATAATTACCGTATTAAGACCATTTTGTAAAATATTTAAAAAATATTTATTTAATTGACAAAAATGGGTACAAATTACAAATGTTGCGATTATGACCTACTGAAAAGAAGGTCACAATCGCAACACCTTTGCCAGGAGGTCACGATGTTCCTTAACCATCATCATCCTCATCATACCAGCCTAAAATATCCACTTCTGAACAAAGGCCTCACCCATCGATCTCCAAATAAAACGGTTCTGCGCAGCCTGCATCCAACGGCTCCCCGCGATCAAGTCGTCTGTCCATCTAGTAGAAGGCCGTCCTACTTTGCGCTTGCCGGTACGCGGTCGCCACTCCAGAACCTTAACGCCCCACCGGCCGTCCGTTCTGCGCGCTATGTGACCTGCCCACTGCCACTTTAATTTGCTAATTCTAAGAGCTATGTCAGTGACTTTGGTTTTCTTACGGATGTCCTCATTTCTGATTCTATCTCGCAGAAAAACACCTAACATAGCTCGTTCCATAGCTCGTTGTGCGACTGCGAACTTGCACAGAAGGCCCTTAGTGAGCGACCACGTTCCTTAACCATCACAATATTATTATCAGTACCTATGTATTACTTGGTATTACGCAGCTTAGGATTAGAGTATTATACATAACAAATACAATAAAGTTTACAAGGTTGTAATTTAAAAATACTTTCTAGTATTGTGTTATTGCAGTAAGGTCGCCAAAGCTCTTTCAATAAGCGTTAAGCCGGAAGTTGGGATCGGGAGCGGACGGACTTGACCCTTTGTTCCGGACGGAAAATGATTAATACATACCCCAGTGCCTGTAGGAGGCTCCGAGGTTGCGGAGGAGTCCCGCATAACCTCGGTATAATGATGCGGTGGCCCTACCCACTAAAAACCGTCCTTCTCCTGTCAAGAGGCCGCTTACGAACTTAGAGCACTTGTTAGTCGACTGCATCCGGCCCCGCAGCTTGACCAGCTCTGGTCGCTGCCACTCCCGGAGGGATGAGTTACTTTCCCCTTAAGGAGATACGTACAGGGCAGCAAAGTTTCAACCCCTCACTGCAGTCCCCGCAAGCCTAGGAGGCCTGCCATACCACGGCCCTCCTCCTTGGAGGGAGGTCCGCTGGTCCTAAGCTAGGACCGCGACGTGTTAGGCACAGTTCGAAGAGTAAGTCGAACTGGCGTTCCCTACGCAGCCGCGTTAAGTAGCCCACTGGCCTTGGGGACCGCAGCCATCCACCGACCCCAGGGAGACGGACTCGTACCCTAAGGTATCAACATATTTGATTGGCGTAAAGTAGTGGACGTAAGCCAAGTATAACGGAAAAACTGATGAACTAGAAGAAATTCATAGGTTATCCCATAGTATAGCAGTCATCCGGATTATGAAAAGACACGGGTTCAGTTCCTCCCCCAGGACATGATTTTTTGTAGCTTAGATTTTTTCTTAATATCATTCAAACGTATATTTTAATGCTGAAATTAAGAAAACGTATTTTAATTTGCTTAGCTATAATAACATTGCACAATGTTTTCTTCAACAAACACAGCCGAGAGACAGTAAAAATAAGCACTTTACAATGAATACACTAAATATTTGTTCAGACGTTCAATGTACTGTGTAGGATAAGAGAAAGTCAAATGACGAATGAAAGTTACTAAAAACAAAAATTTACAATGATACATTTTATCATACTCTATTCAATGGTAAGTCGCTTTATAATTATTAGATATTAATATCAAAATGAATGCATGAAGCTCACTACTGAAAAAGACACCTTGAGCGAAATTTAAGCTTGCCCCTTTATTTACCTATGTCAGGACATTCGATCCCTATCCACTTATGTGAATAAAGGTCAAAGAGGTGGCATTTTCTCAATGATAAATATTTGTAAGATATAAGAAAAGACAAGTCAAAATTATTAAAGTGTAGGTGAACGTTTGTGTGAGATGGGAGACGGGAGCAGGGGAACTCCTCATAAGCTGGCAACAAAAATATTTGATTACCACGTACAATCGGGGTCTAAAAATGTCGAGTACCTTAAGGTCCTTAATTGCATGTACAAATCTGTGTCACGGGGTTGATGGTATAATTTGATTAGACATAGGGCATTGATTATTTCACTCCCGAAAATGAAGGTTAACTAGCATATAGGAAACCTTTATTGTCAAAAAATTTCAAAATATTATTTAGTAGATTCTACGGACAATTAACAAGCAACCTATTTTGTATTTCAAACGAATTCTTTTTGTCTAATCATTTTAAAAATATTTATTTAGTATTTATCTAGACTAAGCATTCTAGCCTTTACAGCACACAGTGTCACAGAGAATCTAATTTGAAAACTGATAAACTGTTTTGACCGCTACTGCACTTGTAAAAGCAGAAACAGTTAGACTAGATGTGAATCTATCGGATTGTCCCAAGACATTGATAGCTCAGTGGAGAAGGAGAAGGAGAAGGAGAAGGAGAAGGAGAAGGAGAAGGAGAAGGAGAAGGAGAAGGAGAAGGAGAAGGAGAAGGAGAAGGAGAAGGAGAAGGAGAAGGAGAAGGAGAAGGAGAAGGAGAAGGAGAAGGAGAAGGAGAAGGAGAAGGAGAAGGAGAAGGAGAAGGAGAATGAGAAGGAGAAGGAGAAGGAGAAGGAGAAGGAGAAGGAGAAGGAGAAGGAGAAGGAGAAGGAGAAGGAGAAGGAGAAGGAGAAGGAGAAGGAGAAGGAGAAGGAGAAGGAGAAGGAGAAGGAGAAGGAGAAGGAGAAGGAGAAGGAGAAGGAGAAGGAGAAGGAGAAGGAGAAGGAGAAGGAGAATGAGAAGGAGAACGAGAACGAGAACGAGAAGGAGAAGGAGAAGGAGAAGGAGAAGGAGAAGGAGAAGGAGAAGGAGAAGGAGAAGGAGAAGGAGAAGGAGAAGGAGAAGGAGAAGGAGAAGGAGAAGGAGAAGGAGAAGGAGAAGGAGAAGGTCGTACCTATTCCGGTAAATGTTGGAAGCTGTGTACTAGACATTGTTAATGAATATATTGACTTGGGACAAATTATTCAACTTGGTAAGTCCAGCTTCCAGAAAGAGGACTGTCGACGGATCCAACTCGGCTGTGCAGCGTCCGGGAAGCTTCACGGCATATTCTCGGCCCAACTTCCGCAGTGTCTCACGACGAAAGTCTTTAGTTCGTGTGTGTTGCCAGTGATAATATAATATATTACGAGACCGCTCAAAGTCACTCAAAAGGCAATGGAGACGGCTATGCTCAGGGTTTCCCTGCGTGATCAAAACAGAAATGATAAGATCCTCAGAAGAACTAAGGTCGCTAATATTCGGGCTCAAGGGGCAGTGGGCAGGCCATATTGCAAGGAGGACTGACGGCCATTGGGACGGAAAGGTCTTTAAGTGGCGGTCGCGTACTGGGAGACGCAGCGTTGGTAGGCCCCCCACAAGGTGGACCGACGATCTGGTGTAGGTCGCGGGAAGCCGATCGATATGGGCAGCGTAGAACCGATCAATTAGGAATTATCTCGAGAACCAAAACAAACCAGGATAGGAGTCTAAATAAAAGCTTGTAAGAAGGGTGCTAAACCATCTTCGCATTAGAAGTATTCATCTACATCAGATTTATTAAAACGAACACAGATTATAAATAAATCAAAACTATTTCTGCAAACCAAGTGTTCAGCTAATTTTGATCTTTCAATGTTCATTTAGCTCTGACGTTGATCTGGTTCAGCGACTTATGTGTGTTCAGTGTAAAGGGGTTTTATTCAGCTATTGTTGTCATTTGTGATGTTTATTTAATTGCGCATTTTACGGATGTTTATTTGTTTACGACTTAAGTCTTCTTTACCGATTTATACACGGTGGTGACTACAATACGACACAAAATTAAACATGAACTATATTAGTTCACAATAAATAAATATTAATATAGTGTTAAGTTTCTACTAACATTCCTGGATCACAGTTAACTGAAATAAATAGTTCTTATTTTTGTTTTTTATTATAAAGCCCGTGTTTAAATTTACTGTCGTAGTTTCGTCACCACCCTCTATATGTTACGCTGTAATGGGGTTTTGGAAATTTGGATGTGGTCATTGTCTTTTGTTGCCGACTGTACTACTGGTGGCTATAATTCAATTAATGAGCTACATGATTTAAACTCTTTGATTCTGCTGATTGATCTTCCGTAAACTAGCGAGAACTCCTGAGAAAAGTTGTCAGTGTACACAAACAGATAAGATTATATCCCAGAACGGCAACCATTATCAAGATAAGCAAAAAGTCAAACACCAACGACACCGCTATAAAACATCACACTGAAAATGGTGAATTATTTCGCATGCTAAATTAAACGTGACGTCAAATCGCTCTGGCCCTCGCCTCCTGAGGGGCCACCATTAAGCATTCTATCCGAAGCTTCGAAGACGCATGAGGTTTGTTACGATTTTGAACCTTTTCGTTAGATAGAACAGGATTCTAAAATGTCTTTATTCAAGTTATGGTCCCTAAGAAGCTATTTCGAATCGTCATAAATCCCATCTGTATGTTTATCACAAAAAAATGTTACCTAACAATGTCATAATTGTCTGTCATGTCTGGATTGGCACCACCTCCAAAAATTTTATTCAAGAGAATAAACATTTATAGGTACATAGATTTTGAAGTGTCACTAAAATTTCGGAAAAAACAGTCTTCTGTTTACACTTCTATACTGTCAAAGATTGTCTTCTGTTGAGTAAATCTAAGGCACTTTCCCATGTTAATGCATAACGTCACAATGTACTAAATCAGGCTTCAAACTGTAGTAGGTACTGGTATCTTAACATTTCCATTTATCTGCACACCACGCAGACAGGAAATGGATAAGCTCCATTATTCAAATACGAGAGTACAAGGAAATGTTCCTTTACATTGATAAGTTTCTTCGCTCATCTTGGCTTATCCCTTGCCGTGTTAAATTCAAACGTATCAAATCACAAACATCTACTCCTGAATAATGTTGTAAGAAAACGGCAAAATTTATCAACCTAGTTTATTATAATCGGTACTGTATCCAAAATGTAAATCAAGTCCCATAAAATAGCAATAACGCCACAATTACTTAATCTTGAACAGATTCAATATAAGATAAAGGAAATGGTATGTAAACAATGACCAGTTTCTATTCAACTAAAATTCTGGAATCAACAGCGACTAATTAAGACTAGCCTGTACAATCCTAAACTTGATCTGCAACGTATGTTCATAATGTTACCTTTGTTGGTTCGTGACTCTTATTGCGCAAGCAGTAAGGGCTATTACAGCTTTGAAAAGTAATTACTTGCTTTTGCAAATGAGTGTGGCCTTCTAAATCTACTTTTTTGATCCTGACTTTTATTTACGTGGTAAGTACTCTACAGAACAAAATTCCTCAATACTAAAAATTCAAGCCAGCTTTTTTTATTAAGAAAAGGACGAATATTGACTTTAATTATTATTATATTTTTTAGAACAATAACACTCCAGTAAGTATTTTAACACAATGAGACAGAAAAACAAAACTGTTAATAGACCGTGAACACGTCGATAATAACGTGCATGGCTCATTTATTATTAGCAAGTAAATTAATAATTTAACAAACCCGACATAAATTTCCTTTACATTGAACATAAGCATAATTCGGTTATCATATCGATATCGTTTGAAGTAGAAGTAGCTTTTTCTTCTCTAGTATCATTCGAAAATTATGCCGCTACATTATCTACCATAATAATAATTATTTGACTTATTATTACGGTTGATAATGTAGCGGCTAATAATATGATTACTTAGGCAGGTACAGCGAAGTGGTTTCTTAGATATCTTTATATCAAAAAGACTTCATATAACAAACGCTTTAACGCCTTCGAAGACACTTGTTTTATAAAACAAAAATAAGAAATGTTTTGTAATGTTGAAGTAATGTATGTTCTTATAAATGCGATTTCAAAACTATACAGATTATTGTAATATCAGAAATATTACTTAGCCCAGTCATATTAGGTAAAAAAAGGGTCAACCTCGGAATGAAAGATAATAAGCTGTAAATTGGTATAAACCTTTGTTATGTCGCCCTAAATATTGTCTCAAAAGTCACAAATGCTATCGTGTCCGCGTCTTAAGATATTGAAGGTAATATGACTGGACTAACTCGCATAATTCTAAAACTGAAAATTATGGACACTATACCCACAAAAAAAGACAAGTTGGCAATCTGTCATATCTAAAATTTTATATGACAGATTGCCAACTTGTCTGATAGGACAGATTCTTAAATCATGCAGATCTCTTAAAATCACCTTTTTCCAAAATTAATGATTTTTTAAAATACTTTACCAAACCAAATCAGAGTTACATGTTTACTCGTATCATCATCACTCAGCTATCGACATTTCTATAGAAAAGAGAATTACAAATTGATACAAGCGATTGGACGTCGATGATGGTCCTTTCATGTTAATAACAGCTATTTATGAACGATTTTTCCTCTATTTACAGCCAAATTAGGGTCACTCTTAGAAAAGGTATCCGAATCAGAACAGGAAATGTGATCTGTGGTATTCGATAATGTGTCTTATTTCCCTAACTATTACATCTTTACCTGCTCGTTAGCGATTAATCACAGTAAAAAATCTATTGTGTTTCATATATAGGTACCTACTTCTCAAATAAACTTTTGTTTAACGTTTTAATTGCTTTTACTACCTACCAGACACATTCAATACTCATACTATCTTGCGTTTTGCATTTTGCATGGCAGGTTACAAAAACCGATTCTATCATACAAAGTTGTCTTTGTCCTAACAATGTAATACTGATTTTTTTATAGTAAAAGCAATTTTTAATCCATCGCGAAAGACCCTAATTAATTAGAGACCTATGTTAAGATACCTAATTCCAGGCGTTGATAAATTAGGCTGCATAAACTTGATACTTGGGTAATAGAATTGACCTTATTCAGTAGTAATAGTACCTAAAAGTTGTGGTGTACAATGAGTTTTGTTGGAATCTTATTCTTGACATTTTCTACAATTAGAATGAAAACTTGGCATAGTTACAATTTTAATTAATCAGACTATTATAAAGCCTGTAGATACCAAGAAACTAGGAGCTAATGCTGTACAAAAGCTTGATAATAAACTTAGTGACTGTGTCCAGGCCAATCACGATATTTCATAAATAAATACGTGAATACTAGCAATAAATGGCGCTGCACCAGTGTAAATCGTGGTGTTAAGTTTTGCATGCCGAGCATATGACGACCGGAGGATTATTATATTTTAATGAAGCCACAAAGACTTTATCTTCTATTAAGTAGGGGCAAGAGCGTTGATTTGTTCAGAGAGTTCAGACTGTATTCGTAATCAGTAGATATTGATTTTACAAGACTAAAAGACTCTGTCAATGGCAATTTTAACACTACCCCTGACTAACTAAGATCAGTACCCCTAGCTAGCACGAACATTTTCAAATTTCGAATCTTAATCGTTCACGCACGCCTTAAATTTCTTTCAAACAAAACAAAAGTTGACGTAAATACTCGATACGAAGGTTATTTGAAATTTAAAAGTGTTAGTCTAGCACTTAGGGTACGATCAAATTAATACTCGATAGTCATATTTAAATTTTAAAATTCCACATCGTGATTTAAATTTGGTGGCAGATTTTCAATTTGATCCATACTCACTCATATTATAAATGCGGAAGTAGCTTTGTCTGCCTGTCTGTTGCATTCACTTCTAAAATGCTTAACCACTTTAAATTAAATTTAACATGGAGGTTATAATCCTGTGAGAAAGGACATAGGCTACCTTGTAGCACGATAGCCGAGTGTAGCCGAAGGCGTTAAATAATATTAAATTTAACAAGATCTATAAAAAGGATACAACTTAGGTATCATCCGTTTTGGTAAGCTTAATGTGCAGTTAATTCTACTAAATATAATAAATCTATTATTAGCCCATAAAGCTTGTTATTAAATTTCATAAGTTATCCAAATATAGAAACAAAGACCAGACAGAAGTTTTCCAGAAACCACAACGCTTACATGAGTCAACTTCGTCACCCAATTACATAACTTGCAACACCCTCAACCCGTCACCGACGGGGCCGCCAAATAATCAAATTACACCCCTCCACAAGACACAGGGACAAATTAGACCCCGGCATAATGTTTGCAAACTTTCCCGTACTCCTAATTAGTGGTGGTAGTAATTGCGTTGCGATTGATGACGTTTAGGACATTACGTATTTACCGAAATTAGAAAAAGGCGGTGAAAAGGTAATAAATAAAACAGCTTCAACGATACCGACACACGCAAATAAATACTAAGTTTTCTTTAAGGAGTATTTTTTTTCACTGCGCTTTTAGTGAAGTGAGAGTAGCGGTACAAATAATCTATATTATTAGCCGAGTTGGATCCATCAATTGACCTCTTTCTGGAAGTTGGACTTACCAAGTTAGTCTATTTGCCCCAGGTAAGAATATTTGTCAAAAGCCTTCAGTGTAGAGCTTCCAACCATCACAAGAGTGGGAACGACATGGTAATTCGACATAATTTTTGTCTAGTCCATGTTTATTTTGAGACCCACTTGTTGGGAGAATCGACCATGGTACCCAAGCCTTTCAGTATCTTAGTCGTCACTACAAACGATACGAAGGTGAGTCAAGTACTCGCCGTTTAAGTTATGTTCCTCTCCTGTCCAAAAGCTTGAAGACATCCTCTTGATCAGGGGTGCGATTCTGTAACGAATCTCGCATCTCACTTCGAATTCAACTGTCAAATAGAGCAAAAAATATGAAAATTTGCTCTATTTGACAGTTGAATTCGAAGTGACTTGCGAAGTGAGGTGCGAGTTTTGTTACAGAATCGACAGGCAGTTTCGGCGAAATAACGTCGCCCTGTCTCACATGACACCTCGCTAAAGTTGTATAGGTTTCGAGTTTTTTTTTATTTGTGTGAGCAATTCTAATCTAAGAGAGTAGTACTCTCTCTCTTACCTGCAACTAAATAATTTTTAAAGCCACTACACGCCGCCACTACTGTAGCTCTATTTTTGGAAGAAGAACCCTTGGCAGCTCAGGACGGGGTTCTTTCTAGAATAGACAGGCATAAACCTTATCTTAATTCTCGTCAGCACCCTTTTTACACTGTATTTGTAAAACACGATGTCGAAATGAGGTTGATGGTAAAGCGAGTGAGATTAGGTGTAATAAATTATTTTATTAAAATCGACTATCGTCCTGTTTTACTTTTTCAAACTGATTTAATAGATTTAAAGACATGTATTTGAAGTTAAAAACTAGTAAATGAATAGTGAACGTGGCTTGGAAAATTCAATAAGTAATACGTCTTGTAACAGGAATGATACCTTATAATATGAAAATACTTGTTATCTTTTAAACTGATGTAACTCAGACAGGACTGTGTTAAGATATAACCTCATACAAATTTTCATTTGTTATATTATTTTCCATATTTTTTTCAAATCCTAATGAGTTCCGCCAAAAAAACAAAAGGCACCAGACTCAATACTAATTTGGTCATTGTATTTTGCACTCATATGCTTGCTTTAAAGTCCTATTCAGCATTGCCTCCTTCTACTCGTTCATTATGTGAGGAGAAATAATCAAAGAGAATTTAATTAATGCGAGCATTTGTTAAGCCTTAAGTGTAATGTCTCCTCCAAGGTCTACGAGAGCTTTGAAGTTGTCAACTCATCACATTACGTTGACTCAGAAGCTATTGAACGCCTACGTAGAGACAATTGCCGTTAATTTGTGCATCGCGCTGTGACAACATCAATTGAACGTGGTCGACAACAGTTCCAAGAAACTTCTGGAATAGGTGTTTCAGAATTTAAATTAAATTCGGGATATTTGTCATATTAGTTTCTGTTCTGAGCTATGAACATTACATTATTATAACAAACAACAAATCGCATGGTGAATTACCTGAATGTAATTATAGTTCTTATAAGCATAATTTAATAAGTGAATAAAGTGCTAAAAAGTACAAACATATACCGTGTGTATATATTCTTTGCTTATACTGCAACTATAAATAGCAGTTCATGGTATAAAAATCAATAGAAGCTTCGCTTGCAGTAATGTTCTTTTTATTTTTTATTTTAATCTTTGGTCTACATTACCAGTCCTCTGGCGCCGGCGCCTCCTCAGCAATTAATATCTATTGTGACTAGTTTATTAGTACAGTCGAAGACATAAGTTGATGAACAGATCCAAATTTTCAAAACACCTGCAAAATGTAAAGTTTCATATGTCGCTGAACAAATTGTTGATCAAATCTCTGTGTACATTGAAGAACGTCAAAAGTTAGTAAACAATATTTTATCAAAAGTTGCTGGACTTACCAAATTTTCAAAACACCTGCATAATATAAAGTTCCATATGTCGCTGAACAAATTGTTGATCCAGTCTATTGTACAGTCGACACCACATCAAGCTTAACAGTTTGACCCTAAGCCCGCCCTTACTGCGTTCGTAATAGAGGCGGCTTTCGTAGTGCAACTGTAACACTTGATGTGCTGTCTGTCATGTGTACATTGAAGAATATCAAAAGTTAGTGAACAATATTTTATCAAAAGTTGCTGGATTTCATAAATCTACATAATTTATTATTGATGGCAACGAAAGTCCATAAACATATACTTGCAAAACACCTGCACACTATAAATTTCCTATTGTTGCTGAACAGACTGTGCCGAGTTAAGTCATTTTTGAATGTTGAACAAAGATAATCACTGAAAAGAGTGCCCATGTTTCGCTCTTTCATTTTGGGAATGAAGTCATTGTAGTGCCATTTTTTTATCTTATTCGCATAAGATGGACAAAAAAAACCGACTCTTTTTCAACTTGGCTGATGCTCTCCCGTCTGTTTTGATATCATTGTTATCGTTATCACATTACTTGATCTATCACAATTTTTTTTAACTAAACTCTTGTTAGAAGGAATAGTACTTGACTAAAGCGTTGATTCTCTACCTGTATATAATTATATATTATAATATAATAATTATCATTATATATTATATAAATTATAATTATATATGCCGAGTTTATTCTATGTCTGATGCAGGCGTAGTCTATACTCCTTCCCTTTTTTCCTCTGCGATAAACGGCCTTTATTTTCTTAAATAATTGATTCTTAATTTAAATTTTACATGTCATAAAATTTGTCAGCAGGCTTTATGAAAGATAAAGTCATTGTGGTATGAACTAAACGTAATTTATATTAGAGACAGACATTCATATACACATATTTATGATAAATACAGCCTTGCCCAAAAGTATTGAGCACCCCACTTTTTCCTTTCTAACTTCAAAATAAAGTATCATTTTTCAATTTAAAAAATAATCATAGACGTTAAATATTTAGTGTTCGAACATGTGCAAATCATTAGTAGATATGTATCATTGCGAAGTAGCTACTTTTTTTTTCGAGTGTGTATGACCCATATAGGTATAAATCATGTGCTTATTAGACAATTGATTCAATGCAATGCATTTGTAAATAAAATAGGAAACATTATATTAAGTAACAAAGTGTCGAAATAATGTCCAGCTGATTTTGGACTTCTTCATGAAATTTGAGCGTACAGTAACTTTTGGATTATTTCATCGAGTTTAAGTGTCCAGCTACTTTTGCACTTCTTTGTGGAATTTTAGCGTACGGTGACTTTTGGATTATTTCATCGAGTTTTAGTGTCCAGCGACTTTTGATGTTAATTAAGTGATGGTAGTGTTTAGTGACTTTTGAAATTTTATGACGAACAAGGAGTTTTGCACATATCTTTGTATATTAACATAGGGAAAGTTCTTGTGTACAGTTAATTTTGTAGCTTTATTTTGTTTTGCGACTTATGTCTTTGACTGTACATCACTCATTAATTTTAATTTTCGTGATTGAAAATTATTCTCTCTCATATTCAAGTGCCAAATAATCGCGAGATTTTTCTTTTGAGGTTTTTATTTTACAAACTTTTTATAACAAAGCGTTAAATTTGTATATTCATTCAACAAAAATTATTTCAGTAACTTTGCAACCTCAACACGATTGTTAATTAGCGTGCCGTAAATCAATATTCGTGTTGCGCCCAATTCAACCACATGTTACAATTTAATCGACTGTTCATGTATTAGAGAAAGAAAGAAAGAAAAAATGTTTATTTAGTGCAAATATGACAAAATACAAAAAATAAAATAAAACAGGAATGAGATAAGACATAATAAATTAATTACACATCTGCAACTAAAATGGTTACCACTCAGCTTAATGTCACGCCACCAATGAGGAGCCATGACGCTGGTTTTCAGTGGCACCATAGTGGTAGTGGACAAATAGCACTACCATCCCATAAAATTATACAGTTGGCTAATAATAATATATATCTGCTATATCTACTTTTAAACATAGAGTTGACAAAAATAACAAAACATGAAAACAGTTACAATCAAAACATGACATGTAAAACTTTACAAAAGCATTGCGGTGATTGTGTAGTGTAAACTGGTGTAGTGTGGTAAAACAGTGTATGTAAATAAATAAAACATAAAGGAAATAAACTAGACAAGAATGATAAAATAGAATAAGAAAATAGAACAGCCGCTTAAAATTTTGATACTTGTTCTTGATACAGAAACTTTGAAAGCATATTTTTGAAAGAGTACAAAGATTTCGCGCACCTTACTGGTGGCGGGAGGTTATTCCAACACTTCGTGGCAGCATAACGAAAACTGCCACGAAAAGCAGCTGTTCTACATTTTGGGAATAAAAGGCGTGGAGCTATTCTCAGTTGACGCTCCGGGAACCTCAGTTTATCATACAAATATACCGGCGTCTTCCTGTTTATGATACCGAAGAGTAGTGATGCAAGATGTAATTTACGTCGAGCAGACATATTCAATAATTTGTTGCGATTCAAAAAGGGAGTGATATGAGATCGACGAGGAACTGGGAAACAGAAACGTGCACAAGCATTTTGTATGCGCTGTATCATTTTCTTGGTACGTTCCAACAGACATCCCCCAAACACGGTATCAGCGTAATTGAGCTTTGATAGGACTAGTGTTTCACACAACTTTACACGCATGTCTACACTCAAGCAGTCGCGGACACCGTAAAGGACTTTTAGCCTGTAGAAACAGTTTCGCATTATTTCCAAAATGTGACTCTCGAACTGTAACTTTTCATCCATCAGAAGACCCAAGTTTCGCACTTGCGAGACCTGTTTTAGACGACTACCCATTACAGAAACTTGTGGGTCCCTAGCAGAAATATCCTTGACTACTGTTTTCGAACCTAACAGCATGTATTTGGACTTCTCAGAATTTAAAACTAAGTTGTTATGGTTGCACCAATTGAATATATGTTTTAAATCATTATTAAGTTTTTCAACAGCTGTTTCAGTGTCAATAGGTTTAAATGAAATGTACAATTGCAGATCATCTGCGTATAAATGATATTTACAGCTTGTAATGTTTTTCACCAAATCGCCAGTATATAAAATAAAAAGAATGGGCCCCAAAATCGATCCCTGAGGAACTCCTCTAGCAACAGGTGTAGTACTGGAAATCAAAGAATTACCATGCTCATCTCGAGTTTGTACAAATTGTTTGCGACTACTAAGATAATCTGCAAACCACTTGAGAGTGTTTTTATCAAAACCATAATATGTGAGCTTAGACAACAGAAGCGTGGTGTTAATTGTATCAAAAGCCCGAGAAAAATCTAGCAAAACCAAAATTGTGCCCTCGCCAATATCCTGGGCCGCCAGTATGTCATCTACAACATCTATCAAGGCTGTAGCCGTACTATGGGCCTTTCTGAAACCAGATTGTTTCATAGGCAAAACACCGTTCGACTCAAGATATTCGGTCATTTGAATGGAAACAGCTCTTTCAATGATTTTTGACATGAAGGGTAAAATACTTATGGGTCGCAGATCCTTGTAATTACTAGGATTTTGTGATTTTGGAATTGGCTTTACAATTGCCGTTTTCCATAAATCAGGAAATTCACCGGATTCAATGGACTTGTTTACTATAGAGGTAATATATGCTAATGTGTGCGGCAAAGTCATTTGAATCATACTCAGAGATATACCATCGACACCCTGTGCTTTTGTTGTAAAAGATTTTATAATATTATGTACAGTCCTTTCAGAAATAGGTCTAAGGGAGAATACAGCAGAACTAAATCTCTGCGACTGGAAGCTTTTTAGGAGTAAATTATTATTAGTATGACTGCTTCCAGGAATGTCCAAAAAATGATTATTTATTTGATTAGGATTATTTAAATGTGGAGGAATATAATGACTTTTATTTTTAAAAGTACCAACACTATTTTTAATATTTTTCCACTAAACACGTGCGTTATTTATGTGCATATTTATATTTTGGTTAAAATAAGCTGACCTCTCAGCTCGAATTGCCGAAACCACTATACTTTTCAACTCTTTATAATATTTCATGTGTGCATCTAACTTGGTCATCTTACTTCTAGCATATGCTTTGTCGCGCAGTTCTATCATTTTTTTAACGGTAAATGTTATCCATGGATAGGATCGATCTTTAATACGCACTGATTTCCGCGGAGCGTGTTTGTCATAAAGATACAGTATGTTAGTGGTAAATATTCCTAGCATGATATTTACATCAATATTAGGTTTTGTACTATCCCAAGAAATAGATTTGACGTCTGCATCAAACGAATCCAGGTCTATGTACTTTAATGGCCTATAAGTCACCCATCTAGCAGAGGGTTTATCTTTCTTAATGTTCAAGTTGCAAGTGATGAAAGCATGACTGCTAAGATCTGGTATATGATTTACAGACAAATCGGTAACAAGTATATTTGAACATACCAAATCAATAAGTGTTTCACTATGTTCAGTGAAATTGGTCGGTTCTTCAACATATTGCGTTAGATTCATACACTCAAGAAAGTCAACAAATTTGCGTGTGGTAGTCTCATGGCCGCACAGAAAATTGATGTTGAAATCTCCGAGTAGAACAATTTTATCAAAATTGCCAAATGATGTTATGGAATCACTGATAGCATCAACAAAGACATCGACATTAAGCCACGGAGGGCGATATGCTGTACCAATCGCTAGCCTAAGGCCATTTAAGTTCAGACCCAGCCATATTTGTTCTACAGAGGGCGCAGATGGGTATGCTATAAGCCGTGCCTTAATACCATTCTTGATGTAAAAGCCGACCCCGCCACCGCGAGATCGGATGGCTGCGGGGCGCGGCACGTGACGTAATCGATAGCCAGGTGGGGCAGGCGCGCGCGCATCCTCGCCCTCTCGTAACCAGGTCTCATTGATAGCCATAATGTCGACATTGTGCCTAGCCATAGCCACAACAAATTCCTCGTGACGAGTCCCGAGGGACCCTGGGTTGAGTAGACCAACTGACAATTTCTTAAATTTGACATATTTAATAACAAATGAATACACAATTTGTGCTTGCTTGTTATTCAACAGTAATTGCCGGAGAAGAGTTATGTGTCGCCAGTCCACATTCACAATATATCTAAAAAAATAAACTTTCGAATTCAAGAAAATTGTACACAGAGCACTTAAATATGTGAGGAAATATACATGTAATAAATCACTAAATACTCTATTATACTTTGGCTTTGAGTAGTAGAAAAGTGAAAATTTATTGAGTAAGTGTGAAGTGTGAAAAAAGAAATGGAACACCGGCCTGTCATTAATGATTAAACTTTTAAACAAATCAAATATTAGCTGATCACTAGATGCTAATATTATTGTGATAAGCGCATATTTAAAATAAGTAGGCACCTATTTCGAGTGCTACGTTTTGTAAAGACTATCAAAATGTTGTATACTTACGTTTAAACAGGCACTCAACAACAATCATACTTATCTGGCGAGAAGTTTGCGGTGGTAAGTACCTGCGAACAAAATCAGCAAAAGTATGTTATCACATCAGGTAACAATTAATGCTATAATAAGGATCATTTTAACTGTAAACCTAAGAATCCTAGAAGTTGCTTATTCACTCCAGCTCATGTTGTATGCATCAAAAAGGAGTCTGCGCTGTGCTATACCGGATTTTAGGGACTTACACTTAAAATATCTTTATCGAAGCATCAAAATTTTCATATTTATTTGATAATAAAAAAAAAGTTAATAAAACCTAACGTCGTCAAAATCTCTGACTGCTTGTCATATCTGAATTTGCACCAGTTCAAAAGTCTTCATGGCTGAAAGTGGCTAGAGGATTCGATTCGTGAAAGTCTTTTGCACAGTATCCGAAGATGTTTTTGCATTAACGTAAATTTTATTCTAAAAGTTCTATTCAGTCATACTATGATCTCAGCTAAAGAAGTCTACTGCTGAACAAAGCCCTTCTTCGTTAATTTCGAAACTAAATGGTTCAGTGCAGCCTACATCCATCAGCTCTAGAACTTTTGACCAGACGGGCATGGTATGATTGATTCTCTGTGACCGCTGCAATTTTAACTTATTTATCCTATAAGCTCTGTTAGTGCATATAGATCTCTTAAGGTTACCCTGATTTTTTCTTACCTGTGAAGAAACACCTTAAAGCTCGCTCCAATATTCACGAAATATATTCTTAGGAAAATGTGGTACGAAAATGTAATTAAGATACGCGCGTTGCTACGCGAATTAAAATTGAATCCAGAAATATTATGGCTATATTTAAACAGAAGCCATTTTATGCCCAGCGCGCATAAGATTGGACACTGAATGGAACAATATTATGACGTCAAGAGGCCATGGGAATCAATGGAAAAGTTATTTTCTATTGTTGGGTTCGCCTCCGTAGCAACGTCGCCGTATATTCAACGTTGAGTATTTTTAAAGTAATCAATGACGTCAAGTCCTGTAGAAAATTTCATTTTTATCTTCTAAAGCTATTACTTAATGCTTGCAAGAATTTGGAAATACGCTGCTCTGATTTCTTCTAAGAACTGTGGTGGTCGTTGAAGTAAAAAAATAGCTGCTTATAAAATATGCTGGATACCGTTCTTGGAGGAATTGAAGCTTCTTTAGAAATTATTCTAAAGAAGTTTCAAGCAAGCCAGACAAGCAAGGCCTCGTTAAATAATCATATTGCTTCAAAGTTACAATTTTAAAGAAAATCCATCTCACAGTGTCGATACGTAGCGTGTTGCCACGCCAGCACGTCGTTTGATATGTCATTAATCAATATCTATCACCCTAATACATCACAAACCATCTTGATAAATGATCCCTATCCCAATAGACTATTTATCACAACGATGACATAATTATTTTGTTTGTACCAAATCAAAACCTAATTAACGTTTGGTAATTGCAGCAAATTACGATTGTAATCTTTCATCGTCCCGTAATAATTACAGAACAAGAGACTCGATATAACAGCGAAATATAACGTTTTCTTATTAATTAACATCAGAGCAATTTTCTCCCTTTGTTACCGTCCTCGAGTTTCAAGTTGCCCGCAGATGTATCTTCCCACAAACGATTATTTATTTCGCATCGCTTTGCCGAGAATTCTTTCAGAAATTAGTACATGGTGGGATTTATTTATTTTATTGTCTCAACACCATTAGCCGGCAAGTTCATAACTGAGTCAGTTTGTAATTATTACAAGGACTTTTAATTACCAACGCTTATCAGTACCTAATTTGTCATTTTACTTTCAGTAAAATTTTATTTTGAATTATGTTTTAACTATCCCATATAAAATCTGTTGATGTTGTTGATAGCTGCCATTGTACGAGCAGAATTATTTAAACAAGCTTTATTAGATATTTAGATGGTCGTGATGACTATACTCTTATCAAATTCAGAATTAAGAAGATGTTAGATTAGTATCTAATTGAAGAAGAACATGGGATATTCATAAAGCGAATGTAGTGACAGCTAAATATTTACAACTTAAAGCAATTATTTTGTTTTATTGTATTGTTTGTAAATGAATATATTTTAAATAATCCCAACTGCAAGCAAGCAAATTGTAGATTGGAGTCAGCATTTATATAAAGATCTCACTCACATCATAAAAGTCAAACTCCAACAGGCACCCTTCGACGATACTAACGAGTGAAATGTGTCGAGAGAAGGCGATTACAGGATTTCATATGAAGAGCATAAATTTCATATAATAGGCGATACTGAAACCGTAAATTTCGAGTAAGTACAGTTTATAGAAGATAAAAAATACGTTGTGATAGCAAAAAAAGGTATTTATGTTTTAGACAAAGGTCTTTTTATAGCCTCTACATGGAATGACTGGTCTATCCTAGATCTTAAAGACGCCTTTTGCGAAACTCAAAATAAGTTCGAGTTATGGCCTTTTAGTGATAAAGAAAATTAACATTATCTTGTATTTTTTTAAAACAAAGGTAAACGTAAATAAAATGAAAGCAAATAAAATCATCATACGAAAAGTGTAACCATGGGCCCAAAAGTACATTGCCATCAAAAGAAAATTGAAAGGTAAATAAAGAAAATTTTAAATAAAATAAAATAGGCGCAATCAAATCATCATACGATAAGTATAACCATAGGGCAGTTCATTAGCCAGCAAATTTAAAGGTTATATTACAAAAATAACAACACCATTTATGAGTTGTGATAGGTAACCCAAAAACATTCCAAATATTAATACTGTAAGTACAATCAGAAAATATTGTTTCTGTATGTTGGATGTGAAAAGAAATATTATGACTAAAGTAAAGTTCTTAGAACGAAAAAGTTCCCAATATTTTTCTACTTTTTCCTCTGTTTTCTTTAGTCTATAAACACAAAAGACGCTAAAAATATTATCTTTCTCTTTCAGAGCACATTCTATTTTTATATGTTATTGATCACAACTAAACCTAGTAGATTAGTGCTCTATGTTTTTGTATACTTATTGAGATTTCCTTTTAAATCAGCATTTATGGCAAAAATAATAATTTAGATAGTTCGTCTCAGAAATACTTATTCATATTATCATAATAAATTATAGATCTTAGACCATAGCTGCCTCGCTTGTTATGCAATACATAGTGATCGCACCTCTGAAATTCAATAGCAGATCTTGGAGTCTATCAACCAAATACAAATAATAAATCAATTACACGGAATATTTGGAACAACCTACAGTTTTATCTCAATTGTTGCCTTAGTATTTAGATTGAGTTAAATCCAATAAAAGCGCTATTTTATAAAAAATATCGACATTTTATATGTACTGCCATAGGTTGCTGAAAGTTTTTACGGATTTGAGAATCAGACACCAATAGCTACATTTCTATACAACAATATCTTTATCGAGACACGTCACGCTTCGGTACATTTTATTTTCGAGAAGATCTCTGAAAAATAAGAAATTTTACGATAATAGGTATTCAATACGATACTACTTAAAAAAGGTCATATAATTTATATTCATAATTATTGTGTCCAAGGGTTTTACTATAATCCTCACAGATATTTTTCAATAAAGTACTTTTTAAAATAAAGTAATTGTGTTTTTTTGTTGTTTTTTCGTTTACTAGAGCGTTTTACTAGAGCGCTATTGTTGCCTTTTTTCCACGCGGTGAGTAGCCATATCTCTTATCCCTCTCTGTCTCAGCCCTAATGACGTTCCGAGTGGAAGTTTCAAATAAAACGCTAGAGAAATAGAGTTTGATTCCAATTAAACTATTGTGAATACAAATAAACACCAATTCCACTATAAAATTGAATAAGCGTCACTACAATATTCATTGAATGACAACTCTATCAGTTGTACGTTTTATAACCATGAAAATGTCAAAGGTTAGTTAGTTGCTCAGAACAATAACTAAAGCAGTTAGTTGTTTGTAATTCAAGCCGCCATGTCATCTCTAATGGACCGTAATTGACAGCCGTCGTAAAGTACCCCTCTTGAAAAGGATTTTCATGTCGAACCGTCATTTAGGATTTAAGCGAAAGAGCAATTGAGTATTTTGTAAAAAATATTTGGAAACCAAATGAAATGGACAGCTCGGTCGACCAAATCAGGAGTCCCAGTCTCAGTTAAGAGTCCGTGATCCCGGTTGAGCTGCCTCTGAAAATTCGTTAAACGAATTTTTGTATTAATCTATAGAGCTGCCTTGTGAAATATTTGTTGACAAATCACGTTGTGTGTCCCTTACCAGTACCAGCCCGCCGGCATCTCCTCAGTAATACAGTAATCAACATGGTCTCAAGAAATTTTCTCAGAATTAAAAACAAATGTTTTCTTTTCTAATAACTCAAATTACGTAATTCAGACCATTGATTTTATGTATCTTAGAGATTTAGTACCTCGTTTCTTTGTCGTACTTCCAGAACTTGGAATTCTTTGCCAGCACATGTGTTCCCTCCTTTCTATAATATGGGTTCCTTCAAAAGAGGCGTGAAAAAGCACCTTTTGGGCCGGCAAGGTGGAGGCGGCTAGAGCAGTGTCTGAACTGCACTAGCTATCTTCGCATTTGGACTCTTCTTACCGCTTCACATCCGGTGGTGATGAATCATTTGTGGTGCTTTGTATAAAATAAACTACTCGTAAAGGTCTATATGGGTCATTCTAAGTTAAGAGGAGGAAGTTGTTAGGAGACGCGGCACGACAAAAATTATAGAATTTAGATATGATTACATTATTTTTTTATTGAAACACTTATTAGCTTAATATTCATAAAGCGGCCAGTCAATTAATTTATTGTTTTATAACTGACTAGGGGAGATACTGACTACAGGGGAGATACAAGACATACAGGGTAGGATATTTTGTGAACAGGGGAGAGACATTTATGTTGTTTTATGAAACAAATTACAGTAGTAGTTTAAGAATCAACTATATTTTTTCATTGTTTATTAATAATAATCACACTTTACAGTTTTCAACAGCCATCAGTCTTAATAAATATTTTTCTAGTTAGCTTTTTACGCACTTCGTTATTGACCATGTCAATTCGTTTTCGGATTGCCGTCAAAACAATAATAAATTGAAACATGGGCTATATTAGTTCATAGAAATTGTTTGCCACTTTCAAAAACATCTTATTCATTTAATAATTTCAATTATAAATTGCAGCCAATGTTATATTATTTCATACAAATGTCATGAAATTATTAAATGAATAAGTGAAGTGAATAAGTTCATCATCTTCTTCAACACCTTGTGCACATTGCAACATAACGATATTCTGTTTTTGTATCTTGAAGTTTAACCAGCACAAAGTCTCCGTTGAAGAATGTTTTCTTTCCAGATGTTGAGGGCTTTGAATCATCTTTGTGCAGTTTGTACATAATGCTGTAGTATTTCTTGAGGCTTCTTCCTGTGTTCTTGAGATGTGAAATTGATTAGTGGTTCATCTTCTGAATCGCTAGCTCCGTATATATCATCAACACGTAGACGAAATTTAGGATGTGTTTGTGGATAATCCAAAGTACCCAATTGAAAATGACGACATAGCTCTGAGTCACAGAAGCAGCTCAAACCTTTTAATGTCAGGCAATTAGGTATAAATACGCAACCGGTAACTTGGTGAACCTTTAGTGTGCCTGAAAAAGTCTTTATAGCTTCAGTAGAACCTATTTTTGCTGCTTTTTCAGATATGTCTGCATCAACTACGGTGAAAATTTTAATATTCGGCCCGGTTTTCTCATAGGCTTTACCTAAGTCATCTATTGATGAAATATCGGTGCCACTCGAAACTAGTCTATCTGCAGTTCTCTTGCAAGCAGCACCCACTCCATCAAAAGCTCCCTTACCGTGACCTGCTTCATGAAAATTCCATGTGACGGAGCGCCCTAATCAACTAAACCAGCGAGCAGGAGGAGAGAGGACTCTCGATTCTCCGCGTGAAATAGCCCCGTCTTTATAATCTCATCTTCATCACAAAGTGAAATTCCAATTATTCACCAATTCGACGGACACCACGCACGATCTCTGTATGCGTGAGTTGAAACACATCCACACATCAATTAAACCTATTTTTTTATTTATAGTATTAGTCTCTACTGAAACTATACCAATTCATTAGTTTCTGCCAATACTGAGCAAAATAACAGCTTATCAGTATTTTCAACATCATGAAACTTTTTTGTTAAGTTCCAACTGTACTGTATGTACTAATCGATCCCGAGGGCAATAACGTAGCACATGCCTCAGGGCGTTCTCTTCCTAAGTATAGTTTTAGTTTTGCAATTTAAATGTTGTTTGTTGATTTCTTTTATCACAAGCAGATATACTATCATCAACACAGCTTAGTACTAACGTTATTTGAAGACAATAATAGATAGCAGAAATTTAAACATAGGTGCAAAACCCATCAGAAATTCAAATTAAACTAAATAGTGACTTTATTAGTCTTACTTCCCAAACTTGTTTTTTTTTGCCAGCATGTGTGTTCCCTCTTTTCTCTAATATGGTTTCTTCAAAAGAGACATGAAAAATACCTTTTGGGAAGGATAAGTGGAGGCGGGTAGAGCAACGTGCTTAAACTGCAATGGTGTCTTGGCATATGAACTTTTCTTACCGCTTCACATCAGGTGGTGTTGAGTAACGACACACACGTCATATATGTGACGTGACGCACGAAGTCGCGAAAACATTAGGCGGAGTGTTACTCTAAGATTAAAAATATTAAATATCTCTAGTTTGATACTATTTTAGCTGCAAATCCTTAAAAGTGATACAAACTATCAGTGGGACTATTATATCAAGTAACAAATTAAAATTATAGGAGCAATTTAAATAATAAGTACCTACCTATTTAAGTGCTTGAGAACAAGAAAACAAAATTGAGTGTGACGGTGATAAAAATAAATACATGATTTACAAAGTATAAGTGACGAAAAAAAATGTGAAACAGTTTGAAACTATCATGGTTTCGATTACATTAAAATTGATGTTGTGTGAGTTCTTTTATTGTGGTTGTAAGGTAACTCAATAAATCTTTCAAACTAGTTAACGAGAAACTTACCAAGTACACAGAGCAACCACAAACAATAAGACTAATTCGACAATAGAAATTATTGATAGCTGGCGCATTCGTCCGACGCTTGGCGTAACTGATATTATAACGATCAAGAGGGAAGGAGTTCGAGCCTGAGAATTTGCAAACATATATTATTTTTTTTGTATTAAATAAATATTGTTACAATATTTTTTTATTTATTATTGGGATTGCGATCATATTACTATTTAAATTACTAGAGAAAACTAGAAAAAGCCATAATGAATTTTTTTGACAACATAACATTTCGTCGTAAACGGACAACATCAGATTCTAACTTAAATGAGAGTAGTTACATAGAGGATAATATTATACTAGATGGCTCCACAAACAGCCTGCCAGATATATCAGAGACGGTTGGCGATGCGGAGGAAACAATAAAATTAAAACAACATGTAGAAAAACTTACAATGGAATTAAGTAGTGCACATGATGAAATCGAGTCATTATCTCTAGTAATAAATAACCTGAAACGTCAAAATGAAGAGTTAGTTAAGAAGACAGAATTATTTAAGAAAGTCACACAAAGTCCAATTGCTAAAATAATGACACCAAAACGTAAAAAAGAAGAGAAAATTTTAAATAAACAAACACAAGAAAACATATTATCTAAAAATAATCAAACAACAAAAGTAGTACATAACAATAAAAATGTAACTACAGCTTCGCAAACAGAAAACAGCCTGAAAAATATGTCTACAAAAAACAAAATTAATATACTAAGCTCCAATAAATATAATAAAATACTAAAAATAACAAATAATATAATAAAAATGATGAATACCAAATATGTCATTATCTTAAGCCTCGTTGCAGATTACATGTTTTGTTGCATGATGCGGAATCTGTAACGAAAAATATGACCATGAATGATTACTTCATACTGATGATAGGAGGAGAAGATTTTGAGTGTACACAAAACTATTTTAATTTGATTTACAATATAAGAGACACCATTAAAAAAATAACACACACAAATATCATAATCTGCTTACCCACGTACAAGTATGGAATATATTATGATATGTTTAACTGGAGAGTAGAAAACTTCAATAATTTGCTAAACATGGACATATGCACACATGAACATGCGTATCTTCTCGATTCCAACTTGTATCTGAGTTACAGCAACAAAATGTTCAACTATCGGACTGGATTATTAAACAATGTTGGAATGTATATAATCATGGGAGATATATATAATCTCATGCACGAGATTCATAAATATAACAGCGAAACGGTCATTAACACACTGTCTCAAATAAATAGTGACAAGAGTGATGATGAGGACACTGAACACGTAACACAAACTCAGTTTTTTCTCTAATACATACTTAAATATAATTCATCAAAACATAGCTGGTCTACTTAATAAAGCTGACTTGTTGGTCGTTTGCATAAATGAATTGGCAGAGAAAAATTCCGACGTGGACATAATATGTATTACTGAGCATTTTATGATGAAGGGCTATGAACAAAATCTAGTTGTTTCAAATTTCTATCTAGCGGCCTGCTTCAGTAGAAACGTCAGCAAGAGAGGTGGTGCCTGTATATTGGTAAGAAGAGGATGCCAGTGCAAAGAACTTCCGGCAATCTCTGAGCTTTCAACTGAAGGTATTTTTGAATGTTGCGGTATAGATTTAATTAACTATAAGATAATACTTGTTTGTTTGTATAGGGTTCCAAATTTAAAGAATTTAAATATATTTTTCGATAAACTTACAATTCTTCTTAAAAAAATTAACAAAAAGTCCAAAAATCGCATAATTATTGCAGGAGACTTTAACATAGACATTTTAAAGCAGAATAATGTTTCTTTTGAATTTGAATGCTTGTTATTAAATTTTGATCTCAGATTGCAGATAAAGCAACCAACTCGATTGGCAAGCAAATCTTGTTTGGATAACTTTGCACATAATTTTAAAAGAGACTGTAAATGTGAGATTTTGGACTTTGCACAATCTGACCATACTGCCCAATTGTTTAAATGTCCAGTAAAAAAAGAATGTGTATTGAACAGCTGGCGTGTAAAATATCATGATTACAGTAAAGAAAATATGATTAAATTTAGAGACTGCTTAAAGAATCTTTCATTCTCTGAAATTTATAATACGGACGACCCTAATGAGGCATATGACATATTTTACGATGACTTCAAGCTCTTTTACGATCTCTGTTTCCCATTTAAAAATATTACGTTTAGAATAAATAAAAGACCGAAGTGGCTATCGCGGGGTATCAAATCCTGTAGTAAGAAAAAAAGAGAACTCCTGTGGCGATGATGTCGTTTAAACCCTTCTAATGAAAATAAGAGACAACTAAATGCTTATTCAAATATTTATAAAAAAATCATAAAACTGACTCAAAGATCACAAAATAACTATAGCATTCAGACTTCTCTGAACAAAACAAAAACTATTTGGCAGATAATTAATAGTACAAAGTCAAAGATGCCCAGAGAACCAATAAAAGAAATAACATTAGACAAAAAAAAATTAAAACATACACAATCGATAGCTAATGCATTTAACAATTATTATGTGGATAAAATTCAAACAACTATAGGGAGACAGAGAAACAACACAGATATATCTACAAACGTGAAAACAATGTTCCTGGCCCCTGCGACACCAATAGACTTGATGAAAATAATCAATACTTTAAAAAATACAAAAGGTGTCGGTTACGATAGTATCTCCACTAAAGTAATTAAATACGTAGCCGTAAACATATGTACACATTTAACGCATATCCTAAATCTAGCTATAGCTGCTGGGATATATCCGGATAAATTGAAAATAACAGTCGTGAAACCTTTATTTAAAAAAGGCAATAGAAAGCTGATGGAGTGCTATAGACCGATATCTCTCATACCAGTTTTCTCTAAAATTTATGAGAAGTACATATACGGTGAAATGTATAAATATATAGAAAAATTTAATATCCTAGCCAAGGAGCAAAAAGGATTTAGAAAAGGAAAAACAATTAACTTAGCTATATATGATTACTTAAATATAGTAATGAACAAGGTAGACAAAACGATACCAGTCTGTGCAATTTATTGTGATATGACACAGGCGTTTGACTATGTGGATCATAACACTCTTCTGAATAAACTTGATTCTTATGGATTTCGAGGAAATGTTCATAAGCTTCTAAGAACATACTTATCAAACAGAAAGCAATATGTTGAAATTTCAAATATATGTGTTGAATCAAAAACTGAATTGAAATATAAATCCCATGAAAGAATAATAAAATACGGTGTTCCCCAAGGCAGTGTAATAGGACCTTTGCTATTTATTATATATATTAATGACTTGGTAAAAGCTGTAAATCATCCGATGTCACTTTTTGCAGATGATAGTACCGTTATTATTGAATGTAAAAATAAATTAAATTATGAAAATAATATTAATATGGCCTTAAAAAATATAATAACCTGGCTAAATAATAATAACCTAAAAATGAATATAAGTAAGACAAAGATAATGCACTTTAGTCAGAAAATGCTCATGCCCAATAATAATATGAATATTAACTACGGTCACCAAAAAATTGACGAAATAGTTAACACAACATTTCTGGGTCTAACCATAGATGGAAAGTTAAATTGGAAAGCACACATAGATACCCTGTCGAAAAAAATTAGTGTATCCTCATATGCACTATATAAACTGGCACCTGTATTAAGCACCGATGCTCTTATAACCGCCTATCATGGTATGGCAGTTTCTAGACTAAGGTATGGCATAATTTTTTGGGGGAACTCTGTTGATAAGGAGACGGCCTTTAAAAGCCAAAAGCGATGTATTCGGGCAATGTTTGGTTTGAGACCCATTGAAAGCTGTTAACCATTCTTCAGAGAATATAAATTGCTTACTCTTCCATCAATTTATATATTTGAGGTATCCGTATTTGTCAAAACTAATCCAGGTCTGTTCCAAAAAAAATCGGAGGTAGTTCATCGCAATAGAAGAGACAATGATCGATTATGTGTGACCAGAGTAAATACAAAACTAATGCAAAGGAGCATTTTCGTGATGGGACCGGCCATATATAATAAGTTACCCAAGAGCATTCAGGAACTCAATTTAAATGTATTTAAAAAGAGATTGAAAGATTTTTTAGCTGAGAAATGCTATTATAATGTAAATGACTTTTTAGTTGATAAATTAATGTAATGATGTATTCATTTTTATTATCTATTTAATGTGACAATTTATTAAAATTTAATGTAATTTAAGACTTCTAATTATGACATTTTATGATTATGTACTGCAATTTCATTTTGACATGTAGCTATTTAATATCCAATTTTGAATTCGAATTACTATACCATTAGAATATGTTTTTTTTTTGTTTAATTATGTTCTTACGGTCTTTTTCGGAACGATGTTTTATTCGTTCTACACAAATTTGCATGCCACTGAGGTCAAACATGTTGGACATTATCTATTGTAACAACTGCATTTTATGTATACACATGTTTAGCAAATAAAAAACTTATCTTATCTTATCTTATCTTATGACTCAAATGAGATAAATGTATCTCTAGCACTATGCACTTTGTGACCTTATTCACCACAAACTGGTTCGGCATGAAGTAGTCTACTACTTCCGTCTCATATTACCTTCTTTTTGCCTGTGGTCTTATTGTGTAGTCCTACTGGTAGTACCACGGGCAAAGAAAGATTTGATAATTGCATTAAACTGACAAACACACTTTTTACAATCAAGACATGAATTCTACAGTTTTCGAACACAAAAATATAATTTAAGCTATTTTCATAAAGTAGCTTGGAGCTGGCTATTCAACACATCACTAGGATAGTGTCGAACGGAATAGTAATTCCAAACGACATCACCGGTGGTGTCATTCTGGTGGTGTCAAGTGGAACGAACGGGTGCACCTTTTATCGCAGAACTTTTTATGTAATAATTTTATTATGCATAACAGCGGAAAGCATAAACTTCATTTGGCAGAAAATCATTTGGCATGCACTTATTAATCATACATTCAAAACCCATAATTTTATAAGTCAGAATCATCTTTAAGCATATATTTAATATCCATAATAATTAAGAGGCAGAACTATCATATCGCAGAAAGTTTATATTCAGAATCATCTTTATGCATAAATTTGATATCCATAATATTAAGAGGCAGAACCATCATATCGCAGAATAGCATCCACTATACACGGCAGGCAGTATGCAAGCAACAGTCAGCATGCAAGGTTTCTGTCACGGCTCCGGCGCTGCGGGGCTCCGGCGGTCCCACGCGACCTTATCGTCGCAGATGGTTTTCGCCCACCACCGCAGCTTCGTCGTCAAAACCACCTGCTCCTCAGCTCGCGGACCGCCTCGCCCCTCCGCGCCTACGCGGGCTTGAATTACACTCTAGGGATAGGGCAGACAAGACTACGTGGAGTCGGGTTTGCAGCGATTCGTTTTTGTCACTAATGTAGCACAATCTGCCACCATCGTAGTATGCCAAGTGAAATAATACCGAGTAATCATCGCACTAAATAAGTGTTATGCTTAACGAAATTATGCGTTATGAAATTTTGCTTAATGAAATTATGCCTAGTGAAAATCTGCAATCTTAAAAGTATGCCGTTGGGAATTCGGACAAATAAACATTCGGCCAAATGATAATTATACTAAATGATTTTTATGCATTGAACATATTCATGTAAAGAAAATTATGCCAAGTATGTTATGCCAAATAAAATCCGGAACAACAAAATTCTGCCAGAACGAACGTATGAAACTTTGTGAAGGTGCTAGAAAGGGCTCAGGACCCACGTAAGTGTTTTCTGAGCCCTTCCTTGCCACTTCATCGGCCTTCTCATTACATCACTCCCTCATGGCCGGGCACCCAGATCAGTCTTACCCTATTATGCCTACCAAGCCTTTTAAGAGCTTGTACAGAATTCAGGACCAGATCTAAGTTGATGCGCAATAAGCTAAGTGCCCTGAGAGCTGCTTGGCTGTCACGAAGAATGTATATTGTTTTATTCTTAGTCCATTGTTCTATAATTTTCATTACACTTAGAATAATAGCATACGTCTCCACTTGGAAAACAGTTGCTAAATTGCCCATGCTTTGATAAAGTTGTATATCTTTATTATACACACCAGCACCCGTTCTATCTTGGATCCGTCCGTGAACCAAATTAGACTATTCTTTGCAGGAACTAGTGGTCTACATTTCCATTCTTTCCTGCCAGGAATGCTAATTCTGAGAGTGCTAGATTAGCTCACATCATCTTTTGACATAGAGAATGTATAACAGACATAACATAACGACACACTAGCCTTTATTCAAAATAAATCGGAATAAATTATATCAGAGAAATACTGACGATTTATGCAGGCAAGACAGTAATTTTAGTTTAAATAATATATTTACATTGAATGCTGGGGATAAAATACTATGTTCTTAGGGTTTTCTTTTATTTTTATAAAATCTCAGTTTAAACTTTGTGTCCTATGATTTTGATTGTATAGAATTATCTAACTTCTCATTAATCCTCTAAAGTCTCTTACTATGCTAATATCATCACATAATTATACCAATTAGGACGACAGTTTCGTAGCTTGTTATTGTTTCATTTTAGTCTAGCACTACGTATTTATAGACTAGACCAAAAATATAGGTAAGATAAGAGACAAGATAAATTTATTTCAGTACGTATGTTAATTGTATAAGACAACAGATATATCGAAATTTTTTGGCGGAGTTTAGCATAATATCAATAATATTCTCTTCGAATACAACTATGTTATCTCATACAAATCACCGGAGTGCGGTACTTGCTATGCGGATACTGTCAACACCACGTTGCGCATTGCGTACATTAATCTTGGTTTTCGATTGCTGAAATCGTACAATTATAGTAAATCATTCTGAATTTAGCCTTTGACAAACGCTTTGAAATTTACATGGGAATACAATAAAACGATGAACGAAGATATAAGTGAGTGAGTTAACATTGCATACGCGACCATAAATAAGCGATTACTTTACATTTTTTTTTATATTGTAATTTCTGTTTTCTTATGTCTGATGTAGGTGTTTAATTTATTCGTGCAGTTATTGCTTGAATTGCGGGTGTAACACAAGTCAATGCATCTTTGGAGAGTTTGGTGCCAAATATGATGACAGTCTTTATGATGCTACTTCGACGAGGTGAATAACCTCGATAACATTCTCCAAATCGATCCCGACCAAAAACACTTGTTTCAGAAAACTACATAAATTCCATAACACAATATTCGCTGCGACACTATTTCTCAATCTTTGTAACAAAAATCTTGGTATCCGCTACTAAATAGTGGCAAAAACTCCTGACGTAACATTTAATACGCCAATGTCGCCCAAATACAATAAACATTAAACCATTCTTATCATTAATGCACCAGACTTAAAGGATTAACCTAACTGAAGTAGGGCACATAGCATAGACTTACATAGTAACTTACCACAAAGGTTAGCTTACAACGTCGTATGTATCAGGTGGGACAATCACAAAGTTGCACTTTAAACTTTCATGGTTACTAACATTTGAATTAGACTTATGATCGCAATATTAAAATCACAATGTTATTTTAGAATAAATCTAATCTAATCTACTATACAATGTGGTTGTTTACATTTGAATATTCCCGCTGCCACACTCACCAAAATCATTATAAGAAAATAAGATATATACTTAATATGTACTTACTTATGTAATGAAACCATCTTTACGATAGCCGACAGATCCTTTTTACGTCGACAAAAATACGACGGCTCGCTTTCTCAATGGTATTGTGGATCTGCACATTAAATACTTACATGATTCCATTGGGGTTTGACAACCTAAAAAGGATCTAACAAACAATTTATTATTATTACAGCTTTTTACTAAGAATCTCTAAGCCTAAGCTGCGGACAGATAGAAATATGGCGAAACTATATGGGTTCCATGTTGACTACGGAACCCTAAAAATGGTGTCCAAACCAAAGTGTCACGACACACACGAGACAGTAAATGTCATATTAGGAAAGGACCTAACATTTTATATTGTTTTGCAATATTTCTGTGAATTATCCGACTCAGCTGAATATTTGTATGTAAGCACGTTGGATCAGAAATATTCATTTTAAGTAAATATATACTATAAGGTCTGAAAGAAGAACCACTAAAATACAAACAAAAAATACAAACAATTCTAAAAGCTAACCTTAGCTACTTCACATAAAAAATATATTCCCTAATACCAACCTAGTTACAGTTAACTGATTAATAAGCTAATGCTTGCTTAACTATATAATATATAAGTAAGCACTCGCTTTGCGGTTTTTGGAATGAGAATATTCGATCACGTAGATTCTAGATTGGATATTATAATATCTATATAACATCCAATCTAGATTCCGTATCGCTGTAACCTCAAGTCAAGAACAATAATATATCATAGCGCGATATCACGCAGAAATAATCACCGATATAAGTTATCTAACTCAATGGTCTGATCTTTGCATTTTAAAATAAAGTTTTGAATTTTATCCGATGCAATACGTATTCTCTCTGCTTTGTAAATAAATTCTCATAAAACTCCCGAGGGTATTGAGCAACCTCGCTTTCGATTTCTTGCAAAACTACGATCAGTTAAGAGATGGAAAATTATCTAGCTTAACAGTATCGTTTGCATTACCTTGCAGTTATCCTTCGTCAAGTTCTCATTATATATCATATGTAATCTGAAGGTCATTGTACTATTCACGCATATAAATGCAGTATTGAAAAGGGGTCAAAATACTGACCCATATTAGGTTTATGCCAATATGAACCAATTTTCCTGAGTTCGTGAAATAAAAACGACTGTTTCATAGACTTGAATACAAAAACAGCAGTATTTTTTTCGCTTTCTAGCTTGGTGCCATAATAAAAGTTGTTCATATTGATGACTATATGACCCCTTTTCAGGATGTGCGTTAATTATAATACACGTTGCTATAAGAACATAGTCAAAGACTAACTCTGCTCTCTTTTTTTCAAACCGGCAATTGTTTCTTTACTGGTTCATAATACCAGACGATCGAAGATCGACGTACTAGATTTCTCTCTGCGCAAAGTTGAGGATTTAAAATTATACTAATCTTCTTGTGAGGCAGTTTCAGGCAAAAAATAATTTAAAAAAATTAAACCGACTTTAAAACACTAAAAGGAAACAAATAATTAAAATGAAGTAAGAAGGTATTTATCCTATAAAAAGGTATTTTTTGGAGTCGGCGCTACACCTTCTATTGTTTCTTCCCCCTTATTCACAACGGTTTGAAAAGATTCAAAATATCTATACCTGCCACTTTTTATCAAGGTGCGTCAAAACGAGACGGCATGCTTTTCGAATCGAATCTGTGATCCGATACTTTCTGATAAGGGGAATGGAAACAGTTTAACACCAACTAAACAAAAATACCTTTTTTAAAAGATAAATGCCGGCTTACTTCATTTCAATTATTTTTTTCTATTTAGTGTTTTGATGTTAGTTTTTTTGTTATTCTTTTAACTAGAGCCTAATTGTTTTCCTTTGCGACATGGAAGATACTCCTCATGTTTATCTCCCATGGAGGAATGCCTGTGCGCAGCAGTGGGATATAGGCTGGTGATGATGATAGCCACCTAATTGCATGCAGCCATTGAAACGACATGCATAATCAAATGTCTTAGAATTTCGCTGTTAAGCCAACGACACGTTTTGTTAGTGACTGGTAGATACTTAACTCTATATATCAAAATCTTCTGAACCGATTTTGATGAAATTTACACAGTTTCCTAAGTTGGACTATATTGAGTTCAACAAAAAAATATTTTTTGCAATCTGATGTACAGTTTTTAAGATGTGCTTGGACAAACATAAATACATACAGTCATGAAATTTGGCACCCAAGTTCAGAAGCTGATACAGACTAATATATGCAACAACTGTGCAGTTCTGACAATATTACATACATACGAGTCGAATTGACAACCTCCTTCTTTTGTAGTCGGTTTAAAAGTAATTAACTAGCTTCTGCTGCGGCCCCACCTGCGTTGAAGAGTTTTACAATTACTTAAGGGGGTTTTAGAAGGGTAAAATTGCTTCGGCGGTGTCAAGCGTCTTTTAGCCAGCGGCGGGTAGGTCTGTAAACGGATTTCTCCCCAGAAAAAAGGAGAGACATATCATCTTGGACTTTTCGGTGGGTCTTAAGAACTACTGTTTTATAGTATTACTAGCTGTGCCCGCGACTTCGTCCGCGTGGAATATTGACTTTTTCCATACAAACTTTTATCCCCTATTTCAACCTCTTATAGCCCTTTTGTCGCATTAACAAGTAGCCTACGTCCTTTCTCAGACTCTAAACTATCTCTGTACACATTTCATTTAAATCGGTTCAGTAGTTTAGGCGTGATTGCGTAACACACAGACACACAGAGTTACTTTCGCATTTATAATATTAGTAAGGATTATTTTGATGTATCATTTGTGATTTTGCCAGCGTAAACCATATAAACACTCAAAATTACTAGCACATGTTTCACTTACATGCGGCGCTACCTTTGGTTAAACTGTGACGATTAGAGCCGAAAACCTTCTAGAACCTTACAGTAACAACTGTATCAAAATATACTCAGCGCTTTAAACAGAAGTTGCTATTCATAAGTATAGAAAAGGAGAGATTTTGAATTACAGTCAAAACCTTCAACGAAATATCTACAAGAATATAATAGACAGCAAAGATTCGAAATACAATAAACCCAGCGCTGTTACGAGTATTTAAACCCTTGACCTCAACAATTAATGAGGACGTCTTATAGCTGAAAGTCCCTAATAAATAACAAGGCAAGAAAGTCCTTAGCTAGATCTATTTAAAGTAAATCCTCTTTTATTACTCAATATAAATTAAACTTTGACCATCAAGTTTTGTATTATCTTTATATTCATTTAATCTTCGTAGCTTCAACTTTACAACTATTTCATTTTATAACTTGTTTCTGTGTGTATTGGCTAATGAAACTAGGGGTCGACGTTTATTGGGGATTATTTAAGATATTCTTGAACAAAGGGTCATATGTACCTACTGAACATTCTGTACATTCAGTAGCAAAATTATGAATACATTTTGCGTTTTATGTGAATGCGGTAGGGCTTAAAATCGTTGATATCAAAACTCAAATTCTACAACATTTGAATTCCTTAAAAATCATTGCAAATTACGGCACGGCACACTGTCTTAGCGTGAATCCGCACCAGGAAATTTAATATTTAAATTAAAAATTCCTTTATTATTAGAATTTTTCCTATTCTTAAGTTTTAACTATTGGCATCATCGTTTCACATATGATATTCTTATAGTTATAAATGAATAATGGAAATATATGTATAGGTAAAACAATAGAGAGTTTAATACCAAGAATAAACAGAACATTTTATATTTTGAGCATTTGACAAATAATATTGATTGTAAGTTGGTGAACCACCAACTTATAATCAATAAAATTTATCAACTGCACTGAAATAAAATAATGTGAAATTTTGCAAGAGACTTAAAGAAATTTCTTATGATGTAGGTAGATTTATATTTTATGGAAAAGCTTATTGATCATAGCATCGGACGATGAGTGATTGATATTGTTTGTGACTCATAGTTTTCTCCTAATTTTGTTATGTAGGAATATAATCCTTGTGATTGACCCTTTCGATCGGTTTCAGGTTTCAGTTTTCGGTTTTTAGATTGGTGTAAAACAACATGTTTTTTTCACATTTAGGGTGTTGATTCTCGTTTCCAAAACTTTTCAATACAATTTTCATGCAGTCAAATTTTTTTAATAGTAATGTAAAAAAAAACCCATAATATTATTAACTTCACTATCACAATTCATTATTACAAATTCTCCCAATACAATTTTATATACTAACTTCATTATTTGAAATACTTTCCGTATGTAAGCTTAATTAAGCTTTTAATTCGACCAAAGAAAATCCAGATTAAAATTTGGGACTTGTAACAGTTATTATCATACAAACTAAAATGATCAGAGAAAGTTACTGCGAGCTGCGGAGGTTTCCTCTAACGGTTACAGCTTGGATTTTTATCAAAAATGGCGTGAAAGTGTTTTTATGGGACTCGGGGGATACCCCTGGTGTTGTAAACGTACCCGCTTACTTGACTAGATACCCGCTTAGAGGTGGACCGTATGATTGGTTACCAGATTGCGACTTTAATGGTATACAAAATTAAAATCAAAACTGACCCTTCCATGCAAAAGAATTTGAATTTGGGGTTTACCACATCAAAAAACAATAATTCAAGCATAGCTCATATAATTATTTATTAGTTTGTTAGTAACATTGGTTCTACTTACAACTATGTTAGCATTGCATTAATCTTAATTATCGTAATACGTATACAGCGATCGTATATATCATCCACATAATCAGCTAGTAGTGATGGTGTTGCCCTCATGGGCAGATCAGATCCTGAATTTCATAGTTAACCTGTCAACGCCAAGCCTTCCATCAAGCACCTATTATTAAGATCTTTGAGGTAGGTACCTCAATTTGTGGAGTTTACAAGTATTAAAGTAAAATCCACTTTGGCAAAGCAGTACCATTGATTTGTACCATTAATGCCAACCAACTCACAAAATTTTACTTTTGCATTTGTTTCTTGTAATTTTGGAATAAATTTCACGCCATCATATTATTTCCAAAGTTGCTCTGGAAATACGGTGTTTCCTTTGAGTAATAGAATTACAAAGTTTGTTCCTGCATATAAAATCTTCGACGGGAGGCTGAGAAGGGAGAGTTGATTGTAGCTTTATTTATGCTATTTGACACGAAGCAATCAGAGGGCTTATTCGCTAAATTATTTGACGAAAGCTGTAAAGTCAATCACTAATTCCACTGTCGCTTTACTTAAACATCGTTATGATATCTCGCCTTGTAATACAGCAATGTATACGCTATTAACTCAGTGATCAGTGTGTCTTTACGCTATTAAATCCATACTAATATTATAAATGCGAAAGTATGTCTGTCTGTCTGTTACCTGTTTACGCTTAAGCCGCTGAACCGATTAAGATAAATCTTGGTATAGAGATAGATTGAGTCTTAAGAAAGGACATAGGATAGTTTTTATTTCAGATATCATCCTTGGGAATCAAAAGCCACTTACTTAACTGATATAGACGAAATTCGGTATGGAGATAGTTTGAGATCCTGGGAAGGACCTAGGATACTTTTTGGCGGTTTTAACCGACATCCACGCGGGCAGAGCCGTGGGCCGTGGCCGGCTACTAGTAAATTAATAATTCCGGACACAGGATACATCCTCTTTCTTATTCTGTGGAAAATTGTCTAAAAGAAAATTAAAGTTCTCTTCCTCATTCTTCTTGTTTCTTTCCAATAGAACAGGAAAATAATGAAAGACCAAATACGTAATTTGAAGTTTCTAAAATGAATTTGATATCTGAAATTATTTCAACTAATGCATTTTATTGCACGTTGTACTCTATAGTCATTTTTTCGCTACGGCACGAGATGTAAACAAATATGGCGACTATGACATTTATGACACCAGTTCAGAAATGTATGAAATAACTATTTCATACATTTCTGAACTGGTGTCATAACTTTGTGTTTATTTCAAAATAACAACGACTATAACATTTAAATAATTATAAGTCATACAAGTGTAACCATCTAGCAATAAATTTGCCATTTTAACCCATTCTTGTGCATCAAATAAAAAAATTAAAGGTGCATTAGTTAAAATAAAATAAAATAGTGGGGAGGTAGCCTAGCCTGAGAACACTTGTAAATAGTATTTTTAATGACGTGCGGTTTCGACTTTTGATTGAAAGGAGAGTATCAAAAAATCTATGGAGCCTGAAATAATTTTCATTTTAAATAGCTATCCTAGCTTAATAGAATGAAAAGTACTACTTATTTAGAACTTTTCATGAATATAAAAATATTTTATAGCTCCTCGTTTATTTTTATAACGAACATGAAAAATGTCACATTATAGTTGATTTTTACAGCTAGTCACCCCGTGAAATACAAAGAGACAGCCGGTGACAGTTCCTATAAAATAAATCAGATGTACCTACTCTTTTTTTGTGTTTTGTTATTGCATTAGCATAACTTTTTACTTTTCAAATATGAAGTTATAGCTAAAATTATAGTAAAAACTTAAAGTAATGAATGGGAAATGCAACAATAGGCCCATTTGACATGTTTCACAACTTGAAAAACGAGAGAGAAAAGGAAAGGTGCGTTTTGTTTCTGTTGGTACATTTTTAGACAAACGGACAGCTTGAAAAATCCGATTTTTAACTGTTTGTTATTTTTGCCTTCGTAAAAGAAGATTCATTTTACTAAATTTTAATGCTTTCTCACAATCTGCGTTTGCGTATGCTAACACGAGACAATCAAGAGCAGATTTCTCTATATCTTCAAAAGGATTATTTTCAGTTACATCACACCTTGTGTATAGTTTAGGCCAAAATACATCCACTTTTCTGTCTTTATCACCATTATCATCATCGTCATATCAGCCTATGATGTCCACTGCTGAATAAAGGCCTCTGTCAACAATATCAAGTGATTTTTCCTTGTTATTGCAGGTGTCTAGCCTGTTTGTTAGCTTGTTTGTCTTCTAGTTGTATAAAAAAAAACTCGACTTTGCTTGACGCTGGGTGAATACTATTAGCATCAGTATTACAAATAACCAGAAATGAGAAGCACCAGAAGAGACAGTAAAAACCTTTGGCAATAGAAACCTAAATCTTTGGAAAACCAGTTTCGCAGTCCAGGGTGTTCTGCTTTTATAAATTTTCGAAGAAGGGCATTCTTTTTCGTAAAAGATTCACGCAAAATTCTTGACTCATCTCGTATTTTTGATATACGACTATGGGGCTAACTTGACTCTTGACTCTGGAGAACGAAGCTGAAAATTCACTGCAAAATCGACACCATCTTCAGCCTCAATATCGATACGGCTATAATATTGTATTCGTGCTGCAGCTGTCTTGACACAAAAAGAGTCCACGTCTCACCAGGAGGTGTTGAGTCATTTGACGTGATTTGTATAAGATAGTTCCTTCTCCGTATAATTTCTGCCAGTGTCTTAAAATCTGTTTCATCGCTATCGCTCTTATAATATCTTCATAAATACAGTAATTCTACTATCTTATTCGAGTTAAGATTGTCATAGATTTTAGAGACTTCATAGTAAGTATAAATCTCGAGTAGGTACCGGAAGTACCAAAAGAACCAAGATTTATTTTCTAAAGTACCCGAGCCTTATAGTTTTAATCCCGGGAATTAAAGGTACTTTCGACACTGGGATTTCTCGGAAACATGCCCTAGTAGCTACTTCATAAATTATGATCTCATTATGTTGAGTATAAGTATTAAGCTTAAGTACTTGCATGTCTGGCTCAAATGCTCTAAAATAACTTTTGTTAAAACGTCGAGTGATGCAACTGCAGTTCTACTCTAAAAGTAACAAAAAACAGTCCTCCATATGAAACCTCTCTTAGGAAACTTAATTTATTTTCATCGTTTCCCAAAGGATAAATAGACAAACAAAGTGAGAACGAGTTAAGTAAATTTAGATCTTCTAAATTAATTAATACCTACGTTGAAAGTCTTATAGATTTAATTTAAGAGCTATTTGCTCTGCGATAAACTTTAGAGAGTGTAACTTTGTAGTTTGTTGATTATAAAATTAACTTTCCTTTGGTTTTTCTAGAGTAATTAGAAAAAAAATATGCAACAATACAAAATCACTTTAAACTTTAGAGCAACCTAGAGAAATTAGGTGTTTAAAAGATGCTTAGAAAGATGCTTTCAACTTTACAGTGTTATACATACCCTACGGTCCAAATTGTACAATTTGCACTTGCAAACGAACCGAATTGAACATATTCGTGCCAACAAGAGTAATGCACCATACGTACGACCCGTATGTAGGGTCGTCTAGGTAGGTACCACCGCCTTTCTTATTTCAGCCGTGAAACAGTTCGCTGTGTTTCGGATTGAAGGGAAAGGTAGCCAGTGCAATTACTGGGCATGGACGGCATTTCATCATAGGCCCCAGGATGACAACGCACCTGCAATATCAAGTGACATTTCCTTGTTATTGCAGGTGTCTATAGGCGGCGGTAACTGCTTACCATCAGGTGCGCCGTCGGCTTGTTTGTCATCTAGTTGTATAAAAAATAATAAAAAATGTGACGTCATGAGTGACGGCATGAAGCCGTGCTAACGTTGCTCATGAAAAAGACGTAGTGCAGTGTGTGTGCAAATATCAGATTTGAGGTTATGACTTAGAGTTTGTTAAAAATGTTGTAAACGTTAGTTTTTGAATGTTGTTATCGTACTTTATTTGCTACAAATACATCCTAAATTTACTATTTAATTAAAACGTAAGATCTTAGAAACTTTTGTCAAGGATATTGATAGGAGTTAAACACGAAAGAGAGAAAGAGTGGTCCGAATTGATTGCACGTAAACAGCGCACACAGCACCGTATTCAATTCGGCCCAAGGCGTTTGCACAGTTCGTAATGTTTGTAATATATGCGAGATGACCGTAAAGATAGTATTCATAGTTTCGTACTCATACCGATCGTCTGTTTTGCGTCGCATAAGAAAAACTTAAAATTCAATTTCCTACCATTTATAAGATTAATACTGATCTAACTCCTGCACTAACTAATATCAAGAAAGTAGTGATATATATTTACAACAAAGATCCATTCCAAAAGGCGACGTATTATCCTCAGTCAGCTAAATACCCGAAACCATTTCCTAAGACCCATTTTTCTTCTTGGACTAATTAATTTCTAATGTTGGCATAAAGGCAATTACGTCCAATATCACATGGCTTTATTACGTTCATATAAAATAAGGGTTAATAAATCCGTTGATTACTGGCTGTTCATAAAATTCATTGTGTGTGAAAATATAAATTCTTCTCAATGGAATTTAAGTACAGTGGTTCATGTAACAAATTATGTGAAAGTAAACTTTCATCGTATCGACGCTTGCTCTTCGTAAAAGTTCTTGCTCGAGTAAACTGTTAGGTATCATATCGATGCTTGCTAATCTTCATCGTCCTGCCTCGATACCAATTTCCTTTGTGATTGGCACAATATGTCTTCCTCTTCTATCTTATTCTCTCATTCGAATGGTCAAAGTTTTCAGTAATGTGATCAAGATCATTAATAAAACTGTGTAAAGTCTTATCTTATCTATCTTTGCTTCAGTCGTCTCCCTACATATGCATCTACATTCAGTCGTCATCATAATATAATAAATAAATAATAATAATAATAATATTTATACACTCACACCTATTATCTAGCCCAAAGTAAGCATCATTAAGAGCTTGTGTTATGAATACCAGATAACGGAGAAATAATGATAATAATATGTATATAAATATTAGAAATATACTAAATAAATATATAGGTAAACATCCATGACTCGTAAACAAATGCTCGTACTCATCATACAAACATTTGTTCCTACCGGGATTCGAACCCGGGACCTCTTGACCGAGTAGCCTGGGGTACAGACCACTCGGCCAGCCGGTCGTCAAAATAAATCAATATGTTTAAATCAAGACAGTCGCTATCCACTTGAATTCTCTTTCACTGGTGTTACTATTTGGTTATTATGTATATGATACCTACTGGTTCAAACAGACTTGAATAAAGTGTTGCCCTTACGTCTAGCAGCAAAGAAGAATATAATATTTGTAGCAGAATCATAGACCAAAATCATCTTGGCAGAATGGTTACTATGGCTTTTTTAAAACCATGTGCCATACAGCCGCTTGTGATATCGCATGTGAGTTTTATGGTAAGCAAATACAAGAAAGTTGAAAGAAATCCGCGCCCCTTTCAAAGCTTTCTACATCATAATATGATTGCAAATAATGTGTGGAAACAAGTGTAATATTTAAAATCATAAGCAATTACTTATTGCTTACTTACTATATTTGGTTAATGTAGATACTTACAATATAATAATAATATTAATAATATTCATTCACTCACACCTATTATCTAGCCCAAAGTAAGCATCATTAAGAGCTTGTATTATGGATACTAGATAACGGACAAATAATAATAATAATATGTACCTACTGTGACTGTGTGTGTGTACTGTGTGTGTGTGTGTGTGTACTTACAATATAGATATATAAATAGGTGAATAAATAAACAAATAAAATTACTATAATTGGACCCCGATAATAGAATCCAAAGAAATTCGAATCATACGATTTATTGCCTCCCTATGTTATCCTAGGGAGACGATATTATCTACCCCCTTCTTTCGACTTACCAAGTTTAGTAGGTCATGTGGGGTCACATCATACAATTTTTTTGTAAAATAACTCTTATTTTCGCAGCAATAAGAGTGTGAATGCGGAGCTCAAAATCTAGCGACGTTATATTCCCAGCAGCTGAGGACGGTCAAAGACGTAATCAGGACGAAGGAGATTCCTTGACGATGTGTTTCTGTTAAAAAATATGGAATATTTTCGTACTTTGATAATAGATTAGATTAGATTACATTTACACATAACATTATATATAACATATAACATTACGTTTACACATATAACCATTTATAATTTACGCCTTCGTATTGTTACAGAAAAAAGAGATATTCTTCTGTGCCCTAACCATTTTTTCTATTAGATTGTTGCAATAAGCTCAACAATATAAAATATCTAGAGACAGAAACCGCAATTAATCATTTACATTTATTTAGTGAAAGCGCAATGGTAATAAGTAAATTAACTTTTAAGAATAAATCTTTAAAGAAAATAAAAATCTTACATTGTTCGAAACATTTTGTTAAGGCTCATGAAATTTCGCTGTTGACTCAAAGATTGAAATAGTAGTTACAAACAATACAAACAAAAATGTAAATGAAACTATTTACATCCAACAAAATACCGATGATCAAGAGAACAAAACAATTCTGGTCCATATGTAGGTAATACTCTCACCATGAATATTCACGTACCTATTAACGCCAACAACATTTTACGGCATCTATCAAAATTCAATTCACGCCATTCACCAACTAGAAACAATGAATTTTCCGAGATTTGCAGCTCTTCACAGCTTTCACTGGCTACGTATTATTGATAGAAAAGCACTTAATAACCGTTCGCTTGGATGGTCCCGCACAATGGTGCATTACAGGGAGGCTAGCTAGAGCAATTTAATTTGTGGTGGCATTCGCTGCGTTATTTCCTACGCCACTCTTTTCCAAGGAATTTATGGAAGCGCTTATTGAGGAGTAGTTGTATATATCGTAGATATTTCGTTGAAAAGTCCTTCTTTAACAGTAAATTTTTAACATATGATCATGAGAGAAAAAATCCTCACCACATGCATTCGTGCATGAGCGTTATTGTATCATAAAACGCATTTAAATTCAGAAGTAATATTGTAGCAGAAGTAATAGTATAACCATATTTAAGTTTCAGCAAAACGGTTAAGCCACATTGATTATAAATGGGTAAGTACAGACTTTCACATTAACTTGATTTGATTTCCAATCTTGTTACGCAAGTGGAAAAATCTAAATGGCTATTCAAAGAAAAGGAAAAATATGCCTATGTAGCAGATCTGAAATGGTTCAAAGATATTTAAGGGACGTAATTTCGTCAACTCGCCTTTACCTCGTTCGCCGTATCTCTGTGTGTCATACCTAGATAAGAGATCAATCAATCAATAAACTTTGTAATATCGCAAAATAGCAGCTTATTGACAAAAAAATACATACTTACTTGCACACGAGACTGCAGCAGTTCTCCGAAAGTCCGTCCAACAGCCGATAGGACATTTAAATATGGTAAAGAAATTAAGCAACGTCAGAGTCATACAATTACAGTCCATTTAGTGAATTAATACCTTTCTTCTTCTTCTTCTTCTTTCGTACGGGTGGTTTCCGCAAATCGACGACTATTGCGCCTGTTTTGCGTCGGAGGGTGTTGGCTGGTTCACTCCAGCCATCCCAGCTCCCCCAGGAAGGCGCCCAGCGCCTTGATGTCGCCAAACACCTCCTGGAGGCTACCCGGAGATCCCAGGTAGGTAGCCCGGTAGTTTGCCACTCCCCTGCACTCCAGCAGGACGTGAGCGGCTGTTTCCTCGACCTCCATGCATGCTCTGCACAAAGGACTGTCCGTGACACCTAGGTTGAAAAGATGCCTGTTAAAGTTGCTGTGACCGGTTAGTGCGCCCGTTATTTGACGGAGACTAGATCTACTTAGCTGTAGCAGGGTTTTGGAGAGTTTAGGCTTGATTCGGGGTAGTGCAAGTCTAGCCTGTCTGCAACTCTCCAAATTGTTCCAGTGTTGTTCATGTAAGTATTTGGTATGTTGACTAAATCTACCTTTGAACCAGCTTGGAGGTATAGGAATGATCGGCTCGGGCCCTATGGGCCGCATGCCTGATCCTCTCCTAGCCAGTTCATCCGCAGCGTCGTTGCCTCTTGCTCCGCTGTGTCCCTTTATCCAGTGAAGGGTAGTAGAATTTAGTGTTCCTACCATGTTCAGGCCCGAATGACATTCGTGAATGAGGCTCGATGTTATCACGTAGCTATTCAGGGCTTGTAAGACTGATTTGCTGTCAGAGAGTATTAGTATATTTTGATTTGTTACCTCTCTCGTTATTAATGCCTTCGTGGCTAGTAGAATACCCATACATTCCGCTTGGAACACTGTGTTGTGGATTCCCAGCGGGATGCTTATGTGGATGTTTAGGTCCTCCGAGAAGACACCCGTCCCCGTACCTGAACTCGTTTTGGAGCCGTCCGTAAAGATGGTGAGTGCCTTGTGGATTGTACTTGGGCTGGTGACCTCTGACAGTTGTATTTTATATTTCTTATCAAAGATAAAGGTAGGTGCTATCTTGTCACAGATCGCCTCTGCCAGCGGGGTGTCAATCCAGTCCTGTATAAGCTCGTTGAAATGTTTTACCTTCTCAGATCTTACTAGTCTCAGGTGTTTAAGCCGTAGTGCAGATTCCGCGGCTGTTTGCTGTATATGCAGGTGTAGCGGTGGAATGTTGAGCATCGCCTCCATTGCTGCTGTTGGGGTGGTTTTCATGCACCCTGTGATAGCACAACATGCTAGTCTCTGGAAGCTTTCAAGTTTGATGGCACAAGTAGAGAGTTTCGTTCTCGGCCACCACACTACAGCTCCGTAACTTACCATCGGCCTTATGACTATGTCATACAGCCACTTGAAGATTTTTGGAGCCAGCCCCCAGCGCTTACCTACCATCCTACGGCATTGCCAGAGGACGATGCTTGCTGATTTCAGTTTGCGCTCAAGGTGACTACCCCAGTTCAGTTTGCTGTCTAAGATTATACCTAAGTACTTTACCTCTTTTGACAGTGAAAGTGTTGTTCCAAACATGCTGGGTAGGCAATAGTTGCCTAGATTACGCTTGTTCGTGTACATTACCAGTTCCGTTTTATTAGGGTTTACGGCCAGGTCGTGTTCCTTGCACCATTTTCCAACTATACGGAGTGCTGCTTGCATAGTGTCGCATGCCACATTGGCACGACGTCCTATTGTAAGGATGGTGATGTCGTCAGCATATCCTATCGTGAAGAAATTCCTGGCGTTGAGGTGAGTAATGAGTTCATTTACCACCAAGTTCCACAGAAGTGGTGATAGGACTCCACCTTGTGGGCATCCCCTCACCACGACTGCTCCCTGGGTGTTTTCCCCATTTACTCTGACATACCTGTTGCGCAGCATGTTGAAAATCCAGCCAGTGAGAACTTGCGCTACACCGTGTTTCTGTAGGGCAGTCTCAATGCTGGTGAAGTTTGTTTTGTCAAAAGCACCCTCAATGTCTATGAAGGCACCTAGACAGATTTCTTTTTCCTGTAGTGCCTGTTCAATTCTACTTACCACCTGATGTAGTGCGGATTCGGTAGATTTGCCAGCGCTGTAGGCGTGTTGATGTTTATGAATTGGAGCGTTCCGTAGTGGTCCACTACGTAGTTCTCTATCGCATAATCTTTCAAGTGTTTTCAACAGGAACGAGGTCTGAAAGATTTTGGATCTGTATAGTCAGATTTGCCTGGTTTGGGTATAAATATTACCTTGACTTCTCTCCATGGAAGAGGGACATACTGATACGCCAGACAAGCCTGAAGTATGTTCGTGAGCACACGAGTGATTTCTTCTCCGCCCCATTGTAATAATGCAGGAAAAATGTTGTCGGTACCTGCTGCTTTGTACGGTGAGAAGCTGTTTATAGCCCATCTTACCTTTTGTGTTGTTACAATTACACGGGCTAGTTCCCAGCTGTCCTCCGTTGCTGTGACAGGGATGTCCTGCCAGTTTACCTGATTCATGGTTTGGCAGTCCGGAAAGTGTGTTTGTAGGAGAATGTCCATGGACTCATCTGGGCTGAGTGTCATGGATCCACCATGGACCAATTAATACCTTTAATTTTTGTGCAAGCAAGGCTTTAAAATTGTTACTGGTAACTTACCTCCAGAATTATAAAAACTTATAAAAAGTGCGATTAGTATTCATTTGATAAATACTTATCTATTTTAGCAAAACCAAAAATATCCAATTTAGCAAAAATATAAATTTCCATTTTAGACAAAATATAACTACTTCAATTAGTAGAGTGGTAACCATTTTAGAAAAAATAGCAAGTGGTTTGTGTTAAATTGTCAAATCATCATCATCGCCAGCCTTGTACAAATCCCAAAATGGATGGAGACCTCAACTTTCTTTCGTTTAGCATTAAACTCAAATGCCAATATGTAGAACGATATAAATATTTTTTCCTTTCTCACTCTCAGGCGAAGATAACTTGATAATCTCAAATGATACAGCAACCATCGTCGTGATCATCTAAAATCAGCAAAGTACAGTTCCCTTATCAATACCCAGTACCAGAAAAACTCAATAAATTATTCAAATGTGATCCTTTTAAACAACTGTGCCACCAAAATAAATTACGGCTATTTTAACACAAGTAAAAGCTTAACAAGAATTTCCAATAAGGCATTTTCTTTTCCAACTGACCTGGCAATATGGTTCGCTTGCATGCTGGGATAAACCAAGTGTAATGCGGTAGGTGTAGATGCAGAAGTCTACATACGTACATTCGAGTATAGTGATAATAATATATTGGTTGTGAAACTCAATATTTTTGTACGCGTAATAATGTTTCAGTGTGTGTGTGTTTTACAAATCGTTTTTGATTATTGATTCGACTCACAATTGGTAAGTTTTCTTTTGAATGGTTCTAGATTTTTTTTAATACAACTAGATGATAAACAAGCTGAGCGATATAAACAAACGGTGATAAAGAAGCGGTTAATTGATAACCGCCGCCTATAGACACCAGCCTGGCTATGGCCACAAAGCAAAAATACAAATACAACGACATTTGTTACCTTTGACCTTGTCGTAAAGTATAGCAACAACAAAACAATATTGCCAGCGAAAGTAGAAAACTGGGACAAATGAACTGTCACAAACAAAATTTCTGAACCTGTCAGCCTGAAGAAAACATGGATCCAAAATAAACATTAACATTATATGGCGTTACGGCGAAAAATTTTGCTTTACTAGAAACAAAAGTTGTTCTAAAATCACTCGATTTTGGAAACAAATATATTTCTTCTCATATTATTATGGTTTTTGATTACCTGTTCAGGCTCTAAATTAAGACAGTCACAGATTCTTTCTGAGATACCTACCTTGGATTATTTCTTAAAATTGCATTCACCAGAAAGAGCACCCGCTAAGCATGAGCGCGGTCTAGGGTCTTGGAAAGACGAGGGTCGATTTGCGATAGCGCTAGTGTAACCTCTGCACTCCAGGCAACAGTACCTAATAGTCCATATGAATTTGAATGTATAAGTGAGTATGCATTATTCACTATTGTAGGGGTATGATTGGTTCTGATATAACCACTTACTGTCAGAGCACCCTCATCAGCTGCGTCATCACCTCTGCCGTGCCGCTGTTGCTTAAACCATTGCTTACCTTCTTCTTTGGCTGGCTCTCTAGCCAGGTAACATTTAATTACTTAAATGCTGAACCTGTATAAATATATGTGGGAAACGTAGGAAAGTCCCATAGTCACATTGCTGTATATACAACGCTTTATTGATAACAGAGAACGCAATGCAGAAAATAAGGCTCGCCGTAACTGGAGGCGAAACGATGTGACATCGGCTTTTGACACTATTGTTTCTTATCGACATAGGTCTTTGTTTTCATATTTTTTGTTTATTGTCAAGGACGTATTCAGTTATCCGTCTAGCGGCGTCATCCCTCCGGATGGCTATGATAATTGAAAAATCAATTGTGTCTGGAATCTGATGCTTGAAGGGTATCTGATGTTTAAGTCAAAACTAAGATATACAGTATTAACATTAGCAGCTGGAATCTAAACATTTAATGTATGTACCATTCATGTCTAACAATAAATTTTATATGTAATAGTTTAATTCAAATTATTTAAAAAAATAAAACAATGTAGGTACACACTACATTATAAATTTAATAAAACAAACATATAAATAAAAAACACCACCTAAATCTTGTAAAACAGGAACCAATAAGACTGGTCGCATTAAATTATAAGTATTTCTCACTTAATTTATTGAAACAAGATGTAAAACGTTAAATATTTTATCGTAAGCCGATGGAAAATATTTTTCAAAACAAAAATGGTTTCCCTACATTTTCAGTCAACGGCTAAACATAATTATTTCTGAGAAGAATTTTAACCTCTAAAGTTAGGTTGACTTTGTTATTATTCTAAAAATAAGATTTTCGAGAGTTCTTGTTTTGGCCGTTTGTCGGATAAGAAATCGCTAACTTACCTAAAATGGTATTAGTTGTTTGAAAAATATTTTGTTCACCTCTTCAGCACGAAAAGGGTGCTTTTGCTGCCTAAAAACTCGCAGCAAAGTTGCATTTTGCTTAAATGTAAGCCAAATTAAATTAAATTTCCAACAAGACATTTTAGTAGCGGAGTATTATTTCTTTTTTGGTACTTTACTGGCCTGGATGGATGTCCTTTAGGCCAGCCAACGCAACTGACAAAAATCTAAATATTGCTTTATATCCTACTTACATAAATTTTTTCTATAACTCATTTCATTGTGACCTAATATTTTTTTTGCCGGAAGAGGTAAAAACTTGTATGTTTTACTCGAATGCAAGTTTATTTTATGTATCGTGTGTCATTAAATCACTTCCAGTGCTCTGTAGTAGGTATATTTTAAAATCATTTTAAGCACCTGCAGAAAAAAATAACTTTGCTCAGTTGTTGAACAAATAACTATTTCATCTTACTCATTGTCGGTTGTATTAATATTGGATATCCAAATTATTGTATAGTATATATTTCGTTATAAATTTAATACCTTTGCTTCAAAACTATTTACTGATATATAAATAGTAGCCACTCTTTTGCATTATGTAATTTCGGTGAATAAATAAATATTATGGTACATTTTGTCTCTTTGTTATGTTGGACGAAACATTATAATTTTTACTTTCGAGAATACTTCATCTAAGTTGAATAAGATTTGGGTTATCACAACCAACGAGTGTTATTATTAGCTTCAATCGTTCAATTAGATAATTGTTGGGGGGATGTTCCTATGTATACTATACAAAGGTTATGTCTAATACCCATGTCGCACCTATACCAGTTACAGTTGGCAGTTCTGTTCTCGAAGTTGTTGACGAGTACGTTTACCTCGGACAAATGATCCAGTTAGGTAGGTCCAACTTCGAGAAAGAGTTAAATCGACGAATCCAACTCTCATAGGATTAGCAAATTGAAGTGGGCAACGCACATAGCACGCAAAATGGACGGCCGGTGGGGCGTTAAAGTCCTAGAAAGGCGACCACGTACCGGAAAGCGCAAAGTAGGACGGCCTCCCACTAGATGGACAGACGACCTGGTCAGGGTCGCGGGGAGCCGTTGGATGCAGGCTGCGCAGAACCGGTTTGTTTGGAGATCGATGGGGGAGGCCTTTGTTCAGCAGTGGACATCATAGGCTGGTATGATGATGATGATGATACTATATTACTGCAGATAAAATCGAGAATGATAAAAGCCAACATTATAGCTATGCCGAACTCCTGCGTGTTTGGAAGGCACATAAAGCCTTAAGTTTTGGTGCTGCTTTAATGAGATGATAGTCGTTAAAACGCATCTTTTAGTTGTCCCTGCAGCTGCTGTTTTACTAGGTGGTAGGCCCATATGTAGGGTCGTCTGGGTAGGTACCACCGCCTTTCTTAATTCAGCCGTGAAACAGTTCGCTGTGTTTCGGATTGAAGGGAAAGGTAGCCAGTGTAATTACTGGGCATGGACGGCATTTCATATTAGGCCCCAGGATGCCAACGCACCTGCAATATCAAGTGATTTTTACTTGTTATTGCAGGTGTCTATAGGCGGCGGTAACCACTTACCATCAGGTGGGCCGTCAGCTTGTTTGTCATCTAGTTGTATAAAAAAAAAAAAATTTCATACAAACTTTCAGGTCAGAAATATTGGAAATGAACAAATCTAAATAAAAATAATAAAAAAAAATGTACCTTATATTCTTGTAGGTATACTGAGTAATTAAGTTAATTATAACATCGCCATCTTCCCTCACTTTCAATGACATTTTTGTTCCTGTCCATCATAAGGTTACGTGAAAGAAATCGCTTTAAGCGATAAGGTGGCCCTTTGTACAATGTACTTAAATGTTATGTGTAAAATGTTTGTATTTATATCTATAAGATTTTATATCTATAAGATTTAGATATAATAATAATAAATAAACCTAATCAATAAGACTTTACAGTTTTACATTTATCAGAAGATGTTCAAAAAAGTCTAATAATAATTGAATAACAGCAAATTTTAGCTTTCCACAGAAAACAAAAACCGCTAGTAATTTATTTATTGTTAGACTTTTAGAAAAATCCTCTGGTAACTTTTTTAGATTGATTATTCATGGCTAGTTTATAACCGACTTCAAAAACGAGGAGTTTCTCAATTCGGTTGGTATATTTTTTTTCTATGTATGTACACCGATTCGATTATGTTCCGATTTACATAATCCTTTTTCTTTGATGTGGAATAGATGCCATTTAGTCCCATAAAAATTATTTAAAATTGATTGGGTAGTTTGGTTTTTAAATCAAAATAACTGGAATGAGTAAGTGGTCTATGTATGCGAAATTGCGGATTTTTGCTTTCCTATGACTTTTTAGTGAAACGATACGACAGTAGGAAACAAACCCATCCAGTTTTATAAAATTATCACTTAAAATTGTGAAAAAATATTTTTAAACAAAATTAAAGCCAACTTCAATTTACTAAAATCGATGAGCCTGGTCACCATGGCCTCTCTTGTGCAAGAAGTGCAGGTCGGTGTTCGAGGCATGCCGATATAAATGATATCATTCGTCGGGCTCTTGCTACCTCCGGGGCTCCTGCTGCTCTGGAGCCTAACGGCTTAGCGCGCGATGATGGGAAGAGGCCTGACGGAATGACTCTTGCTCCTTGGAAGATAGGGAAGTCTTTAGTGTGGGACGCTACTTGTGTCGACACCTTAGCCATGTCCCATCTTTCAAACACTTCATCGACACCAGGATCGCGCAAATATGCTGGTTTATCTGGGGACTACATATTTGAGCCATTTGGGGTTGAGACTTTAGGACCTTGGGGCTGGAGGAGGAGCTCACCGACTTTTTAGGGACATTGCAGGTCGTCTTTGTGAAACTTTAGGTGACAATAAGGCTGGTATGTATTTCGCACAAAGATTAAGCCTCGCAATTCAGCGAGGTAATGCGACCAGCCTTATTGGTACACTTCCTGTTTCACAAGATTTAGGTGCTGTTTATTATTTGTAAGTTTTTTTTTTGTAATGTTACGCTTTGTAAATATTAGGCTAGTGTTATTCTTGAGTTTTTTACCTGTCACTGTAATCTTTTGAATAATACATTCTTTATTATTATTCACTATTAAGTGACACGAAAGATCATCTTATTTTAAATAATTTATATTTTCTTCAAAATAATTGAACTGTAGGTATTCATGGCTCTCAATATATTTAAAAAAAAACATATTTTACTTTTTTTTAACAGTATAATCTCTTAAATAATTTATTACTTTATTTACTAAAAAGGATATTAATTAAATTTAAGTTGATACTTACCCAGTAGAAACTTTTTTTTTGGAGTTGTTGCTAAGTTGTTTCCAGAAACAATAGAAAGTGAAGCACTGACTCCAAAAAATATGTTTCTAGGGGATAAGTACCTCCTACTTAAATTTAATTATTTTATCCTTTTTAGTATTTTGAAGTTGGTTTTAATTTATGTTTAAAATTTTGTTAGAATTGATTTCTTCGTTTCCAATATTTTTGACATGAAAGTTTGTATGATAAACCATGGGGCGTAAACTCTCTCAAGTATAATAATTGTTAGACAAAACTCTTCAAATACTTTGTCCTAACATCAAAAAAATTAATCAGTGTAATTAAGGGCTACTATTTACTATTACTTCATGTGCTATTTACTGTACCATTTCTTATTCATGTAATACAAGTAAAGCACTCCCAAGTTATTCATACTTTAAATTTGAATTTTCTTTTGTTTTTCCATAATATTACAGGGGCATTTCTTCTGAACTTATCCAGTGAAGATTATTTTCATAGTTTTCCACCGCACTCTAATTTTCAGCGTATTCCAGTTGATAGTCTAGATAGACATCACAATGAATTGTCTCTAAGGGCTCGTAAAAAGAAAACCATGAAAAATAAAGTACGCACAATTCATAGAGCCATGTACCTCTAAAGAGCAATGCATTTAATAATACATAATTGTAGTTAGCAAAGAAACAATGTTAAAATCAGAATGTTAATTACGTATATTTTGCACAATATATTTTCTTCTGAAGATCATGAATTTAATGAAAGAGACAGTTTCGAATAAATTTAGAACCGAAACTCAACAAAATTGTTACGCCACGAGTATAGGTACTAGATTTCCAATAAAGACCACAAGGCATCCGTAATAAATTTCGAAGCATATAATATATTCTTAGTGCCGATTTACATGTTTACTAGATAATTTAGGCGACCTTTCCTTATTCAAATGTTTGTCTCGTCTGCCTTAAGGGCTTGACAAAGTAAAGATTAAACCAAGACATTTCGAAGACTTACATAGCTTATGACAGTCTTGTACATTTCTTTTCCTTTAATTTTATGCACTATCTCTGTGTTTTCTTGTTAATTCAAATCAGAGTCATTATTATGTAAATTTAGAATGATAAAGTTTATTTTTAAAAGATTAAGTTTATTTAATATTCTAGCAAGTTTAAATTACTATGATTCACTACCCACACTTTACCAGTTTGAATGTCAAAATTTTCAAGCTTGCGTCAGAGGTTCGGGAGGAGCATCTTGACTATAATAATATAGTCAGAATCACGTGATTGTAATGAATTATAATAGATTGTACTACAAACTAACCACACATAATTATGAAAAATTTTCATACCGCATTTATTTGTAAGAGTTTTTTTTTTTAAGTCTTTTATTTAATTTAGGGACTTTTACTATACAGTATGTCAGTCCCATCGTAACCTAATCTAATTTGTAAGAGTTATAATTGAAACTTTGAAGGGCAAAATGCTTTGAGCAATGAGAATGCTCATTACAGTTTATGTCTTATTTACCTATCAATGTAAAACATCACTATCGGTAATTGAGTATCTTATCCTTCTTGATACGAGATTATAGAACTTCTTTTCAACAACAAAATGATTAAGACATATAGCCCATCTTTTATGATTACATTTGTTCCTTATAATTTTTCAAAATACCGCAGCCACATGCTACCAATCCGTCATAGTCGTAATGTCCGCATTCCATCCATCTTGTCCTTATATCCTTACGTGGATGATTCTATAAAAAGTCATTCTCCTGGCACTTCTTGCCGGATTGATCTCCTTGAAAAATTGTTACTCAGTACAATTCTTGTACTGAGTCGCTGCCATTACTATCCATGATTGTTCAGGACGCCTGTTGAAGAATGTTAACTTCCCTTAAAAGGTAATTAGATTCTCTCTTTTCATTTCCACTTCTCTGTACTAGGACTGCTGAAAGAGATTTTGTAGAGACTTGAAGCCGGAGAAGATCGCCGAACAACACCAATCAGGTCAGTCAGTGCATACCTATTACCTTTCTCCTAATTCAGTTTTCCCTTTGGCTCAGTTAATCAAAATTATACAGTCCACTTAAATTCATTTGAAAATAATCACCTATTAAACGAATGGCCGCATCAGATTTCGTTAAGAAATAAGCAGTACTTTTTTAAAACCTGTTGTTCCTTGAAATAAATGTATATATCTACTTTTTATTATTTTGTGTGTACATTCATTTTTAAATAAAGCAACCAATCAATTTTAAGAGATCAAAAATAACCATAGGATACCGTACGTCTTTAATGCCTCCAAAGCTTGTTTCAAACAATTTCGTAGAAAAGTATCCATTCTAAATCCCATTACATTACGCTGCATCACTAACATTACGAGTACATCACGCTTGCCTAAAGGCCCCATTTGGGCTTGATTTGATAAAACGTCGGATTTGATCGTTTATTTTTCCCGTCTATTGGAAAAACGGGAGATCAACCGGGAACGAGCGCCATTTAGTGAGATGACAAAAAGCGTTATGGTTTTAACCCATGTCTCTTTGTCTTAAAGGATATGTAGAGGGATTTGTGACGGGACAACCTAACATAGGTAGATACTTCTTTAAGAATGGTATTTTATATTTCTATTACCTATAATTTTGAGTTATAATAAAGTGTATTGTAAGAGTGGTAAAATTTAATAATTGAACAACACTTTAACTTTGTTATATGGGTTATTTAGAGGATATATCATTATTAAATATTATAGACTTTGTTGCATGGTTTTGTATAATGAACTAAATACAATTAACAGTATATAACATGATATAAAAAAACCAGTAAGCTATAATAATACTCGCAACAGCGCAACACGTTCAAACAATTATCCTATAATTAATCTGTTACAAACCATGAGGACTAAATTGAAATCCGTTGGGAGAAAGTGATTAATGGAGTTTCCTTCTCTGGACATGATACAGAAACCACATTATGTTGTTAAACACAATAATATGATAAGGAAAAAACCTCATGGGATCTATGAAGTTAATACCTCCAATAACTCCATAAATCCAATGAGCCTTTTTATATCTTCTATAATAATAATAATTATTATTAACGTTAAAAAAGTAAATAGATTGTCGTCTTCTATAACACAAAAAACGCCATTTTAGTATTGTCTTATTTTTCGCGAGCACCACACATTTGAAATAAAACAACTTTATCGAATTTAACTCGCGTTTAATTAGATGTTACATTATTATTATACAAAATGGTGACGAAAATACCACAATAAATTAAAATATTAGTTCATATAAATGTTTTGCAACTTTCGGATTCAACTTATTCATGTGATAATTTTAGAACATTTCTATGAAATAATGTAGCCAATTTAAATCTTCAGTAAATAAAATCGCTGTAAAGTAATCGAAACTTCGGATATGAAATAATAATGTAAAATCTAATTAGACGGTTTTATTTCAAACACCATTTTCTGAACAACGAAACGTTACAATAGATGCGTAAAGTTAAATATTTCATAAATGCCGTGTTTTTATTTTTAATGTGCTTTACTACTACAATTAAGATCTAAAGAATGTAGTTTTTGACACCAAAATAGAAAACAACGTTGCTTATTTCTCTCTTCATAAGTCAATATCAAAAGTAAGAAAAGTTATAAACCAGATTCTATTTGGAAATTCCTTGTCGTATGAGGAAATATTATGAAATTCGAATGAAAGAACTAAATGATTGTGCTTCAGCGTATTTTATGGAGAGACGTAATTTGCTTTTGGTGTCTAGCTATCGATTTTTTGATTAACCGACAGAAATTTATTCGAGGATTATATTACCTACGTATCGATAACCGCTTACTGAAATAAAACAATCCCAAGCTAAAATTTGCTCCATAATGAAAAACATGTCTCCATGTTACTATTAAATATACTTAGTAGGTTTTGTTTCATCCCTGAATCTCCAAGAATTTATTCCCAGTTAATACGATCCCTATAAAAATACAACCGATCGTTTATCTGAGCCGAACTAATAGAAACTACTCACCTTTCCCGTAAATAAAAGCACAAAAAGGAAAAACCGTATTAATAAATAAGAAGGTAAACTGAGCGCACTTAATTCCATGAAACAATAAATACGTAAGGACATCTTGCCAAGAATTAGCGTGGAAAAATGTATGAAGACATTCCTGATACAGGTTATTTTCTTAACAGTCATCGTGAAAGAACAAAAGATAATTGATACCGTTCTCGAGATCTTCAATATTTTCTGCATTTGCTTCTTTTTCTACGGGTGAAATTGGCCACAAACTTACTTCCGAATTTTGAGCGCTGCGCTTATCGCTTTCTATAGAAATTCCTCTCACAAAACGACCGCGTAACTAAAAGGTTTGTATTTTTCTATCTTTACTTTTTTGTCTGCAGCGATAAAACTTCGAGAGGTTCTTTGATTGACGTTCCTGAAAAAAACTTTTTGTGAGGATTTAATTATGCCTGAATTTAAATTCAACAAATTTTGAGGAATATGATCTGCTTTCACCTTTGCAGAAGATAGACAGTTTTTCTTACTTTATGGTGTCTCATCTAACATTGTGAAACATACATATGAAACAGAAAATACAGGCGAAATTGTCAATAGAAAAACTCCAATTTTGATATAGGGCTTCCTTTAACGCCAGACGAGACCTTGCGCCGGACATGACTACTAATCCAGCAGGTTGAAACGCGTTCGATGCAATAATATGGTGAAGAGGTGCGGGTAGCAGAGCTATAGGAACGTGCGGAAAGTGAGTCGCAAATCTTGCGCAAAAAGGTGAGACAGACTGATAGCTAAATTGGACGGGAAATAGTGCATCGGATTTCTATCCGATACACTATTTTCTCGTCCAATTTAATTCGAAGTGAGCGTTACTGCTACGTCTTTTGTGTTTAAGTGCATATGGTAATCGTTATTTGGTGTCTCGTTCCTTGCTTTTTACAACACCTTATAGTTTTTGTTTGTTCTTTAAGAAATTTATTAATATGCACATGAAATTTTGAGAAAAGGCTGTCCTCTAGTACCGGACAAAAAGTTGTCCCTTAACGCTGGACAGTGAAAATGAGGGTTTTAATTGGCTATTACAAACTGATTGAAGAAAAAGGATGACTTGAATTGGATCAGCAATCTCGGCGTGATCGGTGTAGGTACACACATAGAAGAAGAAAAAGATACCAATCTAATTGAAAACCTCCTCATTTTTGAAGTCGGTTATAAATAAAAAAGAAGCAAAGACTACTACTAGCCATCACGGATAGGTTCATAAAGCCTGTTTTAATATTCCGGAATGCTCAGATGCAATAGTGGCAATATGTTGTTAATATGTCCGGCTTAAGAGGTTTCAGGTTCAGGGCGTCCGGAACTAGGTGCCATTTGATGTGTATCAGAAATTATACAAGTAGGTATACCAAAGTTTGAATATAGTTTTTTTTAAATATATTACTTAGAAGTTAATTTTATTGTTTTTATTTGGATAACAAATATTGATACCTTGATTAAAACATAATCATAGATATTATCAGAAAACGTGTGCGCCACTAGGGGAACCCCCCCTAATTATACTCTAAGATGCTGAAAATGATACATATCGTCTTCTTTTAAATAAATGATACCACTTTAAAGTCTACTTCAGTTATTATCCTCGTTCTTGATGCGTCGAGTACGTGTATATTATAAGAGCTGACGGTCCAGCTCTCTTTAGCAGTGAGGAATCCACCAGGCTTAACGCTGGTCCTACATCCAAAAGTGGAAGGATCTAGATGTCGCCATTTGCTCCGGATACGATGACAGGTACCAATTTCAGCAGCACTGGTGATCAACATCGAATGACGATAGGGACATTATTCCTGACACAAAGACGAACAAAGAAGTAACAGGTGCGTTAACTAAAACACTTTTTATTCTCAAAGAGTGCGCTGCATAATCCTCAAAAGAGGCCAATGCTCCGAAGATCCAAGTGAATTCAAATTCATCGGCTCTGCATGTAATTCAACTGACTCTAAAATCCTCTCATGTTTCAGACTGAATATGCTCACGTACGAAACGATATGCTCTTGAAAAGATGCCTGGCTTATAATGTTTTCTTGTGACAAAGGCAATCTGTGTCGTTATTATGACACATAGTATAGTCAAGGAGGGTCACATACTTTGTTGTGATTCCTGTGACGTGATTGTTTAAATAACCTTAATTGATAATCATCACTATTCAGAGCAAAGTCCTAGTTATAATGTTGATTTTTAAGAAATCCAGTCTTAGATAGGTATATTTTAATTTTTTAAAATATTTTGCTTTTCTAGCTGAGAATCTAACATAAATATGTCGAAGCAATTGCCGCTGTCATGTAGCTTTCCTATCCGGTAAAGAATAATAACGCATTACCTTACAACACTTGAACTGTATTGTTACGAAAACGCTCTAGTGAATTTATCAACCATCCACATTAACATAACACTATTAAAGTAATTTCATTCGACTATGATCTTTTGTAAGACGGAGGCAGGTACTCCATCTGTTAGAACATTTACAACACATACATAATACATAACATACATAACATTTACATAAACAATGCAAGATAAACATGTGCTGTTATTATGCCCAAAGAGAAACTGATTGCCTAAAAACCTAAAAACAAGAAGCGGGTTCCAGTCTAGGTAATCATTTGAGCTAATAATTAAGAGATGATTAAATCTCAATGATGAAAATGCTCTGAATGTATACCTACTCTTCTACTACTATGCATATAATACTAATAGGTACTCAACATTGCCTTGCTGAACTGCCATCTGGCGACAGAAACCACGACTAACGTCCAACATGCCCTCGAAAGTTACTAGAGACTAGAAATAGTGAGTGAATGAGTGAACCTTTGAACCTTTTAGTCTTACTAACAAACTACCCCAACGGTTAAAAATCATGAAACCAATGAAAGTAAAGTAATGAAGGTGTCCATTACTTTATTCATATAAGGTTAATGAGATACAAAAGTGGAATGATGTTAATCAGATAACGGAATAAGGTATCCGATTAACTTCCACTCAAGACTTGACTGGATTGAGGAATAAACCTAGGTTAAATTGTAAAGAGGATAAATATCAATACATAAAATGAAGAGGATAATGTAATATCTACTAAAAATGAGACCACAGCTAAGTTTATAGCTTACACAAACGAGACACAAATAATATCATCTTCAGAATATTCTAAATGTCTATTCCTATTCGAAACTATATAACGGTTTTTATGTAGTGTTGTTGAAGAATAATTGTGAAAAGTAAACTTAAAACACGTGATTAAAGAATTCATATCAATATTTATGTCCAAAACATTAGTTACACGTGTGACATCATCAGGATCTAATTCATTTGATTTGATTGCTTTAAGTTATCATTATGTTCTAGCAAATCAGTTTTCCCGCATACAATAACTGCTATCTGCAGCGAGAGCATGCTGTTATATAAACTTTGCAACCCCTTTTCAAAGCTATGCAGAACTAATATTTCCTTTCAAAGGATCCATTCGAAACAATCGCTCTTTGCACAAGAGGCTGCGCTGAAAAACTTACCTGATCTCAGTTCGAAAGGCATGGTGAAGCGTGAAAACCGCCCTTCCCCTAGTGCAGGTCACAGACACGTCTCACTAGCCCTCGACATCGCACGGCACCAACACACACACACAACACTTGCACTGCGACCGGTTCGATGTCACCACTGACAGTTGTCAGACGGTCATCGTCGTGACGTAATTTTGTATAGGGTCGGTATACGACACACGGCCGCGGCGGCAGCGGGGTCACTTCTGCCGCGAAGATGCGGCGCGCGCCGCACAGCGCCCCCCGTTGCCATAGCGACAGTCCCGGGCGATATCTGCCTCGTCCTCTTTCGCGTACAAAAACAAAAATAGCAAAAATAATTGCGTAATCGTGTGCCGTGAAAATTTCGTAAGGTTAATGAGTACATCAAAGGATGTTGTGTTAGCTATAAGCAGGCACCGATCGGCTGTGATAAGGTATACGATTTTCATTGTCAAACCTTTTTGCGTGCACGCAATCTGAGAGAATAAGCAATATTGAATGACACTTTGTCTAGAGAATTTGTAGCATAACAAAATTATACTAGTTAGCAAGAGTTTGCATTGTAGGTACACAGAAGAAAAGTAACATGAGCTGAAAGTTACATAACCTCACAAATGTTTTGTTCAGATGCAGCTAATTAGGTTAACTGTGTTCGTTGTGATTTCTGTGTAACTGGGGGTCGTTATTTCCGCACGCTGACTTTTCGTTTTACTCACAACTTTCCTTAGTCTTCGTCATGGTTGCAGTGACTAAGCAATACCTACTTACTTTTTCAATTTTACTATTATAGTCTCTGGGCTGGGCGAATATGTACTGGAGATGGTTGGTTGTGTTTTGATTTTGGTCATTCATGCAAAAATATGCTGATTTAAAGGTTGGAAGTTATTTTTGTTTCCATTTTTCCAAATAACTGCACAAAAACTAAATGTTGAACCTGCTGATGATGTGCTTACACTTCAATGCCTTTTGCTATTGATAGTCAGACTTTATAATAAGGCTAGTCTAAAGAGGTCAGCCATAAGTAATCCCAGTCCCTACTAGAGATTTGTCCCGCTTTATTATTAGGTACATTATCCTGACACTTAATTTGGGCTAGATTAAAATATGTAGGTGTGGGAGTAAAATTTTAAAAATATTACAATGAAACTTGGTTAACATTCAAAAAATGTATTAGGTATATTGGGGTATTAAAATAGGTATGTATTATTATTACTTATGTATGTTTTTGTAAGTGATGTTCATTTTTATATATTTTTTTCTTTCTATTAATACCTGACTATGCACTTTTGTGTTGCCTACTTACCACATTACATATCCAACATACTCGTGGGTTGGCTGGAAGAGATCTCTAATTGAGACAAGTCTACCGTTGCTAACTACTTAGTTATAATTACCCATATTACAAGTGGCGTTCTAAATGATTTAAAAATTTTATTAATTTGAATTACGTACTATAAATTCGAAGAGGCCGAAAACGTGATAATCCTACCTATTTTCAGAATTACTAGTTCATTATAAACATTTTTAGATCGAAACACGATGCCCCTTTGTAATGATAGGTTAAAAATTTGACCACAACCACACCTGATATTAAGTGATGATAATATTATGGCCTACGATGGTACATGTTTACCTAGAAGGTGCCTCTCTTCACTCTGTCCATGAAATTTCTAAATAATAGATTGCGGAAACAGATGGGCAGACAGGGAGTCCCAATCCTTAACAGTTTCCATTAGAAAGAAAAGGTTTGGCGAAACGCTTTGTGGTGTCACCTTGATGGTGAAAAGGAGCTGGTGGAATTTATTCATGTAATTCCCTTGCACACTCTTCGTATTCAATAACAAACTGACAAACGAGCAACTCTACGGCGATGTTCGAGGTCTTGGAGTTTAGCCTAGTTAATGGTGGGTTGTCCTTAAAAAAGTTTGCTTTTCCACAGAGTTCAAAACATATTTGAGAGATGCATCCCATAGGTGAGAGCAGTATTTCATACATAATCCAATTTGCTCTTATTATAGTAACAGCAGCTGTTCAAGTACTCGCTATGAACTCAATGCACTCGCCAAAATTCATGTTGGACGACATACACATGCCAAGAAGTTGCAAATGGCCGGTCACTATCACCGGTATGGATACACTCCCGAAAGTCAGATTTAGCTGAAAAGAACTCCGTGTAGTAGTAAATAAACACGCCTGTATTTTGGTTGCATTGAATTTCACATGATTGGTTTCGCCCCAATCAGAGACTGCCAGTCGATTCAAAAGAAATCGACAGTCTGTCCGTGCGGTGACGGATTAAGAATACAATTCACCGCCCCATTTCTTCCCGTGGGTGTCGTAAGAGGCGACTAAGGGATTACCGAGCTACCAACTGCTCGACTGGTGGTAGGGTCTGAACACCCGTCTGGTTAGTGACCACCGTACGCATGGCGTAAAACCCGCCAAGTGACAACTTGTGGTCGCGTTCCGGGATCAGTCAGCGTACAACCAGAGCTTGGGGAGACGTTGCGGCGATGGATGCGGTCAGTGACGGCTTCCGTCTAACCAGAGCCAGGTGGACTGCATTGACCCGCCGACCAGGGAGACCCGAAGAAACGGCTGTTCCGCTGGCCGCCCGTGGTACAGTACAGGGGCCCAAGCGAACCTAACCAGTTCGTGAGGCTGCCCTATCATGCCACGCATAATCTTGGAATGGTCCGTCGTGCCGGTTGGTGACCGGGTGGTGGGGTCCCGGCGGCCATTCCCGGGGGGGTTCGGGGGCCCCTTCCGTTCGGCGGGTCAGCGCTTCTCTACTGTCGGCTATTACCTGGGGAAACAGGCCTCACGCTTTCACCGTATATATCGCGGCAACGTCCCCCCAATTCACGCCTCTCCTCCTTCTATCTTCAACTATGGCAGCGCTCAAAAACAGTTTCGGTCGTTCAGCGGTGCACACCCCCACCACAACCACGCTGTTTGAGGTCGGGCTCACTAACATCCGTGGGCTCCATGCTAACCTCAATGCCGTCCACCAACATCTTGAGACGGCTCGACCCGAAATGTTGTTTTTGACGGAGACGCAAATACTCCGCCCGGCAGACACTAGCTACTTGGATTACCCCGGCTACGCTCTTGAAGAGTCCTTCAAAGCGAAGGCCGGGGTATGCTTGTTTGTCCGGACGGATGTTTGCTGTCGCCGTCTGCGCTGTTTGGAGGACCCTTCCCACTCTATTCATGGGGTGCATGTGGACCTGGGCACACATAGCCGAATCCACGTGTGCCTCTATAGATCCCACAGCGGCGACATGGAGACAACTCGACTTTTCGAACATCTTAGTCGGGTGGCAGATGTTGCGCAGGAGCAGTTTCCAACCGCGGAATTGGTGTTTTTAGGGGACTTCAATGCTCACCACGAGTCGTCGTTAAGTTCCTCTAAAACTGACCATGCTGGTAGAACTGCCCACGCTTTCGCTCTCACGCACGACCTAACCCAACTGGTAAACCAGCCCACCAGGATTCCAGACATTGTCGGTCACGCGCCCTCATTGTTGGACCTTCTGCTGACGACTCGCCCGGATGGATATCGGCTAGAGGTTCGTGCTCCTTAGGGGAACATCTGATCACTGCCTGGTATCCGCAGCGGTGCCACGGGCGTCGCCACCGGTACCTATGGTTGCCAAACGCCGCATCTGGCACTATGCGTCGGCAGATTGGGACGGTATGCGGGATTACTTCGCATCTGTCCCTTGGAGGCAGCGCTGTTTCAGTGAGCTGGACCCGAACGCTAGCGCTACTGCTGTTGCTGGTGAGATCATGTTAGGGATGGAGTACTATATCCCTCACTCCGATCTCATCAGTAGGGGTAGGCGTAACCTCTGGTTCAACCGCGATTGTGCCTTAGCTGTTGAAAACAGACAGTCGGCATTCCGCGCTTGGATCAGGGGCCGAGCTTGCGGGGATCCCAACATTGACTCACTGAAAGCAGTCTATAACAACGCCACCAAGTCCTGCAAAAGGGCCTTCATCAGAGCGGATGCACAGCGCGTTGCACGAGTTGGCCAAGAACTTCTTACGCATCCTACGGGAAGCCGTAGCTACTGGCGTCTGGCCAAAGCCGTGCAGTCCAACTTCTGTCAACCCTCGCTGCCCCCGTTGAGATGTTCTGACGGCTCGCTAGCTCACAAGCCGCAAGAGAAAGCCGATTTCTTGGTAAAACTCTTTGCTGCTCACTCCCGAATCGATGACAGCAACTTACAGCCACCAACACTCTCCCTCTGTGGCCAAACAATGCCTGATATTCGTATTAGGCAATGTGATGTACGTGCGGAGCTTCAGTCAATCGACGTCCGGAAAGCTAGTGGACCTGATGGCATTCCAGCGATAGTACTGAAAAACTGCGCAGCGGAGTTGTCTCCTGTCTTAACGCGGCTATACCGTCTTTCTCTCTCTTCTGGGTGTGTGCCGGAATCTTGGAGAGAGGCCAATGTGCAACCGGTCCCCAAAAAGGGAGACCGTTCAGACCCAGCTAACTACCGCCCGATAGCTGTCACCTCAGTTCTTTGTAAGGTCATGGAACGGATTTTAAACCACCAGCTGATCCGATACCTAGAAGATCACTCATTAATTAATGATCGACAGTACGGGTTTCGGCCGAACCGGTCAACGGGTGATCTTCTAGCGTACTTAATGCATGTCTGGGGTGAAGCAATTGACAAACGTGGTGAGTCAGTGGCAGTTAGCCTTGGCATTGCCAAAGCGTTCGATCGGGTCTGGCACAGGGCTCTTCTCTCCAAGCTCCCGGCATACGGTCTGCCCGCTCAGCTCTGTAACTGGATCGCCGGCTTCCTGCATGAGCGAAGAATCCGTGTCCTCGCAGATGGATGCGCTTCGCGGTTCATGTCAGTGAATGCTGGTGTACCACAAGGCTCTGTTCTATCCCCCACACTCTTTCTTCTTCATATCAATGACATGATTCCGTTAGGAAACATTCTTCAGGCAAGGTGGAGGCAGCTGAACAGTGTCTGAACTGCACTGGCTGTCTTCGCGTATGGACTCTTCTTACTGCTTCACATCAGGTAGTGTTGAGTCATTTGTCGTGCTTTGTATAAAAAAAAAAAATTAAGACGATAGTGAAGACGCTAATAAGGTGGTGGTGTGAGGAGCTCAGTGGCGCATTGGCAAAAAGAAAGCGTTAAAGCTACGAGGTTTTTTCGAACGAGTACAGCATGGTGTACTTCAAAACAGTCGTGAAATGATTAGGTTTTTACAGGGTCGGCAACGCGGAAGTGATACCCCTGGTGTTGCAAGGGTCCATAGGCAACGGTAACCGCTTACTACCTTAGGGGTGTAAAAAAAAGCTATGCCAGAAGTCAAACATTCAGAAGCGCTTCACAAGAGTATGGACGTCACCGAAATAGGCCAACTTGGCAGGGTCTGCGCGACTTCCCTTTTTGGGCAGGCGTGTTGGAACAGGAGATAATTCTGGCTCACAGTTCCTTTCCGCACCGACCATGACTAAACTTAAACCAAGAGTCTATGAATGGATCGACTAAGCCTGTTGGCATACATTGCTGAGATTAAAAAATAAAACCGTTTTTAAGTAAATCATATTAAATTGCACATTGTTTTACCACAGTTTAACTACAACCAGTGGGCCAACGCCTTTGTATTTGCGATTCATGCCGCTTATTTCACATTGCCGCAGGGTTGTCACATTTTTTATTTTTTAAGTTTACTCCTTATAAATTGATTTTCATAAGATAGTATAATTTTCGCGGCATTCGGGGGTCCCAATTCCGAATACGACTATTTCGGGATCCAAAATGGCGGACGCAACTTTTTACATAAATTCTAAATGGCTATCATTTTTATAGGTTTCGGGGTCATCATTCTGAATACTTCATTCGGAAATGCAAGATAGCGGACGCAGCTTTTTTATAAAAAATTATATTCCGCCATCTTGGATTCCGTTTCGGAAGATGTTTTATTTGTGATCAAAACCCCTAAAAACCACTAAAATGATACCTATACTGATGTTTTTTAAAAAAGTTGCGTCCGCCATCTTGGATCTTGAAATTGATGTTGTATTCAGAATAAGGACCCCTGAAAACCACGAAAATGATACCCATATTAATTTTTATAAAAAAAAGTCGCGTCCGCCGCCTTGGCTCTCAAAATAGGTGTTGTATTTAGAATCGGGATCCCCGAAAACGACTAAAATGATACCCATATCGCTTTTATATTAAAAAGTCGCGTCCGCCATTTTGGATCCCGAAATTCCCATAAGGTATTTTTTAGCGCGGAAAATCCATGGAAACAGAGCAAAAACAGCTTAGAATTAAGGTGAGCATTTTTAGTCGTTGAGGAGTCTTTGGCCGAACGCTTTGTTGGAATCTATGTAAATAGCTGCTCAGGACTAGGGCATGTCCAAATCCAGCAGAGTACGGGCTTTTTGGCAAAGATTGCAGCTATAGTCAAGACTAGGAAGATTAAGAGCACTGGAAATATTGCAGTGTAAACAGGAACAACACTGAATGAAATAAAATACAGGAATTCAAACACTCCAAATTCTTCCTAGGAGAGGTGGTAGAAGGATGGAGTAAATACATCTATATAAACGGTAGAACATAAATTGGGGCGCTCACAGGGATTTTGCTACTAACCACATGCTACACAAATTGCAACTCTAAGGCCCTGGCTAAATCCAGAATGAGCCTTCTGGAAGTGGCCTATCCAAAACCAGAAAAATACAGGCTCTACCAGCCTAAAGAAATAGTAAGGCTAATGGCAACTATACTCTGGACACAAGAGTAAACGCAGGGGAGGCACAAAAGATCCCAATGGGTCGAAGTGCACTGTGACTTAGTCATGGCCCCATAGTAAGATAAGATAAAAACAGTGTAGGCGCAAAGGTCCCGATGGATCAACATGCACGGTAATATGGTCACGATAAGACAAGACAAAGTAATTAATTATTGAAAGAATATTAACCCGTCAAGCATCAGATTCCAGACAATTGATTTTGCAATTGTCATAGACCTCCAGAGGTATAACACTGCTCGACAGATTAAGAGCGTTTACGCCGCACTGCTTTTCATACAAACTTTCAATTCGATAATATTATAATCGAGCATACCGATTCCAACAAAACTTGCCATGCATAAGCGAGTCAGTCTAGTCTAAAAAGTTATAGAGATTTTTGTAAATCCGGATGTATTTTTGATACTTCTCACTCTCACTATGATTTAGTTAGTCGATGGTGGAGATTCTGATGTTTTCAACAAATATTATAGTGTCATTAACTCGCTTTTCTCTATACGAGTTAAATAAGTTGCCACTATTTTGAAATTTGTAAAACTAAAACTTTATTTTGTCTGTTCGTTGGACACTACAGTAACTAAGTTTGTTGAAACATCGGAATCGCTACCAACTTCATGTTGAATTGTAAAAGTTTTGGTCTTGCTTAATTTGCTATTGACAGGAACTGGCAATGTTATATTAATAGTCTCTATATAGGTATGTTATTTCTTCCTAGAATAGCTAGCGGATTTAAAAATAAACAAAAAATATTCACAATATAAAATGCTTTTGTTATTATTTTGCTTTTGAAAAATAAACTAAACGAAAGTACCTACTTATACATACTTAAGAAGAAAGTAAAGTCTCGCCACAGCAAAAGGATTCCGTTATGAGGAAACCTTTCATGAACGGAAACCCCTATAATAGCATTATATTTAGGAAACTTTCTTTGTAGATATTAGATATGTGCTCCGCCGGAAAAGGTGGTACAATCTTTATTACCTATCTTAAAAATAAAGAGTAGATACTATCTCTCGATTTTCAAAAACCTAAAATTGTAATGTTGTTCGTATACTTAGGTATGATTGGTGTTATATTGAGCCGTTGGAATCGATTGATATTCATGATCTCAACCAATAGTAATAATTAATATAATGACATTTGTAATACTTTAATCTAATACAAATAATAATAATTTATTCCACAGATTTTTGTCACCTACATACGTAGTACTTAGTCTAGCTAGATATGCAATACATTAATAAAGTAGAACAACTGTGCTACAATACAGAAGATCGAGCATGTAAGTCCCACACTAGGAAGCCTTCGTCTGACAGTTTGAGACAGAATCCTGTTTGCCTATTTGTCATAAAATTTTGTAGTTAGTATAATAGTAGATAATTAAGTTAAAGTTTGAAAGAATAATTTGAAAAATGAACGATAACTGAATACTTATGAGGTTAACGGTAAAATGGTGATTGAGTGTGCATGTGAAGGCCTAGCTGTCCATACGAGAGAAGACAGAGCAAGTGGACCAAAAGATAATATAACCTTGATTTTATGATTGACATTAAGGTATTATTGTTATTTATTTATTTTAATAAATTTAATGGTTTTAATTCATTCATTCATTTAAGGTTAGATAAGGAGTATCGATATTCCAACATTTTTCAGGTTGACTATCTACAGGAAGAGTGACAATCTGGTGTTCAATTTTATTTATTTATTTATTATTAAAATATACATGCGAGCTTACAGATAAACATCCAATCCAACACACTAGCAATTAGCATGCTATACACTAAACATAATTTCCACATTACCATTTGTATTTACTAAAATATTTACAATACTCCATATAATTTACAAAAATTAGGTCAAAAATGGTCATAAGTTAACATATTTAATTAGTTTATTTCAGTAAGTGTCCCAGAAGAAAGTCAGTTTACTAAAATTTACTAAAATAAAATAAAGACATCGATAGGCAGAATTTTTGTTCGATCTCAGTAAGCCTTAATGTCCTTATGTAAATCAGCAAAATTGATGGAATTCTTTTAATTCCGCTCAGTGAAATTTGCAAATTTCGCCAGAGAGAATAATTTGAGAGCATTACGAATTGTTGGCCATAAAATCCTAATGAATTTTTATGCTAGTTTTATGTGCTTTTGATTACTATTTAGGAGTAATAGGAAACTTTTAGCTAATAAAAAGGCAGCTTTTAATTCTGATCTCAAAATAAGTTAAGAGTCAACATCCAACATCAACAATACATATCGGCACAAAAGAGAAAAATGCCAAATTTTCATCACAGACAAAACAAATAGGTGATTTGTTGTTCGGAACTTTATCTACAAATGTTTCGATTAATTTTATATTAGAAGAAAAAAAAACTTTACAAATATTTCGGACAGGATCTGATGAAACCTTCCCACGAAATAGAGAGTTATAGGAGCTCGTGCATAGTGCTTTGAACGCTCCGGTTTCAATCACGAAAACACAGCAAGTTTCGTCATGGTCGATCCGAGATTTGTCAATCAAAATTTGTAATCTCTCCTACTTGCTTCGGAAGGCACGTTAACTTGTTGGTCCCGGTTGTTACTGCAACTGCTTTAACCAACCCACACTGAGCCAACGCGGTGATGCTATGGCCCAAACTCCTCATGTGCTTCTCTCATGTAAGAAGGCTGGTGCCCAGCAGTGGGACGTTTGTAGGCTGTGATGATAATGATGATGACGAAATAGGGATTAAGCTTTCTATATTCTCTGGAACTACCATCCCTAAAAGAGTGTTAGCAGACCCAGGTATCATGTTCTTGACAGCAAGGATGAAATATCCATTTGAAACTTCTGTCACACAAAATCCGTATACTTACTGCCTTTTTTAGCTTTATTTGGCTTTGAAAGGAAAATACATACATAAATTGACCAATACAGAAATAGATTGCTACTAAGTAATTATTTCTATAAAATATTTTTGGATGAGCTAGTCCGAAACGAGCCGTTCCTGTAGGAAATACTGGAAAATATATAATTAATGTAGATAATTACCTAGGTAGGTAACTTTGTTCGTAATTTTCACTAAAGATGATTTGAGTTGAGTGAAAAATTTATGATTGACATGGATCAATATACCTAAACATTTAATATTTATGGATAGCATTGTCTGCCTTTTGAAAAATCGTGATATGAAGTAAAAATAGACCAACTCCAACAATTCTATCGCTTTCTGTCAAATTGGACATTATGTAGGAAGTGTCAATGCATCACTGGCCTAGGATAGAAGAAACCATTCCCATCGCTATGGGTAAAATCGCTATGGATAGTAAATATCAATAACAACAAATGAATGTCAAGCTGAAAGTGTTTTTTTATACAACGAGATGACATACAAGCGGTTCTCTAATGTCTCACACACAATTCATTAGCAAATTACCATTTCAGAAGCAACATTTGTCAATGTTTCATTACGCAAACTAATGCTTTAACAAAGACATCAAAACGCAAACATGCATATGACAAGCAGTCATTTCAAAAATGCATTATTAATTATTTTTTTTAAAGACATACTGACATGTCAACAAATTACAAAAACCAAAAATAATATTTCGCAAATAATTTGTATGACTAAATTTCAATTACAAACTTTTTGTTTACTAAAATTTCTTCTGTTTCTTGTTTGAAATGTTTTCTTGTTATTGTTTTCTTGTGTAATGATGTGTGTAATGATTCTTGGGTAAAGATGTGACACGGTTATTATTATAAAATTTTAAAATGAAATGACAATGAGAATAAGAATACCTATTTTAATTAGTGAAATTGTAAATTTGCATGTCTGATATGACAGAATATGTAGAGCCAATATAGTAATTCTACCAACATTGTTAAACCATGTTCTTTGCGAATAAAGATTCTGATTCTGAATCTGATTCTGATAACGCTCCGGATTCAATCACGAAAACACAGCAACTTTCGCCATGGTCGATCCGAGATTTGTCAATCAAAATTTGTAATCTCTCCTACTTGCTTCGGAAGGCACGTTAACTTGTTGGTCCCGGTTGTTACTGCAACTGCTTTAACCAACCCACACTGAGCCAACGCGGTGATGCTATGGCCCAAACTCCTCATGTGCTTCTCTCATGTAAGAAGGCTGGTGCCCAGCAGTGGGACGTTTGTAGGCTGTGATGATAATGATGATGACGAAATAGGGATTAAGCTTTCTATATTCTCTGGAACTACCATCCCTAAAAGAGTGTTAGCAGACCCAGGTATCATGTTCTTGACAGCAAGGATGAAATATCCATTTGAAACTTCTGTCACACAAAATCCGTATACTTACTGCCTTTTTTAGCTTTATTTGGCTTTGAAAGGAAAATACATACATAAATTGACCAATACAGAAATAGATTGCTACTAAGTAATTATTTCTATAAAATATTTTTGGATGAGCTAGTCCGAAACGAGCCGTTCCTGTAGGAAATACTGGAAAATATATAATTAATGTAGATAATTACCTAGGTAGGTAACTTTGTTCGTAATTTTCACTAAAGATGATTTGAGTTGAGTGAAAAATTTATTTAGTAATTAAAATAGAATAAAACTAGAAAAATTTCACGTCCTGAGGCAGGAATCGAACCCGCGACCTTTCGCAATCCGGGCGACTGCTCTGACCACTGAGCCACCCAGGACTTGGGATATCCCTGTGAAATTCTTCTAGTCTATCTTGTATTTGCGTTTATGAGCTAACGTCCACCCTACAATGTCGAAATATTCTATTTCAACATCCGAAACGAGTATTTTTACAAATACCGACGATTCGGTTAAGTTGGGGCAGTGCTTTCAAATATTCTTAATTTTTGATTTTAACATTATTATAAATGTTTGAAAAATTACTTAGTAATTAAAATAGAATAAAACTAGAAAAATTTCACGTCCTGAGGCAGGAATCGAACCCGCGACCTTTCGCAATCCGGGCGACTGCTCTGACCACTGAGCCACCCAGGACTTGGGATATCCCTGTGAAATTCTTCTAGTCTATCTTGTATTTGCGTTTATGAGCTAACGTCCACCCTACAATGTCGAAATATTCTATTTCAACATCCGAAACGAGTATTTTTACAAATACCGACGATTCGGTTAAGTTGGGGCAGTGCTTTCAAATATTCTTAATTTTTGATTTTAACATTATTATAAATGTTTGAAAAATTACTTAGTAATTAAAATAGAATAAAACTAGAAAAATTTCACGTCCTGAGGCAGGAATCGAACCCGCGACCTTTCGCAATCCGGGCGACTGCTCTGACCACTGAGCCACCCAGGACTTGGGATATCCCTGTGAAATTCTTCTAGTCCATCTTGTATTTGCGTTTATGAGCTAACGTCCACCCTACAATGTCGAAATATTCTATTTCAACATCCGAAACGAGTATTTTTACAAATACCGACGATTCGGTTAAGTTGGGGCAGTGCTTTCAAATATTCTTAATTTTTGATTTTAACATTATTATAAATGTTTGAAAAATTACTTAGTAATTAAAATAGAATAAAACTAGAAAAATTTCACGTCCTGAGGCAGGAATCGAACCCGCGACCTTTCGCAATCCGGGCGACTGCTCTGACCACTGAGCCACCCAGGACTTGGGATATCCCTGTGAAATTCTTCTAGTCTATCTTGTATTTGCGTTTATGAGCTAACGTCCACCCTACAATGTCGAAATATTCTATTTCAACATCCGAAACGAGTATTTTTACAAATACCGACGATTCGGTTAAGTTGGGGCAGTGCTTTCAAATATTCTTAATTTTTGATTTTAACATTATTATAAATGTTTGAAAAATTACTTAGTAATTAAAATAGAATAAAACTAGAAAAATTTCACGTCCTGAGGCAGGAATCGAACCCGCGACGTAGGGTGGACGTTAGCTCATAAACGCAAATACAAGATAGACTAGAAGAATTTCACAGGGATATCCCAAGTCCTGGGTGGCTCAGTGGTCAGAGCAGTCGCCCGGATTGCGAAAGGTCGCGGGTTCGATTCCTGCCTCAGGACGTGAAATTTTTCTAGTTTTATTCTATTTTAATTACTAAGTAATTTTTCAAACATTTATAATAATGTTAAAATCAAAAATTAAGAATATTTGAAAGCACTGCCCCAACTTAACCGAATCGTCGGTATTTGTAAAAATACTCGTTTCGGATGTTGAAATAGAATATTTCGACATTGTAGGGTGGACGTTAGCTCATAAACGCAAATACAAGATAGACTAGAAGAATTTCACAGGGATATCCCAAGTCCTGGGTGGCTCAGTGGTCAGAGCAGTCGCCCGGATTGCGAAAGGTCGCGGGTTCGATTCCTGCCTCAGGACGTGAAATTTTTCTAGTTTTATTCTATTTTAATTACTAAGTAATTTTTCAAACATTTATAATAATGTTAAAATCAAAAATTAAGAATATATGAAAAATTTATGATTGACATGGATCAATATACCTAAACATTTAATATTTATGGATAGCATTGTCTGCCTTTTGAAAAATCGTGATATGAAGTAAAAATAGACCAACTCCAACAATTCTATCGCTTTCTGTCAAATTGGACATTATGTAAGAAGTGTCAATGCATCACTAGCCTAGGATAGAAGAAACCATTCCCATCGCTATGGGTAAAATCGCTATGGATAGTAAATATCAATAATAACAAATGAATGTCAAGCTGAAAGTGTTTTTTTTATACAACGAGATGACATACAAGCGGTTCTCTAATGTCTCACACACAATTCATTAGCAAATTACCATTTCAGAAGCAACATTTGTCAATGTTTCATTACGCAAACTAATGCTTTAACAAAGACATCAAAACGCAAACATGCATATGACAAGCAGTCATTTCAAAAATGCATTATTAATTATTTTTTTTAAAGACATACTGACATGTCAACAAATTACAAAAACCAAAAATAATATTTCGCAAATAATTTGTATGACTAAATTTCAATTACAAACTTTTTGTTTACTAAAATTTCTTCTGTTTCTTGTTTGAAATGTTTTCTTGTTATTGTTTTCTTGTGTAATGATGTGTGTAATGATTCTTGGGTAAAGATGTGACACGGTTATTATTATAAAATTTTAAAATGAAATGACAATGAGAATAAGAATACCTATTTTAATTAGTGAAATTGTAAATTTGCATGTCTGATATGACAGAATATGTAGAGCCAATATAGTAATTCTACCAACATTGTTAAACCATGTTCTTTGCGAATAAAGATTCTGATTCTGAATCTGATTCTGATAACGCTCCGGTTTCAATCACGAAAACACAGCAACTTTCGCCATGGTCGATCCGAGATTTGTCAATCAAAATTTGTTATCTCTCCTACTTGCTTCGGAAGGCACGTTAACTTATTGGTCCCGGTTGTTACTGCAACTGCTTTAACCAACCCACACTGAGCCAACGCGGTGATGCTATGGCCCAAACTCCTCATGTGCTTCTCTCATGTAAGAAGGCTGGTGACCAGCAGTGGGACGTTTATAGGCTGTGATGATAATGATGATGACGAAGTAGGGATTAAGCTTTCTATATTCTCTGGAACTACCATCGCTAGAAGAGTGCTAGCAGACCCAGGTATCATGTTCCTGACAGCAAGGATGAAATATCCATTTGAAACTTCTGTCACACAAAATCCGTATACTTACTGCCTTTTTTAGCTTTATTTGGCTTTGAAAGGAAAAAACATACATAAATTGACCAATACAGAAATAGATTGCTAATAAGTAATTATTTCTATGAAATATTTTTAGATGAGCTAGTCCGAAACCAACCGTTCCTGTAGGAAATACTGGAAAATATATAATTAATGTAGATAATTACCTAGGTAGGTAACTTTGATCGTCGATTTACACTAAAGATGATTTGACTTGAGTTGAGTGAAAAATTTATGATTGACATGGATCAATATACCTAAACATTTAATATTTATGGATAGCATTGTCTGCCTTTTGAAAAATCGTGATATGAAGTAAAAATAGACCAACTCCAACAATTCTATCGCTTTCTGTCAAATTGGACATTATGTAGGAAGTGTCAATGCATCACTGGCCTAGGATAGAAGAAACCATTCCCATCGCTATGGGTAAAATCGCTATGGATAGTAAATATCAATAACAACAAATGAATGTCAAGCTGAAAGTGTTTTTTTTATACATCAAGATGACAAACAAGCTGATGGCCCACCTGATTGTAAGCGGTTACCGTCCCCTATAGACACCTGCAATAACAAGAAAAAATCACTAATATTGCAGGCGCGTTGTCATCCTGAGGTCTAAGATAAAATGCCATCTATGCCTAGTAATTATACTGAGTCCTAAAATGAAATGCCATCCATGCCCAGTAATTACACTGACTACCATTCCCTTTAATCCGAAATACAGCAAACTGTTTCACGGCTGAAATAAAGGCGGTGGTCTATTTTCCAGACGATTGGTTGCTTTCAATTTGAATTATTTTGTGGATTGGTGTAAACCTTAATCCGTCTCTAAGTGCTTGTTACTTCACAGCAAAAATGGGATACCTTTTCAGTTTTGAACCAAATCTAACTTCAACAAACCATGTCTACAAAAGTGAACACTTAGGTACCTACCTACTGTGACCGATCACTTTACTAGTGCACATCATTATTCTAAGAGTCTGGTGGTGGTGTTATTGATTTTTTCTAAGGCTCTATGCCAAGGCCATTATAATTCGGAGAATGTTCCTGTGTGGGCAGAGGACTATTAACTGAAATGAAACCTTACGTCTGGTCTGCCATCTGTCTATGTAAATGTGAAATAAGTATTCAAGTGTGTATTCAATCGTTTGTTTTGTTTTACTTTCCCATTTGGGTGGGTATATCTTTGCTTTGAGCTATACGGCCCTGATAAAAAAGCTTAAATGCTTATTATACTCTTACTTAAAGAATTTTCTAGAGAAATAATAGAATGGTTAAGTACCTACCTACCTACCTCCCTACTTATCTACTTTGGTTGAGTGGAGCGGTGAGTGTCGTATAGCACGGGTATTTTTGTCATATTTTCTTATTAATTGTATAAGTTATACGGTTTTTTTTAAGGGTTAGTCATATTCTTTAAATTTTTAAAAGGTACGAAGCTGCATCAGCTATTTCTCTCTTCTTCCACGAACGCCTCGTAAAATATAGTGAGCAATAACATAAAACTGGTTTATCGCTAGATTAATGTCAACAGGTTCTGGTTTCATTTATTGATTTTATTTTAGACCAATAATATTTATACCCTTTAATAAAAGCTTGGTTAGTGTTACGAAAAAATTGTGAAACCTAAATGAATAGGAAACCAATTACCATAGAGCCACTTACACACTTTATACGTACTAGGCACTGCTAATTCCTAATATTTTTGACAATGTATCATACTCACGACCTAAACAAATATAGATTTCCGAACAGCCGCATGGTAATGTATAGCTCGAGCCCATACTTTAGTGCCATAAAAATATATAACCATCTGCCTAATGAATTGAGACTGGAGCCTAAAGTTGACGTATTCCTGCAAAAACTAAAGCAAATCTTGATTAAAAAATGTTATTATAATTTGAATGAATATCTAAATGACAAATGTGTTACATAAATGAAAATCTAATAAAAAAACCTTTAAGGTTAACATAAATAAAAGTTAATAGGAGAATCATTATAATATGGACATTAATTACCATGACTATTTATTTTAATACAAGATTGACTAAATACAAATGAAATGACAATTCTAAATTTTCAGTTATAGTTATTGACTGACCAATTATTTTAATAAAAACCTGACCCAAAAAACTAAAAAGAGAAAAAGATATTATCTACCTATATAAAATGATAATCTACCTATATAAAAAAGATATTGGATTGGAATGAATTATTAAACTAGTAATTTAGTAATAAAGTTAGTTTTGCTGCTTTTCTTGCATCCAAATCCATTGCACGTTCAGTTTTTAACCAACTTCAAAAACGAGGAGGTTCTCAATTCGGCCGGTATGTTTTTTTTTTTTTCTATGTATGTACACCGATTACGCCGAGATTACTGAATCCGATTTACGTGATTCTTTTTTTGTTCGATGCGGAATAGCTGCCATTTGGTCCCATAAAAATTTTTTCAAAAACAGTTGGGTACTTTGGTTTTAAATTAAAAAAAACTGAAATTATGAAATCGTCTACATAAGCGAAATTGCGAATTTTTGCTTTTCCAATGTCTTTTTAGTGAAACGATACGATAGTAGGAAACAATATAAGTTGACGGTCACCCATCTAGCTTCGACCGTAGAAACTTATCACTAAAAATTGTGAAAAAAAAATTTATACAAAAATTAAAACCGACTTCAAAAATCTGAAAAGGATAAAATAATTAAATTTAAGTAGGTATTCATCCCCTAGAAACATATTTTTGGAGTTGGTGCTAAGTGGTTTCCAAAAACAATAGAAAGTAAAGCACCGACTCCAAAAATATGTTTCTAGGGGATGAATACCTACTTAAATTTAATTATTTTATCCTTTTCAGATTTTTGAAGTCGGTTTTAATTTTTGTATAAATTTTTTTTAATTAGAGGCTATGCCCTAAAGGGTAACAAGATGTACTGGTGATTGTCAAGTGCGAGATCTGTTTTCTTCACATTCATGAATGCTAATAAACACTTTGACTTTGACTTTGAATTTAGACTCATTCACAGCCTAAATGACAGTTTTAAAATCTAAAATAGTTAAGAATCCATCTCTACCATATTAATGATTTACCTATCAAGCGTGAAAAAACAATTAAAATTTTAAAGCATTTAAGTTAAAACAATACACGCTAAATCAATATTTAGGTTTAATGCATTCTCTCAATATGAAAACAAAAAGATAGCTGTCATATAATTTGACATTTAGAAACGTGTGTGCAATTTTCGAACTTAGTGGACGCGGTAAAATGCAGGTTTTAAGAAGCATCTCCTTATATGCTTATCCTCCTCCGTCGTCCTCCTTCCTATTCCTATCCTTTTCCTTTCCTATTTTTTTCTCTGTTGTTTGTATAAAAGCTATATAATTTGACGGCTCTAATCAAATTGTTGCTACCTAACTTTTTCCTATTTACACTTTTAGACCAGGCGTCCACAAATTTAAAAAAGTTTGTAGTTTAAAAATATTTAACGAAAATAAGCAATTGTTTTGGATCTAGCAGTTGTTGTAGCAAAGGTTTTATTCGTCCAAATAAAATTACTACTTCAAGAAGAGAAATACCAAGTAGAAGCAACCCCTCGGCGCCAATCCCAAGGCGAAATTCGAATACCGCCTGATATTACTCGTGATGGCATTGTAGAGCCATTTCCCTGTTCATGACGATGGTGCTGCTCAATGAACTCCGTGCAAAGTGGATTTTTGTCTTACAAACGAAAAAATAGAAAAGAATTAAATCCATAACAATATTATAAAATACGAAAGTTACTCTGTCTGTCTGTTACTTTTTTATCTCTTAAGCACTAGACTAATTTAGATGAAATTTGGCATAGAGTTTTTTTATACAACTAGATGACAAACAAGCTGACGGCCCACCTGATGGTAAGCGGTTACCGCCGCCTATAGACACCTGCAATAACAAGGAAAAATCACTTGAAATTGCAGGTGCGTTGTCATCCTGAGGCCTAAAATGAAATGCCGTCCATGCCCAGTAATTACACTGGCTACCTTTCCCTTCAATCCGAAACACAGCGGACTGTTTCACGGCTGAAATAAGCAAGGCGGTGGTACTACCCAGACGACCCTACATACGGGCCTACCACCTATATCATCCTGAGAAAGGACATATTATTATTCTACCTTTTAGTGTGATAATCGATTCTAACGTGAACAGAGCCGCAGGCGGCCACTAGTGACTAATATACTATAATTTTGTTTATTTGTTATTTTTTTTATTATTAAATAGTCTATGAAATCTAGGAAAATGTAATGATCAGAATTTTTTATTTTTACAAAATTAATATCTGATATTATTAAAAAAATACATCTACACGAAACAAATTATTTTATCAGGGGAAAGAGTAACTTTCATATTGCGAGGAAGAGATATAGGTACTGTACCTAGCTACTTAAATTTAGTATGAAAGTCCAACATTAAACATAATTAAAAATCATGTTTTTAATTCACTCAGTGGCCCTAATTCTGGCGAACACTTGCTAAGTTTAAATTTAAGTTTAGTCTATTTCTTTCTCTCAAAATGAAAAAGAAAAGGATAGCTGTCATATACATTGACATTTAGAAAGGTGCGTTCAATTTTCGACCTTATTGAACGTGCTAAAATGCACTGTTTAGGAGGCACCTCCGTAACATGCCGTCTAAAATTGTCTATGGTTTCTTTGAAATCTATCTAAATTTAAGTGACAGCTCTAAACAGATTCTTGCTATCTTTTTCCTATTACTTATTGCGAGACAGAGATATACTGTACTTAAATTTAGAATTAAAGTGTGTTCCCGGAATTAGGCCCAGTGACGTAGTTGCTACAGTTACAGTAAAAAATTGATAAATCCTTTACATTTTACTACTACCATTCAAACACCTCACCACAAACTTCCTCAACATTCCCGGTTCACTTCACCCCGAACAAAAACATTAATTCCCAAAATCTATTATTAGTCCACATCCGTCAGTGACATCTCGAGCCCAAACAATAAGTAGTTCGGAAATACGCCCGCTGGGCCCAGGAAATGCTGGTATATTTTGTCTGGCGTACAGTCAGCATCAAAATGAGATTCCCATACATACTGTTCTTTATGTCTAAGCGGTAAAGATCAAAATCGTTCACATCTTTTCGAAGCTGACGGTCCATATTTTGTTGGAAGACGTTTTTTCATTAGCTAGATAGACAAAACTAGAATTTGTTTACCGTGAGCCTTGCGTAGACAATTTATTTATGGTATGCTATCATGGACCAAATGTGCTATGAATACTTCAAGTAATCTTATTATACCTACCTTACTTGCTTTGTGTTCATAAGCCAGTATAGATTTTATTTATTAGTTAAGTAGATGGTAACTGAGGCTAGATATCCAACTTTGAGTCCTAAGAACATTCTTAAAATCATATCATCGCTGCATCGACAACCGATCTTTATAGATCCTTATCGGGGCAGGTTGCTAGTGACGACATTACGACAATAAATTAAAACATGGGCTATATTAGTTCATAGAAATGGTTTGCCACTTTCGAAAACACCTTATCCATTTGAAAATCATGACATTTCTATGAAATAATGCAGCCAATGTTATTCAAACAAATATCATGAAATTATCAAATGAATAAGATGTATTTGATAGTTGTAAAACATATCTATGAACTACTTAATAACCCATGTTTTAATTTTTTGTCGTATTAACGGCACCAGCCTGTATATGTTACTGGCGCTTATAACAAATTATTATAAATCATAATCACAATATCAGCCTAGAAACGCCTACCGCAGAGGCATCCCCCAAAGAACTTAAAGCTGGTCAGTCCCGTGACCCTCGCCAGATCAGCAATAGCCCTTTCCATTGCTCTTTGAGTGATTTTGAGACTTCTTATGAAGCCCATTGCAAGCGTCAACGTATCGATCTCGTATGAACGAATTCGTCACAAACGAATTAACGACTTTCGTCAGTGACTACTGCAGAAATTTGGCCGAGAATATATCGCCGAGAATATACCGGACGCTGCCCAGCCAAGTTAGATCCGTCGATCCTTTCATGCCTAGCAATTACACTGGCTACCTTTCCCTTCAATCCGAAACTTAGCGAACTGTTTTACAGCCGCATAGAAAAAGCGGTGGCAACTATGACATGTTCTGAACGTTATGAACCGTCTGGGTAGATACCCCGACGACCCTACATACGGGACTACAACCAAGTGAAACCTACTTACTGTAAGGGTAGTAATAGCAAAGGATAAAAAAGCAGTAACTATATCTATATAAAACTTGTAACTATATTTTATCGAAAAGTTAAAGCTTAGTGTAATATAGCTAGCCAAGAAAAATAGCTGCTTCAGTAGTGAACGAACACTATACTTTTGTCTCGTTCGGTCGGTCCCACACAAACACAAAGGACAGAGGATGAATAGCGCAAAACAATTTCAAACAATAGTTTCGAGTGCTCTTTTTCTGTTTGTAAAGATGACACTTTTGAAAGGATTCCTAACAAACCATAGCGGGTTTGACTTTTATCATCTTTAAAGTATATCCAGTAAGGCAGAAAATTGAATGTCATCATTGCACTTAATGAGTAGAAGCTTTGAAGAGTGAAGTGAACAGTAATTGTTCGTTTGTTATTTCAAGAGCTGCAGTTAAAATAATCCAGTTTAAAGAATATTTAACCCATAGAATAATAGCGATATTATTTTATGATGAAACTTTATTGGTCTGTAGAAGATCTTGTTTTGGCTATAAAAGACCAAAATATTATGACATTCATAAGCCCGTACAAATAAGCTCTGATGGTAGCCACGTGCCACCTACGATAATTTATTGATTGTTGTTGCATTATTTACCCAAAAGATGGCTTTGTTATTTTTTTTTTATTGTAGGTAACCATATCGGAAAGATTATTAGAAATCACGAACGTGAAAATATACCACATAATTTTATTTTTATTACAGTCATGTTGATAACATTTATATTTATTAGGTATACAACAGTATTTTCAGACAAAAAGTACTTATACGCTACTTATTTCATCGTTAAGGACACATGTAACCAATTTTTCTTGAATCCGATACTACTCCATTTTTGGCAAAATTTCACCGTTTTGCTAAGAACAGTCTTAATTTAGATAAAAATATTTAATAATCCGTATTGAATAAGTAGCTACTTAATCTTTCTTTTTAAAAAAGCACGGCGCATGACTAAACAGACACACACCTGATGTGAAACGGTCAGAAAAGTCCAAAATGACGCAAAGATGTTCTCTAGCCGCCTCCACCATAACGACCTTTTCACGCCTATTTTGAAGAAATCCATGTTATAGGAAGGACGGAACACATGTGCCGGAAAATAACTCCAATTTTTGGAAGCATGACTAAGAAACGAGTTAGTAAACTTCTTTGTGAGTGTTGTCAAGGTGGAGACAGTAAGACATTGACTCCTAACAGAGATAGTGAGATGATGACTCCTGAGTAGCCAGGGGGAAGATGGGATAGTGTCAAAAGCACTTAAAGAGTTCCCCATAATGTCTATGTCTATAGCATTTCTACACTGTTGTGATGTGCGCTTGCACCATTATTAAACACCTGTAGAGAAGCTCAAGCTATAGCAACAGTAAGTTTTAATTGGTATATGGCAAAAGTTAATCAAATATGAATTTTATTAACCGACTTTTTTTTTACCTTTAAATATTAACATTCTTAAATATTAAAATAAGTTAGATTACATTTTGGTATATTGATCATTCTTTGTTCTACAACTTATTATATTAGTCATCACCTCTCCAGTTGTAATAAAAATTTTAGTTGACTTTTGACAAGTAGGTATAGGTAGATACATTTCAGGAATAGGTACTACATACAGAAGACAAGGTTAATTTAATATTTACATTCTATGTTCAGGGTGGTGACGTTAATATACGACATTTACTTATGAAATAATATAACATTGGCTGCATTATTTCATAAAAATGTCATGAAATTGTCAAATGAATAAGATGTTTTTGAAAGTGGAAAACCATTTCTATGAACTATATAGCCCCATGTTTCAATTTATTGTAGAAAGGTAACAAGGTTGTTTAGAACAAGATTGTCTTCTTATTATTCCACAAAAAGCCCTACCTAATGTATTGGACAAAAGAATAAACCTGTTAAAGCCGCCAAGCAGACTTATTTTCACATTTTCAGAATCAAATGGATATAAGTAGGAAAATACGGATTAATCGTAAAACTTTATACAACTTTTCACTTAAAGTTTTCACTTCCTTCTCATTGTTAAGTGTATTTCAACGTCTGACTGAATGGACCAAAGAATTAGCTTACTTAGGATGCAAAAAAATAAGCTTTAAGTTGAGAAGCTTACTTCTTTTGGCCAATAAGTTGTCTGCTGATATCATTGTGAAGTCTAGGTACAAGCCCAAAATGCTTTTACTCTACTAGGATATTTTATTATTGTATCGTTTCTTAGATGAAAGCCTTTTCTTACGCTTACGGACATATACTTACTTAAGAAATGATCATTTGTCATTCCACGATGTCACCTTCTTCTTTCTCATCTTGTAAGATAAACAGAAAGTCAGTGAAGTATTTGAAAATTCTAGTATTAACTGTTATTCATTGTATTTGACTCGTCGACATATCTTGATTTCCATATTTGTCTTTTAATGTGCCTTCTGAAGCAGACAGCACAGGGATTTGCTATAGAAGGTTTTGTTTTTAGAAAGATACTTAATTTTACCACTGCATTTATCATAGCAATATCAAGAGTTTGTCTGATAAACCTATTTGGATGTTTTTCTAAGATTCTCCTAATTCTATAGCGAGTATTATTTTCCTAAGTAACATTGTAACAGTATTTCTTACATCGATATGTGTCCAACATGCATCATGAAACAGACTACGCATTACTAAACTTATAAAAAAACTGGATCCTTTAAACTTTGCACAATCTCAACAATGTATTTGTCAAATAGAAACTTGTATACCTCACAAAGGACTTCAATAGGTGGCGTACGATATCTGTAACATTGCTCGCAAACTTCTTAGGAATTCACAATTAGGGTTTTTACACATTTAATACACGTACTAGCAACTTTGCGACTAAAAATTTAAATATGCAGTTACAAAACAGTAGTCCCAGGTTCGAGTCCTGGTAGGGGTTTAACAATGAAAAAGACACTGAAGAAGAAAATCAAAGGTACTGCTTATTTCTAAACGTAATTTCTTTCTTCAGCAGTCGTACGAGTCCTTCTAAAAAAAAAAGAAAATGTAAAAATAGAATCAGCGTAAGCAAATTATGTCGTGTACTCGTATTTTCCTCCTTGTTCATCATTATCTCGTATGTGTAGACATACGAGTATACATAGATATAGAAACATACCTAAATGAATACACGAACAACGGAAACAAAAATTGGACGTCCATTCACTTGGTTATGATTATGATGAACAAGGAGCAAAATACGAGTTCATAACACAATTTGCACACGCTGGTTCTACTTTTACATCAGCTGATTTTATCATTGAAAATTTGTGCTGTTACAAGCTTTCAATGCTAAATTAGAATGAGTGATATTTGAATGTTAGAATATATGTACTTATATCAGAAGATTTACGATTTGCACCTACACGCCTTTTAGTCTACATAAAAAATAGCTCGTCCTATGACCCAGGAGCAGAATCATATTCTATTAGCTACTATAAATAGTGATGAGGTTACGAGTTTACCCACGCGAGAAAGATAAACTCCTATCTATTTATTTTACTAACACCTTTTGATTCATAAGTTTTATCACTGTCAGTGGATTAAAGCTGTAAACAACCATATAAAATTCTTTAATTTTGTAATGAGACAGATCATCTTTTGGTATTTATTTAAAAGACATGGCCAAGATTCCATAGTTACTTTGCCTAGGTATCAATTTCCATTTACACAAATGTTTTGTATCGTTTTATTTTGCTGAATACTTACCGATTGAAATAAAATAAAAATAAATCCCAAAGAACTTTGCAGACAGGCATAACAAACGAAAACAGTTTTATTAATACGCATGATGGTTAAATTCCAGCAAAGTGTACAATATTATACTTTGCTATTAAAATGAATGTCAGACACTTCGAATATTATAAATGTCATTCTTCGACATGTTCACCAAAATTGACGACCGGCTGGCCGAGTGGTCTGTACCCCAGGCTACTCGGTCAAGAGGTCCCGGGTTCGAATCCCGGTAGGAAAAAATGTTTGTATGATGAGTACGAGAATTTGTTTACGAGTCATGGATGTTTATACGTTTATTTAGTATATTTCTAATATTTATATATTATTATCATTATTTCTCCGTTATCTAGTATCCATAACACAAGCTCTTAATGATGCTTACTTTGGGCTAGATAATAGGTGTTAGTGTATAAATATTTTTTGAAAAAAATTTGAACGCGTTATTTTTCACTCGATATAATCCTAAAACATACAATATAAAATCATCATATGTAAGATCTGAGAAATCGATTGAGCGACTGCAATGATGACAGCTAATAGCTAATCTCATTTATCAGTCAAATAAGTTCCGTTCTATTTCAGGTATTTTTGTGATAAAATATAATTAAATTATGTTTCAAAAATAATATTTATAAATATTTAAATAGTAATTGAAATATAATAAAACTAGAAAAATTTCACGTCCTGAGGCAGGAATCGAACCCGCGACCTTTCGCAATCCGGGCGACTGCTCTGACCACTGAGCCACCCAGGACTTGGGATATCCCTGTGAAATTCTTCTAGTCTATCTGTGTTTCCGTTTATGAGCTAACGTCCACCCTACAATGTCGAAATATTCTATTTCAACATCCGAAACGAGTATTTTTACAAATACCGACGATTCGGTTAAGTTGGGGCAGTGCTTTCAAATATTCTTAATTTTTGATTTTAACATTATTATAAATGTTTGAAAAATTACTTAGTAATTGAAATTAAGAATATTTGAAAGCACTGCCCCAACTTAACCGAATCGTCGGTATTTGTAAAAATACTCGTTTCGGATGTTGAAATAGAATATTTCGACATTGTAGGGTGGACGTTAGCTCATAAACGGAAACACAGATAGACTAGAAGAATTTCACAGGGATATCCCAAGTCCTGGGTGGCTCAGTGGTCAGAGCAGTCGCCCGGATTGCGAAAGGTCGCGGGTTCGATTCCTGCCTCAGGACGTGAAATTTTTCTAGTTTTATTATATTTCAATTACTAAGTAATTTTTCAAACATTTATAATAATGTTAAAATCAAAAATTAAGAATATTTAAATAGTAAAACATTTGGAATTTTTAAAACAGTAAGTACTCTTTATTTTGTTATATTGTTACGTATTTAGTATTTTTGTATTTTTAAGTCGTATGTGGGGTAAGAAACGTCAAATGTAAAAGTATAACCGGAAGTTTGCACTAATGACTATTAATTTAAGTTAAAAAACTGCGAAGTTCTACAGGAATAATAAGAAGAAAATTCATTATTTTATTATTATAATTTGATACCTTACTGGTGTTCTTGTAAATGCTGGAAAGTTATCTAGGCAGAAATTGGCCATGTCCTTTGTAACCTGTAGGTACCTTTTGAAAATTCCGCTTGTACTTATGTGATAAAAACTTTAATAACAATTGGTGAGCAAACAGGTCATCTATCGTCTTACTTTGCATTTTAGTTTACAGAGGTCTTTATTGCACTTATAAAACATTATGAACTTGATTCTGCTTTGTGGTTGTGGGTGTTTGTTAAAAGGTACCTACTCAAAATACTTATTATATTATTATCAAGTAAATTATAAAATGGACCGACGATCTGGTGAGGGTCGCGGGAAGCCGATGGATGCGGACAGCGCAGAACCGATCGGTATGGAGATCTTTGGGGGAGGCATATGCCCAGCAGTGGGCGTCTCTCGGCTGAAATGAATGATGAATGAAAAATTATAAAATAAACTATATATTTTTTTATACAACTAGATGACAAACAAGCTGACGGCCCACCTGATCGTAAGCGGTTACCGCCGCCTTTAGACACTTACAATATCAAGGAAAAATCACTTGATATTGCAGGCGCGTTGTCATCCATTTAGATTTAAATCAATTTTATACCTTTTATTACCGAACAGATGAGAGCCATAAAATAATAAGTGGCTTGATAGATTTTCATTTAATTGCAAAATTGCTGTTGAAAAAGTATCAAGTAAATGGGCAAGTATATCAGTGCCCTTACATTCACAATGGCGTCTTGTGAATGACTAGAGCCAGAGTCCACCAGGTAAAAACTCCATTCAAAATCCCAATCCTAACATAATGAAAGGAATTTCTGATGTCAAGAACATTGTAATAACCGAGTTTTGTCCGTATAGCGAAATTGAGCGCTTTGTGGTTCATCCTTTGATATTGAGCTTTCTCATTTCGCGTTAAAAGCCGTTTTTATTTCAATTCTCTCATCTCATCTAAGTATATCACAAGATCAAAAGCAGATAGACAGTTTCTTGGAGAAAAACGGCAGACTGATATGGCAGTTTTAACACAAATCTAAAATCTGCTGACTTAAGGAGTCGTAAATGTATAGAGCGGCTAAATGATAATCAACTAATAGTAAAGTCGAATGGAAGCGAGGCGGATATTTCTCAATTTTGTTATACTACACACGCAGGTTCAAGTCCTAGTAGAAGCAGTCTGCTCAATTCGGAAAAATCCCTTTTAGGTACTGTTTTATACTACAGCTTAAAAGCTTACTTCCGGTAACTTCCTATATTTTTTTTTTATACAACTAGATGACAAACAAGCTGACGGCCCACCTGATGGTAAGTGGTTACCGCCGCCTATAGACAACTGCAATAACAAGGAAAAATCACTTGATATTGCAGGTGCGTTGTCATCCTGGGGCCTAAGATGAAATGCCGTCCATGCCCAGTAATTACACTGGCTACCTTTCCCTTCAATCCGAAACACAGCGAACTGTTTCACGGCTGAAATAAGAAAGGCGGTGGTACCTACCCAGACGATCCTACATACGGGCCTACACCTCTATCATAATGAGTTCGCCATCACCTATTACCAAGTTTATTTTAAACTTCCCTAATTTCATTAAAAGTAGACGAACCCGCTATCATTATAGTGCCGTTCACCCGTAATCCTAATTGTCTGAACCAATTTACATAATTCGCGGACAAAGCGGCGCAAACGCATGAGTGACCTTGACTAGGTCATATAAGCACTCGGTAGTCGTGTGGATGACAGGTCAGTGGAATGATGGTTTAATTCCACATTAATGTTTTAGTTACCTAATTATTCATCTTATCGTGTGGTTAACCACTGAACCACAAAGCATGTGATAACTATTTGCCTAATGAGAGTAGGAATAAGACTTTAAAGCTTTCAAGCCGCTCGCCATAAAACTCCGATAAATACATTTTTGCTATCCAAGTTATCGAGTCAAGGAGCCCAAAAAAAAGTCTTGAATACTGAAGACTTAGTAGCGCGCCGCACTAAAAAGTTCCGAAACTGGCTACTTAATAACAATATTTAATAAAACAAAGCATCGACAGTTTGGGTCTTTTTATCTTTCTTTCCCATAAAATGATAAAGGTACCCGTTTCACAATTATAGACGCATCACCATAATTATCACAAATACATACCATTAAGAAAATCGTCTACCTACCTTCGAGTACTTAGTTTAGTTTGGCATCGATCCAAACCCACATTGAGATAGTAAAATGGACTTGCCTGCTGCTCGTTTAACTTAGATCTATGTAAAAGCTGTTAAAGGTTACGAGAGAAAATATTTATTTTCAGAAATTTATTACTTGATTTTCCCTTCCTTTTGGATGAAAACGAAAGTAGATATTGGCAAAAAAATATATAACAGCAGAAAGAAATGACGATGTTTTTCTAACATCAGATAAGGTATAAGATATTAGTCATTAGCATTCCTCACCATTACCTTAATAATATAATATTAATAGCACAAATGATGTACCTATATATTCGATAATTGTGGGATGGTAAATTAAATTTATTAAGTTATTTGTATGTCGTTTTGATTTAAGTTCTTCGTCTTGTAAGTATTTTTTTTTTGGGATTTAATTAGACATTTTGTTTTATTGTACTTGGTAGCGATTTGGGTTTAAAAATTTAAATCTAATCTTATTGTTTTTTCAATTTTTATGTGTTAATTTAAATTTAAATTTAATATATTGTCCTCTTTTAAGTTATTCCGCTTATGGGTCTATGTAACCTGATTTATATAAATAAATTTAAATTTATATTATTATTATCTAAGGTTTAGGTTGTACCAAAGTCTTTGGCCGCAGTGGGAACTGCAATCAGTCTTCTGTGGACTGCATTTAATTAACTGCTCTCAATTTCGCTGGCAATCAACAGCTTCGATTGCTGGTCTCGTAAGGGCCGGCGATCTTACAGTGATATTTACACAGTTACACATAATGGAAATGATATCGTATCAGTAACAGATGAAAAATCATCAAACTTTATTCCAGTAGTGGGTCCTTATAACCTGCGTCTATCAATTCATAGTTGCTCGGTCGCTTCAATGAGTACAATTTGAACTGGAGAACCCTTGTACAGAATAATTAATTAGTAACCTAGTTTAACTAGACACTAAAGATGTTGATTGACTATAAAGTTTTGCTAATGCATTCTGTACTAGATGTTATGTTAAGGAAACTATTAACATTCGGCATTTTAGAACGAAGTTTAGAATAATAATGATGGTTCTATCAAAGTCCGAACAAATTGTGTCTTTTCTTCATTTTATTTTTAACATTATACCTAATAACAAATTGTAGTGAAGTAAATAGTTTCAACATTGTAAGCAATGTCGTAATGGTTATTCCAAGTTCTCGAAAGCTCAGAAGACGGATCGTGTAATTTTACAATAATAATATGAATTTTATTCTCTTTATCAGTATCTCTAGAACGGACACTTTTAAATATCGAATCGCCATCGTATAGAGTAGTTACATTAGCTTTTGTCTGGCTTTTGTCTGAAATTTTAGGCGTTTGTGAATGATACGATTACGATTCGAAATTTATAAATGTTCGTGCTAGTTGTACAGGTAATATAGTGAGGCTTCCATTATTTCACTCCATAAACTAGCTTGTACCTTTCCTTTCACTTCGTACTCTATGTTTAATAAACCACTAAGACAATGCAAATCGTAGGCAATTTTCAAAATATTAAGTACAGTACCCCTAGCACGAACTCTTTTAAATTTCAAATCGCCCTCGTGTCGAGTAGTTACGATAGCTTTTGTCTAGCTTTTGTTTGTAATTTTAAGCGTGCGTGAACGATACGATTACGATTCGAAATTTTAAAATGTTCGTGCTAGGGATACAGATTTTATACCGGTATAAGTATTCATAATTTTGATAAATGGAGAAAATTCGTAGCCTATGATTATCATTGAACTATGTGGGCGTAAGCTTAATTGGCAAATTGTCACATAATTGGTAAAAGTAAACCAACAAAAAAAAATCCACGAACCAGACCTAAAACAGAAATAATAATATTATTGGACAGACATCGGCGGCGGGCGATCTGGCAAGTAACAAAAGGCAAAAATTGTTGTACTGAGATGAGAGAAAGAGAAGATAGAGAGAGAAAAGAAGTAAGGCATACTGATCTTTACCACCTAAATTTTGAATGAGTCACTGAGTGAGTGGCACCTCTAGCTTACAGAAGATCCCGGATTCGTGTGCCTTCGGAAAGAAAGCTCGCTAGAACTCATTGAAAAGCTTTATGTTACTACTCAGGACTACTCGTCTCCTTTGCTGTTAACATAACATATCATCATCATCAGCTCATATACCGCGTGTTTAATCCCGAAATAAAACATTCAGAGACACTTGACTTGACTACCACTCCCTAAATTTTTATTTATTTATTTGTTTTTTAAAAGGTTTACAGCTTTTATTGGCAAAAAATATATACAGAGTCGTGCCGTCAATACGACAATAAATTAAAACATGGGCTATATTAGTTCATAGAAATGGTTTGCTACTTACTTTCAAATACATCATATTCATTTGATAATTTATATTATGTCATTCATACAAATGTCATGAAATTATCAAATGAAAAAGATGTACATATTTAAAAGTTACAAAACATTACTATGTAACTAATATTGTTATTAATCTGTGCTAATATAGCCCATGTTTTAATTTATTGTCGTATTGACGGCACCACCCTGTATAACGCCTTATTACAAACCTCCACATATACATTGTAACGAAAATACGCATGTAAACTGTAAAACAATAAAACTTAGGCAATGTATCAAGAGTAGTAGCAGTGCCATATGCCGAGAAAGAAAAAGAAAATATGGTCCAAAATATTTATGACCTAAAGTTTTCCTAGTTGTCGCTGTACTTGTTGAAAACAAATCAAAGTCGTGGTCAATGCTGTATAGCTGTTTATTACGGACTTTCGGGACCCACTGTATATGACCCACTGCTGGAGGTCTTCCTACATGGGAGAAACGATTTTGTAGCACGATGCCTACACTATCGCCCTTAGTTATCTTTTAAACACATGAGGAGTTTGGGATGTAAGTCCGATGCCAGTTAGTGGGTTAAAACGGTTGCAATAACAACCGGGACCAACGAGTAAGGAGAAGCAGGAGGAGCTCAAGATTACAAATATCGACCCATCCCGGGATCGGCAATGGCGAAAGTTGCTTTGTTTTCGTAATCGAAACGAATCCGCTCCTCAACTATAATAATAATAATAATAATTATACACTCACACCTATTATCTAGCTTAAAGTAAGCATTATTAAGAGCTTGTGTTATGGATACTAGATAAAGGAGAAATAATTAAGTATAATAATATGTATATAAATATTATAAATATACTAACTAAATAAACATATAAAGGTCCATAACTCGTAAATAAATGCTCGTACTCATCATACAAACATTTGCTCCTACTGGGATTCGAACCCGGGACCTCTTGATCGAGTAGCAGGCTACTACATAGCAAGGGGTACATACAGACCGCTCGACCAGCCGGTCGTCAACTATTCATACCTATATTCGGTAGCAAACAAACAACCCAATCTTATGGGACTAATCATTGCGTTTGAAGAGGAAACACCCGAGTGTACCTTTTTTTAAAACCCTCTCGAGTGGGTCTACGATTTTTTGTTTGCACTCTTTTGTTAGTGCCTCAATGACGAGCGGTTTACTCGGTTCAAGAAGATTTTTTACGTTTGGTCCGGGGTTCGATTCCCGTGGGGGCAGAAATTTTCTGCTCGGATATGTTAGTGATATGCCTTTTCTAAGCCCGCCTGGATAGCTAGTTGTAGTTCCTCATTGATTGAGGAATCCGGGTGTAGCTCGCTTCCATCGTTGGCCTTATCTTCACTTACCATCACGTCAGATGAAGGCCAAAAGTTACCCCGTTAAAAGAATGTATGGAGATAGCACAACCCTGACAAAAGTCAGCAATACGTGCTAAATCTTAATAGTTTGACAGCTGATCTCTGCCTACTTATACACTTTACTTTTTACTGCCTCTGTGGTCTACTTGTTGTCACCACATAATTCAGATCTAGACGTCCGGGATAAAATCCCGTAGGACTTTTCTAAGTCCGCCTGGCGTGGCGCCTACCGTCTTACCTAAGTCTGCCGCCACACCATAATGTTAACAGCATTGTTGTGTTCCGGCAGTTGGAGGTAAAATTGTTAATTCCTCCGCTTTAAGGGATCCGGGTGTAACCCGCTTCCATCTTCGGTAATATCTATTTCCATCAGGTAAGTTGAATATCAAAAGCTTACACACAAAATTTCGAGCCCACAAAAGCCAACGATGATAGAACCAGAACTGTTTTTTTTTTATACAACTAGATGACAAACAAGCTGACGGCCCACCTGATGGTAAGCGGTTACCGCCGCCTATAGACATCTGCAATAACAAGGAAAAATCACTTGAAATTGCAGGTGCGTTGTCATCCTGAGGCCTAAGATGAAATGCCGTCCATGCCCAGTAATTACACTGGCAGGCTTATGGAGGACAGTCAGTATTTAGTTTGTTTTACTTTATAAATTCCCATTGAATAAAACTTAATATAGCGTGTATTAATTAGGTAGGTCTGTACCTAACCTTCAAAAGTCAAGCTAAAAACAAACCTTGTTTAAATATAAATTTCAAATTCATAATATTATTATTTTTGTTCACGGTGTTCAGTCTGTAACCGGCTAGGTTTTAAATAGCATTGCACAGTTTTTTACCCACCCCACTTGTCTGACTCTGTACACGTGCTACGGCTTTTTTTATAGCACCGTCACTCTTAATGAACCGTATGCTCGGAAACAGCCCTGCCCAGGATATCCGTTCAAAAATAAAAGAGGCTACCTACCCCACACCTTTTCATCTGTACAATAGACCGACACAAACGATTCTGAGGATTAATACAAAGCTGTACAGTTCAAACTTGAAAAAGACAATAAAAACTTAGAGTAGTTGTGCAATGAATGCAATGCTACTGTCCTAATCCTAACGATTAGGACAGTAGCATTGCATTTTAAGCCCTAATCGGTTTATTTAAATTATGAAGTGCTTTATTGGAATGGAAGGTTTAAGCATAATCTTCATCTGCAACTGCTGCAAGTGCTTTAGTCGTGTTTTTAATGAGTAGGTACCTACCTCAGTAATTAACGTCAACGTTACAATGGATTACATTACAATTGTTCTCGAAATCTTAATACCTACCTATTCAACATTTGAAGGACTATGTTCCAAACATTGTCATGATAGATAATCTTTACTTGGGTTTATTATTTTACAACGTTGATATGTAATTATTGTGCGAAGTAAACTAGTGCAGTATGAACGTGTTTTCCCAGCCTCGTAGGCTTACACCTGTACCACAGATTTTTCTGTGTTCTGTACTATTTTAGCATATGGGGCGAAACAAAGGGGCGAAACGGGTCCGAGACCGTGCCTCCATCTCGTCGATTAATAATATTTTTTCCACAAAAACCTACTCCTTGCTATGATAAGCTACCCCAAAATTACATATCGAATCATTCTCATCTATTCGATCCCCTCTCACCTAACCTCACCTCTCGCTCACTCATTCATTCATGGCGCCGCTGTCTCGTTCCTTTTCTCTGAGTCTACTCCCCGACTCCCCGTCCGTCCCCGTTTGGTTAATCAGCCAGTCTTGCGCGACTCGTCTGCGAAGCGAACGTCGGTTTGCGCATGCGTCATAACCTCTGCGAACTGTCAAATTCGAACGAACGTAAATAAAAACAAGTGAGATATTGTGCCAAACGTTTTTGTTAATATTTTTAAAAAACAAGTAAAAAGGATTTGTGATTGAACATTCTCAATTTCTGCAACGAATTAGCCAGTAAGTACCTATGTAATTTCGTTTTGTATTTTTTCGCATGCCTCGCCGGCTCGTCCGCCACTGATTTCATCCGAAAAGGATCATAAGTTTTTTTATTTACCTTAATATTATTTGCTTGATTACGAAACGGTTGCATAGTATTCAATCACCAAAATACCTATTTGATTTTAATTATGCACCTATTTAATGTTGTTCTATGCATATGTGTAGAATGTTTCTCACAGCATACTAATTGTACCTACTTGGACAGTGTCGTTTACTTTGAAACCTAAAGCTAATAACTGCCATTTGAACAAAACAGTAGTTACAACAAATGAAAAAAAAAACATATAAATATTGTATTGTACGTAGGTAATAAATGCGAGTGGGGTGAATGACCTGTAACAGCTAGGAAGGGCGTAAATTCTATTTACTTGTGGTTTTATGGTAAATATAATATGATGGATTATCGAAATATTTAAGTGGTAGGTAGGTATTAAATAACCTCTTACTTACTCCCACCATGGTATGTTTAGATACATACCATCTATCTATACATAGGTACCATGGTGGGATTAGGTTGAGTAGTTAAATAGAAAATAAGAATATTTCGGTGTCTGTTAGTTAATATTTTTGGAAAAACATTGTTATTGTTTTCTAAAACATAGGTAAAAGTTTTTTTTAAAGAAAACAGTACCTAAGTACTTACCAGGTAAATTATCGTATTCGTCGCGCCATCCAGATAAGCTAAACATTGACTTCCTGCACAATAGGGTGACCATTACTACGGTACATCGTGAGATTACCACATGTTGTCTTTTAGTCATCAGTGCTGTGACTTCCACAGAAAAGAAACCGTAGTAGTAACTATAAGTCCTACCTCTCTTGTCTCATAGAAATTTATAGACCCTTTTTATAATTGACATAAGAACTTAAAAATTCAAAACGTTGCAAGAAATTAATTTGCATGTTTTGGGATCTCTTCTGTTTTTAGTCTCTTCACTGTGTAAAATTGGTAAGCTTAAATAATGTTATGAAATATTTTAAAATTGAATTTATTAATATTTAATTATTACGTACTAATAGTATACAGTCATGTGCACTATGAATATGCACCTTTGACAGTTAGTGATTCTTATTTCAAATAAATTAAAGTACACCAGATGTTAAAAGTGTATACATAATTTTGCACGTCACTATGCCTACGACAATTAATATTTGCATGCCTACAAAATTTAAGGTATACTTATACTGATTAAACTATCTAAAAATGTATCTAAATACTTACCATCTAAATTGTAACTTACTAAGTTATATATGAACATTGAAGAAATTTTAGAAATCTCACGTTTTAGATAAATTTTTAACAAACCTAATGGGGATTATGTGTTAGTAATATACTACTAGATATATTACTGGAATAGATAATACAGAATAATTACCAGCCTAAGGTTTTTCATAAAGTTATCTTATTTACGTATTGGCTTATCCTTGTATACATGAATGGTTCTTAAAGAGAATGCATATTACTACCAGTCCCAGCCAAGTATGAGCAGGCCTGCGATAGATGTAGTTACTTTTTTTGGAAAAAGATGAGTTTTTTTCCATAGTAAAGATTTTATCCCATTTTTGCTCAACCCTGCGTGGGTTTTATTATTTTTAATGTCAAGAAGTACTAGTAGTAGTCACATATTAGTATTTCGCTATCGTAGCTTTAGCTAATAATTCGCAACTCGTTTCTGAAGAATAAAGCATCCCGCGGACTTTTTGATGGTATAGGATCAGCTCAAGGTTAGTATGTCATGGGGAGTCACCGAAGTAACAGTAAACCAAATTTCAAATTAATTTTACAATTATACGGATCCGTGAAAGTTAGTAAAAGCCTTCTATCATGTAGAAAATGAGCTGATAGTCATCAAACGCCTGAACTAATCTTCATAAATTATAGCTATAAACCATCCTAATTACGTCTGCTTTCAAACAATAAAAAAACAAATTAAAATCGGTCCATTCGTTTAGGAGCAACCATGCCACAGACAGACACACACGTCAAATTTATAACACCCCTCATTTTCGTCAGGGGTTAAAAAGAAGATGAAATAACATACTAGCAACTACATAATCGATTTAAAGAAATTAATATTTATCCAATTCTTTTTAAAGACGGATTGTTCTTGGATTGCCGTAGACTGGCAGGTATCGAGTTCTAGAGCCGTATAATAGCAGACACAACAAATGAGTCCGACCTAAAGCCAAAGCGCAAAGAAGAGAACAGCAAGGCAAGATGGTCGTTAAGGGAGCGTTCGTGGGAGGAATGCGAAAATTGGAAGCGTTCTTTCAAGTAGGAAGGAGAACTAGGAACAGATAATACGCTATAAAGAGTGCAGAAAATTCGGATATCTTATAGACACTAAGAACTTTTTGTTTCTCGAAACAGTTTATTAACTTTTTTAAACTTAACTTTTAACTTTATTACTTTATAGGTAGCCAGTGTAATTACTAGGCATGGACGGCATTTCATCTTAGGCCCCAGGATGACCACGCACCTGCAATATCAAGTGTTTTTTTCTTGTTATTGCAGATGTCTATAGGCGGCGGTGACTGCTTACCATCAGGTGGGCCGTCAGCCTTATTTGTTTTCTAGTTGTATATAAATATATAAAAAAAACTCTGAATAACTGACCGCATATAAACATTTCAATGATATCATTATAATATTGTTAACTTAGAAAGCACAAGAATAAAGAGCTCTTGAAAACTATATTAGGTGCATTGCTTTACTTGTTTGATACATTGACGTGAGTTTTGTTATTATAATAAAATAACCTACCTACATGACTTTTAGTTACCTATTATATTACAGAATAAATTTGATCCATTGCGGCATAGTTGCTATTACCCAATGTATACTCTCTATTAGAGCTAATCGCAATGTTGACTCCAAATAAACCTTGGCCTCGACCCCTATAGTTCTCAGCTATATTTTTATTTTATTTGCATACGTAAACTGGTGTGACTCACTATTTGTCACTAACAAGGAACTGGTATAGGTAGGATATACAACTCTTATATTTAACTACCCCGGTGGAAATGCCGGATTTCTTTACGTAGATAAGAATTTTCAATGTTTATCATTAGGTGTAATAATGGTCTTTAAAGCATCTCGTTATTGTTCATGTGTACTTGTATGTTTACGTTTTAATTAATATTAATTGACAACTCCTAGTGTACTTTAAAAATTAACGAATTGTTTGAATAGTAATCGTTCAATAAACTTACGCCATATTTTACTAGCACGAAGCAAGAACTTATTAAATACAATTTAAAATATTTCAGTTTTTGCCCTTTAACTTTTTCCCATACGAATTATTCACAATTTTAGATTAAACAAAAAGTTTCCCAGGACGGGAGTGTATAAGGAAATATGCCGTGGGAGTGGTCGAGGTGCTAATGATTAGAAGGATCGTGGCCACACTCTCAGTTTGAGTATGTGTAAGAAGTTTTACCTTTACAATACCAAATAACTGGTTCATCTTATCAGCAAAACTGATATACTGGACTCCATTGACCTGTCAAGCCACAGATTCCAGATACAAATGGTTTTTTATTGTAATTAGACTCTCGGGAGCTTTACACGGCTTGTCGAATTAATTGTTAAATGCTTCAAAAGTGTGAATATTCCAATTTCTATTATCACGCGTCACTTAATTAAAAGTTGGATTTTTTAAAATGACTCCATTTTTTTAAGATTGAGACCGTACGTAGGGACAAAAAGGTGAAATCACAGACTTTCCCACCCAACCGCTATCGTTTGAATTGTAATCTCAGAAAAACCCAGACTCAAGGGGTCTACTGCCTTCTGTCCATGGAGGGGGCTATAATTGGTGATACCAGACCACTGGTCTAAATAACGTCTTTCATGCCAAGCAATGCTACTGCGACTAAGAATAAACTTTATATTCACTACGAACTCGCGTCATGATATTTAAAATAATATATATACCGACGTATATTTAAAAAAAAACAACAATACCACCTCTGTGGTCTAGTGGTTGAGATAACCTACCTCAGATCTAGAGGTCAGGGTTCGATTCCCGTAGGGGTAGAAATTTCTGCTCGGCTTGGTTGGTAGCAGGGCTTTTCTAAGTCCGCCTGGCTAGCTACCACCATCTTACCTAAGTCTGCCACCATAACAATAATGTTAACACCGTTGTTGTGTTCCGGCAATTAGATGAATGATAGCCAGTTTCTCTATGGTGTAGCTCGCTTCCATCGTCGGCCTTATCTTCACTTACCATCAGTTGAGAGGTAGGCCAAGAGTTACCCCGCTAAGATAAAAAAATAAACTTCCAAAACTGAATACTTTGCGGGGTACGGTTCAATTTTCAGCTCACCCATCACACTAGTAACGTGAAACTGAAACTATTCAATATCAAGATTTTATATGCGTCTCGATGATTGTGGAAATAATGTTTGCACAAATCGTGTAGGCTCAATTATTATGAAATTCGACCTATTAGGTTGACAGAATTATTACCTAGCTAGTTAGCTACGTTAAGTTTGTTGTAATCTGGTGAGTAAACGCGTTATTACTTTACAAATAATGAGCAAACATTACTGTCAGAGTTTGTGAGTCATACTCATACAGTTTATTTTATAATATCTACGTCTTGAATTTTAAATGAACATGTCGTGACCGGTCGATTCATGTCGTGAACTTGAGTGATCTTAACCATTTGTTAGTAGGATGTCGCTTTAACAAAATTGTATGGATTGAAATAATTAGCTTAATTAAGCGTTGACGTGCCGCTCACTGAACGAATAGTCTGTGTTGGCTCCCCCTGCAGTAAGTTTTTTTTTTCAAATAATATCTACTGGTGCCTTAGAATTGTTATTATTCTAAGACTGGTGCTATAATCAAACGTGTAAAATACAAAACGATAAATCAGACAATAATTATATTTTATGTTACATTCTCAAAAAATTATAGACATGTGGTGCCACTACTAGGAATTTTTAAAAATGGAAAAAAAAATATAAATTGGAAAATTTAAAAATACATATGTCTGCAAAGAAGATTGAAGATCTATTTTCACTTCAGTTCATTAGGTATAATAACTATTTCTGAGGAAGCGAGTTATTAACAGGTTTCTTCATGTGAATAGCCGATGATTTGTAAGCTGAACAATTTTACATTCGAATGTAAATACTTACTACAAAACCGAGTATAGTGGAATTAGTGAATAAATGTAATTTTAATTGTATACGTGATAAGCAATTGCGTTTTTCGAAACTATCTTTGGGGATACAAATTATTACATTTGCATCTCCAAAGATAGCTTTAGTAAAATTCAAATTTAATTTAGTTTCTTCAAGTTTTGAACAACCATATTTCAGTATATTTTTTATTTCTTACATATCAAGTTCTGAATAGGATCAAATATGAATTATGTGCGAGTGAGCTGTACCAAACTGAATTCATACCTCATTCATACCAAATGGATACGTTTGCATTTCTAAAGCGTTTGAATTTGTATATACGTAAGTGACAATGGTGGTTCTATTTTCAACGCTGTAATTTATTTAAACAGGGCGTTAACTATTTGTGAAATATTGGTGTGCTGTGTGTAGTATTTGTTTGGTGTAGGTAACTTATACAGACTAAATACAGACCTTATTCTTATGTCAAGTGTCTTTTATCTCCTCATTCTTATACTTATATTAAATTGAGTTTACGGTTACACCACTTTTTTGCCACTACTTACATTATACGTACTTATATTATGATCCGTTTTAAGCTAGCATAAAGTATGGATTCTTCCACATAATGATCCCTTTGCGTCCGAACGCCGGATATCCTCGACATGTGTTTAGTAGAAATAAAAATAATGTGTATATGAATAGCACACAGCTATCTTATACTTGTTTTGCATAAGGTTCAAAATTTCACGCCGATGATTATAAGTATAACAGCGTACCCTATACATAACATAACCTACAGTCGACAGGCACCTAGCAGATTGACCTTGAGACCGATCTTACTACGTTCGTAATAGTGGAGGCTTTCGTGGTGCAAACTGTTACACTGGATGTGTTGTCGTCTGTACATAAAAACGAGTGATAAAGACTTCAATCGAGTTGAATATCTTTTCACTTCGTGTAGGCGATTATGTTACTTACATAATATAAGATTTTTTATTATTATCGACTATTTAATATTTTAATCGTATAAAGTGTTTTCGTATCGCGTGTTTTTCTTTAGAGCGAGCGTTTAATATTATTATCTGCACGCGTCGAAATTACCCACCAAACAAAATAAGAGAAAATTATAAGCGTTAAATTTTTTTCTTTATAAGTTATGCTAAAATGCGCCTCTCGTTTAGTTTTGTAATTCAGTAGCTTTAACTTTGAATTTTTAAAACTTGACGTAAAGAAATAAATTTAAAATGTTTCTATTTTGCATCAACGATTGATTGACCACATTCATTTGCACATGTTTAGCAAGACAATATTTAGCCCATCCTTGGGTAATAATAATAATAATCATACACTCAAACCTATTATCTAGTATCCCCAAACCAAGTAAGCATCATTAAGACTTTGTGTTATGGATACTAGATAATGAAGAAATAATGATAATAATAATATGTATAAATTAAATATATCTACTTAATAAACATATAAACATCCATGTCTCGTAAACAAATGCTCGTACTCATCATGCAAACATTTGCTCCTACTGGGATTTGAACCCGGGACCTCTTGACCGAGAAGCCTATATAGCAAGGGGTACAGACCAATCGGCCAGCCGGTCATCGTAATACTTGAAGTTGAAGTACTTACCACGTGAGTAGTAAGGTTTTGGCACCAGTGACATCCCGGCATGTCTCGGTGGTGTTACGATACAAACCGCCTATCATTGGCTATGGTAACCGCTGTTTACCTATGCTGGTTAATCACCGTTGTTTAATAAAGTCATCACAAGTCAGTCACTGTGGTTTGTTAAATTATAAAAGTGCAGTTTTAAATCCCTATACAAAACTTATGATTATTTTATTTCAGCATAAGATTTTACTTCGTCTACATTGTTTTCCAATTAAATAAATTAAAGTATAATAAAAGTTACAATACATAATTTCAATATCCAAAGGCTCGGTTATTAGATGGTCACCACTCATAATGCAAGTTTTTTTTCTCCTAATAACCACCTACATCGGGAGCTTGCCTCCTGGCAGGTTAACTGCTGTTCAAATCACAGTTGATGATGAATGATTGCCGAGATTTCATTTAATGATGGACTCGAGCCGCAGCTCCCAACTGACAAGATAAAACGTCTGGCTCATTTTTTGCTCTTGTTACTTTGAAAAGAGTAATAAAATGTGTAATCTTTCTCATACGAGTAATAATGAATTTGTTTAACCTATATCATACATAACCTTCGACCAAAAGAACAAGATAGAAAGAAGTTAATAAGAGTCAATTTTATAGTTTAAATTAACATATCTGTGAAATAAGATATTTCCACTTTTCTTCTGTTTTTCTGAACAGTATTAACATATTTTTACGATACAGGATGTTATCCATCCTGTATCAATAAAATGAAAAAATACACCGTCAACCTTGGACTTGAATCAGATGACTTTCTTGTTTCAGATGAGTTTGCGTGGCTTCACTCGCTGTCTCAGAACGTTCTGTCTATCTTGTTGTTATGGTCGAAGATTATAAAATGGCATTTAATATTTGTCATATTAATTGGAAGAAATAAAATGATTAATCAAGACAGCTTGAAGTAAAGTAATGTTTGTCTGTGCATTTGTACAAATTTTTCTGTCACAACTGTATTGCAATATACATTCATACATAACATAATCATAATTTTGTATCCGTCCACGTGTTCTTTGTTAATTCAATTTTCTCATGTAACGATAACATTCTACATTGGGATGACAGTGTCTAGTCAGAACTGCATTGTTCTTGAGTTCATACATTTACATTATTTAATGCAAGTCCTTTAAAATGATTAGCGCTTGTTAGTCTTATTACAGACAAATAAGATTTAATATAGAACAGCCAGTATGATTTTAAGCTATGAAATACGTAGGCGAGACTGCGCAGGAGTTTGTTGACTGATCTGTCACCGAACTGGTTATGATGTAACTAAACGTTCGGATTATAATGTGAACGACATTGCTATTACGTGGTGACTGACGGCTATTAAACTGTTCTTATGTTTATGGTTTTATAATCTGCAAGTAGTAATAGTATTTGTTGTTAGATAATAAAATGATTATTGACTACATAAAGGCACGTATTTAGATTTCTTGTTTATGTGATCCCAAAGTATCCAACGAACATTACCTACCACTTTACCAGATAATCACACACACGCACATATTTTCCCCTTCTTCCTTTAACACATGGGTTCCTTCAAGAGACACGTGGAAAAGCACATTTGAGGCCGGCAAGGTGGAGGCGGCTAGAGCAGTGTCTAAACTGCACTAGCTGTCTCCGCATATGGACTCATTTTACCGCTTCACATCAGGTGGTGTTCGGTGATTGTCGTGCTTTGTATAAAAAAAATCAACCTTCTTTACACTTCCTACTTTATAGGGCATGGGTGCGGTTCTAAATTATATTTTTATCCCTTATAATTTTTAACTTTAATAACAATAGCATAACTTTTACATACATGACTCGTTCAAGCGATAGGTATACCACGCGATACATTAATACTTATTTTTATTTCCATTTACGATTCATTAAAATGATTTCTTGAATTTTGAACTTGAAAAGAGCAAGAATTTCTTTTTACAAATTAAAATTATTAAACGTTGGACTTGGTTTACATATAAAATTTATCTCAGGACAAATGTAGTAATGTTGTTGAATCGGAGTTATTTCTCTAAGATGTATCTCTTTTTATAGACCACGAGACTTAAATTTTATTTGGAAACAAGTTTATTTTTAATTCGTTTTGAATTACTTATTTCCGAGAAACATCTAATTTATGGTCACTCCAGCTATAGGGAATACGCAACCTTAAATATTAATTAATATAAGATGATCGTGTCTCTGTATTATATTATAATGAATCTAAATTTAAATTTCCTAGCTGCTCTAGGTCAGCTATAGAATAAAAATAGAAACGCAACTACCAGCAACCTATAAGCCTCGGGCTTTCATACAGCCATAGACAGTGTGAACAGCTGAATATAATATTCACCGCCACTGATTACCTATCTCGTAAATTAATATAAATTATAACACGCAATTATAAATTATAAATGGCCATAATGTTAAGCTTTGCCAGACCTTGACTAACACATGACATGGCCGTACGGTGGTGTAGAAATAGTGAACTAACTTTCATGACCTACAAACAGCTTGCTCGAAAAATGGATGATTGAAGTATTTAATATAGAAAAAATTCTTTCACAATCCGGGTGACTATTCTAACCATCTGAGCTACCAAGGACTTTGGATGACCCTGTGAATTTGTTGACCGATGATTGTGTTAAAAAGTACTTTTAGTTACTTACACTCTGCACTTGCACCCTGACTACCCACTTGAATCGATTGTCTAAAGACCTCCAAATTCGAAATTCAAACAAAACATTGTACCAAGAAGTCCAACCGCCATTCACTCGCTCTCTTCAAAAACTGGCAACACTACCGACAGGTGTGTTCCCGTCGTGCCCCTTTTTTTAACGTCCGTTCCCGTGCCACGTTAAAATTAAACATCTTATGCGGCTCACATTAAGTAATTTAAAATTAAACTTATCCTTCCAGCGTTTAGAGTCCAGTTTCAGTTGTAGGAATCTTAAACTGGTTCAATAGTAACAATGAATGGATCATTTCCCTTCAGTTTATTGCAACGGTTAAACGTTCTCAGCATTTGGAATACCGACCTTTTGTTGATGGCGACAAGATTTAATTTAGCTTGTAGTATAAAACGCATATCGGGTGTACCTAATTGTGTTAATTTTGTTTGACTTTTTTGGATTCACGAATCTCGGCGTACGGTTTTGTGAAACAAAACCAAAAACAATACCTTCTTAATGGGTTAAAACTATAGGTAATTTTATAAACATATACATACTGACTGCTATCCAATGTAAGTACTACTTACGCATCGTAGCTTGATGACAAACAAAATATTTATTCATTTTAATTGTCAACCAATAGTGGTGATAGTTCTTTTGTAACTGACTGACTACTGAGTGGCAATATTTTTTTTATTTGTCAAGATGTAGTTTGATGCAACTTGAAGAGCCAGAGAATAATAATAATGTAACATCTAATTAAACGCGAGTTAAATCCGGTAAATTGGTTTTATTTCAAATGTGTAGTGCTCGCGAAAATGTAAGACAATACTAAGCCCATCGCGGTGTTTTTCAAAGACTATTAAATTTAATTTTAAATAATCTCATACACAGAAAAGGTAAGCTAAAAACATTTAACGTTGCGGTAAATGAAAAATAAATACTCGCGCTGCCAATTCAACACTAAAACCACCTACCTACAACTTGATTAATAAGAACTTTTGATACATTTAATTATTTTCCTAGTAAACAAGTATTAGTCATTCGTTAATCATTCCACCTCAAACCTCTAAACTGTAGTTTTTATGACGAATCGGAATGCCTGTCTTTACGTTTGTATATTATTAAGGAGATAGTAGATACTATGTCGTTCGTTATACATATACAGGTTGAACTGTTTAAGTGGGCGTGGGTACTTCCCAGAATTCGTTTCTTCCTAGCGACACTATCTAATAGTGTATTGATACAGTGTGTGTGTGTGTGTGTTTTTTTTAAACGCCAGGTTCTATTTCTGTTCAGGAATATTGATTTTTCAAAAATACAATGATGCAGTTTTAGTTTTCATTAAAATTGGGCACGAGACTCCTTCGAGTACTTTTCGCTATTCCTCATAGTTTCGGATTTGTCCATCCATGCCCACTTGAAAAATTCACCTATAAATACCAAATAAAGAGTGGGAGAATATGACGTCAGACTAGTGGCCGCCCGTTACTGTATGGGAAAGTGTCAATTTATCGACTCTTTTATTGGTGAACATCTTGTTCGCATATTTACATTCCATGATAGTGCATACTAGTCTTGGCTGTGAAATTATTTCAGCACATGTTAAGGAGATAGCAGACTCCGTCTTTACTGATCTAAGAACTGTTTACTTATCTGTCGCCATTTCTTTAAAGATTAGCTCAATAGATCACAAGCTTTCGCCGTTACATTCTTTTTTACGAGGAAATCTCTTAATATCGATATCGTTTCACACACATTAATCGCTTCAATCGATTAGATTTTCTCACGTTTTCAATGTAACATTTCTCTAAGGAAGTAGTTTTAAACTTATATTTTTTTTTATACCACTAAGGTGGCAATCAAGCATACGGCCCACCTGATGGTAAGCGGTTACCATATATATACCTAAGTAGATAAATCATACAACGGATAGAAAATAATTAAAAGATTCCTGAATTACTATAGAATGACAGACCATTCATTGGGGTCGTATAATAAAATAACTATTTGATGAATCCACGATTCATCAAATAGTTAATAGTTATGGCTCGGGAAGCCTTCAAAACCAGATTCAACAAAAAATAGCTTGTATGAAACAATAATTTACGTGGGATGAACGATCGACAGCATTTGCATTAGTCGAGCCAATAAAAAAAGAAATGAAGCGAAACCTCTCATCGATTGAATGTGTAACGTCTGAGTCGGATTCAACGCTAACAAAAACTAGTCATCAGTTAATAAAAATAAACCAAAGGCTATAAATAATATCACATGTTCTAACACCTCTACATATAGGTTATAACCGAACTGAAATAAATTCACACTTTCTATAAATAACCATTACACCTACATTTACAACGAGGGACTAAAATAGTCTTATTACAAATTTTCATTTTAAGAAATTTTTGAATCTTGGTACGAAACTTAAATAAATTGAAACACAAAATTTTGTTATGTAACTACCAAGTTTCTACTAATAAACAGGTTTTTAACAGCAGAACGATTTATTAACCGACTTCAAAAAAAGGAGGCGGTTATCAATTCGACTGTTTTACGTTTGTTACCACAGAACTTTCGACTGGGTGAACCGATATTGATGAATCTTCTTTTTGTTCGATGTGGAATAGTTCCCATTTGGTCCCATAAATTTTTTTTGAAAATTCATTGGGTAGTTTGCCTATTCTTTGAAATTGACTGTATATGTCTATTCTTTGAAATTGACTGTCTACTGTCTAGAACCATTTTTTTGGTAATCAAATTTGTTCTAAAATAATATCCTATTTGCGACGGTGTTTTTGTAAACTTGATATTATTCCTTATCGAAATAAATACATTATTCACCACAAGTATTTAATTTTGAGCAAAATTGTTCTTCACATCTTTTGATTTCAACGGATATCTTAAGAGATATCATAGTTTTAAAAAATTATGCACGCATTTATGATTTTCAAGGCGGGCGGGCGCGAGCGTGGCGCTCATTGCATTAGTTGCAAAGGTGTTTAATAAACATGATTTAAATACTTAAGTTTCCTACCCCACCGTTGTTATTTTCCGACATCCACGCGAACGAATTCGCGGGCACAGCTAGTCCCCTTATAAAACCCAATCTACAATGTTTCGTTCGTATTCGTAGGTTAATTTGCTTTACACAATTTCGGGAGTTGAATGAAAAGATTTTATTTAATTTACATATTTCTCTTGCTGGTGTGGATTTAGATATAGTTATTTGTTGTAGATAGATTTGTTTAAACTACGAATCTATTATATTTGCTTATCTCTTACTTCAGTTAGAGCGTGAAGTCTAATTTAGGTTATTGATTTTTTTTTTGAATTGAAAATTATGCATTTTATTATAGTTGGTTTTATTTGTATACATGTCTGATAAGTTTTGAAAGTACGACAAATAAAGGAAACGAGTTACGTTTCCTTTATTTGTCGTACTTTCAAAACTTGGAATTCTTTGCCAGCACATTTGTGTTCCTTCCTTCCTATAACATGGGCTTGGATCCTTAGAAAAAGGCGTGAAAAGGCACATTTAGGCCCGGCAAGGTGGAGGCGGCTAGAACAGTGTGTTTCAAGCAGCACTAGCTGTCTTCGCATATGGACTCTTCATACCGCTTTCCATCAGGAGGCGTCTGAAGGTGGCGTTGAGAGATTTGCCGTGTTTTGTAAAAATAAAAATAAAAAATCTTACAATTTTAATTCGTCGTAAGTTAATAATTCTTTCGCTCATTAACGATACGATCTTTCGTCTATCTATACTATATGTATTCTCTGCTTACTGAATGTTCGCCTCTTCAAAAGAATATAATAGGCACTCAGTCGGAAAATTCATAGTTTATACTAAGCATTTTCTACCTTACACTGGGTACCGAAAATTATTTGCCTTTTTAAATCAAGTAGAAGTTTTTTCCTTCTTCTGAAACAGTAATAGAAATAGACCTCCCACTCGGAAGTGTTTGTTGAAGATGGATCTGAATCTGGTGAGCGTCTCGCACGCATCGATTAACCCTGATCCTCCTAAGATGTGATGATCGATTTACGATTACCTGTGTCTGTGTTGCCATTCGATATAATTATCTCTACGAGCTGGAATTGAGGCTAATCCACTTAGTGATAGATTTTGATTAGAGCCACGGAATAAAGAGATACAGAAGTCCGACGCCTTTGTTCTTGCGGGAAATGCCGACAACGTCTAGACAGTGTCGCGATGGCGTATGGAGGGAAGGGTTGTCAAAAATAAACAATACTATGGTAATTTACGTATTTAATTATTTATTTTAGATTAACAACACCGTCACATTGCTCCCCACAGTTTTTTTAACTTACATTCTTGTTATGATAACTCCCGGATGGGTGAAATAAATTAAATTTTAGTTATAGCTAAGTACATATTTTTCCCCACATTTTTAATTATTTCCTAAAAAAATACTTAAAAATAATCTCATAAATCTTCTAGTCAATGTAATAATTTACACGTCTATATTTTAAAATCGCAATTGCAATAAAAGCAATGCATTTTCACTAAAAACACTCAACATTATGGATATGATCAAATTAAAAATAGAAAGCTTGACAGCCAATGTCACATTTCTTCAATGCTGTATTTATTGACTAGTATTTAGTGTTTTTTTTATGAATATTTTACTAATTCGCGTATGTTGCTGCAACGTAGCTTTAAAAAGTGCAATGCATATGACGTTGGACTAGTAAATTGTTAAAAATTTACGCGAATTTTGTTAGTTTGGTGTTTGTTTACATCTTGGGCCCAAGCAAAAATGGACTATTTACTAGACGAAGCCGTCTATCTCTGTATTATTCTTTCCTGTGTGTTAGGCCGTTCTTTGGATTTACTGGTGTTGCCAATTAAGTATTGGATTTCGATTTTGTAGTGGATATGAGTTGACGTCTTGTCAATACGGAAAGCGGTTGCAATTTGTAATGTGAATAATCGTTATGACTCTATCTTTACAAGCGTACAAGATGATTTTTGCTTTTATCGAAGAGCAGTTCGTTTCAGGTTGCCGTGCCAAAGAAAATTTAATCCGCTACGATTCGATATCCCCATCGCAAGCGTTTCTGAACCGCTTTTAAGCTAACATAAATGGAAAGACATGGTGTGGTAAACGATTTACGATGGCATACCGTTTCTAATCGGAAACAAGGCCGTCTTGCTAGAGTGATGCGGCCCGAATAGTGCTTAATTACGGAATCATTGTGGCCGTTTTGCTACGGAACTTCAGCGGCCATTAACGGTGCTTCTGTGTGTAGGGTTGTTGTTAACGAGTATTGGTTTATACATCATCAGTTTACTAAACACTTGAAAACAATGAAACACCTAAAAATTAATATCATAAGTAGATTAAGTTTTGAGTTCTTGTTATATCAGAAATAAGTAGGCAAACTATCTTAAATATCAGACGAATAGATGTAATATAAAGGTCGAAAATTAGGGCCATATCTAATAGTTCGGCATTACCATCGCTATAAATTTCAATACAACCGTGAGGCATAAATGATACCAGGATTTTAATTCACTAATTACTTTTATACTTTATTACGATTATCATGTTAGTTTTAAAAGTTCCATATTCGGTTACTCATTAATCAGGTGAGATGAAGGTCAAGAGTAACTCCTATATGAATTAAAAAAAAACATATTTTATTATTTATTTGTTGCCCTCAACTCAAGTAGTAACTCTTTTGGTATTTTCATAAATTTGTTATAATTATGTGGTTTTTATTGTAAATTCTATATTAGAAAAAACTTTATTAAAAATAAGCTTTATAATTTTATTTAAATGCGCAAAATGAATAAAGGAAAAGTTCATTTTATTCTTTTTACTACATTTAAAGCTCATCTTTAAAAAGGTTTATTTTACTTTTATTTTTTAAAAGTAAAACTTTTTAGTAAAAGTAAATTAAATTTACTGATAAACTCTTTTTTCTTAGTAAATTTGATACCCATATTGCAGGAAAGCATTAAAAACTTAGTCCGTCATCTTTAGAAGTCCGCCATATTGGATTAAAAGTGACGTCCTTTATTTTTCGAGCTATTCTCAGCAAGCCCTTTCTTTTGATACACACTTTGTAGGAGTGCATTAAAAATAACTAGTCCGCTATCTTGGGTGTTCCGCTATATTGGATTTAGAAATACCGTCACGCAGCTAACCATGCATTGACATTTGACATACAAATGTAACTTGTTTTTTCAGCTCAATTGGTGGAAGATATCTGCTTCAAAATTGAGTTGCAAGATTCCACCCGAACATAGTTAAATACATACACACATACATTGCAAGTAAAATACAAGCTTATAAAAAACATTAAGATGATCACATTCACAGCGCAAGCGTTTGGGGTACATATCTGTTTACCATCAGGCAAGTCGTGTAATTGTTTGCTATTGCCACCCTTATATAAAACAATATGTGACAACCCTGATCATGGCAAAACCGAGGGATTATAAGCCGCGTGCGCCACAGCTGCTGCGCGTTTGGAAAATCGATACTCAATTATTTTTTACATTATCAATATCATTAAAGGGGAGGACACGTGTACCCATTTAAGACTCTGCATGTGAATGAATTTGTAATAATTTAATTGAACCGAACTCGTGTAACATATTTACCATATCTATTAAAATTTCATGAACCGTCCTTTGACAATTCCTTTGTACCTTAAAAGTTTACTCACTGGCATGCGACACAATCGGATTGTAAACTCTCGTACATTCCCTTTGAGAGTTATGTAAGTTTTTGCCTATGATGTGTTATTCAAAACAAAGTGAAAGCTAAATTATAATCAGATATTTTCTTTTCTTGTTCTGAAAGAGGCAATAAAACAGAACTCTACTAAGCTTCTTTACACCTATGACTCTACCCAGTCTTATGGGTTTGTGCTCTTTGTATTAAAAATATTCTAACTTATGCATTAGATACCTACTATAATCATTTTTAATTTTTAATTATAGGTATTTGAAATACCAAGGAACTGGATCTGGAATTTGCAATACTATAATCAAATTATTTTAATGGTGTGTTAGAACACAATTAAAATAATTTGATTATAGTATTGTTATCAATTTTCGCGAGCACAACACAGTTATACGCGAGTTAAATCCGGTAAATTGGTTTTATTTCAAATATGTAGTGATAAATTTTAGGGGTTTTAGGATTTAATCTTTTAGTATTGATCTAAAGTTAAAAACTTACATGAAAAAGTTAAATCGGCCATTGATATGAAATAGGTACTCATGAAAAATTAGTAATAGAGAAATATTTTTTTTATAAACAAATCACGAGAACAGATGATTTTGACCTAGAATAGCAATATTGTCTCAAGTCCGATTACCGTTCTATAAATGACATAGCTATAAAGCTATGTAAGTCAAACGTCTGTTTCGTTGCCAATTAATTTGCAGGCGTGTGTCTGCTAAATTTGTAGTGAAAAGTTTGATTTCATTATTAAAATTTCCAAGATTCACAAGTTAGAAGTTCCTGTTACTAGAGAAAGCTTACCCAGATAGTATTGTGTTGATGTTTTTGTCAGTAGCAGCCTCTTGCTCACTGGCCGGTGGAATGTTCACGGTCCGCGGAGCCTTTCGTAACAGTCTTCTTCGTTCTAGTGCAAATGTTTTTGTGCGTATCTGGCTTAATGCATTCGTGTCGGAGACGTGGATCGAGTTCATTGTGAGATTAGCTGTCTAAAACAGTTTAGCCATTCAGTTCTATTTTTAAACACTGATAATTCGAATTATCTGCCGTTTCAATGGCCATAGTTTAATTTACTAGTGAGCGTTGGAGAAAATCTATCGACACATTCGAAGGCTTATTATCAATTGGTTGCAGTTTAACTTTATGTTCATTGTGGTTGCGTGTAACCGATTGGTTATTGTGTGGTCATTTGAATTAAATGGTACCTTATACTCCGATTTAAAAGTCCGATAAAAGTATGTTCTTTTATAAATGCTAAGGGGTAGGTTTGATTAAATGAGAAGACCAGTTTGGGTGGCAGTAAATAATTCGTTGAAGATTATGTTGATATGTGGTTTAACTTGCCCCGATCCAATCGATTTCGTGGATCTCGAACGAATTCGCAATCCCAAGAAGTGGGTCTGGTGGAATGTCAGATCGTGATGGCACAGGTGTAGGGGCGTTGATCTCTCGCGCCGTCGAGCGCACTCGGCAGCCATCGTGATTTTTGAATTAAGAATTTCCTTTTTTGATTGGTTGTTACAAACGTTTCATTGAATGTAATTCGACTTCGTGAATCAACCTGCTGAGATAGTGTCTCGAGGAGTTCTTTATTGAAAGCTTTTTTAAATATACCAATATTTGTAATACACCATTAATAAGTGAATTCTAACATGTCAATTTGAATTTCAAATGGTATTATCATATTACTGACTAAAATATTAGAATGCGTTCAAATTTTGTTTATGCAAATTGAATGCTAGTTTCATGTTAATTATTATAAGTTATAACAGCCTTTTCGGAAATGTAATGTAGCTATATAATTTCGCGTTTCATTCTACATTCCATGATCTGAAATTGAAACATCAGAAAGCAACGAGATAACAAATGTGAGTGCGAATAATGCGAGCGTTATGGCACGGTACTGTTATGTCGTGGTTTTGGGGTATTCTTCTTTATTTTTCGACTCAAAAAGAGTGGTGCTATAAGTTTAACGTGTCTGTGTGTGTATCTGTATCTCTGTCTGTGGCATCGTAAGTACACGAATGGACCGATTTTGTTTTTTTTCATTGAAAACAGACGTGATTGAGATTGTTCGTAGCTACAATTTATCAAGATCTGTTCAGGTGCATGATGACTATCAACTCATTTCCTGACTTAAAGGGTCTCACTAACTTTCACAGATCCGATTGAGTTGAAATTTGTTTTTCTGTTACTTCGGTGGTATTTCAAAGAAATACTAACCTTGAGCTGAGCCTGCCCCATCAATTAGTCTGCAGGATGCTCAATTCTTCAGAAACTTACTGCAAATATAGCGTGTATGGTATGGGCTCATAAGAATAGTCTCAATGAGATGGTGTTACATATATGACTGATGAGGCCGGGGTTTACTAAAAATAACCAAGTTTATATTTTATTTCTTTACAGTTTCGTTCCCAGTATATGTTGATTTCACTGTGAATTTATATTTAAATTAGCGATGCATTCAATGTCGATACCGAGTACCGACTGATACTATTCCCTATACAGGGTGTGAGGGCGCCGCTCTTGAGAACAAAGGCAGATGGCAGTGCTGGTCCTTATAATCATGACTTGTTAAAGAAATAAATTTGAAATCGCGAAAAAAAAAACAACTGTTCCATACAAGCAGGTCGTGTAGGTGTAGGTATTAAAATTTCATAAAAGAACCAGCTGATTATTTTAAAAGTCATAAACGAAGCACGATTTTGCTCAGAGAAGCCTCATTCAATTTGTCATAAAAAAAAAGACGCAGGAAGTATTTTAGCTTTCGAAGAGTCTGTTACAGCCGAATATTTTAGCCAACCCGATTTGCAAAATCGCCTTTCTTCGCTAAACTTATAATAAAGTAAAATCTTTATTTTCTGTTTTTTAATTTTTGATATAGGCTTCATATGCTTACTGTTACGTTTGGAAATCGATGGGGGAGTTCGTTTACCAGTAGACATCATTGAATCATTGACTATGTTAACCTAACTCAATTTGCGTCTTTTGTCAGCCTTTTTGAAATTCGTTATATCGATATTGCCAATATTTTCATATGAGTAGGAAGGTATCGCTATCAGTAGGTATCACATCGGCAGAAGCACGCTTTAATGCAATTCTAATTTAAATTTGGTTGTAAACTAGACTCACGCTCGCTCAGTTCCCTATAATATGGTTGAGAGGAGCGATGGCTGGCACATGCGTCATACCTGTGAACAGGTGCCACTAGTGGAAATGGTCATCTCTAAGCTTCCTTGATTTTGTAATAATTTACATACTTAGACACCAATAGTATCATTTTGGAGGGATGTAGGCATTTTAGGAATTATTTAGAACAATACAATTATTATTGTAATGACGTGGTCAGACAAGTGTTTAAAATTAATGAAAGATGTTTGGCTTTATCAGGCCTTTGTATATTAACTGTTGATCTTTGTGTACTATAATACCTACCTATATTGTGATGGTGCATTGTCGGACAGCCTTTAAATAAAGTAAATAATCTTGTCATCTTCTTGGTATGCTTATATACCTAGTTTGTATACTTTCTGTGACACTGCACTGCTAAATACTATTACTATGTAACTTAAAAATTGAAAAGAGTGACTACACGAGTTTGTTGCCGGAATCTTCTCGGTAGTTCAACTTTTGGAACCGGTGTAAATTCAGACAGACTGACATATAGACAGACAGACTGACTTACACTGACTGTCAGGCTGACAGACGGACTGACAGACAGACCGATAGACAGACTGACATAACATTGTTAGCTTACGTAGATCCAGACAAGACAGAAAGACAAACATTACGACATTGTTAGTTAATATTATTTTATGTGTTAGACATAAGGGTTTTTTGACGATTCGAAAGTGCTTCTTGGGGGGCCTAATTAAAAAAAGATATTTTCTTTTTCATTTTCATTTTTCACGCTGCAAGGATTCGTATTTCTTGAAAATAGTAGTCTTTGTGTACAGCGTATGGTGTCTGCTCAGATCATAGAAATAAGAATCTGAGGGTGTCTGTCACTTAAGTCTACGGTGCTTTAATTAATAACCACTCTATTTCATGGTAAGCTGTAATTCCAGCTTATCACGACAATGTATGTGATTATACTCGGATCAATGTAATCGTAGCTAATTAAACTTGCATCTCCATTGTTGCCCGGAGATCACGTCACGGCCAATCGCCAAGTTTTTATTTGAGCTTTGACACCAACCACTAGGTATACTTCCCCTTCTAAGAATTGTACATCAAGACTTGCGAACGTTCATTTAAATACCTACATGGTATGAAATTGTCAAATCCGAGGCAGAAAAATTTGACAGCAAGTCACGATGCAAACTAAGCATATAAAAATATATTACAAAAATTGTGTGGTAAGAAAGAATAAGCGCATTGTCCTATCGAATACATATAAGAGTTTTCATTTCAGAGTCCGAACAGACCGTAAATCCTATGTCAAATTTAAGTATAGGTAGTCTTAATATTCTTAATTTTCATTTTAACATTAATAAAAATGTTTGAAAAAATTATTTACTTATAAAAATATCTAAACTAGAAAAAATTCACGTTTTTCCTGAGGCGGGCATCGAACCCGCGACCTTTCACAATCCGGGCGACTGCTTTAACCATCTGAGCTACCCAGGACTTGGGATAAACCTGAGAAATTTTTCTAGTCTATCTGTATTTGCGTTATTAGCTAACGTCTACCCTACAATGTCGAAATGTTCTATTTCAACATCCTAACGAGTATTTTTACAAATACCTAAGATTCGATTATGTTGGGGCATTGCTTTCAAATATTCTTAATTATCATTTTAACATTATATTTTAATTGTTTGAAAAATTTATTTAGGTACTTATAAAAATATCTAAACTAGATGAAAAGTTCGTACAGAGATGTTGGAAGCAAAAAATTTTGCTTAAGATAACTAAACTAAATACTCTACTCTTTAGTTTGCGACATCTCCGTTCCCCTTGTATAAGTTACCCATAATTATAATTTTCTTCCTCCTCAGTCGATCAGTCCTCATCAGATTTTTATTTTATTTCTGCTTAAATATCTTTTCTTTCAACGTAGCCTGTCTTTGTCTATTTGTTTTGTTAGTACCGTTTCTTGTATTTCTTTGTCTATGTGTTTTGTAATGTTGGTACTGTATCTCGTATTCCAGTATGTAATCAATTACATTTTTTTTACTGTAATTAAAAATTACAGTGATTAAAACGTCTCAGTTATTTTCAACCGATTTCTAATTAAACTTGTTCCCTTTAAACTCGATGGCCACAGTGTAATTTTTGCAACTGTCAGCTGCAGGTGTGAAGTTGCCAACTTTAACTAGTTAGCTAATTGATCTAGGTTAGTTCTTAGTAAATAATAATTTCGCAATACAATATTCATGGAAATACTGAGCGAAATCCACCCTTTCTATCATTCTTGGAAATGGAATTGCTGGTCATTCGGTATTATTAGTATTCAACTAGTACCCAGCATGTTATGGTAATTTACTTTGATCCGTACGTGTGTGGTATATTTTTTAAAATACATTTGTTGTATTAAAACTTATTTGTTAGTAAAATTGGATGTCTACAAAAATTCGTAAATAGGACTGTGAAACACACCATGTTTGTAAAGTAATGTACCTACTTACACTCCGACGAAGGAAGGTATAAATGGTCTAGTTTACAGTCCAATGCACTAGCGATTACCAAAAGTAGAGTGGCCGCTATAAAAAAACAAGCCAGTGATTTAATTAGACAGGTAAGATACTTGCTAATTTTAGACCGCTAGCGGATAACATAGGACGAATTAGACGTAATTTTATTTTTCAATTCAATTCAAATTATTTTATTTCAGAATAATATCATCCATATTTTGTTACAATGACAACTCTTAATATTACAGTAAATTAATAAAAATAAATAAGTCAGTCAATTCATGCAACACAAATAATAATATGCCAATCAAATAAATTACATAACAAGTCAATTAAAAATTAAAGTAATGTAAAAACATATGTCAAAAAAAAAATTGTAGTCAGTTATAAAAATGTCAGAAACGTAAAAATAGTATATTAAAAACACAATAAAAATAAAAATACATTAAAAATTAAAAATACATTAAATACATTTTTGTAGAATTACTACGAATCTGACTGAATCAACAGATTTTATAGAAGTGTCGATAGGTCTGCCCCCACGGAGTGCTGTAGTAATCAGCATTATAATAATTTTAAAAAGACTTACTCACCATTCGAGAATTACACTACTTTAATAATAAAATAAAAGGAGGGCTAATAAAGATTTCGATATTAGAATTTCATTTTTTTTTAATATTATACTTGTAGATTGTGTTTTAAAAATGTATTAGAGGAATATTGAGCAAGTCAATACTTGAATAACCTTTGCTATACGTAGTAGCACCAGTTGTAAACATCTCAATATCTTTTAGTTGGGGTTTGATAACTACGACTTCAACTAACAACTTAACACCTGTAACAGTTATAAATTTACAATGGTTGGTGCTTAAATATTAAAATGTAACTTCAAAACCAATTAGAATTTAGTTTCGGAAGGCAATACCGTGAGAATAACATCGTTGTTAGTTTTAGTTTACCGGTTATGGCAGTCTCGACTTTTGCATACGTTTAAGCCTGCGTTTTATGTGCTTTGTTTGATAATTATATTGTTGGAACATAAAAGAATAACATTTCGTTTGTTGATTGGGATTTAATCTTCGCAAACATTTCCCAAGAGACAAAAAAGGTTGATCACTATTAGGTACAACAGAAGAAAAACTTTGTTTCTGACCTATCTAAAAAAGTTTTAGCGTGGACCAAAACATGAAAATAAAACAATTACGTTTGTCTTATATACTCACAGCCTAAAATATATAAAAATAAAAAATTAATTATTATGACACTTGAAACCTAATTGAAATTGACACCATAGAATAGAGAACCTAAACCATAAACTTTGATGCGCGCGCAACGCTAATAAACAGAATTGAATGTACGAGTAGATATGGCGCGTATAAAACAATATCTACTATATCAATATTACTAGGTGGTAGACCTGTATGTAGGGTCGTCTGGGTAGGTACCACCGCCTTTCTTATTTCAGCCGTGAAACAGTTCGCTGTGTTTCGGATTGAAGGGAAAGGTAGCCAGTGCAATTACTGGGCATGGACGGCATTTCATCTTAGGCCCCAGGATGACAACGCACCAGCAGTGTGATTCATAAACAAAGATATTCGACATCGACATACGACATGAAGTACAATCAATATTTTTTGATTTCTTTTTTTTTGTGTTAAAATTGTATCGCTATGACTTTATTCAATATTTGATTGGTTTTTTACATACAGATATAAAAATCAACCACTTTTTAGTTCCGGTTCACGCCGTGCTCGACGTCGGAACGCTGGTGTCGCCAACGGTTGTCAAACAAACGCCAAAATGTATGACAGCGCTGCCGACAGCCACGAATCCATGGCGCAGTGTGATTCACAAACAAAGATATTCGACATCGAACTTGACGTCTGACAAAGACGACGAGCTGCCATTGGTTTTGACGTTTGCGCACTGCGCTGTGTGAATCCGTATTCACTAATCTCTACGTCGGTCTCTTGGCTGTGTACGATTGTCTCTGTTTTGTTTATACGACATGAAGTACAATCGATATTTTTTTATTTATTTTTTGTTGTGTTAAATTGTATCGCAATGACTTCATTCAATATTTGATAGATTTTTTTACATAAAGATATAAAAATCAACCACTTTTTAGTTCCGGTTCACGCCGTGCTCGACGTCGGAACGCTGGTGTGGCCAACGGTTGTCAAACAAACGCCAAAAGTATGACGGCGCTGCCGACAGCCACGAATTCATGGCTGCTGACTTTAGAGAATCGCATAGCTGCTGATATTAGAGAATCGCATAGCTGCAATATCAAGTGACTTTTCCCTGTTATTGCAGGTGTCTATAGGCGGCGGTAACCGCTTACCATCAGGTGGGCCGTTAGCTTATTTGTCATCCAGTTGTATAAAAATAAAAAAAAATCAATTTAATGTAAGTATTACCAAGGATGATATTTGGTCCATGGTATTACATACCAGTGACTTATTTATATGTATGAATGTATGCGTGTAGATAAAGTAGTTTATGTAAACTCATATAACTGGGTATAAAAACACTGGCATGATAGGAACTAAGTATTCAAAATCTCACCACGCCTCTTTTTAAACACCTGGCCGAGTTTTAATAACCTCTATTATGTGACAGAATTACATAAAACTACTATTATCTAAGTACACCTATGTTTAATTATCTAAGTACACCTATGTTATGATCTCAAAGACGAACATATATTTCTATACTTCTCAACACAGATCATTAGAAATAAACTCATTACTCATTAGCCCAAACATTGCTCGAATGTAATATATGTCTTTTAAATATTATGTTCTTGTCTACTGAGTTTCTATAAAAAATACTCCATAACGTAGAGAAAAGACCACCATTCCATGACACTCAGCAATTAAAGCATCGGTGCCAATTTATGAAGTGCATAAGATGCTCACTTTCCTTGATATTTTCTCTATATGTGGTTTCCAATTTAATATAAGTATACATATATTGATAGTTATACTCAGGAAGGTGGCTACATATATTTCAGATATTCTGTTATGATACTCTATAGTCAAATTACAATTCTTGTTGAGTCTCTGGCTAATTAATTACAAAATTAAAAATTTTAAGTAACCCCCGGCGTCATTAATCATATATTTAACACCATCTCATTAAGACTATTCATAAGAGCCCAAACACGCTATATCTGCTGTAAGTTTCGAAGGAATTCAGCATTTCGTAGACTTTTTGATGGTATAGGATCAAAGTTAGTATGTCATGGGAATGTCACCGAAGTGACAGTACACCAAATTTGAAATCAATCGGATCTGTAAAATTTTGTAAAATCCTTTTATCATGTAGAAAATGAGCTGATAGTCAACAAATGCCTGAACTGATCTTTATAAATTATAGCTAAAAACCATCGTAGTCACATCAGCTTTCAAACAAAAAAAAAACGAATCAAAATCGCTCCATTCGTTTAGGCGCTACGATGCCATAGACAGACACACAGATACACAGGCAGACACGTCAAACTTATAACACCCCTCTTTTTTGTGGGGGGCTAAAAACATTTATATGTGTGTCAGCCGGAAAAGAAAAAACTATAGGTACTTATATAAATATATTTTTGTAGGCCCGTTCGAATTTCCTCAAGGCAACATTGAAAACTGTTTATTCAGGATCCACAAAACAGCTAGTCCAGATAGATTCAAATGGGCCTTACAAAAATAAGTGTTGCCCTTCGCGGTCAAGTATGGCTTAGGGGTCCACTTGGCGGGGCCTTGTTTATATTACATAATGTGCTATGTTGTTCCAACACAACATATAAATATGTCATACGAAAAAAAAATAGAATGGTGATTCTACCTAGGAGTGCGAGGCTATTAGGACCAATCTTAACTCTAAAATATATTTTTCATATGATTTCTGAATTGTAAGGTCATATTGAGACGTGCAAGCATCGTACAGACGACAACACATTAAGTGTAACAGTTGCACTACGAAAGCCGCCCCTATTGCAAGCGTCGTAAGTCGTAAGGGCGATCTCAAGGCCAAACTGTTACGCTTGATGTGCTGTCGCCTGTACATATACTTCAATGTTAATACACAACAGTATTTTCGCAGTTTCTACTAAAATCTTGTTCCCTGGTGACTAGTAAGTTCATAACTTTATATCAAATTAGCCGTATTTCCGGGTCAAGCTTAGTTTTACAAGTGCTTCATGGCCATAACTTAAACTGTTACGAAGTTAGAAGTTGCTGGAGATTGACGTGAGGTCTTGGTACCTAGTCATAATGATCAAATTTCAAACTGCAATTAGTTTTCGGATCGAAGTGAACAAAGAAGAGATTGACTTAGATTGGCAACAATAAATAGTAAAATCTAAGGTTGTACTAAAGATTGTGTTGCAGTGTTTTATACTCCAAGGTATTTACAATAAAGTTTAGATAGTAAAAGCAAAAACCTTAAGTAATCATGATCTTATTTTATTTTGTTTTTAACAATGTAGGTATTACTGGACCTTTAATTTTTGAAGCTTTATCTCGTATAATTATATCGTATAATGTCTCAGGTAGTTCTTCATACCTTTCATCATTCATATCATGACGTGAGCTACAAACTCGTTTGAATTTTGTGAAAGATAATTCCTAAAGGCATTATACCAAACTGGGTTTCGTGCTTAAATCAATAATATGTAGTACCTATGTTTGTGGTTGTGGCTTAGTGATCACGAGCATAATATTTGATTATTCCAAACACGCAAACTAAAAAATCGTTTGTAAAGCATAACATCTTCTGTCATTTGTCTATTCGACCGTGACTTCTGAATATCGATGCTGATGTTGTTACACAATATTAAACATCGTATTTAACAGTTATAAATAAGTAGGTGATTAAACAAAGATTCTTAAGATTAATTATCCAATCGATGTAAAAAATGGCTAAATTAAAATTTATTGTGTTTGATAAAGAAATCAATAGATCCTCCTGACACCGAAGCATTATTTTTACCGACTTCGATTGCAACCGGATGTACTTCATATAGTACAAAAGAGTTTGAGCTGTCAAGGCCGAGACGCAAACCACGCGCCGCCCTTGTTGTTGACAAATGACCGAATTTACTGTCATGTGTCAAAAATAGACCAATCACAGCTTATATTTTCCTATAGACCAATCACAGCTTAGATTTTCCAATGATCCACTGATGTCAAAACAAAATTATCCAATAAAAGAAACTTAAATTTGAAGGCCTGTATTTTGTACTTTGTATAGGCCGTCCGGTCATAGATCAAGCCACTCTTCTAAATAGTCGGCCGTAACGGTCTAGCCTATTTTATCCTTTGTGATGGACGTTAGGTGACAGGAGAAGAAAGATATACTTAATATTTGAGTTTCCTGCTAAACTTTTAAGATTTCCTAAAGGTGTTTTTACAATATGTGGTCCAAAGTTAGACCACGTCTAAAATTACACTTGTTTCATGTCTTGATTGACGCTTATTAGAACACCTTCTTGCTTTCGTTTTACCTACGATTGTCTATTAGTTTAATTTAAATGAAAGGTTTTGAAGAATCCGCTTTGAAGGTTTAGATCAGAATACTATCTTCGTGTTTCGTATAGCAAAAGTCTTGTGTAGTTTTAACCGCCTCATGATTGTTATTAAAAACAAAACCATCAGTTTTAAAGCAGCCTTAACTACTACTAAGATTTATAATAATATCATGTAGGTATAGTTTAACATGTAGAATAATAATCTAGACGTGACGTGAAGTGACTAACTTGAAATTGAACCCCAAATAAACAAAATCGGCTTCGCACCTTTGCGTTTGTGGTTTAACGCTTCGATCGTTTACTATAGGCATTGTTTTATTACATCGTCAAAGACCCAAGAGTATGGCTTCATACGGAAGCAAGGAATATAAAAATAGAAAATTCCGCCTTCATTTGACTAGCTCTGTCGAAAAATAATCAGAAATATTGATAAAGGAAAGTAAACGAATTTCGTTGTATTGTGAATACCGGGAAAACGTTGAAATTCATTTCGATGAAGAGATGTTCTCCGTCGACGTCAATGTTTTCCCTTTTTATCCTCTTAAAATTTGTATTCGCAATGTTAACATTTTTGTCTTTGCCGTTGACTTTACCTGAGCAAAAGTCATTCGCAATTTAAATTGTCTGGCTAAAAATTGCTGATCAATTAACATCATCCTTATCAACGTCTATAATGTTTACCTACTTTGCTTTGCCAGTGCGGCTTATTCTTTATGACGGTGAAATAGTGTTATGGGTCTTTATAAATTCAACTCCTTTGCAAATAGTCTGCTTTGTTATAACTGGATGTTACTAAGTTGTTGACAAAATACTCGATGTTCCGACATTGTTATAACTTCGACGCAAAGATCGATAGCTATTAATTCATTAGGGAATTGATCCAATATGTTAATACAAATATTTCTGCTTGTAGAATCTAGGACAGTAAAAAAGAAAATTGACAGATACAACACTGGTCACTGGTATTATGTGAGGAGAACCATCTTTATAATAGGTAACAGGTAGTAGTATTAGTAATTAATTATGTATTCATGCGTCCTCGTAATCTGCAGAAGGTTGCTATATCTTTCGAAGGTAGATATAGCAACATTCTGCCAATACATAATATATTATAATATTGTCAATGTCTCACTAAAATATTATATGATAGATCGTTAAAATTTTCATTTTTACTAATCTGTTAAGTTCAGTTCATAATATTTATTTCAGTAGGATAAATCAAACGACGGTAAGTAAAAAAAATCTGGATTTTTATAACGATAGCCGGTTTTAACTTCCTGCCAATAAGTGGATAATGATTTGTTATCTTGATTTGCTTTAGACCGCAATTGCTGGGTTTGAGTCGACTCGTTAGCTTTTCCGTTCTTTTTCTAAAATAAAAGGATGAGGGGTATAGATTAAAAAAGAGCTTGTTAATGAAATCTGGGATATTTTTAAAGATTTATTTTTTACCATATATATTTTGACATAATAAATTGAGAGAAGTATAGAAAATTATGTAGGTAGATTAGAAAAAGTCGTGTCCTATTCCTGGGGAGAGATACAAGCCCGCAATCTTTCACAATCCGCGTGAATCATATATATAATAATCATAAATATTGAAACACATTCATTCATTCATTTTATTTAACACAGTTTTGTGTTAAGCTACAAAGTGTAAATTTTGTTGTAAGTTGTTTTGTGTACAATAAAGAATAAATAAATAAATATTTCAAACATTCATCGTCATCATACTAGAGTGATCGGCAAACTTATTAGCCAAAGAGCCAAATATGAACATTACAACAATTAAAAAAAAATTAGAAGCCAAATCTGCTTGTTTAGTAAACTTTAATTACACTAAATAAGTAGTACATTAAATGAAACTTAATTTTATACTTAATGAATATTTATTAATGCGCTTGCATCTCCTTGGAAAGTTTGAGTAAGTCAGGTTTGTATGTTGCTTTTTTTAATTTTAGGCATAGTTCCAAGTTCTCATCAATAAGACTTTTTCTTACCAACTTTTTTTTTTAAATGAAAATATTATTGCGGCTTTCGTCGATATTTGTGCCAGAGCCGCACTTAAGGAGCGAAAGAGCCACATGCGCCGCACTTTGCCGACCACTGTTAATAGCCTATGATGAACAAAGGCCTCCCTCGTCGATTTCCAAATAATACGGTTCTGCGCTGGCAGCATCAAACGGCTGCCCGCGACCAGGTCATCTCTGGAAGGCCGTCCTATTTTGCGCTTCTCGCTTTCCTTTTTCCAGACATTCTCACTATTCAAATACTCGTTTAAGTAAGGATGATACAAGTCTATGCTTCAAGTGTTGAACTCTCAAGGTGTTACAAAAAGGAGCAGTTCTATAAGGGCTTATCTACTCATCAATACAAACAACTTTTACTATGACGGTAACTATGAAATCGCGAAAAAGAAATCAGCTGTGCAATACATTGCGTAGTAGTTATTGAACCTTACTTTGGGCTGATTTTTATTTCGCGATTTCGTGGTGGTCCTCATAGTAAAAGTTGTTTTTATTGATGGGTAGAATATGTCCTTAAAATATGACTGCATCTTTTGGTAACACTTTGTATTGAAGGTAGACGTTAGCTTATAACGGAAAATTAAAAAGACTAGAAGAAATTTATAGGCCTCTCCCAACTCTCAGGTTCCTGGGTTCGCATCTCGCCAGGATTATACTTTTTTTAAGTCTAGATATTTTCTAAAATCTATTAAAGACTCTCATCCAGAGTAGACGTCAAGAATATCAACTTGAACTTTTTAACTTCGAAGCAACGTATAATATACAAGACAGGTCAAAAAATGGTACACCAAAACTCATGTTCCAATTTTAAAGAATAATTATGATCCCATTTTCATACTTCCCTGTCTTTTACAAGGCCAACCAGTTTCAGTTGTTTGTTACCCAACTTACATTCAGCCAGTTGCCTTTTTATTCTTCCCTATTCTTTAAATCCCAGCCTATAAGATCTCATATTGTACATACTATAATGTCTCATAAACTTGGTTCGTGCAGAAGCAATACTAAGTTTATTCACAAGCGCATCTTTTACGATCGCATCGTAGCCAATACAAAGTCGTCAACGTCTTAAATTTGAGTTGCATAAGTAAAGAGCGTCGCAATGATTTATTCACAGATTGGATCGTAAATTTTCTGTGCGATCTGCACCGCGCCCCCGGCCCCGGGGAACAGATGGTGCATCCGATTTTTTGCCCAAAACAAATCTCTCACGTTTATTTTTCATACTTTGAGTCGAAGTTTGTAATTAAATTTTATGAGAAACAAAATTTGGCGATGGTTTTAAATAAATCTGGACGTCAGCTAACATTCCGAACCGACTATACCTGCAAGTATAATACTATAATTTATTTATTACCAGTAATGACATCACTACATTGCTCATAATGTATTCTTAATTTCACTTATTACCTATCTTCAATTTTCGCCCTTATATGAAATTATTATGGTTATTTATTATGTAATAGCATCGAGTGTTAACTCTTATAGACAATCTTTATTCAATAGTAATCATATTGGTTTTGTTATATTGTTACGGACCTTAGTGATAGTTAGCTTAGAAAATATTTGTTTATTGTGAGAACTCCGGTGAACCGGTTGTGTCCACACGCATAAGGGACGTTAGTTCTCATGCGAGTTGATCTATCGACAATAGTAAGGATTCATTCCGGAAATAAGACCAGTTACACAACCACATCCCTCTGCCTATTATACGTATTTTAACAGTTAATCTGATCAATGAACCAGTTCGCTATAATAATTATTGAACTTGTCCAACCCATAGTGATAACTTTTATACTTACTGATTTGTTACTAGAGATAAAATCTTAATCATTTAATCAACCTGTGTTTGTTTTTGTTTCAGGTGCTTTCTAAGTTATGTACCAGCGACTTTAGTCACCAAAAGATGCACCTGAAAATTGTTTTAACAATAAGCGCAATCTTAGCTTGTGATGCGAAATTGCCAAGATTAAAACAGCACACGGCTCTAAATGAGCTTCTGTCTAATTCAACCCAGAACTCGCAAGCGAGACTACAGCAAATAGAATTGAGAAGTGCAAAAACTAGTCGAATAGTCGATCAATACAGAGTAAGGCATCGGCGGGACGTGTTCGATTCGAAGTCATACGAATCAAGCTTGATATGGGCCCACTCAGAAAGATTAGACGAAAACGGAGACGTGATTTTGAAATGGGTGAATTCAGATTCAAGTATAACATTTAGGTTGGAAGCGAGAACTCGTGGTTACGTTGGCTTAGGCTTTAACTCGGCGCGAAATATGAGAGGCGCCGATTTGGTAGTCGCCTGGGTTGACGACAGGAACGGCAACGCTCAAGTTCTGGTAAGTTTCGTATTCCGGGAAACATCTGTTGTTTTATTCCCACAGCGGTTAAAAAAATACGATGTTGGCCTGATTCATTATTTATTGTTTAAAAACTCAATAGGAATACAAATTGCCATAGTGGATCATAATAAATATAGCTTTAATCGTACTTACAGATCTACAATAGTCATGAACCATAATAATTTGCAATTCAGTTTCTTTAAAAAGGATGGGCGGTTATCATATAATACCATATGATACTGGATTGTAGTATCTGGATCAACTTCCAGTTTTCTAATAGAAGGTTTCCAACAGGTCAAAGAGACATTTTCTATCCAAAGACAATGCCCTGCGGTTTGGGTATGTCAACGGCCAGGTATCGAAGCGTGACAGAACCATAATCTTTGTGACCCGCTTGTTTTTACTAAGATAGTAATTTAGTAGACAGAAGCGTTAATTTCAGCAAAACAATTCACAAAGTCCCATTACGATGCAAATGTTTTGCAGCAAGTTTTAAAATTCTTAAAGGGTTTTATAAATTGTAAAGTTAGAAGTTTGACAGCTTAGCTTACTTTTCCGTAATGTGGTACAGAGTCTGATAGAAATATTTTGCAGGCGAAGTGTTTTTTAACAAAAAACGCTTACTCCGTTTATGCAAAATATCTTAAATGGTAATCTTATATCTTTTACCCGGGATTGCAACGACGTACGGCCGAAACCGCAAGTTTATTTGCATACAGATGCGCAATTCCTTGCTGAATTTATTCTAGATGTTAGATTGTTAGCCATTGTTTTTCCCTTTGTCCGTTTTGCGATTCAGCGTTTTCGTTATTATGGGTGTTTTGTCCCTATCTTTAACGATTGCCTGATAGAGACAGAGTTGTTGGTTATATCTGCAGTTATGGTTTGATGTTGCCTTTATTATTTATTCATTCTTCCATTTGTATTCTAAATTACGATACTTGTGGCTTTTCTCAATGTCTTATTTTTTTCATCTTTGATATATGCTTCAATTTTAAAGTTTTAAGATATTCGGATTTTAAAGTATAGCCTTCAAAACCTGTGCCCATCAAAATCTGTTCTATTACTTCTGGAATTTGCTTGTTCATTATCTGTTTTCGTAGAATATCAGAAACTTCATTAGCCAAATAAACTCAAAACATTCCTATTCAGAAAATAGAGGCAAAGTTTTTCGTGACCATTTAAGGCTCCATTAGTCATTTGTTACAAAACTGAGCAGAGTGCGAAGAGTACCTAACAAATGGTTAACCACTCCTCTGTGGAACTTGGTTTATACAAGTTTAAAAACTGCTCGGCGTTTCATTTACGTTCTACACAAATTGAAATGTGTAGTTTTTCACCGTGTGTGAGCCCGCCGGCGAACTGGGACGGAACAAAACTTACGATGAAAATCATCGTCAACAAATATAATGGATCTTCGCCTTAAGGTAGTTTTCCACCAGAGGGGCGAGACGAGGCGAGGCGAGACGAGAATTGAAATCGCACAACAATAAACCTATCGCGATAAGCGTGTTTCTGTTGCAGAGTTAATTTATACTCTATATTGGATACAATACGGTTCATTTTTACACAAACAAATATTTCAATTCATGTCTCGCACATCCTCGTCAATCCTGACTATTTCCGTATTGCTTCTGATGTAGAGTATAAATTAACTCAGCAACAAATTTCAATTATCGACTCGCGTCGTCGCGTCTCGCCCCTCTGGTGGAAAATCGCCTAGGGTTAGAAATCATATCAAAATTCACATTTAAATTTATACCCTATAACGGAAGCAATATGGTTCATTTTTACACAAACAAATATTCAAATTCACGCCTCGCACATCGTCGTCAATTCTGACTATTTCCACCAAAGATGCGCGAGGCGAGGATTGAAAATTTGCCATACAAATTATAAAATGTCGTCTCGTCTTGCCCCTCTGGTGGAAAACCACCTTTACTCTCGAAGAACTTTCCTAATAATTTTCATTTCTTCTGCGGACGTCAGAAAGACATCCTTCTAGCATTTGGTTTAAATTTTGTTTTATTTGATCCAAATTGTATTACCCGTTTGTTGGCCTCCATTATCCAGTCCACTCCTTAATCTTCATACCAAATAATTAATGTATTAAGGCGATTTGGTTCTAATTAAATTCCACTGGCATTTCGTTCAAAAGTTTCTAAAAATTAAGCTAAATTGACAATCGCGAGTTTACTTACCATACCATCGATGTCATAGGTAGTAAAGTAGGTAACTACCTACTTAATTAAAATAATTTATCTATTACGATTTTGGAAACGAGACCACCCATTTATTATTTCTATTTTAATTAAAAGCAATTAAAAGATTCAGCCCAAGATGTTACTGCGAGAAGGTAACCATTGATAGCATCTATAGCGGCATTGATACAATCTGGATTGAAATGACTATTTTGTAAATCATCTCAATCATCCATCTCCATACAATAGGTAGGGAAGATAATTCAGTTTAGGTCATTCGTTAATGAAAATAAAAGGGGAGAGAGGACACCGCCGATATACTTGCAGTGAGGTAACACTAGTCTGATAACCGATAATCACACTTGGTAAACGCCCCCGTAACATATCTCCTTCTTTCTATGATCGAGATTAGAACTAGAGATGATAGACGTACCGTGTTCAGTAGGTTTGACGGCCGTCTGGTTGAATGGTCTGTATTCGGGAACGAGGTACGAGGTCCGCTAAGCCATCGGTCCGGCCCGGGTTCAAATCCGGTAAAGGCAGATATTTGTGTGATGAGTACGAACATTTGTTCACGAGTCATGGGTGTATGTATGTTTATACACATAAATTATTATACCGCCATCTAGAATCAATAACACAACCTCTCATTGGTTCAATTTGAAATACTTATAGGTATATAAGTAGGTTTTAGAATATTATTTTTATTATATTATGTTTTGTATTTAATACTTTAATATATTTAGTAATATAATCGAGACCAAAATCCCCCGGTTATGATTAATTGATTTACGTAGGAAGGTTTAATTAAATTTTGTCCCTATTTTTTCCCTGGAGATATTTTTTACACAAGGCTTGTGGAATATAAAAGTATGATTGATTGCAGGAAGCAAGACAATTTTATAATCGATACTTTGGTATCCATGGGTTGCCCTTAGGCCTTAATCATACATTCTTAGTTTAATCTATTCAAAATTCCTGCGATACCATTTCGATGTGGAATTTACTAGATTTATAGCTGTAGGTTCTTATAAGGCGACGTGCTTTTTGTTTTTACTGCCTTGTCCTTGAAAATTAGTAAGACATCTGTAAGGTTAGTGACTTTATCGTTGTCTTCCATCGGAGTAGTTGTAGCTGACTGGGAAAAGATTTAGCTTCAACTGTTTTCGCGAAAGACAGAAATAGAATGATAGCGTGAAAACTCAATTAAAGGTACAACTTAAACCCTTGTTCTAAAGCATTTACGTCGACACATTCATTTCCTGCCTCGTTATAAAGCACTGACGTGACAACAGCTCATCAGGTGTAACTGTTGTTTTACGAAATCCGCCTCTATTACCACTGGAGTAGGGATGTCTCAAGGTCAAACTGTTACGTTTGATGTACTATCGCTGTACTCATAAGAGTTAGAAGTAAATAACAGAGTTCCCACAAAGTTCTGTGTCTTGGTTTTCTGAACAATTAAGCGTATTTGGAAAATAATTTATTAATTTACGTTCTATAATGAATGTAAATGAGACATGAAATAATTTCGGTATAAAAGTTTAAATTTTGAACTAAGTATTTTGTGTCATTATTGTCATAAATAAACAGACTGTCACAATTCAAGCGTTGGAGACAGTTGGAAAACGACTCTTATTACTACGGATTGAGTCAATACCTTCCAAATATTCAGCATTTTTATCTAAGATTTACTCCAATTTTTCCTTCTACTAAACAACAAACAAAACAAAGGCCAAATCAGAAAAAGAAAAAAAATGCCCATAGAAAAAAGTCCAAAAATTATTCCTTTACCGTTAAGTTTATCTTACGTCTCTAATCCAGTAATTAATTGGTTTCGCTCATATCGTTATAATCGTCAGCAGTGTGTGAACCACAACCTATCCTGGTCGTCTCACGTCAGCGAGATCAGTAGACGGATAAACTACTCTTTTTAATCCCTCAAGCGGCTACAATATTTCCTTCCCTTCAAAACTAAAATTATGCTTGCGCAATCTATTCTACTTCCTATCCCCGACTACGCCGATGTCTGTTACTTAGACCTAACTAAAGAGCTGCTGAAGAAACTAGAAAAGCTCCAAAATTTAGCCATTCGCTTCATATTTCGGTTGCGAAAATATGACCACGTGTTCGAATTTCGCACGCAGTTAAAGTGGCTTCCCATACGACATCGCCGCAATGTGCACATACTTTCTTTTCTTTTTAAAATCCTTAATGACCCCAAATCCCCTTCATACCTTCGTTCCCGCTTTCAACTGTTAACTGCTATTCAGAGTTCCTACTAAGAAGGTAGGAACTCGGAATAGCAGTTTTAAAAAATCATAAATAAATGTTTTCCAATTTGTCACTAACGTTACGTTACGCGCGCGTGCTGTATAATTGTCTTTTTTCCGCGCACTGAGAAGTCATATCTCTATCCTTCCATGTCTCGGCCGAAACAAAGATCACGAATTCACGAGGAATATAAAACTTTTCGCTTGTTGTAATTTGGCTAGAATAGCTGCACTAAAAAGTGCGCTTTTTTATGTCAAAGAATACCTATCTGACCGCCAACATTATCGGAAAACTCACTGACAGCCGTTGGCGAAGCAGCGGGTATCGCCCAGCGTCTAAATTGACCATGGGAATACCCGCTGAAACTCCTGGCTTTTGGACCTTTCGCGGAGGTGGTGTGGGGTCTGCTGAAGCAAATTCAACAGCTTACCCAATCTATAGAAAGATATCATACCCATCACTACTATGTTCCCTTCAAATGTGGCGCTCACGCCACACTGTTAAGTGTAGCGCAACCGCCGCTTGCTATTGCTAGCAGTGCTAGAACGAAACACGTAAACATAAAAATCACGGTGGAGCGCTTGCAATTGCAACCTTTTGGTCGCATAAAAGTTTTTCTGAATGAAAAATGTCTTTTGTTTGCGATGTTCATACTTTTATGAGAATTGATTGACATTCCGTAGACAAGAGATTTTATGCCTCCCATGTTCTGTAATAAGCTTTATTGTAGGAATCAGAAACAAAGGGACATTTAAATGCTATCAACAAACAATTGTGGGAATCTAACGGACGATAATCCTATTTTGAATGACGCTTTGTCAAAAGTTCTGAAAGACGTCAGAGAACACGGAATATTTACAGTTGACAGCACATAAAGTGTAACAGTTTGTCTTTGAGCTTCCGTGGTGCAACTTGATGTGTTGTCAGTTGTCGTCTGTACATTACGTTTTGTTTTGATAATAAACTGGCTTGCGATAAGTGCCAGATAGCATATTATTATGCAAAACTTAAGTAGTTACTTAAACCAAGGATGATGAAGTATAACCTATCTAGGTAGGTATACACTAAATACGTATAAATCCGATTACGATAATTGACGCTTCAAGAAATCGCTTCGCTATTGTTGGTTGTAAATTGGTTGAATTCCCCAAAGAGTAACTTTCGTCTTCCCTATAAAGCTTAATTGATTTAAATTATGCAAGTTTTCTTTAATTATCCTCAGAGACGGATCGATTCACCCTCGTCTAGTATGGATATTCAATTAAGAAAAGTAAATTTATTCTCGACTTGGGTCAAAACTGCGAATTCATAGAGTAGAATAGAAAATTCTTTAAGAAATATAAATACCTACATAAATTGTAAAGTAGTACAAATAGAACAGATTTTCTAAAAAAACACAAATAATGTCAGATAAATGCGAATTCCTTTGTCAACCACACATTAGCGTAATACGTTTATTTCGTTGTAAATATTAATATAAAACGGCATTATTTGAAACCCGTACCGTATCCACAGATAATGCGATTAGATCATAGTGTCGACCGAGTAATGATATGGGAGGAAGATAGTGACGTTGAATGATGGGAACCTGTCATTGAAGCAATATGTGCAATTTGGTTCGACATCCTGATACAGGGAACGTAAGGGATGAAATGGCTGGACGTTTTCATTCTTGATTTGTAATTGTTACAACACACTAACACGTTAATAAAATATCAGGTAAAAGATAAATCGAGCGGTCTCTTATCAGAGTCTCCGATTGGGGACGACTAAACTTAGTCCAATTCAATCCCACTAAGTCACAGTCTTTACGGCTAAAAAAATTCCATTCCATTCGCTATGGCTCCACAATTCCTTGACGCACCGCTTTTCATGTCTACGAGTATAGGGATCCTTGGTGTTGATCTCTTTAGTGACGTGCAGTTCCGCAGTCATTTGGAGATTTTGGAGGATAAAGTGAAGCTGGCATCCAAGAAGCTTGGTGTGCTCAAAAGAGCGCGGTGGTATTTCACTTCGGGGCAAAGACTGTTACTATATAATTCTCAAGTCGTGTCCCACATGGAGTACAACTGCTATTTATGAGCAGGAGCACCTAGATACCAGCTTAGACCATTTGACGTACTGCCAAGGCGCGCTATGAGACTTGTCGACGATCCTGAGCTCACAAGCGGTATTGAACTTTTAAGCCTTAGGAGAGATTTTGCTTCCTTGTGTGTGTTCTACCGTTTGTATAACGGGGTGTGTTCTGAGGAATAATTTGACATGATGCCCACGGCCTCTTTCTATCATCGCACCGCTCGCCACCGGCAGGGAGCTCATCCTCACAAATTGGAACCAAAGTGGTCGCGTACTGTACGGTTTCAAATAAACTTTCTCTCCCATACGCTTAGGTCGTGGAACGAGCTCCCTGCAGAGGTTTTCTCGAACGAGTACAGCATGGGGTACTTAAAAAAGGCGTGAAAATGTTTTTACAGGGTCGGCAACGCGCAATTAATTTCCCTGGTGTTGCAAACGTTCACAGGCTACGGTAACCGCTTACCATCAGATAGGTCGTATGCTTGATTGCACCTTAGTGGTATAAAAAAAAATCTAGCCCAATTTAAGCTCTATTGCTCATGAATACTAGCTATAAATAAATAAAAATAATAATAAATAAATAAAAATACAAGATATAGCATATACCATCTTATATTAACAAATAAAAATACTAGGAGGTCAATAATTATGTCTAAATATCACAAGTAAGTATCAGCCATAACTTGTGCGTGACTACTTAAATGGTCTTGTTCAGTACACAAACATCTGCCCCTACCGGAACTTGAACCCGGGACTTCAGGTTTAGACTGGGTCCACTCCATCTGCCGGTAATTAATGAAAGGATGTTAGAGTTTACTCTATATTGAGGGTATTGGCATGATACTGTTCTCCTAACTATGAGAACTTATAACATACTAAAATTCATGTTACTTCAAAATTTGAATCCTCAAAAGAATGTCCGTATTTTTAAAAGCTTGCTCATGTTCGGGTGGAATCTTGCAACTCGATTTTGAAGCAGATATCTTCAACCGATTGAGCTGAAATTCTTTGTATACACGTATGTCATTCTAAATCCAATATGGCGGACCATATGAGATGGCGGAATAGTTATTTTTAATGCATTTCTACAATATGGGTATCAAATGAAAGAGCTTGTTAAGAGTAACTCGAAAAATAATGTGACGTCATTCTATATCCAATATGGCGGACCATCCAAGTTGGCGAAATAGTTATTTTTAATGCATTTCTACAATATGGGTATCAAATGAAAGGGCTTGTTGAGAGTAACTCGAAAAATAATGTGACGTCATTCTATATCCAATATGGCGGACCATCCAAGATGGCGTAATAGTTATTTTTAATGCATTTCTACAATATGGGTATCAAATGAAAGGGCTTGTTGAGAGTAACTCGAAAAATCATGTGACGTCATTCTAAATCCAATATGGCTGAACATCCAAGATGGCGGAATAGTTATTTTATGCACGTATACAATATGGGTATCAAATGAAAGAGCTTGCCGAGACCCAGAAAGCTAGCCAGCGATAACTAAAAAGTAAAAAATAAATTAAAAGCAAAAAACCTTTTAAAAAAAAGCTTTTATTTAAATGCTCTAAAAAGAAGAAAATAAAATTTTCCTTTTTAAATTTTAACAATAAACTAATAACATCATTATGCACAATTCAAATGATATAAAAGCTTGTCGCGCGATTTACTTGTGTAAATAAACTAGTACCTATTTAATTGAGCGACAAGCTTTTATGATGATATAAATTGTGATCATATAATTATTCTTTTTCGAGCATTTAAATAAAAGCTTTTTTAAAAAGGTTTTTTGCTTTTAATGTTATAGTAATAAGATTGTTTTTTCAGTAGCCCATGGTAAAGAAATCACCAAGAAGAGCCGGTGCAGCTAGTTGATAATTTTGAATATTATCTATAGGAAAAGGCGAAGATAATTAAAAGTGACAGGTTACATAACTCGCTTCTTTTTTATGATATTTCTCAACCAGTACCAACTCAATTGATTCTGTTATGTATATTGTAAAATATTCTATCAGTATTGTTGTGAGTTTTGTAAAGCTAAATAGATAAAAAAGGTCCTTCTTTCAAAAGAAAAAACCTCTTTGGGCAACAACTCTTTTGTTTATATAGGATGAGGGTTGTTCAAAAGAGCTTACCAAGTAGATCACAAATATTTAACTCAAAGAATTGAAAGCACGAATTAGACTTTGATTTGGTACAAGGATCACGCGTGAACTCGAAAGGGTCTGAATTTTTAGCCCCAACTTTTGGGTTAGTCAATGCTGCTTAACCTTTAGGAGGCGATTTCATCGAACTGGTGCCAGCAGATTTATTACTCACCTCACGTATAATTCGGTTACTTGAAATTCCTATAGTGGTGTAGCATTTTAAATGAACTCAGAATTAAGTTTACAACGCTGAGTATATCACACGCTTAAGTGATACGTTCATTGAATTATTAATGAAATGACACGACAAACTTCATAAAGAGGAAAAGTAATATGTAGTATTACGATGGATATCCAATTTGTATCACCTCACATCGCGTAGATTGAAGAAGACAGACTATACTACAAAAGAAAGGTATAGCCTCTAGACGAAACTAACAACGTAAGACCCTAGTAGTCAAGTATAAGCGTGTGCGCGCGACGTTTACCATTCAACAAATTTTAAAAACGAGAAAACAAATAGACATCAAATAAATTACCTCTTATTCACAAAGAACGTGTAAAAGTAAACTTATTAGAACACTAATAAAATTACTGTTTTATTCTTCTCAAGATATTTGTGTCTTCAATTGATAGTTCTCACGTAAGTGTCATATGTAGCGTCTTTACGAGAGTAAATTCCTCAAACACATTTGTAAAGTTGTTTCAAGATTACGTGTTAAATTTAAATGCGTGGTCTTAGGGTCATCGCGCAGTGAACAATGTGCACCGGGTCGTCAATCCAAAACATAAGGCGTTGGGTAATTCATGGGCAAGGTGCATGCAGTGAGACACCTGCACTTAAAGCTTACGTGTCAGGAATACTTGGTCTCGCTCTTGCTTTATGGGGGAATATTAAGGTAGTTTTAGTTATGTTCTAAATGATTATGTACCTTCTACAAATTTTTCACTTTCCTAAGTAGGAATATTACTGATTGAAGGTGAACAGGATAAAAAAGAGGCTGATAACAGGGGAAATGGGTTTACTGTATGAAAAGCCGTCCGAAGTTATAAAATATGTGACTTTTTCCACTACTTAGCTATAATGTTCTAAGTAATAGTAGTAAACATGATCCACAATGAAGTGGTAGTCAGTGGGCTTGTGTAAATGTTCACCAATGGTGGAAACGAGAAATAAATTAAGAAATCGCATCATTGGTCACCTCCCGTGGCCAGTGACATATATGTTATATAAAAAGTCGTGGCACTGTCCACAACGGTGGCTAACGAGAATCTTTAAAGAACCCATGCCGCTATCCGCCACTGGTGGACATCAGCACAACTTTAAAAAAAGTGTCACCGTCTACCAGCGGTGGACGAAATAGCGGCGGAGGTCGAACAAAGCCGATGAATGCTCTTCTCGATGTAATTAGGTACAGGTGATCAAATAATACTTTCCTATACTTTGAAAACTTAATTTGAATGTTACTTTGTAGTGTAACGGAAATGGATGCCCTGATTCTGCACTACCCAACGTTATTGCTTAGTTTTTCTTCCAAATACCTTCTTCATCATAATTAATAAATTAGGCTCTCAAGCCACATATTTCAGACATTACAGTGGGTTTATAATTGACGTGCCTAGGTACTATTATTTCCCGGGAGTCTTACTAGGCCCTCAGCTTAACAAATTAAGAGTTGTGAATCCAGAATTAAACCACTGAAATCTGCCACATAATTATGCTCTTTTTACGCAACTAGCAATGGAATTGGAAAATGTTCGATATATATCAAGCTCGGAGGTAATATTTTCATCACGTACACAGCTGGCTGATTTCGGAAGGTAGCCGCTAATGAATCCAATTGAACACCGTCCAAAACCAAACACTCAGATTATTAATGATTCGGGCATGAGTGATTTCAGCTTTACAGGATTTTGTATGCAATTCAAAGTAACAAGGTTAAATCTGTTGAAAACTCAGTCGGTGAGTCGCAATCTTTAGTTTCAAATACTTATTGTAGTTATAAATTGTAACATGATGGATTCATTTCTGGTTTACATTTTAATAAAGTTAAGGGATGTAATAAAAAATAACGAAGCAAATAAAATGTTTCCAATAAAAATTACTAGCCTTATTGTCATGTACAATAAAGTACCTTTGTGTTGTGAATCCTTATAAAAGGGACTTTCGGAAATTCCAGTCTTTAGTTTACCCTTAAACTTACCAACCCACCAGCGGCGTTGTATCCTTATATAGGAAACCTTTTGTATTAACTTTGTTGGTACTTTACAGATTAAATCATGAATTAAATTTTGACAACCTTAAAGTATACCTTTGATCTGACCAATTTAATAATTCAGATATGATAATTTGCTTGGAAAAGAGCCAACAACTATTGCACTTCTTCTGATTTGTATACAAATTATCACAAGATTTATTTGAAACCCGATGATATCATTCGTCTACTGCATGAACAGAATGAATAAGAGGTAAAACTTGTTAGTCATACAAATTCTATTAACCAGATAATAATTTTTCATCGGAATACAAGGGAGAAATGTTTCAAATATTGATAAAAACGTGTTTTACTCATAAACCTTTTGTAGGAATCGAGATGAGATTTGAAAACACATCTCGAACCTACCTCAGTGTACGAAATCTGAGCATTTTTTGCCATTCCCACAAGATAACTATCAATAAGTACACATTCACAGATATTATGATGTACCCAGGAATTTTATTACAATTTAGCTACGTTCGCCAAAATCCAATTCTTCGCAGGTAAATGTTCTATAAGCTGCTTATTGTGCATGAAATAGAGTCGGCAATTGCGTAACAGAAAATAGTCTAGGTAGTACCGCAGTACGGCGTGTAACATGGCATTCCCATTGTGTCTCGATTCTCATGCGCGAACCATCAAGTTGATTCTCAAAACTTATTCTTTTGTGTGAACGAAGAAAGAATGTTAATGCTTCCGTTTGAACTTGAAATAAAATCACATAATACTTAGTTCGCTCGTTATGTAACGTTAGCAAATTTGTCCGTTTAATTTTCTGAACATGTGCGGTGAAATAGTTTGCATTTAGTATGTATGAGTTTGTATGCAGAATTCTCTGGACTTCATTATTTACAAGTTGATATTCAAATAGATAACGTGTGCTTAATTTTTTAACTAAGATCACGATCGCCACAGTAAAACGCCTAACTGTAATAGCATTACTTTTGCCGGCATTAATTGCTACTACAATGGAATTTATAAGAACGTGATGATTAGGTAGAGGTAGTATGTCCAATTGGCAAGTCAGCTCCTTAATAAAAACATACAATAAAAATCTATTGCTAAGAAATTGGATTTAAAGCAGCACCTAATGGATATATGATCGTAAAAATCATCCTAATTTTAACAAATTCTTGCAGGTACCTATTAATCATTGGACCACATTACAGGTTTTGACTTCAGTCTTCAGTCAGAATCAAAAAGTTATATATATACAAATAACATAAACTAATGAGTGTATAAGTTTTTGATTTCGACTGAAGTCAAAACCAAATGTGATGATGTGTCATTATCGAAAACTAATTCAGCCAATGTGTTGGTGTAATAGTCCTTACCTTTATTTGCCACTGCCACTGATTAATTATTTTTAAAGTCTTTGTTTTTACCACCGCCTTAGGCAAATCTATTTATAAAATTCAGAGGAAGGTATAGAATATCAATCTAATCTAATAGCAGTCAGTTCTTACTGTTTATTTTATACTTACATTCATATTTTAAATGGTATGTTATGTGTCATAATTATAAATTGCGCACAGAATAAAGCGAAGGTGAACTTGTCCGACAGCCTGAGATCTGAACAATTAAATCTAGAATATAATATGCTATAAAGACACTTTTTCCGAGTGATCGTGGGAACGCGAATCTCGTCGGGTACAATCTGTAGCCTCAAACAAACCGAGCAAAATCCTGTTTTGTTGGCTACGTCCACGATTATCTCACTCAAATAATCGCCCAACTACCTGGTTTTTATTATTGTCGGCTGAATTTATTAATGTTTAATTGCTTCCTCTTTTCTTGTCTAAAAATATTGGATGACATTTTGATTCGTTAAAGAATTAAGTTGATGCTAGTTGACGACTATGCTGTATTGACGAATATTTCGTAAATCATCTTATCTACACTACTTAATAATAAAATTAGACTTAGTGAACGTGTTAGTAAAGACCAAACACGTATGTCTAATTGTCTATCATCAATCATTAAGAAGGTAAGCTGAAACGAGAGTTAATTTTGGGACATGGACAGTTTAAAATCGATAGTTTGCTAGTTTATAAATCGGTATAGTAATACTGTTGAAGCTCTCTTGGAAACATCATAACTAATATTAAATATCTAATACCAAACAACTTTCTGTCTACGTAATTATTTAGTACTCCTAAAAAACTTAAAACAAAAAGCAAACGAAATGAATGCCAATAAAAAACAAGACGCATCAAAAAAGAGGTTCATGAATAGTTATCTAGTTGGTGTGTTCTAAATTAAAATTTTCTTGATATATTGAAGTTAGATTGTTTCCCTTTGTCACCAAAACGGCGTTCGTTAGATTCGGGTCCGGGGTATCCAGGGCAAGCATGGTCGATTGATTGATGTTCCAATCCAATCTCTGTATACATACATATCCGGGGAAAGAGCGTCAACCGTATTAAGAATAGAACTTTTTTCAACGATCGATATAACCGATATTCAATTATTGATGGTGAGAAGAATTATAAAAGCATTCTACTTTTTGTCTATTATTATTTTATTAGTTTCTGCATGGTTTTTCTGAAATAAAAATTGCAAAATAAACTGTTTTGTTTAGGTGTTTTTGGGGAGGATCTGTCTTAATTTATTTTTACGGTATGAGAGGCAGCCGCGCCAGCTGCATCATGTGGTGGGTGCGTTGCCTTAACTTATACCCAAATTTAATTTGCTGCACATAAAGCGTAGCATTTTTTGCGTTAGTCTAAATTTCAACGCTCCAGTCCTGCTGAAGTATCGACGAAGCTCGCGAAAACGTTTATCATCATCATCTTCCTCTAAATGCTTTTATTTTAAATTCTGATGTTCCATCGTACCTAGTACAAACATTAACTTTGTTATAGCTTGGAAAATTAAGGCAGACTAGATAAAACACAAATAGGTATTTTAATTAACAGTTCTCATTATAAATTGTTTGAGCCCGCTAATTCGGGTGTTATGTAAACTTTGATTAAGGGCGAAAGAACCTTGTTAAAACCTCGTAATATTTAAAAAAATGTAATTTAAGTTTAATGAATTAGTGCTGTAGGGTAATAGCGTAGGTACATTTATGTAGGAAATTTCTTTTATACAGTGAACATTGCGGAATAACAGATAATCGCCAACAAAGGGACCGAGATATTCTTAACATCTGACATTTGGTGTGGGTATGTAAACCCCCTATCATTACATACCAGCCAGGTGCCAATGCCGCGGCACGTGCGGGCGACATCTGTCGACGAAAAAAAGCAATATTATTATTTATCTTTATTGCACGCATCTTGCAAGACATCTGCTATTCTATTTTAACATATCATCTGTCGTTCTATTCGGAATACAACTTTTTAAGGACATCTTTAAAGGCAAAGGCTTAGTCTTATAGTGACTCGTTGTTCCCTTTCTCTTTTAGATGTAAATACTTTTTGATCCTCTCAGTCTTTTTGGTGCTCATCGCTGTCGTTGAAAGGCTGACTTCCACCATTCACCACTACCGTTAAAACTAGGTAGTACTAGGACACTACCTAGTAAGTTTTTTTTGTAGATTTTTTTAGTCTACATCTTCGTATCAATTTTTTAATAAATTATCTATTATCATAGTTAGGTATAGGATAATTCAATCTGTGGTCACAGGTACTATATTTTTTGCTATGAAAAAATACCGCCTTCCATGCCTTAAAATACTGAACTCGCAATGCAAAATCGAAATAGCTGTGCAGTGGCGTGTAACGAAAAACAAATGACGACCGTGGATGATCGAAAACTTTTTACTATTATTTTAACGACGGAGGTCCGACAAAAACAATAGAGCGCTGTAACAAGAAATGGGCCAGCAAAAGAAAAGTCGATAACGTTAAAAAATGTAAACCTTTTTTCAGGATTGCCACGGAACAGAGTTCGACGACCTTGCTGTGGCTGATGAGGTGCAGAATTACGAACTGATATCTGGCTATCAGAACGCGACGCACACGACGGTCGAGTTTAGAAGGCAACTGGATACTTGTGACAAGCAAGATTTTGTTATTGGTGTAAGTATTATGTAGACTTTTTTACACTTGCTGCTATTGGTTGTTTGCTTGCAGGTATTGTTGTGCATACACATCCTGCAGCTGCTCCAAACTAGACATGCATGATACATTAAGCCATAATTAACGTCATTACATTATGGTTGATTTTTATGAAGATCCTTATGTCCTTTCTAGTGAATATGAGTAGGTATAAGCTAGGCGATACTGGGGTAATTCAGAATGGAAAACGGGGAAACACAAAACAAGGCGTTTTTCACTATTATAAGAAAGAAATATATAAAGAGCGTGTGCTCATTAAGTAGGTAATGATGTTGAGCATGAGTGCACCTTTCATAAAGAAAGAAATTTTTAACTATCATTTTATAATATGATCTCGTTTGCAGCTACCCCGCCTCCTGAATTAACCCTTTATCCTAAGTCAAATCGATCGTCTTAATCCGTCTTATTGTATTTGTTATTTTTAACCGACTTCAAAAAAAGGAGGTTATATTTATAAAATACAGACTAAGTATTTTTTAAAACTTTGGACGCCAATGATCTGATTTAATTGCTTGCAAACTCAGAAACACTTACAATAGTCTTTTACACGATCAATGCAAGGGCATGATATTCCGAGACACTTAAAAAAACTGATCGAAAGCAAAAATCGAGCATTTCTACTGCGAAGCATGTTTTTTCAAAAACTTTTAACAAGTGTTTACTTTTAGCAAAAGTGATTTGATTAGTCAAGTAACAAAATTTTGTTTGACAATTTAGGAATTGCTCGAAGTTAACTGCTACAGCTGAGTTTGTCAACCTTACTGCAATATCATAACTATTACAAAAACTGTAATATTTTACAAGGTTCCTAGATTCATCTATGAATAATAAGTTGATAGAATTAATGAAATTCTTTAGAAATTCAGTTGTAAAAATATATATTGTGACACACACGGAACAGACAAAAAGTAATCAAAAAACAATATAATAATTGACATACAACTAAAAAACTTAAATTAAAAGTAAAAGGAGTATGCCTAGCCTATACAACCTCTAACACTGCCCCTTTGTGTAGGCACTAGCAACTCCAGTGACACCTGTTTAATGAATGACAAACTCAAATACTAAAGCTACCGCCATTACCATCAAAATACATTTAAGCTTTTTACAAAAGATTGATGCTTCTCTTTAGTGAGCGCTTTAGTTAACACATCTGCTGCTAACTCAGCTGAGGGTCTGTACAGTACTTTAATGATACCTGCATTCACAGACTCGCAAATGAAGTGATAAAGCACGTCAATGTGCTTGGTCCGTTTAAACGACCCATTTATTATAAGTTTGTGTGTACTCTGATTGTCGTTGTACACAGCTACTGGCTCTTGTGGGTTTATGCCAAATTTTAACTCACTAAAGAAATTTCTAACGAATTTGGCTTCTCTAACTGCAGAACCTAGACTATAGAATTCCGCTTCAGTTGAAGACAGCGCTACAACATTTTTCTTTTTGGCTCCCCAGTTTAATAGAGAATCCCCTAATAAGGTCAGTACGCCAGAATATGAACGCCTATCTGTTACATCTCCGGCCCAATCAGCGTCACACAAGATATGTATCTTATGAGGTCCTTTACGTTCAAAATTAAGCCCAAACTCTTTCGTACCTTGCAAATAACGTAATACTCGTTTTGCAGCTACCCAATGTTTCTCATTGAAACATGTGTTATACTGGCTCAGTTTGCTGCAAGCGAAAGCAATGTCCGGACGTGTACTAACAGCTAGGTACATAAGGCTACCGATTAATTCCTGATAAGGAAGTTTATTGTCACACTCTGAAGCCTTTTCTAAATTAAAATTCACCTCCATCGGAGTAGAAATAGACTTACATTCATTCATCCCAAATTTCTGTAATAAGTTTTGTACATAAACAGTTTGTGACATTTTCAATGTGCCATTGGGTCTATCCCTATCTATTTTAATGCCTAATGCTTGCTTAACAGGTCCTAGTAATTTAATTTTAAAATTTTTGCTTAATGAATCGTAAAGTTCTTTCTTGCCTTTTATACTATTACTAAAAACGAAAAAATCATCGACATAAAGCGCAATGATCACTTTGTCCTTGCCAAAATCCTTCTGATAAACACACCTCTCACATTTTAATTGTGTGAATCCATTACCAATAAGAACATTGTGAACTTTTTCGTTCCAGGCGCGACTTGCCTGTTTAAGGCCATAAAGACTTTTCTTCAATAAGCAAACTTTGTCCTGCCCCTCAATCTTAAAACCATCTGGTTGCTCCATAAAAATGGTTTCGCGGAGGTCTCCATTAAGGAAAGCAGTAGTAACATCAATGTGTTCGATTTCCATATCAAACTCAACACCAATAGCAAATAACGTTCTCAGAGTACTATGCCTCACTACAGGAGCAAATGTTTCCTCATAGTCGACACCATAACGTTGCGTGAAACCCTTTGCAACTAATCTCGCTTTATATTTGGAAAGGTTTCCATCAGCATCTGTTTTCTCCTTGAATACCCATTTGCATTTGATCACATTTGTATTCTTGGGTCTATCAACTAATGTCCAAACATTGTGAGACCTAAGAGAATTATATTCATCTTTCATTGCCGTAAGCCATTCTGTGGCATTCTCGGAATTGATTGCTTGATGATAAGTTTTTGGTTCATTACGACACATAAGTGCTTGATGTGTGAAATAATTCATCACATAATCATCGAACCATGCTGGAACCCGACGCTCACGAGTAGGTCTATTATTATTGACTAATGTCTCCTCTTCGACAACAGTATCATTATCAAAATTATTGGACGTTGGAGAAACTGTCTCATTAACAATAATAGGTTCATGAGTATCATCAACTACATCATGGTGTTGAACAGGTATTTCACAGCTATTATCGACACATTGGTCAGAGTCATTTGGCACAATTATATTTGGTGCATCGTACCTATAAACATTTTCAATAATATTTGTGTCTCTAGAATTGAAAGTATTAGAGATATTATCTTTTGAAGAAGAATACATAGTATTCTCAAGAAAAACAACAGATCTAGATCTTATAATTTTCCCAGTATCTGGGTCAGCTAGACGATATCCATCGGAATGACCACAATATCCTACCATAATGTAACCTTTGGCTTTGGCATCTAATTTCGAACGCACTTGCTCGGGAGTCAAAGCATATGCCCTACAACCAAAAACACGAAGGTGACTTAAGTCTACTTTCGACTCAGTCCAAAGTTCATGTGGTGCGGCTCCACGAACAGCAACAGTGGGAGATCGGTTTTTTAAATATACGGCAGTATTAATTGCTTCCGCCCAAAAATTCTTACCGATACCAGAATCATGAATCATGGTTCTCGCTTTTTCCATTAGAGTCCTATTAAGCCTTTCACTAACACCATTTTGTTGAGGTGAATAGGGAATGGTGGTTTCATGAATAATTCCGGATCTAATTAAATAACTTGAAAATAATTTGTTGCAATATTCAGTTCCGTTATCAGACCTAAATCTTTTTATTTTAAGATTCGTTTGGTTTTCAACCAATTGTTTAAATTTAATAAAAGTATCTAAAACAGTTTTAGCATCCTTACGTTTCAAAAAATATACAAAGGATTCGCGTGTATAATCATCCGTAAACGTAATAAAATAACGATATCCGCAAAAACTCGGCACGGGTAAAGGTCCACATAAATCCGAATGTATTAAATCAAGTTTGCAAGAGGCTCGATTCTCTGAAACTTTAGGAAAGGATGTCATTTTATGTTTCCCTTCAATACAAGGAATGCATGACAATTCATTTTTCTTGAAGTTTACACCTGTAACTAGACCATCCCTAAGTAGAGTCATGTCCCTAACATTAAGGTGACCAAGACGACGATGCCATAGCTGGAGGTCACTTTTAGCTATAAAAGCTACATTTTTATTCGACGACTGAACCGCATTCGTAGAATGTATCCTATAAATACCGTTAATATTTTTGGCTACAAAGCCACAAGAACCAGTAACCTTACAGTTCTTATAAGCACGACAGCTATTTTCATCAAAGACTACTGTGTATCCCTTTTTAGTAATTTGATGAACAGAAAGCAAATTAGTGACCAATTCCGGTACATACATAACATCTGTAACACTCTTAATAGTACTGTCTTTAATATTGACACTAACATCACCTACACCTTGACTAAATATTTTACTTTTATTGGCAACTGTTATATCTACAGACTTATTGTCATTAAAACTAGTAAACCAACTTTTACGATTTGACATATGATTTGAACAGCCTGAATCAATTACCCAACTGCAATCATTATCAACATTATTAAATAAAGCAGTATGGAGAACACTATCGTCTTCTAGAACAACACTACACTCATTCTTCTTATTCTTCTTTTTCTCATTTCTGAGTTTAGGGCATTTTGGTCTAATGTGTCCTTGTTTATTACAATTGTGACAAACAGGTACAAATTTCCCTTTAGAAGTAGAAGTAGACGCTAAGGCCTTTTCAGAATCTAAAATTGTTGCTGAAGAAAGCTCAGATTTTTTAAATTCTCCTCTTAACAGCTTTTCTTTTACAAAGTCAACGGTAAGTTTAGTTTGAGTACCCTGGATTGCCATAATTAATGGGTCATAGTCTTCAGACAGACCTAACAATATCCATTCAGCAGTCTCTTCGTCATCAATGGGACAACCTAAATCGGCTAATTCTTGTGTAACGGAAAGAATGGTACCAATATAACTATCCATAGAATCATAATTGACCAACTTAGTCTGGGTAAGTTTACGTTTTAATTGCAATCGACGACTTATCCCTGAATGCCCATAGGCCTTTTGCAAATTATTCCACGCTTCAGCTGCAGTTTTACAGTTTTTGACGTGTGGATAACAAATCGGCTTCACCGCTAAACATATTTTAGCGTAGGCGCTTTGGTCAAGTAATGGATCTAAAGCTATAGGTGGATCACTTACAACATTCCATAATCTTTGCTCTATAAGCAAAAGTTTCATTTGGAATTTCCAATTTCCGTAATTATCTTTTCCATTTAATTTATCTACATGTGGTCCAAAACTACTCATATAAATTGGATTGAACACACCTGATGTCGACGACGACGGACTAACTGGAATAGTCGGCGGCAGTTGCACATCACTATTATTCATTGTAAATAAATAAATCGGGAATTCGATAAAACTGTTATAATTTTTTACTTGATAACTTGAAATTCTAATTAAAGGCCCATAACCTGATAGAATTAATGAAATTCTTTAGAAATTCAGTTGTAAAAATATATATTGTGACACACACGGAACAGACAAAAAGTAATCAAAAAACAATATAATAATTGACATAGAACTAAAAAACTTAAATTAAAAGTAAAAGGAGTATGCCTAGCCTATACAACCTCTAACATAAGTATACAAGATATACTACAACTTTGCGTTTCTATCGCTATAATTTATACAAAATCTTCAAAGAACTTCATGAACGAGGAGGTTCTCAAGTAGATCTCTTAAATTAGACTGAGATGTCGAGTGACTTAAATCGATTTCGATAGTTCTTTGTTTGTTTGAAAGGGTATCCTAAATAATTGGTCCCATTCAACTTGGCAGTAATCTTATGAGAACGGAACTTCTTAACAAACTCAAGTTAAAGTGAAAATCAATAAGTATTTTTACTACAAGTTTCTGACAGACAGCGGCAAGTTCATAATGCCGCATGCCGTCACCCAGCTGGATTTGACCTTAGATATTCATGCACTGCACGACTAACAATTGTGAAAAATAAATTTTAAGAGAACTAAAAACCGATCTTTAAGCAATAAAAGTAAAAGTACAAAAATAATTAAACAATCGTAATTTCTTAATTTTTGATTTTAACATGATTATAAATGTTTGAAAAATTACTTAGTAATTAAAATAGAATAAAACTAGAAAAATTTCACGTCCTGAGGCAGGAATCGAACCCGCGACCTTTCGCAATCCGGGCGACTGCTCTGACCACTGAGCCACCCAGGACTTGGGATATCCCTGTGAAATTCTTCTAGTCCATCTGTCTTTGCGTTTATGAGCTAACGTCCACCCTACAATGTCGAAATATTCTATTTCAACATCCGAAACGAGTATTTTTACAAATACCGACGATTCGGTTAAGTTGGGGCAGTGCTTTCAAATATTCTTAATTTTTGATTTTAACATTATTTTAAATGTTTGAAAAATTACTTAGTAATTAAAATAGAATAAAACTAGAAAAATTTCACGTCCTGAGGCAGGAATCGAACCCGCGACCTTTCGCAATCCGGGCGACTGCTCTGACCACTGAGCCACCCAGGACTTGGGATATCCCTGTGAAATTCTTCTAGTCCATATGTATTTGCGTTTATGAGCTAACGTCCACCCTACAATGTCGAAATATTCTATTTCAACATCCGAAACGAGTATTTTTACAAATACCGACGATTCGGTTAAGTTGGGGCAGTGCTTTCAAATATTCTTAATTTTTGATTTTAACATTATTATAAATGTTTGAAAAATTACTTAGTAATTAAAATAGAATAAAACTAGAAAAATTTCACGTCCTGAGGCAGGAATCGAACCCGCGACCTTTCGCAATCCGGGCGACTGCTCTGACCACTGAGCCACCCAGGACTTGGGATATCCCTGTGAAATTCTTCTAGTCCATCTGTATTTGCGTTTATGAGCTAACGTCCACCCTACAATGTCGAAATATTCTATTTCAACATCCGAAACGAGTATTTTTACAAATACCGACGATTCGGTTAAGTTGGGGCAGTGCTTTCAAATATTCTTAATTTTTGATTTTAACATTATTATAAATGTTTGAAAAATTACTTAGTAATTAAAATAGAATAAAACTAGAAAAATTTCACGTCCTGAGGCAGGAATCGAACCCGCGACCTTTCGCAATCCGGGCGACTGCTCTGACCACTGAGCCACCCAGGACTTGGGATATCCCTGTGAAATTCTTCTAGTCCATCTGTATTTGCGTTTATGAGCTAACGTCGACCTTACAATGTCGAAATATTCTATTTCAACATCCGAAACGAGTATTTTTACAAATACCGACGATTCGGTTAAGTTGGGGCAGTACAGGGTTACCTGCGCATTTTTATTCCATTTATATTTTTTTAGTATATTTAAAATAACATATTTCAAGAACAAAAAACAAAATAATATGTAATGTCTTTTATATATTTTTATTTTATTTTATCAACTACGAAGTTTGTCACTCTACGCTTGGTAGTGAAAGGGTAGGTTAGGTTAGAATGAAGCGCAGGGGTGGCAATCGCGGCGCGGCGCGGGTTTAGTGACATTGAATTAGTCAACAGTTTTTATAAAATTTGCGTAAGACACTATCGGAAAAAAAATGTTCGGAAAAAATAGCAAAAGTCAACAAATGGACTCCAGAAGCATAACAAGGTTCAACTCAACAGAACAATAATTAGACAGAAAATTAAATACGATTTTTTTTTTGTCAAACAAAGGTTTGTTTTCATCAACAAAATTTTCTCGCATTAATTACTAATGAAATAGTTTTGTAACAAGACCAAGGAAAAGTAGTTATGTACCGACTATAATTACCGCTGTACTGTGGATACTTTCTACTGAAGCTTCTTTAATATTTTTGTTTGAAGCGAAGTAAAACAAAAAATACGTCTCTTCTTATTTTAAAGTACTTCACATTCTTCAAATTTGCGCACTGACTCGAAAGTAACCTTGTATAAGTAAAATATGTACTAATGTTTTTTTATGCAACAAATGTGGTAAACGAGCATACGATGGTATTATCGTAGCCTATAAATGCTTGTAGCTACAGCCTACTAGGGCCTAGGGTACATTCCGCATCACGCTCATCGACACTTACAGCGCTGTGAGCGCACTAAAAGTCGTTTTAAATCGAACTTACACTGCTCACACGAACTGCTGCGATGTCGTGAATGACGTCATCAATAGTTCTCACAGTGCTCAGAAAAAAAGCGCCAGCACTTTAAGCATATACATCTGGACATTTCTATGAAAAAATGCATCCAATGTTATATTACTTACTCCATACAAATGTCATGAAATTATCAAATGAATAAGATGTTTTTGAAAGTGGCAAACCATTTCTATGAACTAATACAGCACATGTTTTAATTTATTGTCGCATTGACAGCACCACCCTGTATGTCAATGTCAAAATGTCGATTTTATTGCTTTAATTTCCTTTTCAATATTTTCAATAGTAAGCAATTAGTTTAACACATTCTGCAATAATAAGTAGGAAGGTAGTGATCTAGTGACCATAAAGGTCAAAGAACAACGATATTGGTAATCACATTCAATTTTTAGGTTATGTTTTGAAGTCAGATGTTGCACTCACAAAACGTTTCAAAATGATTAACGCCAATAGTGTCGTGAGCGCGAATATCGAATCGGATCGCGTGTCGGCAATGTAAGCACCGTGAGCAGTGTTCGATCATAACGGAATGCATCCCTAGCATAACAAGTCCCCCGGTTCCCAGCATAGTTCATAGTGCCACCCCACTCACCGTAGGAACATAATACTACAAAGTAGACGTGTTATTTAGCAGCGATCTACTGTGGATGTGGTACCCCCAGTCTGTCTCTAAATACCAGTAGGCCCTTTTTTTTTTTTTTTTTTTTTTTTTTTTTTTTTTTTTTTTTAACGGGGAGAAATCTGTTTACAGACCTACCCGTCGCTAGCGAGGCGACGAGCGTGTGTGGGGGTCGCCCAGCGCCAAATGACACTGGGAATACCCACTAAAACTCCCCGGTAACTCCACTGCCCTTCGCGGGGGCGGCCCAGGCTCTGCCGAAGCAATTTCACTAGTCCACCCCCAGGCAACCCGGCCTTGCGGCCAGGTTTCGCGCCGATGGAGATTACCCAGAGTCACTTGGGTAATCCCAGACGTGGCGGCCTATTCAATGCATGCGTGGGGGCCACCCACGCACGCGGCCGCGCCTAGGGCGCAGGAAGACGGGCGATCACCGCCCGTCTCCTCACGCCCACCCGCCTACGCCGGATTGGGGCAGCAAGAGGATCCCCTTCCCGCTCCCTCTCCGCTACCTCCTTCTGCGTCAGCACAGTCTCGCAGAAGGAGGCACCAGTAGGCCCTGCATCTCTTTATTTATATTAGTATAGATTCAGAGGGGGATTGACTCCTCAGTTTAGGTACATTCGGCCGGTGCCCCTCAGGCAGGCGTATGGCAGTAGGTTGCTTCAGAGGGCTATTCACTCCTCAGTTTAGGTACATTCGGCCGGTGCCCCTCAGGCAGGCATCTTTCATATGATTTTTGCAAAGAACAATGACTCCTAACTACGATCTTATAATTAGTGTAAAAGATATTTTAAACGGGTGTCTAAACTAAAAAAGAACAAGGAATCGAAATGATTAAGGCAAATTTTCTATACCTAAATTTGACTTATGTTTGAGAGTGAACCTTCTTTTAGACTACCTCCGAACGAGGCCATTAATATCATGATAGAAGAGAATTTAGAGCCCATGCTCAGTGCCTGGGGCTTGAACATGTGTATTATTGTGTATCCCTCTCAGGCAACACAGAGAGATTATTATCAATTTTTTTTTCTAACATGTTTCAAAATTACTCTGCGTTCGGGACTACCCCTCTCTCCCCTAAATATTGTTTCAGCAAATATCAATCATATTTACAGAAGCACTTCAACTTGATATGAAAGGTTTTCAAGTACCATTTTGGGCCCTCTTCTTTGAGTACCTAGTTATCTAATTTAAAGGTATTTCTTGGAGTTTGTGCTAGGCCCTGGAAACATTCAGAAACAACAGAAAGTGAAGCATGGAAACCAGAAAATACCCTTCAATTTAATTAGATGAGTAGGTTTACAAAAGTTAAATTATATTTTGTCATTGTCATATTTCACAGACGGTTTTTAGATTTGTTTAAAATTGAATTTTTATTATATGTACATGAGTTTTTTCAATGAGAAATTTTTGCTTTGTTCCTCCAGTAACTATACAGTTGTGTTATCTGTTTCAGGAAGACACAGTTCAAGTTTTGTGGGCGTTAGGTCCCGAGGGATCCGATGGAGAGCTTCCCAAACATGTGAAGAGCGGTTCGAAACCCCTGCGGTTGTTGCAGCCCGTGGGAAAGCCTCACGTGCCACTGAAGAACTGGGATGTACGGCTAAATAATGTGAGTATCAATAGCTCTTAGGAAAATGTGTAAAAAAGCATGAATAGGCAAGGAAAATATTAACTTGACTTAAAAAATCCCCTGAGTCGTAATTTTGTAATTCAATTTATTTCTAAGAATCTTCTTACTTTATAATTTATAACAACTATTTGATTAAATCATTAGTTATTGATTTCATCCCCTTCTCAATAATCTAGTTGGAAACACTCCAGGCATACCTAAGATTTAATCAACTTTAGACAAAGTGACTAGCCCTACTTTTGCGACGATTGAATAAACTAAAAGACAGCTCTACATGAGTAGACTATTATCGGGGTACGTGATTAGTTAATCAGTGGTACGCTCATACGAGTCGCTTTACTTCTTTCCTTTTACTTTTCTTATGTGGATAGACAAATAGTTCGATAGCGATAAAATAGCAATTCAATATGCTCGTATGGAGAAAATTATTTTCAAAATGTACTTTATAAGTACAGGCGATAATTCCGTAAACCACTGTCTAGTTACCCTATTTTCACTTTCCAATTATTCTAACCACTACTCGCATAACCTGGACTCTCTAATCTAAATTAGTTGGTTTCTGGCTGCATAAAAGACGCTTCAGACTAACGGTAACTGCGGAGCGAAAGCGAATGTGTGTATCTTTTGCAATAGTCGAGGACTTACGGCCGGGCCACGGTAAATTCGCCGCGGCGAATATTCGCGCTTCTATTCACCCGAATGAAAATTAATGTATGGCAATATACTAAGCACACCCCGCCGCCGCCTCCGCCGCCACCACCTGTTCCCGTGGACAGGCCGTTAGAGAAATACAGAAGTACTCATATAATGAGACATTTATATTATTACATAATTATATATTAAGTTTACACGACTCAAACTTAATTTTTGTCAAAGAAATCTCTGAAGTGCCCACATATCGTATCATCTATGCAAAGTAACTGACACAATACTTATCTTAGTGATAATTATATTATTCATATTATTAATTCTGTAGAAACTTTCCAATAACATCTCAACACCTTTAATAGCCGAAAATTTTATCTACTTACTTCTGTTGCTAGGCTTGACTTGGCTCAAATCCAAATGGGTGTTTGCAGTAATAAAGATTACGAAGTTTTCTGTTCCATTCTTGTCTATTGCTTGTGACTTGATGAAATCTTAAGTAAACGACTGTTATTAACGTAAACAAGTAATATTAGCGTCTGTCGCTAACATTACTGCTGCCTTCGTACCGGCTCTGTGTAAACCGTCTCTAAAATCTAACATGTGCATATTTCACAAATTAGCTAAGTGCTTCCTAATTTGTATAGTCGCAGATTAAATAACTACGTTAGATAACATGGTTTGCCCCTTCTATTACATTTTCAGAGACTACGAAGTTTGAGGAGGACATTTATATCTGTGCCTTATCCTACCTAGCAGTAAACAATAGGTGTTTTCTGAGGTTTCGCACCGTGAAATTTCATTTGACGAAAGAGGACAGTTGCGTCTAAAAATATGTACATATTAACACCCTATTCCTATTTCATAGAGCCAGTTTAATTTATACATGTTTTGAAGCTTTGTGTGAACACTTGCCTACACATGTTTTCAGACTTGAGTCTACAGTCTTTTTGGTGCTCGACTTTCTTACCTAGTCACTTGGGTTTACGGGATTATTCAAACTAGCATTAGGTATTATTTATTATTCCACGGCTGTTGTGGCAGAATGGTTCTCAAGTGGCACCGCGTACCGGGAGACGCAGCGTTAGTAGGCCTCCCACAAGGTGGATCGACGGTAGATGGTGGTAGCTAGCCAGGCGGACTAAGAAAAGTCTTACCACCAACCAAACCGAGCAGAAAATTTCTGCCCCCACGGGAATCGAACCCCGGACCTCTAGATCTGAGGTAGGTGGTCTCAACCAATAGACCACAGAGGCGGTTGATAGATGATTAATGAGGCTAGAGGCTGCTTAAAAATTTTATATTTTATACGATAAGGATTTACTATCAAGTACCTACCTCTAGTGTAAGTATCAATCGAATCAAAACCACAGGTCAAAACGAAGACGATCATCGTCGGGTTCACCTCTCAGATCCATATAAAAAAGTGGTGCGTGTTATAGCTAAGAACCATCCTAGTCACGTCAGCTTTCAAACAAATAAAACCGAATCAAAATCGATCCATTCGCTTAGGAGCTACCTTCTGAGGGAGCTACGATGCCACCCACATACAGACAGACACGTCAAATTTATAACACCCCTCTTTTTTCGTCGGGGATTACCAAAGATCTCATGGTTGGGGGACTGCGGTCATTTGTCATTAATATTTATGAGACACCGCTTAGTCCCTATCCGCCATTGAAAGAGTCATGATGAATTTAATTGCATGTTTTTCTTCGCAACCAGTCTTTGTATTTGTGGTTTGTTTCGTACGTGATTGGAGTTAGATATCGTAAGCAGACTTTATGAGGAAATGATAAATTTATACAATATGTATAGTATAGATAGACAGATTTTTTATTTTACAATATCATAAACAATACCCACAGATATAAAACCGACACAATATGACAAGATGGCGGTCTTATCGTTAGAAGCGATCTGTTCCAGATGTATATGCCTAGGGTAGAATGGTAGAATCTCTGAAATTAGTTTTTAAGCTAATGTTAGAGAGAGATAGATTGCTTTCACTCTGTTATCGTGGTAGAACTAACTGTCTGTCTATTACTAGCAATAACTAAAACATTATTAAATTGAAAAGTTATTGATATGGAAGACTTGTAAATTTATTCTTCATTCGTCACATGGAAAACGAATATCAGTTGTGATTTGTTAACGAACGCTATTAATCAGTAGGTACTTACTAAGGAGATTGACCACAATATATGGAAAAGCAACGCCCTCTTGCAACTTATAATGATGGCCAAACTGGCTAAAGTAATTGGAAAGCGTGGTGTCGTGCGCAGGAAGAAGTCTTGGTTGAGAAACCTACGCGAGTGGACCGGAATATCAAGCGTTGCAGAACTTATCCAACTTGCGAAGGGTAAAGAAAAATATGCTGAGCTGACTGCCAACCTTCGTTTATCGGAGATGCGCTAGAAGAAGAATAAAAAGATATGGAAAAACCCTGAGCAGAACCCGGACATGGAACCGAAGAAGTACTTGGGTCAAAATTTTTGAAATATTATTCAGTAAAACTATCGCTTGACTTGACTTAACTATTATTCAGTAAAAGTAGCGGTGAACCACGAGCTCGTGGTTTGAGTGCTCTGGTTTCGTCACGAAAACAAAGCAACTTTCGCCATGGTTCATCAATAAAAAAATTACCATCTCGAGCTCCACCGTCCGTACTTCGGAAGGCACGCTAAGCCGTTGGTCCCGGTTGTGACTGCATCCGCTTTCACCCTCCAACCCGCATTGGGTCAGCGTCGAGGTGTTACGGACCAAACTCCTCATGTGTTTCTCCCATGCAGGAACGAGAAAGGTTTTTTTTTTTTTTTTATACAACTAGATGACACCCTAGACGGCCCACCTGGTGGTAAGCGGTTACCGCCGCCTATAGACACCTGCAATAACAAGAAAAATCACTTGATATTGCAGGTGCGTTGTCATCCTGAGGCCTAAGATGAAATGCCGTCCATGCCCAGTAATTACACTGGCTACCTTTCCCTTCAATCCGAAACACAGCGAACTGTTTCACGGCTGAAATAAGAAAGGCGGTGGTACCTACCCAGGCGACCCTACATATGGGTCTACCACCTAGTAGGTAGTAGGTTGGTCGTATAAATAGATAGGTTGCTGATAAATTGAATCTTTAAAGCCTTGCAATTGCAACACAAAAAGAACATGACCACTGTTTTTGCTTTCAGAACTTTGGGTACTTTCGCCCATGACTGCTATGTATATTTATAAAAAAGCTAACCTTATCTAATTACTTTAATATAATTGTTCCTTACTGACAGGCCACGTCCGCGCCGGCGCGCGGCGGGCATCTCATCAACTTTAGAAATGTATCTCGTTTGCGGATAACGCATTGTTACCTTTTGTTTCAGCTTACTATTCCTCACGTCATGGCAACATTGTTCTGGTGCAAAATCTTCAAAGCTCCTGATCTTCCTAAGAAACATCACATCGTCGGCTACCAACCCATAATCGATAGCAGACCGATTAAGAACAATCGATTATTGGAAAAGGATAGTTCGTCTCCAGTTCATCATATGGTCTTGTACGAATGTGCTGAAGATCCTGATAAGCAGATGTGGAATGAGTGGGCAGAAGGTGACGGCTCCTTTGGGCCGAATAGACCAAGTCAATGGGCGACTTGTGTCACACCAATCGCTGCCTGGGCGATTGGATCCAAAGGTGAGAAAATATTTTTTTTATATTATGGCTATAATTCATAAATCATGAAAATAGAAAGGGATAAAGATATTCTCATCAAGAAAAAAACAACAATTGTTGTGTATTATATTTTGTCCAAGTAGTTGATGTATGTAGGTACAATAAAGTTACAATAAAGTTTTAAAACTAAACTATTTTTGAAAAACTTTTGAGAATAATTCAAACCGTTTATTTTCCTTCTAATAAACTTATTTTGGTTTATATTTTAGCGAGAACTACACAAACTAAGCTAAGTAATCGAAACGTCGGGTGTATAATAATAATGTAACATCTAATTAAACGCAAGTTAAATCCGGTGAATTAGTTTTATTGCAAACTTAGTTTGGGTTTTAAATATTCGTCCGTTTGACATTTATTTTTTATAGAATAAATTTTTGCTAGCTATATTTTGGCGTTTGCAAAATATATTGACTAATCAACTCTAACAAATTTATAAATCAGAAAAACATTTGTAAGGAAAATAGGGTTAAAGCCTTATTGTAAATGCTGTTTCATAGCGAAGTATCGCCTTGAAATGTGTAATTAAATCATTCTGCATTCCTTAGAAGTGTATTCCAATGATCTCTTCGTCCTTTTCTAATTACTAGAATATGAAAGTAACACACTGAATTGTTCTTATCTGACATATTGGACCTAATTCTGAGGGCACACTCTTATGTGTATCCCTTTCTCTCAGTAAGTATAAGAAAAAGATAAAAAGAATTTGATTAAAATTTTAGACAGCATTTATGGAAACCATAGATAATTTTAGAAGTCGTGTAGGATCTTTCTAAAACCTGAACAAATCACGTTCCATTAGGTCGAAAATTGAACATAACTTACAAAATGTCAAATTATATGACAGCCGTCCTTGTTGTATTCGTATTGAGAGAAAGGGGTGCCCTAAAATTAAATTTTCACTTAGCGTGTTTTCGACAGAATTAGGCTCGTACATTATAAATCTTATTTGACTTCCTATGATAATGATTAAATTAATTTGTATATGAATTTACAGGGGAATATCTTCCGGAGAACGTCGGCATACCTCTAGGCGAGAAGGGAGGCGTGTCTTACTACATGCTTGAAGTTCATTACGACAATAAGGCGTTACATGAAGGTGAGATTTAGGGTTTTAATTATACCTAATATCGAGGCGTAGTGGGTTGAGCGTTCGGGTTTCGATTGCGAAAACAAAGCATCTTTCGCCGTGGTCGAACTCGGGTGGATCAATCAATATTTGTAATCTCGAGCTCCTGCGTGCTTCGGAAGGCACGTAAAGCAGTTGGTCCAGGTTGATTGTTCCTGCAACGGATTTAACCCACCAATTCGCATTGCTCCAGCTTAGTAGTGTTAAGACCCAAACTCCTTATGTGTTACTTCCATGTATAGGACGGCCTGTGCCCAGCGGGACTGTATATAATAACGATGAATTATAATAATAGTATGTTCTAACACTCACACAAAAAGACGAATAGCATTCAAATTTTTATCGAATATATATTTATGATTGAAATGCATTGAACAGTATCTCACTATGATCATCATTTCAGCCGAGAGACGCCCGCTGCTGGGCAGAGGCATCCCTCAGGGAAGGAATACTATCTTGAATAGTATCTACCTACTTAGATAAAAATTCTACATGCTTTTTCTTCGTAAATTACGAACAATGCGGATCGACAAAACAAAGCTATCCAAAAATATAGGCAATGAACTTCGATAGAAATAGTATTGTTTATTTTTGTCTGCTTAATCTTCTTTTGGCACGATATGTTGGTGAACACATCAGATATCTATGGGTTAATGACCGGATTAATGATTTCTAGTAGGTATTTTTGTTATCTTGGAGTGTCTGTAGGGTTTCTAGATTAACATCGACAGTAGGATTTATAATTTCCTAGGATAAGTGAATGTCATTGTCACCCGATTCGCAGACTCAATTACTCTGAATTCCAAAATACCTTTAATTTTTATTAGTAAATCAATATTTCTTTATTTCAGTACTTTGAGTGTTTAACTATTTTTTATTATCGCTTGACAGTTGTTCCTTGGGGAGTTTTATTGTCTATTTCCGAAAGGCTTTACCAGATCACTATTAAAATAATACCAGATCATTCCGGTCGTGTGCCCTTGTAAACAAAAAAAAAGAATTATGGAAATTGGTTCATATTTGACGGAGAAAAACAAACACATAAATGCAGCCGTTCTATAGGTATTTAATTAAAACTGATAATGAGTAAAAAAATTAAGGACCTCTTGTGAGTTTAAACGCATACTTTATTGAAACAATTACAAATAAAGAAAGAAAACGATGAAAAAATGATATGCTCCAGGATATGCTCCAGGCGGGAATCGAACCCGTGTCCCCTGGGGCCGGCCAGACGCGATTACCACTACGCCACCGGAGCACTAGGTGTAAACTACTAATTTCTTCACCGCTTTCTAACCTTTTTTTAACGTTTTTCACCACTCATTGAAGTACACCTCTAGTGATCCGAAAGAATACTTTTACAAGCATTTTTGTCTTTCTTTATTTTTGACCTCTTAAATTTTAAATAAAGTCAGAAATTCGTATTTGCAAACATCACAAGCACTCCACGATCTTTACTTATGAATGACATATCGGTATTCGGCCGAAAGTCTGCGTATTAGCCCGGCTGTATGAGTCAAAATGCTGATAACCTCACTTGAATATATATTTATTATTTTTTATTGTATTTTGTAGTTTTAGGTACATTATTTCCTTTTTATTCCAGTGCTGGACAGTTCAGGCATAAGGGTCCATTACACACCGGTGCTCAGGCGCCACGACGCAGCTATGCTCGGCGCAGGAGTTGGCGTGTCCGCACTACATGTGATCCCTCCTAAACAGCCGCGGTACAGAACTGTGGGGATATGCAGCCCGGAATGTACTGAAAACGTAGGTAGCTTAGAATTTCCAAAAGTCATTAAGTTGACGTCTGGTGAATTCGAGAGATGAGAAGGCTGCCTGTCCAGCGCTCATAACGAGTTCAAATGTTAAACGTACACGCCCTACAAAATAGATGCCTCCTGCCCATGTCAACCTTTGTGGGAAAGTAAACATCCGAAATGGGAGTTGCTAGGGAAGGTCTTAAAATCTATGGAAAAAGTTGCAAAATTAGTAATAAAAATGGCTTATATTGAACTGGTCAGAGTGTACTCAGCTAACATAACCAACCTTTAAAATGTTATTCGATCAACAACACTATCAAATTGATCTGTACAACAAATTCAATCATTTTTCCATGACTATTTATTATAATAAAGTATATATATACTTTATTATAATAAAGTTACTATGACTATTTATTATAATAAAGTATATATATACTTTATTATAATAAATAGTAATAATAATATTCATATCCTCACACCTTTTATCTAGCCCAAAGTACGTATCATTAAGAGCTTGTGTTATGGATACTAGATAACGGAGAAATAATAATAAAATGTTTCTAAACATTAGAAATATATTAAATAAACATATAAATATCCATGACTCGTGAACAAATGCTCGTACTCATCATACAAATATTTGCTTCTACCGGGATTCGAACCCGGGACCCCTGACCGAGTCGCCTGTCGTCGACTTTCTGATTAAAGTTGGCGAAAAAATGCAAAAAAAAATATTTTATTTCTAAAAAGGTTTAAAAAAGTTTTTAGTCTAGATCCTAATAATTCTTACCTATTACCAAGAATGAAACTAATACTCAACATTTAGGTAGGTACAAAGGTAGAAAGGTATCGATAAAATCTAGATTTATTGTTTTTCCAGACAATGCCGGAGCATGGAATCAACATCGTTTCGGTTCTGCTTCATGCCCACGGAACCGCTAGGAAGATATCACTGAAGCACGTCAGAGGAACACAGGAGCTTCCTACAATATCAGAGGTGAAAATCTTTATATTCGATTAATGTTAAAAACGCCACCTATTAAAATCAAAATAAAATAGTTGAAACTGTAATGTCCACTGAAAGCATGCTATGTTTTAAAAGCAATGTTTGTGAAATAATTAAGTTTGATGTTAATAGATGACCACGTCAATAGATGGCGTAGTTAGAAGTTTTAAGTTTTGTAGTAGTGTGTTAAGAAGTCACGAGATGGCGCTGTCAACACTTTTTCAAAATCTGATTTTTACTTCTTTTTTTTTAGGAAAATTCCTATGATGCCCGATACCAACAATCTAGGGTCGTGCCCGGTGGAAGAAAATTTATGAAAGGAGACATATTGATAACTGAATGCACTTATGATAGTACATCAAGAGACAAACCTATTTTAGGCGGATATTCAGCTTCGCAGGTGGTGATTTTTTTAATGAAAAAAAAGTATTAACATAATTTCTATATAACCTTTAGATCTATTAACATTTATCTTATTTCATTAGGAGATGTGCCTATCATTCGTGCTGTATTACCCGCGTACACAACTCGCTGGCTGCTATTCAATGACGCCAGTGAAGGAATTCTTCGAGACCTTCGGAGTCAAAGAGTTCTATGGACTCAGTATGATGCAAGTGGAGAATATATTCTTGTCTTCTGGGTGAGTTTTCTTGATAAACCTTTACCACAGAGTTTATGGCAACGAGGATGTTAATTTACGTTTATGATGAGAAGTAAATTAATTTACTAGTATTATTATTATTATTATTATTTTTTTATACAACTGGATGACAAACAAGCTGACGGCCCACCTGATGGTAAGCGGTTACCGCCGCCTATAGACACCTGCAATAACAAGGAAAAGTCACTTCATATTGCAGGTGCGTTGTAATCCTGGGGCCTAAGATGAAATGCCGTCCATGCCCAGTAATTGCACTGGCTACCTTTCCCTTCAATCCGAAACACAGCGAACTGTTTCACGGCTCAAATAAGAAAGGCGGTGGTATTTACTATTAAAAGTGAAAAAGACCTATATCGGCAGCAGATGTGCGCTAATAGCTCACACCGGTTTCAATCGTCATGGAAATCTACTTAGCATTTACTAGCGGAGACGTTAAGAACCAGAATGACTATGTTGAAAGTGGCATATCTAAAGCCAGAAGATTAAAAGCTATTTTTGTCTTAAGATTTAGCTAGGCTAATGTCATATACTATACACGAAGGCAGAGCAAGTGTAACACCACTTTGACGTTTGTGGGTATGGGTACCCTAATCCGTTGTAATAAGAGTCATTTTCCAGCTGATGTTTTACTTTTGATGTGCAATTTGTATATTCTGGACACAGAAAGAAAGGTAGCCCCAGATGAGCCCAATGGGCCGGGCCTTTTGAGATTTGTTGGGGCTAGTGCGTTGTGACGTGAACACTATGAAATATACGGCTTTTTAGGGTTTCATAGGCGACAAGGAACCGTTCGTCTATCTGTCGATCCGTGGCTTAGCTTAGACACTAGAAAGCTGAACTTTAGTATACATTGTTGTTTTGTAACCACACTGTTTTGCAAAAAAGCTTTTCAAGTGCCCGCTCTCATTCCGCGTCAAAAAGATATAAACGATTTTGATCCCTAACGCATTGAGAGAAGATCTTTTGACTGTAGGTACATAGGCGGTAACATGAAAACGTTATGTTCAAAATGTGTGCACATTTGTACCTTCCTTCCTAGTCATGCGTCATGCATGGATGGTTCTTTTGGAGGACCAATAGAGGCGCGAAGAGGTACCATATGGGCTGGCAAGGTGGAGACGACTAGAATAGAACTATCTGTTTCAAACAATCTGCCTTCGCTTATGGATTCTTCTTACCACTTCACATCAGGTGGTTTTAGTCATTTCCCGTGCTTTGTATAAAAAAATCAACACTTTTTTTCTTATTTGTTATTTATTGTTTATCAGGAATTTGGAGAATATGCCCCCTCAGCTGGAGTTTGATATGCAACAGCGGTATTCTGAAGAGACAGCCATGCAAGGCGATGACCAAGGAGTGGGATTAATGAGTAAGTATAGTACTACTGCTCACGTGCTCCAAACTAAAAAATTCACATCTTTCTTGTTCAGATACATTTTTATTAGTTTCCTGCCTCAGGACGTGAAATTTTTCTAGTTTAGATACATTTTTATTGGTAACTTATTTTTCAAACATTTATATCTAATAATGTTAATATCAAAAATATTTCAAAGCTATGCCCCAACTTAACCGAATAATAGATATTTGTAAAAATACTTGTTTCGGATGTTGAAATAGAAAATTTCGACATTCTAGGGTGGACGTTAGCACATAGACTAGAAGAATTTCACAGGGATATCCCAAGTCCTGGGTAGCTCAGATGGATGGATTTTAATATATTTTAATTATATTGAGGAGGTCGGTGGTGTAGTGGATTCCGGGATGGGTCAATCAAAATATATAACCTCGATCTCCTCCGTGATTCGAAAGGCACGTTGAGCGGTAGTGATGATAATAAAATCTTAATTTAACTATATATATTTTCATACGAGAGAAAAAATCGTGGATGGGAACAACCGTCACACCTGGTTTGTGACTTCTTTGCCGACGGGGACTACAGAGTACTTGGGATAACCATGAATCTCTTCTATTAGATTTTAGATAAAGGATAAATGTAAACAAACTAAATATCCATTTGTATCGGTTTGTCCCATACTCGTACAAAAGAGACATTGGTTTGTTTGCTTTTAATTCTTTATCAAAGTGTATGACAAAGAATTATTGTAAACAAACCATATGTCATATTGTATAGGTTTGTCCCTTTTACTCGCTACCTTTCTTGCTCATCTTTATCTAATTTGGCTCAAGTATAATCTTTGATTTTGCGTTATATGCTAACATATCTTCACAATGTTGGTACCTGCTCCAGCCCCCGTAACATAGCAAACTCCCTGGAGAGTGGATAATAGTTTATCTCTCTCTTCGTCCGAGAAAAAGAAAGAGATAAAACATGTTTTTCCCCTAATAAGTAGACATAAGTGGCGGAGAGAGATTTTGCCCACGGTCCGTGCGACGGTTGCAGGACACAAATTTCTTCTAATCCAGATATTTTATTTTTAGTGTGTTAGCTCAGAATCACGACTAATGTACCCATTTCAATTTTGTTTCAGAGGAACTGGTAATCCGTGAGCCCCTAGAATTCAGGAATAAGTCGTTCATGGCCCATTTGAATGAGATGCCGTGGTCGGAAACATTGCTAACCGAACAAATTGAGAAGACCATGTATAAAGGAATGCACATGATGTTCTGCAAGAAACGCGATGATACTTGGGGAGCGGTGAGTTTCAAATATACTTGGAATTTGATGAAATAATCTGGATTAGTATATTTTCCATCCTTTTCTAAAGATAAGATATAAACGGGAGAGGTTCTTTACATGAATTAAAATACGTTTCTAAAAGGACACAACTGTTGGACCTTTAGGTATGTGATGCCAGGTGATAAGCGGTTAAACAAAGCTTATAAACACTTGAGTTGTTATGTTGACAGAACACAAGACAAGTCTTCCTACTCCCTTACCTTATTCTCACAACACATAAACTAGCGTTAGGTACTCGTAACTAGTGTTAGAGATTCTCGGTGAGTTGAAGGTTGATTTTTATGCATCCTTAATCAGGCGTTCATCCTTTAAATTCTTTTTTGGTCTTAAATTGAATTTTTGACGCAAGGGAATTTCTTGTTATCTCTATCATCATCACTATACCCCGTATACTTGCTACTCCTTGGCACAGGTCTTCCTGTATGGGAGACACTCATGGGTAGTTTAAGTCATAGAACCCTAGTTGTAGTCACAACGGGGATCAACGGCTTAGCGCCATTTTGACTCTCATAGCAAGGAGTCGGTTAAGATTACAAATTTGATCACCCCATCCGTAATCAACCAGTGAAAGTTGCTTTGTTTTTGTAACCAAAAACGCATTCACAGCCAAAATGTCGCCGTTCCTTCCTCTTCCTTCTCTTCAGGGCACCACTCTTTCGGCACAGAGCTCCTTACACTTGCTCGGCATGGAGATATGTTGTGATCTGAATTCCAGGAACTACATCGAAACCGTGATCAAAATAGCCTCACGGAAGCTCGGTGTCCTGAACAAGGTGCGTCGATTTTTCACGCCTGGCCAATGCCATTATGCCTGCTTTACAAAACTCAGGCCTGGTCTTGCGTGGAATATTGTTCGCACTTGTGGGATGGCTCCGCCAAGTACCTACTCGATGCCCTGGACAGATTGCAGCGTCGTGCTGTCCGTATCGTTGGCGATGTAGAGGTCACGAACAACCTCGAGCTTCTGCAATTGCGTCGAGACATTGCGTCGCTTAGCGCCTTCTATCGGCTATATCAAGAGAGTGCTGTTAAGAGCTTTTGACCATATCCCACCTTCTCCCTTCCTACTCAAGACCACGCGTGCTGGTCTTCGGAGTCACCAATTTACCGTCTCCACCTCAACATCACGCACAAAGAAATTTAGTACCACCGTTCTTTGTCGTACTTCCAGAACTTGGAATTCTTTGCCAGCACGTGTTCCCTCCTTCCTATAACATGGGTTCCTTCAAAAGAGGCGTGAAAAAGCATCTTTTAAGCCGGCAAGGTGGAGGCGGCTAGAGCAGTGTCTAAACTGCACTAGCTGCCTTCGCATATGGACTCTTCTTACCGCTTCACATCAGGTGGTGTTGAGTCATTTGTCGTGCTTTGCATAAAAAAAAACCGAAACTCTTTAGTTTCGCCCAACCTGTTACGCCACCGAGTAGGTACTGTTAGAGTTCAGAAATGACACAAACTGTGTTTTATTGTAGAATATACTATGTATGTCGTGTCTTCTTAACAATGGCTAAATCAGAACTGTATTCCTTCTCCGCATCTCCACCCTCGCGTAACACTAAGATGACTACGGCGTAGTGCTGACGTCATGGCGTAGCTGATGACGTCATAGCACGCTACACAGGGTTCTACCTGTATTTCTCTTTAGCTACCTATATGTTTTTAATTTAATTTCGTCATTTTTTACAGCCGATACAAATCTTGAACTACCCTACATACAAAGAACTACAAAACAACGATACAGCAGAAAAGTCATGCCACTACAAAAGCGTGCGACTACCCTCAGTCACCAAAGGGAATGGCGCTTCAACAATAACTCCTTTCCACTTGACTGCCATCTTGGCTGTATGCATAGCTGTCATCGTCGCGCGGTAATGGAAAAAAGATGCGTTATCTTTATAATAAGTACACCAATGATGTTTCTGTGTTGTTTTTTTTTTAATATTTATGAGATAATTTGGAACACTCAATGACCATTTCATATCATAATGATATAGTATTATTTTACCAAATTATGTATCATAATTTGTTTGAATGTTTATAATTTAATGGAATGTATTTGCTATTTATAGTTGGTTATTGCCAGCAATTTTATTTCATAGATTATTTCGCAGATAACGTGTGTCGTTGACATAATTATAAAATCCGTTCAATTGTTAATAAATTCATAAAAGTTGATTTACGTAATATATTTTCGTATGTACGCTGGCAATGATCAGACATAAATATGAACATAATTTTGTTATCTGTCAAGATGCCTAACTACTTCGGACCTTATGCCAAAGGTTATTACGTCTATATTGTATCGACAGACTGTACAAGTGTGTGTGGATGTTTGTGATTTTGGTACTTATGAGTTGTTGCTCATGTATGTATCAGCTCTCATGCGTACATTAGAACTATTAGAATACCAAGTAATGGTATGTACTAATACTTTTTATTTTAATTCAGTTTTGACTGATTTATAATTCCAATGAGGTTGAATGTTGAATTTTCTTAGTGCTTGTGGAAAATGCATGCTGTGTAATAAATACGTGTGCCTTCTTGTTTGAGGAATTAATGTCTGTGATGAATAGGATTTGGAGACAAATTCGGGTAATATCACCTCCTTGTCGACATTTTATAAAGGTATTTTTATACCATCCAATATCAACCTTCCTGTTTTAAAATTTAAGGTTATTTTTGGTTACGACAAAAAAAAACAAATACCGAATTGTGTCTCCAAAATGAGGAAGTGTCTTACAGCTATACGTCACAACTAGTTAGATAAACATACTGAACAAAACCAATGCAATAATTTAAGTGGAAATTATTGAATTCTTCCATACAATTCTCTACCTATTTTTTTATAAGTTACTGATGATCACATTTTGTAATGAAAATAAATAAGGTGCTCCAAGATAAATTGCCTGCATCAACTTTTTTATAATGGTGTGCCTTTAACACCATAGTAATAAATTTGCATAAATAATAAACTTGATTTTTTATACGCTTAATACACCATTGTCAAATTTGTGTATCACTAAACTGCATTAAAAATATCTTGTCTGTTTACTTTATTTTTATAATTATGACAATGTTTTTTCGTAATTTCTTGGGAGGTAATATTATTGATGCAGCTTAAATAATAGTTTTAGTAATTTCGAAGCAATAAAAAGCTGCATTCTTGCTCAGTATTGTCATATTCTTAGTATTTTTATAAGGAATGTAATAATAATACTTGCAAAGGTAAAGTTAATAAACATTAGGGCTGTGCTTTGTTGGCTCTAGGTTTATCTGTTTTTACAACTACATCGTTATATTTTAGTATAATTTTTGTATAATAATAATAATAATAATTAACAACATGCAACTACGTAATACGATTATCCACTTTGAAGTTGTAAAAACAGATTTTAGATGTCCATTTCGATTGAACGAAGTGTTTTAAGTCAATATTATTGTTGTGAGAACAATGATTGCATTTCGCTATTTTTTTTACAAATACTTTTACGTGTTAGTAATTAAGATTACGCTTAGTAATTAAGTTTTATTTATTTAAAAAGTCAATATATTGGTTTATTACTTTCAAGCTTGCAGTTTTATTTCAAATATGAGCGTATTCTATTAAACGATTAATCACTAGAAAATTTTGGTACTGACGTAAGCACATCAAACGTAACAGTTGGACCTTGAGACCGCCGTTATTCCATTCGTAATAAAGGCGGCTTTCGCAGTGCAATTGTTACACATGATGTGCTGTTTTCTGTAGATATTATAAAATTCATTTCTTTAAAATCCTACCTCTGTGTCTCAAAACTGGTTTTTATTATTTGGTTTCAGTCATATTATAGGTTTCCTTGATTTATAAAGGAAACGATGGTTATCATTTAACAGTTAGGGATAATATCTGTTTGTTTGCGATTTTATGATCTAGGTAATACGGGTGTAACAACGTTTTATCGGGATATTATTATTTTCATCAAGATACGATGGGGTGATTTCTTTCTGATGAAATAAGAGATTATTTCAATGAAATTACAAATTTTAATATTGCTTACAAACATAGACATTTTAATAGTGTCGAAAAACTACATCCATTTTAAAATATAATTTCCAATACGACTCAATAATTTAAACATTGTGCTTACAATATTATTCAGTTTAAATTTTTGATTTCGTCCGCCGCTATGTTCAAAAAGTCATCAGTAAACAGTGTATACAGGATGTTTGGCACTAAACATAACAAGCGACCTACACATCTTCACATAGTCATATAAATACTATGGTACTATCGAAAATTGTAAAATAAATTTCAAATTTCTTTACACAAATAGTTCGGTCAGTAAAACAAAATGTATGGGAAATTTCAAAATTAATTGCACAGCCGACAGAACACCAAGCGTATCAGTTTGACCTTGACGCCGCCCTTACTGCGTTCGTAATAGAGGCGGCTTTCGTAGTGCAACTGTTACACTTGATGCGCTGTCGTGTGTACTATGATAAAAATGTCAACATTCAACGTTGTATACCGGTGTTAGAACATTCCGAAATAAAATATACAGGGTGGTACCGTCAATGCGACAATAAATTTAAACATGGGCTATATTAGTCAATAGAAATGGTTTGCCACTTTCAAAAATATCGTACTCATTTGATAATTTCATGACATTTGTATGGAATAGTGTAACGTTGGCAGCATTATTTCATACAAATGTCATGAAATTATCGAATGAATACGATATTTTTTAAAGTGGCAAACCATTTCTATGGACTAATATAGCCCATGTTTAAATTTATAGTCGTATTGACGGGACCACCCTGTAGAATGTGGGCGGCGGAGTTCGATATTGTAGTATATGCGCTGGTTGTATGTGTCTGTGTACGCGATAGTACGCAGTTTTTGGGGTTTGTTTGACAATGTTTTTATTAATTAAGTATGAAAAAGTGGTCTGAAATTATCAGAGGTACCTGACTGTTGACTTTTGTAAAACAAAATGTAAAGTTAGTGGGTAGATGTAATAAAAAAAATATATCTGTATGTTTAAGTCGCTTTATTAAATAATGTTATTTTAATCTCTCCTATTTTAAACACTATTAGATTGTGATCGCTGTGAATTCTACAAGGCAACAAGAAATTCAAGTTTTTTAGAGAAAACTAATAAGTGACGCAAATTACTAATTGTCCTTATTAGAACCTAGAAATATAATAGACATAAATATGTGTTTTAAAAGACTATTACTTAAACCTAATAATTATTAAAATAAAGGCATTACAATTTGTCTTAAATTAAAAAGAGAGAAAAATTCATAAGTTACAGAAAAATAATCTTAATAATCTTAATTGTATTTATAATTTAATATTCGTGTAAGCGGCGTATGACAAAATGTTTGTCTTATATTTCGGACACTCTGTTGTCAAATCCATCTTCTGGGTAATTCATGTTACAATCATTCCTACTCTTGTTTCTCAATTTTTTTATCTGTGTTCTGTTGTAGTTGGTATATTATTTTGTTGATGTTTGTTGGCCATTGTTGGGTGTAGTGGGGTAGACGCCGTCTGGGTATTAGGGTTGGATTGCGGATTTATATTTCCGGTGGCTGGATATTGGTTTGTTGGATAAACTGTTTGACTCTTACTGGGGTGGTTGCTCGCTTGACTATTTGGGCTTTGGACTGGTTGACCAATTGGGACGCCGACGGGTTGACCGTTAGTGTAATAAAGTACATTCGGATTGTTTATTGGAGTGTTGGCGTTGTTGACTGTTTGATCATTTGGGTTGTTGACTCGGTTGTTGAACTGAAGGTTGTTGTTGCCCACCGGGGAGCCGACTGGTAGACCATTTGTATAATATAGTGTATTCTGGTTGCTGTTCATTGGAACATTGGGGTATTGGATGGTTTGACCATTGGGGTAGTTGACTGTTTGTCCATTTGGGTTGTTGATCGCTGGAATGTTTGGGTTATTGAACTGAAGATTATTATTATTTGCGTTAGCAGCGAATTGATTGGATTGAGTGGCTGTATCAGTGTTAAAACGGTTGGCTAACTGTACGCTACTGTCGAATTGATTGGATTGTGGAACGAAATTTCCTCGATTGGGGTTCTGGAAATTCACGACGCCACTGTTGGGTATCGGGTCAAAGAAATCATTGGGTTTATGTTCGAAAGTTTGTGGCTTCTGCCTGTGCGCTTCATAAGCTTGCCAGTTGATGAACCAGAACGGTTGTTTGTCTACCGGCAACTTACTGAGGCGATCAACCAGATCTTTGTCCCCTTTTGCTTCGATTGGCAGTCTTTGTGTTGTAGTATCGGCTTCTCCAAACCTGGAAAAGTAAGTGAAATACCACATCAAATTTTGAAATAGGTACCCACAAAAAAATAGTAAATATTGACGAGAATGCATTGTTTCGTAAGTCAACATCATTATTCTTATTATCCTAATCGTAACTTTTAATGAGCTAACACGTAATTTGTTGATAAATAAACAAGCTGCTGCTAATTATCTTAATTAAGGTATTATTTTGTTTTGTTTCCTAAAACGCAGAAACTAAAGCATTTGTTATGATTTGGTACTGTCAGTGATAAAAGTAACATGGTAATATTACTTTTATTGCTGACATTACCCAATATAGATTGATGTATCTCAGACGTTTTGTTTGTGGTAACATCTGAGAGTAGATACAAAACGTCTGAGATTTATCAAATCGAATACACGAATAAGCAAGGTCTAAATTAAAATTAACTTAACATCAGTAAATTAAAAGTTGCAGTGAATTATACCATGATTAAATTGATTCGTTTAACTTTTGTGTTTTGTAATTTCGAATGTATTGAGATGATTTTATTTGTGCCTGAGTAGGTACCAATTTCAGATTTGTTGCTTTAAGCTCATTTACTTTCAAGGCAATAAACATTGAGACTGAGACGTACCTAACCAAGAACTCGTTTTGAACCTGATTTTGGTTTTTTAGAGAAGGCAAAAGGAACGTGTGTAGGTATTTATAGCATGTGCCATAACGGTATTTTATTTAGTACCTATATATTATTGAATAGTCAACAAATACTTAAAAATTAGTTACCCACCTATTTCCTAAAGCCTCTGTGGTTGTTGTGATCATCTCAGGGTATCCTATGGGCCTGCTGCCAGCGAACGAAGGTCGTTGACCCGTAGCCAATGACGCTGTCATCACCAGACATACGACACTTTTTAGTAACATTTCCTGAAACATACAAGTAAAATTACTAATATCTATCGGTACTCAAAGTAGGATTTAATTCAGGTATTATGTGTTTTCGGAAAGCAAATAGCAATTAAGATATTTAAGTCAGTCATTAATGTGTCAAGCGGCGATATTCCTTTCGGAGGGCCAGGAATCTGATGCTTGATTAGCTAAAGTGGTATTTCGGTACCTACTCTTATATAAAACATAAATACGTACCTATATAATAATCAAACGGCTATTTTTTTATCAAGCCCAAATTGAAGTTTTTAAGAGCTTAATATTATCTATACTACTTGGTTATCTAAAGGTAAACAAGTAAGTGTAGCTAAATGTAGATAACTAAAAATAAGATTATTAAAAATATCTACATAATACGTTAGTACACGATACGCCACAAATTCTGCCCCTAATGGAACTCATGAAAGACTACATTTATTCAAATACATTTTACAATGGGTAGGTAGGTGTATTTTTCATTTATGATTTATGTTACAACTTAAATACGAAATATTAAATGAAAAACTACATTTATTCAAATACATTTTACAATGGGTAGGTAGGTGTATTTTTCATTTATGATTTATGTTACAACTTAAATACGAAATCGCTATACACGTCGCGTCGTTCTAATCACCTGTGGACGTTCAGGCAAGCCAGACAACTTTATGTCTGGTCAAAAAATTAAGTCTGCTCTGAAGGAACAAAAATATATAACAAAAGACGACGCTTACTTAAAAAAATCACTTTGTTTCTAGTCACTATTCATATCAAATAAGGTTTTAATTATTAATGTAATCTAAAATCCCGTTTTCTTGACAACGTCACCATAATGTTATGTATAACCTGACATTGTTAGTTAATTGATATGTCAGTGAATAATTAATACCTTATTTTATGTCGTTAAATAAACAAAGGAATCAAGGCATCAAGCAACTAATGATCAAGAGAATTAATTTTTGAAATTGTTTTAAAAAACATATATTAAGTACCTACCGGTTTTCAACTGTTCTGATGATTGAAGACACAAACACACAACACCACGGTACAAACCAAACTGAATGAGGCGAAAACAACAAAATACTGCTTATGAATGCAAGCACAAGGAAAATATGTCGTTTTATATTATAATTTAGTTCGGAAATACCTCTGCCGTATAGGGGAAGGTGATTTACTAAATTAGCTACGTATTAAAGGTGTATTTTAAAGGGAAGAATACTTGCGTCACTGCGTGTAGACGAAAAGTTAAGTCTATTTATAAATAGAACGTCGCGTCGGTTTTTTGTGAAGATTCTTTGAACCGAGCCGGCTTGCTTTTGAGGAAGAGGATTTAAAATCCGTATCCGAAGTTCCGCCGAGAAATAAATTGTTTTTCAAACTTAGGCTACGGAACTAAGTAATAATGTAATGCCAAAAAATAAACGAAGCGGCAATATAGTTTCGTAATCTTTAATTTTTCACAAAACACTATGGAAAAGAAAACTCTTTCGATGGTTTTTATTTTTTCAAAATCTTGTAAATATTGTTTAATAAAATTTTTAAACAAAAATAAAATCAACTTCAAAACAAGTCGGTTTTTTTTACTTTTTCAGTGATTTTATAACGCTACTTAGATGGGTGACCGTCAGCATTATCGACTTGTCTGTCTCTTAGTCTTTGGTTGAAATATATAATATTATTTCACATTATCGTATGGTACCATTGATAATGTATTATCTACTTACCTACCTCCAAATCGTTACGGAGTTTCACCTTCCATTATCAGCTCACCCATATAACCCAAAAGAATGCAACTATCGGTTCATCTATAATATTTAAAGAATTATCTTTGAACTCCTAACCGTTAAGGAGTTGTAGGTACCTTCCATCTCCAGCTTATTATCATGATACGATGATTAGCAGAAGCAAATACTTGAATAGCTTTTAGAAGAATAAGACATGTAATAAAATTTGAGATTTGCCCTCGATTTCCCTGGAATTCCATCATTAGATCCTGACTTAGTGATAATGGGACCACCTCAGGAATACTCTATTGAATAAAAAAGATATTTGAAAATCGGTTCACATTTGGCAGAGAAATCGGTGAACATACATAGGTACAAAAAAAATACAGTGAAACATAGAACTTCCGCCTTTTTTGAAGTCGGTTAAAATAGCTTAGTTTAATTACTGGGTAGGTGATTCGTTTAAAGATATTTTTTATTTTTTTTTATAATTTTACAAACTTTCCTACTTAATTAGGTATAGGTACTTTTAATATTTGTCTTTTTTCACTAAATTAAACGAGGTTAATTTAAATTACTTTACAGTCTATCTATTGTTTTTTTTTTAATGCAACCAATCTTAATTTTATACATACTGGTAATCTTAATTTCTTGAATAAATTTCATTTCATTCATTAATTAATTAATTGGCATGATAAAAATTCTTGAAATAAATCAAGTTGATTACTTAACGGTAGTAGGTAAATAACGTTAAATTGTGTGACTTAATTAATTTAAAGCGGTTCGGTTTTTTTAGATTTCGTTGGGGGAATGAAGGGTTATCAAAGTTGTTGTTTAATTAATAGTTTGATAACGAAATAATACCTAGATATTCTTTTATTGCACTTTAAACTTGTTTACATTACAGTCTAAGGCAACCCAAAAACAGGACTCCCGAGAACAGCGTGAATATTTCTATACATCACATAGATAGTTACGAGTATTTTATTTAATTTTATTTTTTATTTTTTTGTATTTATTAGTTTGTATTTGCATGTAGTTAATTATGATACTTAAATGTATGTATTTGTGTCGTATCTACCTGTATTATATTTCTGAAAAAAATCTACATTTTGTTTATTTAAACAGGTTGGTGACGTCAATAAATTAAAACGAGGGCTATATTAGTTCATAGAAATGTTTTGCAACTTTCAAAAACATATTTCTTTTAATTTTTTTACCATTATTATGAAATAATGTAGTCAATGTTATATTATTTCATACAAATGTCAGGATAAAAACAACAGTAAGATACGCCAGAGTGAAAAACTATATAGGTATTTCGACAAGCAACTGACAGACAGACAAAACGTATAGATGGCAAAACAAACACTAATCTAATTTCTTGAAATTGAATGTAGTTATTTTTGCATTTGAAATAAAACCACTTTACCAGATTTTGTTTGTCATTAAGCATAATCCGGTACCTAATGTGGTTAGCCATAAATTGCTTAGGCGTAATTTAATTTGCCATAATTTTATCAAGTAAGTAGCTGACCCCCCAAACGTTGTTTTGCCATAAAAAAAAGAAATTGTCCAAAAAACAAAATAGATAGTAGCGGATTCTCAGACCTACTGAATATAAATATAAAATTGCATGAAAATCGGTCAAGCCGTTTCGGAGGAGTACGGTAAATTTGTCACACGAGAATTTTATATATAAGATTCGTCATGAAACCTGAGTTATGTACTCAGGTTTCATGAATCTTATATATCTTCGAATCTTATATAGAAATTAAAGCGAATTGCTGAAAACCCGTTTTTCCATCTACGATCGCTCAATTGTTACCATCACTAACCCAACAATCGCCTGACACTCGAGCCCATGCTTTTTTGTATAGTATAATACGCTTTATTGATCTATAAGTACTTAAGAATTATCATATTTTCCTATGAAGCGTCGTATCATAACACAACGGTCCAACGACTTTGAGACCCTTTTAACCCTGCATTAGCATAAGCTACCCTGGAAACCACGCAGTGTTTGTAAATAATTGTATATATGTATATAAAATACTTTATCTGCAGACGCCTTTTCGGAGCTGAGCGAATTTTCTCACTTATGCTTTATTGGATTAGGGCCGCATAAAATAATAGTTCTTTTCATCGGTCTGCGACAAGGAGGTCCCTTAATCATCTTAAGGAAGCCTTAAGCGTAGGCCATACCGCGAGCGACACTGAAAGAACTAAGCGAAGCTTACCTCGAGCACGAACACTTTTAAATTTCGAATCGCCATCGTATCGGTTAGTTACGTTAGCTTTTGTTTAAAATTTTAAGCGTGCGTGAACGATACGATTACGATTCGAAATTTAAAAATGTTCGTGCTAGGGGTACAAAAGTTTTTTAAATTCTTCCCGGAGTGGCCGTTTCGATTTCATCTCACCAGATGGTAAGTGATGGTGGTAGTTTGCAAGGAGGGCTTAGAAAAAGCCCTACCAACAACCAAACCTAGCAGAAAATTTCTCCCCCCACGGGGAATTGAACTGGTGAATTTCATTTATTTATTTATTCATTTATGTACACACAAAAGACAGAAAAAAAACATAAAACACAGTTGAGTACAAAGGCACTGCTTATTTGTAAAGAAATCTCTACCAGCAGACCTGCGACAGGAAGACGGGGAAATAAAAGTGGACACAGTGTGTATTATATACATATACATAATAAGGAGGAGCTCGGTAGCGTATTGGTCTGAACGCTCTCGAACAACAAAGCAACTTTCGCCATGGTCGATCCTGGGATGGGTCCATCAAAGTTTGTTATCTCGAGCTCCTCCGTGCTTCGGAAGGCACGTTAACCGGTACCCACATTGGGACATCGTGGTGGTGTTATGGCCCAAACCTCATGTGTTTCTCCCATGTAGGAAGACCTAGCAGTGGGACGTATATAGGAAGGTGATGATGATGATATATAATAAATAAATGAATAATAAATAATACACATATAATAAACAAATTACTAGAACACAGGGGTGGTTAAATATAAAAAGATGCGGAACTATGTTCGCTCACCCGCTCGCCTCGTCGCCCGCTCACGGTGTGGCCCGGTGTGGTGGAGCGGTGTGGCCAGGTGTTAATAATGTTCACAAAAGCTTGCGAAAACCCCTTATATTTTTTATTATAAATACATAATACTCTTTAATTTTCACCTAGTAAAGCGATAAAAGAACCTTACGTGTGTTTAATCTGATATTACGTCAGTGGCCTCGAATGTTATGTGGCTGACGGTTTTGGAATTAGTTTAAAAAGTTTATTTGATGGCATGATTAGAAAAAATAACGTTTGAAAATTTCTTTCATTTTTCAATCGCTTTTTAATTAGTGTTAGTAAACTTCGTTATTGTTGAAAAAAGCACCCCCACTTTAAAAATTAGATAAGTACTTAGTATTGAAAATAATTGAGCTATTTCTGTCTTTTCAGTGTTTTCAAGTCGGTTTTTATTTTTTAACCGACTTCAAAAAGAAGGAGGTTATATGTTCCACTGTATGTATTTTTTTTTTGTATGTATGTTCACCGATTTCTCTGTCAATTGTGAACCGATTTTCAAAATTCTTTTTTCATTCAATAGAGTATACTCCAGGGGTGGTCCCATTGTCTCCAAGTCAGGATCTGATGATGGGATCCCAGGGAAATCGAGGGCAAACCAAAATTTTTATAGGCACGTGTGACATGTTTTACTTTTTTACAAAGCTATTCAAGTATTTGCTTCTGTTCTCGTTCTGTTTTTCTCGCTCATTATTGAAGTATTGTCAAAGTCAAAAATTTGTCTTTGGTCAAATTGAATACCATCAGCACAGAATACTTTTACTCCAATGAGAAGAATGCCAACTTCACACAAAAAAGGTGGTGTCAAAACACGACTACTAGCGCCGCTTGTGAGACTCACCGAAAACATTTCAGTAGCGCGGATTGGCGCGAAATTTGAAAGTGACAGATCGTTCCTTACCCCAATTTCTATTAGAGATTTTATAAAATACTAAAATAAAACCAACTTTATTATAAAATTATTATTTTATTTAAAATACACATAGGTAGGTGCATGTTTGACGCAAATAAAGATATTTTAATTTACAAATCCTAAGTAATGAGTTTGTTTGTTATGCTTTCATGCACACTTTTTTATTTGTCGGAAAAACGGTTACTAATGTGTCGGAAAAACGGTTCTACAACACTATGACTACTGATCACAAAGCCCAATGGAAATGCCAAGGATGCTTATGCAATATGCCTAAAACAAACAACGCAAACACTCCAGTTAGACCTACATCACCCAATATAGCACAATCACAATCAACTAACCTAAATGTCACAATGAGGAGGAAGCAAACTCAAAGAGAGCTCAGCCTTTTGAATAATAATTCAAGTACTGATAGTGATAACGTGTTAACAGTTGATGAACTTACTGATAACACATTGAATAACCATACTACCTCACTAACGCAAGCTATAACACTAGAACAAATAAGTAAATTATTGGATACGAAATTGGACAGTATTAAAAATTCTATTCTTTTAGATATTAAGAATACTATTCAAGTGGAAATTAATAATGCCATAAAAAACCTTAGAATTGATGTAGAACAAAATGTAGAAACAATAAAAAATGAACAAAAATCGCTACAAGGAAGAATTAATGCTGTTGATACGCAAATAGAAAACATAAAACAACAAATGAGTGAGTTAGAAAATTCAAAAAAGATCATACTATTTGGTCTTGAAGAGGAACAACACGAAACCAACTATGACCTAAATAATCGTATATCTCAAGCTTTTGCTGACATCTTGGATGTGAATATATACCCATACATAGAAGAAATTAAACGCATAGGGAAGAGAGGTACCAGGCGACCAGTATATATTGAGCTTATAAGTAAACGCATGACAAAATACGTAACAGATAATGCAAAAAGTTTCAAAAATACTGGCTTAGCCGTTGACAAATACTTAGATGGACATGAACTAGAAAAACGAAAATTACTCCGGAAACAATTACAATTGGCTAGAAAAGAAGGTCAACACGCTATAATTAAAAATAATAAATTATTTGTTAATGGAAAGGAATACTTGTACGCCAACATTTTTCATAATAAAGAGCAATCTCCACCAGATACACAAAACGAAAACTACTTAGTGCAAAAAGAAAACCAAATACTTACCAATGAAGTTACATTAAACAAAGGAAGGCATTCTAAAATAGAAAGAGACAACACTTCGGAAAAGCAGACATTTCGTTGATGGACTGTTAGTGGCATTTCAAAACATTCAGAGTATAGGTAATAAGTTAGATCTCATAGAACATCTGTTATTGGATATTAATATTGATATTCTTTTATTATCTGAACTGTGGAAAAATTATAATTTCTGTAATAATATTAAGATTTCTAATTATAAAATAGCATCCATTTTTTGTAGAGAAAGTTACAAAGGTGGCGGCGTATGTGTTATTTTAAAAGAAGATATAGATTATGTGGAAAGAAAAGATCTTATTAGTTTTTCTAAAGAATTTGTTATTGAATTTTGTGCCATTGAGTTAATAACATATAAAATTATAGTAATCGGACTATACAGGGCTGACCGTCACATTCCTATATTTTACGACCAAATGAACAAATTATTAAACAAATTAAAATTAAAAGACAAAAATAAATTCATTATTATAGGAGGAGATTTTAATATAAACGTAGGCGAAAAAACAAAGCAATCACTCGAACTCTTAAATTTTATGCGCTCATTTAACCTAAAACAAATAATCAAAGAACCTACTCGCGTAACCAACTCAACAGCTACTTGCATTGACCTAATTTTTACCAATTATACAAAGTTAATCCAAAAATCTTATGTAATAGATTACGGTGTATCTGATCACAAAGCTACTAATTTAAAGTTAAATTTGAATATTTTACAAAATAAAAAACAAACTTATTATATACAAAAAAGGTTATTTACAAAGAAACAGATTGAATTGTTTAAAACTTCATTAAAAGATGTAAAATGGGAAAATATTTTAAACAAAAATAGAAACATAGATGAAAATTACAAAGCATTTATCACAACGGTAACACTTAACTTAAACAAGCATATACCAATAACAAGATTAAAAATAACAGAAAATATTAAAAAAAGTTGGTTAACTGTCGGGTTAAAAAAAAAATCATGTCAGCAAAAGAGAATACTGAAAACAATTTTAAATAAAACGAAAAGTTGTGTAATTGCTAACTATTATAGACTATTTAGTAAAATATTGAAACGTAGTTTAAAAATAGCCAAGAAATTGCAATATATTAAACGAATGAATAATTCAGATAATAAAATGAGAACTATGTGGAACATTATAAATACCAAAACAGGCAAATTAAAAAATAATAATCATAAAAATATACAACTTACTATTAATAATGAGATACTAAAATGCCCTATAACCGTATCTAATACATTTAATGAACACTTTGCTTCAGTTGGAGAAAATCATGGCAATATTAAAACTAATAATTCAAATAAATACCTTGTAAAGAACTCGCCAGTTAGCACGATTTATCTTAATCCGGCCAACCAAAAAGAAATCCTCACCATAATTCAAAAAATTAAAAATAAATATAGCTATGGTGTAGATGACATACCGCCGGCCCTTTTGAAACAATGTGCACATGAATTTCTCTTTCCTCTTACGTTTTTGATAAATCAAAGTTTTACCGATGGCCGATTTCCAGACTTACTTAAAATAGCTTTAATAAAACCTCTACATAAAAAAAATGACAGTAACGATCCCAATAACTATAGACCAATATCATTGCTATCCACATTTTCAAAAATCTTTGAAAAAGCAATGTATAATAGACTGTATACATTTCTAGAGAAATACCAAATCCTTGATGATAGCCAAAACGGTTTCAGAAAGTCCCGATCGACAACTCTAGCCGTGTTTAAATACATACAAACAGCTCTTCAACACATCGACAGCAAAAAACATGCGATTGGCTTGCTACTCGATATGACTAAAGCTTACGACAAAGTTCCTTACGATCTGCTACTTACAAAATTATACGGCTCAGGTATACGCGGTCCAGCATATAACTGGTTTAAATCCTATTTAAACAACAGAAAACAAATAGTTCAAATTGAATATTTTAATAACAATTCTAAAGAAATAGAGAAAGTACGGTCAAAAGAAAGGCGCTTAACCTGTTCCATCCCTCAAGGAAGTGTACTAGGTTGTGTGCTTTTTTTGATATACATCAATGATCTTCCAAAATGTTTAAATAAAGAAATAACTCTCCCTGTTCTATTTGCAGACGACATATCAATATTGATTAAATGTGAGGATATTACAAACTATGAAATACTTATCTACGACACTCTAAACAATGTAACACTTTGGCTACAGGATCATAATCTAGAAATAAACCTCAATAAAACTAAAATCATACAATTCCGACCGTATACTAAATTACCTTTAAATATAAATATTAACCATCAAAATTATCAGATAGAAACCATAAATACATGCAATTTACTAGGATTAAATATAGACACTAATATTAATTGGAAATCTCACATTGAACACATAAAAAATAAACTATCAAGCTTTACTTATGCTCTTTTTGAAATTAAATGCAGCACTAATACAGCGACCGCTCTTTCAGCATATTATGGTTATGCCTATTCCTGGCTAAAGTATGGAGTAATCCTTTGGGGCAATAGCGTAAATGTAAATGAACTGTTCTTAATGCAGAAAAAAATAATTCGAATTTTAGCTCAAATTGATAATACACAAAGTTGCCGACCATATTTTATTAAATTTAATTTGTTGACTTTAACATCAATATATATACACGACTTGTGCATTTTCGTTTACAAAAATATAAATATTTTTAAAAAAGTTAAGGAAACTCACAATATTAATACAAGACACAAAGATAGGCTTTATCTCCCCCAGTCAAGAATAAAAATGCTCAATTGCAGTCCACAATATATGGCTGTGAAAATATATAATAAAATCCCAGAATTCATAAAATCTGAAACAAAGCTACGATCCTTCAGTAGCAAATTAAAAAAATATTTGATTGCAAATTGTTATTACTCGCTCGACGAATTTTTTTTCCACAAAATAGATATTTAAAACCAACAAACAACATATACCTATCCTCCGATATTCAAATAACAGTAACCATAGGCCTTTATGATAAGCAATAATACTAAAGCACTGATGTATTTATTAATTAATGTACAAAGCCCTCTGCAAACCAAATTGCTATGCCCTTACAGGGCGCTACATTGTATATGTTAACAACTCATGTACCTACTGATTTGTAGTTTACTATGTACACCAATGTGGCTTGCAATAAATATTTTGATTTTGATTTTGATTTTGATTTAGCTGTTCCACGTGAATAGTATAAACAGCTGTTTTTTTTGGTAGTTAATGAGTGGTAAGATAAGCGTTGCTATAAAACGTTAAAAAAAGGGTAAAAAGCGCTGAAGAAATTAGGTTACATTTAGTGATCCGGTGGCGTAGTGGTGATCGCGTCTGGCCGGGCATCTGGAGACGCGGGTTCGATTCCCGCCTTGAGCATATTTTTTATTTTTCATCGTTTTCATTATTTATTTGTAATTTTTACAATAAAGTAGGCGTTTAAACACACCAAAAACATTAAAATCTGATGTGTCATATTATTAAGTACCTATACTAGTAAGTATTTAAAATTACTTATTAATTACCATTAGTCAATTTTCTTTTTCAATTAATATTTATAAAACTGTTTCCGTTTACCGTAGGTACCTACCTACCTCATTACCTATTGTAAATTTAAGTACAATTAATGTAAATCCAACCACAGTCTATTTGTCTACCAAATTAATTCATTACTCGCAATCATAGGTACCTACTTAGCCCTTTACCGTAACCTATCAAGCATATGCGAAATGAAAGGACTATAATTTTGCGGTAAGGTCGATTACTCATGGAGTTATTGGCTAAATAAATAAACGTCTTACTTTTTTACCTCAGCTATTGTTTTTGAGTAAATAAGTGTTTGTGTTGTAACGTCGAGCTATGCTATACACTATTGGATATACTTACGAGCTATGGAACAAGCTGTTGAGAGAACTAAAGCCATACAAATGACACAGTTCGTAGAGGATTAGAATGTTGAAGTGGCAGTGGGGAAGGCACATAGCAGAACTAACTGCCGTTGGGGCGTTAAAGTTTTGTTCTTATGGTCTAAGCCTAAGGTATAATTTATTGTCTATATATCTAATAAGCATCCATGAACCATGACCAATATCCATATTCAGCAGGAAGTTCGTCGTCGTCTTCCCGGTTCCTTGTCAAATCGAGGAAGACCGCTGGCTGAAGCCCTGTTATTTACTGGTTCGTCACTCTGTCCCAATCTCCTCAGGTGGTCTCCGAAGAGAGCTTGGGACGGGGCCGTTGGATGAGACTATGACTGTTTTGATCTCAATGGACGTCACTCCCTACATATCGGTAACCTCGTGTGCCAGGTTTTCATCGAAGCCACGAGGTTTTCAGCGAAATGGCATCCCATAAGAACACACGTGACTCTACCTGGTCCATCTTCTTCTTCTTCGTCGTGCGGGCGGTTTCCGCAAATCGACGTCAGTTGCGCCTGTTTTGCGTCGGAGGATGGTGAGCCGGGTTACTCGAGCCATCCCAGCTCCTTCAGGAAGTCACCCAGCGCCTTAACGTTGTCAAGCACCTCCCGAAGGCTACCCGAACCTATTGAGGCGTAGGCGTGATCTGCTAAGCTGAATGAGAGTCTTGGAGTGCCGGGGGTCAACTTGGGGTAGAGCAAGTTTTGCCTGTCTGCAATCCTCCAGACTGTTCCTTTGGTTCATGTGAAGGCTGTATGTATGTTCACATACTATACCTTTAAACCAGCTAGAGGGAAGAGGTATGATTGGTTCCGGGCCAACCGGTTTCCTATCAGATCGTCTTATTGCGAGTTCATCAGCGGCGTCGTTTCCACGTGACCAGCTGTACCCTTTGAGCCACTGTAGGGTGATCAAGTTCTGATTGCCTACCCGGTCCATCATACGATATAATTATTCTAACTACAAGCTATACCAGTTTAATTTGTTGAATGCAACATTGCAGTTCTATTGTCAGTTACGAATTTAATGCTGAGTAGATAGCGCGGGTCTCGGCGATTTTTATCCTAACCCGTTGGAGATAAGGTCGATTAGGGAACCGGAGTGAAATATCAGATGTGGTGCTGATAGTACCGGACGAAGGCAGTTCCATCGCAACAACGTTCGAACTGTTGGCCTTTGTGAGTAATGGCACTTGAGCACGAAAACGCTTGAGGCTGTGTATTTTGTGTCAATATAAACTTCCTGTAGAAACGAAAGGAAAGTCATGAAAATGAACATTAACGCTACCAAAATTGGTTCTGATTTTTTATACGACCCGGGTTTGCAGGCCCGTATTGGTAGGTGGTTTACTGTGTTTCAGATTAGGAAAGTAACCAGTGTATTTTGTAAGAAAGGTATTTCGTATTTAGCCTCAGGATGACAACGCACCTGACATACCAAGTGTTTTTTCCTTGTTATTGCAGGTGTTTATAGGCGACGGTAACTAGTCACCATCAGGTGGGCTGTCAGCTTTTTTTTATACAACTAGATGACAAACAAGCTGACGGCCCAAGGAAAAAATCACTTGGTATTGTAGGTGCGTTGTCATCCTGAGGCCTAAGATGAAATGCCGTCCCGTCCATGCGTCCACTGGCTATCTTACCCTTCAATCCGAAACACACAAACTGTTTTACGGCTGAAATAAGAAAGGCGGTGGTACCTACCCAGGCGACCCTACATACGGGACTACCACCTAGTAAAAGTTATCCAGTTTTACATAAAAGAATGACTTTTTTTTATGCTGGTAAGAGAATATCGTAGACTTTCGTAGCGCCTTTGTACTCACGTGTTGCCTACCCTATGATGAGCTTTCTCAATGAGCTCTTGCGACCTTAATTATTGCAGGAATACAAAACTACAAGGTAGTCTTATAGCTTATCTTTTGTAGGGCATAGTGGATACCACTTAATCCCACCTCTCTTGAAACAAACACCCTGGGGAGTAGACAAAATTTGTTTTTCTTGTTGTCCGAGAGAAAGAAAGAGATGAAACACATTTTGTCTTCTATAGGTGGACATAAGTGGTGGAGAGAGATTTTGTCCACGTACCGTGCTACGGGTCCAGAGGAGAGAGATTTCTTAGATCGTTAAATCTAAGCAAATGAAATAGTACTTCCGATGCAAACACTAATATTTACTTAAGTCAAAGCAGCTAAGTTCCGCAGTTTTGGGTCAGAATCCCAGATGTTGCGCACGAACTTTGGATATCTTCATAAGTTTCTAAATCTTCGTAGGTACTTTATCGTTTACCACAGTTTGTAAATCGCTTCCAAATTTAACACCTTTGATAATTTGCGCAATTCAAGTGTAATTGCTGGGCATGGAAGGCATTTCAGTTTAGGCCTCAGGATGATAACGCACCTGCATTACCTACCTGCTAAGTGATTTTTCCTTGTTATTTATTGAACTTGATGACGGTAGCGACTTGCCACCAGGTGAGCCGTCATCTCGTTTCTTATCTTTTTTATACAGGGTGGTGACGTCAATACAACAGTAAAGTAAAACACGGGCTATATTAGTTCATAGAAACGGTTTGGAACTTTCAAAAACATCTTATTCATTTGATAATTTCATGACATTTGTATGTGACAAGCAATAAATAAAGAAATAAAATAATACAGGGTGGTGCTACTCTGTATAACATTGGCTGCATTATTTCATAGAAACATCATAAAATTATCCGCGTCTAAAATGAACAAGATGTTTTTGAAAGTGGGAAACCATTTTTATGAACTAGTATAGCCCATGTTTTAATTTATTGTTGTATTGACGGCACCACCCTGTATAAAATATACCTTTTTTACGGAGAGGAATCCTCTTACCGAGGATACCCTAAACTACTGAGATGTTCCAGCGGACCGCCGGCTTAGCGTGGGCCTGTGTGGGGCTCGCCCAGCACCTGATATTAGCGGCACTGGGAATACCCATTAAACCTCTCCGATTTCCCACTATGCCCATGAAGGAGGTGACCCGGGATCTGCCGAAGCAAACTCACCAAGCCACCTCCGGGCAGCCCTCCCCAATAACCAACCGAAGTCAACCTCCAGGGAGACCGCCAGGCCCCCCTCCAGAACCGGCCGCAGCCGCAGGGATCGGCTGCGGTTCCCGGAACGGGGCCCCCGGCATTACCCTAGAACCCGCCGAAGCAGGATCCAGAGTGGCCTTTAGCGCCCATGGAGGTTGCACACGCAGCACGCAGCCACGGGCAGTCGAAGCCACCCGCCTTGCCCCACCCACCCGTCAGCGCCGGGAGGGATGCCGGAGGAGGCTCCCAACTACAGAGAGCCCCCCCCCCCCCCCCCCCCCGCCAGACATATACCTACCCATAGAAAAAAGACTAGCGATGAATCGACGAGAAGAATATTGGTATTTAAATGGGAAGAAAAAGATGTAGCAAGTCAAGTTAAATAAAAAGAAAAAAAACTTCACTTATGAAAAAAGGTAAGTAGCTACCTAACGACCACCTGGCCGAGTGGTCTGTACCCCAGGCTACTCGGTCAAGAGGTCCCGGGTTCGAATCCCGGTAGGAACAAATGTTTGTATGATGAGTACGAACATTTGTTTACGAGTCATGGATGTTTATATGTTTATTTAGTATATTTCTAATATTTATATACATATTATTATCATTATTTCTCCGTTATCTAGTATTCATAATACAAGCTCTTAATGATGCTTACTTTGGGCTCTTCGATATCTGAGTGCAAAAGCCGTTTTTATCCGCTAGAGAATAAAGTAAAATTGAATTTAGAACATCGTGTGCACTAAGTTTGTGAATTCCAAACAGCATTAAACCTGTTTACTTCCACCTCCATGGTGCCGAATTTATCATACAACCTTTTTTAACTTGTTAAAATCTCTGACTCGGCACCTTGGAGTACTTGTTGTTTAATTTAAATTGCGCGCGCCATTTTATTTTCACGACATATTTGTTAAAACAAGAAACTTGAAAACAAGTAAAAAGCCTCGTAAAAAAATAAAAATGAGTGATTCTAGCCACGCAGAAGTTTATTTGACGCCAACGGAATTTACTGAAACTGTTAATAATGCGCAAATGTTTTTATTTGCATTTAGTCATTTCTTCAGTGGGATGAAAAGTTACGTGTTGCACTCGAGTGCAAAGATTTTTCACCTCGTGCTCTTTTTATGCCCTCGCTAACGCTCAGGAATCTAATTTTAGAATCCTTCACTTGCTCGGTCATCAAAATTGAACACGCGGTTAAAAAGCAATTTTGCACTCTTGTATAACAAATAACTATTTTATTATAGTTACTACACGAACATTAAAATGCTTCATTTATGCAATCAGGAAACAAAAAATATTTAGACCTATGCATCTACAAGGTTTTTGGTACATGGTATTACAAGCTGGCACCTACCCATGTTAACATAGTCATATAAATACTATGGCGTTATCAAAAATTCAAAACTGTAAAATTAATTTTGAAATTTTCCATACATTTTGTTTTAGTGGCCGAAGTTTTTGTATAAGAAATTTGAAATTTATTTTAAAATTTTGAATTATTGATAACACCATAGTATTTATATGACTATTTTAACATGGGTAGGTGCCCGCTTGTTATACCATGTACCAAACACCCAGTATACCTAATATTATTGCCATCATATGAGATACACAGGTTTTAATTTGTAAATTCAACATCAAACCAGCCTATGATGTCCACTGCTGAACAAAGGCCTCCCCATCGATTTCCATATGGAACTGTTCTGCGCAGCCTGCATCCAACGGCTCCCCGCAACTGTGACCAGCAGCCCCCTTATTCGGATCACGGATTCGATTCGAAAAGTCACATGCCGTCTTGCTTTGACGCACCGTGATGAAAAGTGACAGGTGTAGAGTTTCTGAAATTCGAATCTTTTCCGACAGTTGTGAAAAAGGGGGCAGTGCTATTTATTTTCATTAAACGATCGGCTGCGATTCGGTATCGTGACTTATGCGGTCGTAATACAAAAGTACAAAGTATTCCACTAGCATTGCTCCTAATAGTCCAGTCAAATTATAAAAATAGTGGTCAAAGAACAAAAATTCCCGGAGAGCCAAATATTGGTGGAGAGCTGGGGTTTACCATTACAAATAAAGTTTTAAAAATCCCCATCGATCTTCTGTGTGCTACAAAAGTTATTCTGGGTCAAATGTCAAAATGTGAGGTTTTTTGGATTTTTCTCGAAAACTGTAAGTTTTATCAAAAAAAACCCCAAGCCAAAGTTGTAGATCTTAAATTTCTCTACAAAAATAGTCTTCATGATTTTTTCCTAAAAGTTACCCCGAATAACTTTTGTAGAACACATAGGATCGATAGGGATTTTTAAAACTTTATTTGTAATGGTAAACCCCAGCTCTCCACCAATATTTGGCTCTCCGGGAATTTTGTAACTAAAGCGTTTCTGATTCGTTGCAGATCAAAATTGGGGGCAGGTCGTCTGTGTCCATCATGTCACTAGTGAGAGGCAGTCCTACTTTAAGCTTTCCGGCACGGTCGCCATTCGGGATCGTTATTTACAAATGAATCAAGCAATATGAATCTGTAATCTGTACTCATTATCATTTCTTTCATCGTTCAGGAATTTCATTTCAGTATTAACATAACGAACATTAATTTGCTTGAACTGTGAATCAATTTGCAATTTTCTGTCTTTGATTGATGTGGACCTGCCCTGGGTGTTTCATTAGCAAGGCCACGTCAATCGACGCTTATTGAAAGGTTGGATTGGTTGGATTGCTGAAAATCTATCTTAGCTACTCGACTGGTTTTATTTCCGATAACAATCGGTACCAAAATTACTCTGGGGTAATGTAGGAGTAACGCGAGTGCCATGATTAAAGCTTTGACAGGCCACTGCAAACTGAACAGACACTTATTCAACCTAAAATTAAGTGATTCGGATGTAATTAAAATAGAATAAAACTAGAAAAATTTTACGTCCTGAGGCAGGAATCGAACCTGCGACCTATCGCTATCCGGGCGACTGCTCTGACCACTGAGCCACCCAGGACTTGGGATATCCCTGTGAAATTCTTCTAGTCTATCTTGTATTTGCGTTTATGAGCTAACGTCCACCCTACAATGTCGAAATATTCTATTTCAACATCCGAAACGAGTATTTTTACAAATACCGACGATTCGGTTAAGTTGGATCGCGTGAAATTTTTCTAGTTTTATTCTATTTTAATTACTAAGTAATTTTTTCAAACATTTATAGTAATGTTAAAATCAAAAATTAAGAATATTTGAAAGCACTGCCCCAACTTAACCGAATCGTCGGTATTTGTAAAAATACTCGTTTCGGATGTTGAAATAGAATATTTCGACATTGTAGGGTGGACGTTAGCTCATAAACGCAAATACAAGATAGACTAGAAGAATTTCACAGGGATATCCCAAGTCCTGGGTGGCTCAGTGGTCAGAGCAGTCGCCCGGATAGCGAAAGGTCGCGGGTTCGATTCCTGCCTCAGGTCGTGAAATTTTTCTAGTTTTATTCTATTTTAATTACTAAGTAATTTTTTCAAACATTTATAATAATGTTAAAATCAAAAATTAAGAATGATTCGGATGTTTGCAGATTCTGTACACAGGAGTGCGAAACCCCAATGCACCTCTTTTGCAACTGTGGACCTTTTATCCACAAACGAAGCCTTCATCTGGGGAGACACACTATTGACCCAAATGAAGTTGAGACCCTTGAAGTTGGGAAAATCCTAAAATTTATGGAAAGTGCCCAAATCAAGGCTTTATTATAAATTATTGGTGGCAAGTCACAATAGATCTTTTAGGTCACAATGACAAATCAGTCTTAACAAGACCGAAAAGCCTTGGGGCTTTTCGGTCTTGTTAAGACTGATTTGTCATACAAGATAATAATAATAATAATGTAGTCAGTCGAGTGATAACGAAAGCAATGGACAAGGCCGTTTATACAGACTGGTGCCGTCAATACGTCAATAAATTGCAACATAGGCTATATTAGTTTATAGAAATGGTTTGCAACTTTCAAAAACATCTTATTCATTCGATATTTTCATGAGATTTGTATAAAATAATATAACATTGGCTGCATTATTTCATAGAAATGTCATGAAATTATTAAATGAATAAGATCACATTTTAATGTTTGATTTTGTGCGTTAATAACGTCAACTTTATTGTAACAATTGCAAATAAAGAAAAAAAACGATGAAAAAAATATACAGGCGGTGCCGTCAATGCGACAATAAATTGAAACTTAGGCTATATTAGTTCATAGAAATGGTTTGCCGCTTTCAAAAACATCTTAATCTTTTGATAATTTCATTTGTATGAAGACATTTGTATGAAATAATATAACATTGGCTGCATTATTTCATACAAATGTCATGAAAATAACAAATGAATAAAATGTTTTTAAAACTGGCAAACCATATCTATGAACTAATATAGCCCATGTTTTAATTTTCAATTTATTGTCGTATTGACGGCACCACCTGTATACTCCAGGCGGGATTCGAACCCGCGTCTTAAATGATTAAGATGTTTTTGAAAGTGACAAACCATTTCTATGAACTAATATAGTTCATATTTTAATTTATTGTCGTTTTGATATCATTATTATGAAAGAAATATATAAATTTCTTTATACCAACCTCTTATTAGTCGGAAGACACAAGTGGAGACCCAAAGTAGTTGATAGCAATCAACTATCCTTTCCTCTCAACTATGTCGCCGCCATCTGGTCAAATTCGCCGCTCAGTGGGATGCCTAGCCGGTTGATTAAACGCCGGCACCAAATTGAATGCCTAGGCCGATAGTTAATTGAACTAGACTCACTTAACATTTAATGACTTGACGTATTAGACCATTATTGACGTATTAAAAGATTATTCTTGTACTGAAGGGTTTTGATTTGATTGGAAAGTTGAAGGTTATTTTTAATGACCGCTTATTACCGACATCGTTTTGTTTATAAGTGGTCATAAAAATAACAGCTTTTGATTGACGGTTTGAGTAATTGGTAGGTACCAATTAGGGTTGTTGAGAAAGTGATTATGAGGAAGAGGAAGTGGAAGGGGAAGTGTCAAGCACAAATTTAGAGGATGCGGATGAGGATGAGGATATTTTTTGAGGAAGAGGATGCGAATGAGGAAGCGAAAGAAGAAGAGGATGATATGAAATATATGATATAAAGTTTCCTTAGAGCTTTGAGCATAAATACGGTCATTTTGTTTGTTAAAATATTGCTCAATTGTAAAAAAGTTCTCTCCGTAAACAAAATTTTCCGTAAACATACCTACTTTGTGTAATGCAATCACAGCGATTCGGTTCTCTTTATCAGCCCACTCCATTTAAATATCGCAAAATATTTTACAATGTATTGGCGCCAAAATAAGAGAACTCAATGAACAATCATATAAAAAAGACAGATTCCAAATTAAAATGTAATATTTTGTTTATTTTTAATTGTAAGTATTTATGGCCAGACTAAGTATAGCAATGCTATGGCAACTGTCAAAACAAGCAAGGAGAGCGCGGGTGGCGGGAGGGGATGGCTCGCTCGCTGAATTTTGAGGAAGCGATAGCGGAAGAGGATTTTTTTATTTTTATTTATTAGGATGCGGTAACGGCAGAGGAACTCAAAATATTGCGGAACTTCCGCATTATGAGGAAGCGGAAGAGGAATCGGAATAGGAATCCTCAGCAACCCTAGTACCAATCACTCAAACAGTCACCCAAAAGCTCTTCTATTAAAACAAATGAAAGAATCATTGCAATCCGTCAAGCCGTTTTTGAGTCTTAGCGAGACTAACGTACAGCATTTCATTTTTATATTATTATATAAGAGAAGATGTCGTAATTTGTTTGTTGTTTACTTTCCTAATCGCGTTAGAGGTTCCATAATTGGCAATTAAGTGTCTGAGTGTACCTATATTGAATAGGCATCTCGATGTTGCTTTGTTAAACCAACATTGAGATGCCTATTCCATATACACGCGTATCAACGAGTATCAGGCTTACTTACTAATATTATCTTAAATTGATTAAGTTCATATCAATTTTAATTAAATTGCTCCTTGCTAGTTTCACAAGATCAATAAAACGAAATTAAATAATAATAACATTAATGTTACACAGATAAATGACTCTGAAATTATTTAATTAGAAATGTTTTGTACTACCACAAATTACAGCAAAGTAGTAAAATATACCTAGAGCTAGTCTTGCCATAAATACTGAAACAAAGAAAAAAAATAGGATTGACGAGGATGTGCGAGACGTGAATTGAAATATTTGTTTGTGTAAAAATGAACCATATTGCTTTCGATATAGAGTATAAATTTAAATGTGGAATTTGATATGATTTCGAACCCTAGGCGATTTTTCACCAGAGGGGCGAGACGAGACGACGCGAGACGACAATTGAAATTTGTATGGCAAATTTTTAATCCTCGCCTCGCGCATCTTTGGTGGAAATAGTCAGGATTGACGAGGATGTGCGAGACGTGAATTAAAACATTTACTTGTGTAAAAATGAACCGTATTGCTTCCGATATAGAGTATAAATTAACTCTGCAACAGAAACACGCTTCTCACGATAGGTTTCTTGTTGTGCGATTTCAATCCTCATCTCGCCACTCTGGTGGAAAATCATTTTGCGCGAGCTCGCGCGGGCAATTTTTAGTGGAAAAGGGTCAGTGCGATTTCAATTCCCGTCTCGCCTCGCCTCGTCTCGTCCCTCTGGTGGAAAACCACCTTTAGTTTAATACATAAATATAAAACAATTTAAAATATAACAAGCTTATCCGAAGTGGTCTCCATTGGCTGAAATACAGTCCTTTAAACGTTGAGGCCAGGTATCAACAGAAGAACGTACTCTTTTCATGGGAAAGCTCTTCACTGCCAATCGTACGAATTGTTTTAAGGACTCCAAATTATCATGACGTTTAGAGCAAGCCGTACTCTCTAAAACTGACCATATATCATAATCCAGCGGATTAAGATCGGGACTTGACGACGGCCAGTCTTCAGCTCTGATGAAGTCCAAAACGTTCGTTTCCAACCAAGACTGCGTAGACCTAGCTTTTTGACCCGGCGCCGAGTCTTGCTGGAAGGACCATTCTTATTTATTGAGCATGGTGTTGTTAAGGGGCTTTACTACCTTCTCAAGAATGGTATCTTGATACACTTGTGCCGATGTTTTGATACCTTTTTCACAAAAGTATGGCTCAGTCACTCCTTCATAGCTAACACCTCACCAAACCATCACTGAAGTCGGATAGTGCCCACGTTGCACTCTGTCGGCTAATTGGGAAGCTTGCCTAGAGCTTTGAGCATAAATACGGTCATATTGTTTGTTAAAATGTTGCTCAACTATAAAAAAAATCTCATCCGTAAATCCGTTTCGATTTTACCACCCTATTCTTTTTAAAATTATCAGTTAAGAAATGACCAGTAGGTACGTCTCTTATAGGCTGCAAGTCCTAAGTCATCTTCTAAAATACGTGACATGGTTCCAGGTGCTATCTTCATCTCCCGAGATAAAAGCTTTTGCTTTCGGACAGGATTTCTTCGAAATCTTTCCCTTCCTGCTTTGACCACCTTTTTCGTACGAACACTACGTGGACGGCCAGATCTTTTTCTGTCACAAAGAGAGGAGGTCTCATTGTACCTATTAATAGCCCGGTACACAAACATTTTACTAATACCAAGCGTATGGAGAGTTTTAAAAATTGCATTTGGCTCGATACCTACTTTGTGAATGCAATTACAGCGATTCGGTTCTCTTTATTACCCCACTCCATTTTAATATCGCAAAATATTGTAAAATGTATTGGCGCCAAAATGAGAAAACTCAATGAACCATCATATAAAAATGATAGATTCCAAATTAAAATGTAATATTTTGTTTATTTTTAATTGTAACAGTACTTATTTATGGCCAGACTAAAGTACATAGATCACGTTAGTATATTGGTTTTAGAATTTGATACTCAATACACAAGCGTTTATTGCATTCCATAGGTATGCAATAAACACATATATAAGTATAAGCATCAGATTCCAGACACAATTGATTTTTCAATTGTCATAGACCTCCAGAGGTATAACGGCGGTTGACAGATTCATCATCCATTTTCGATATTACAACAACAGCAATTCTAATTAATAATTAGAATTAGAACGCTCTTTGTTGAACTCATCACTTTAATCGAATGAAGTATATTTCTAACTAATAATGTGATTTGCTGAACGTGTTGTGACCGAAACTTATAACAATTGAGTCACATTGCAGAGTTTGGTGACAAGGTCGTGCGTGTTTATTGGACATTCAAGTTTAAATCTAAGGACACGCAATTTAAACTCGAAGGTCCGAAAATCTGGACGGAAGTTCAATATTTTAGTAGGAGTTCTCAAAATACCTACAATACAAACTACAGAACAAATCTAAACAAAATACCTACAATACAAACTAAAGAACAAATCTAAACTTGGGTAGTTTAGTCCCTGAAGCGGTTTCCAGTCCTAAAGGTTACCTTACGGCAAATACGTATTTCGATTCGTCACAATAAAAAGCCTCTTTAATCGGCTAAAAGGTCCTTGCAAGCAGTACATAATCAATGAATCATCAAGATATTAACCACAATATTTAAAACAATAGCGTGGCTCAAACATCTTCCTGATTTCCGTCAGCAGTGTAAATATTATCAACTTATTATGTATACCTAAATATGTCATCACATACGTCATTAATTGTTACGCTTGTGGCCTTTATGCCTTTAACCTGTAAAGCCCCACATTCTTAACAAAAAGACTTTGTAAGTGTCATTTAAGTAAATCTATTGTTATTGTTCGATAAATTTTGGGAAGGTGGTTTTAATTCTTAACCGACTTAAAAAACGAGGAGGTTCTCAATTCGGCTGGTATGTTTTTTTATGTAATTGTACATCGATAACGCCGAGATTTATGATCTGATTTACGTGATCCGTTTTGGTTCGATGCGCAATAGTTGCCATTTGGTCCCATAAATTTATTTTACAGTAAAAATTCACACAGCAACTAGATATCAGACACAAAAGGTATTTACTTATTGTTTGCGAGCCCGCCGGCTGATGCCGAATATGAGGAGGGGCACATATTTAGAGACATTTAATGTCATTTTGATCCATATAGATACCATTGCAAACTATGTGTTTTCAAATATTATTGATATCTATTTTACATATATGTACAAATATATTTATTTAATTTCAGAAAAAAAGGAAAGTTTGTCTGCTCGTTATAATTGAAATTCTCCTCACGCATATCAAAAGTAATTCCTAAGGTATTCCTTTGGTTCGATGTTTTCCACTATACCAGGTATTATGCATCATGATTTTTCATTATGCATTAATGAGTCATCTACGATATAAACAGCTTGACATTTTTTATTAAATTGTCATTTACCTGTTTACGTCATAGTCGGTCAATTAAAGTATGTTGATACTATAATCTCGAGGTATTTCCACTTGGAGAAATCTAGCAATATTGTATGCAAACCTGCTAAAATTATTGGAAAGTAGCAACGTCACGTGATGTTTTCTGCTGACTTCAAAATCCAAAGCCAAATTAATCGTAGAAACTTTATTTACACTCCATTTTTGTACAAAGGTAAATATCGCTCCTCTTATTTATATTAGTTTTATTTCAACATGTTTCTATAAATAAATTAATACTCTTCGGTTCTAATAAAATATATAAAAATAACAGTACTGGTTTTGACTGTGATAAATAATAAATTCTGTTAAGAAAACAAAATTAAAACTAAATTTAACGTTAGTAAACTATGTATAACCCGATTCGTTAGAACTGAATCACTTCCTGATTCTTCTGTGCCTTCTTTGCAGCATTTTGTACCTATTTGCACAACTTTGGGATAGAAATCTGCCCAAAACTCAAACGCTCTGTAATTTATCGTTTCCGGTGTGCTCATGGAAAAATTTTGACGGTCGATGATCAAGTACCCTGGTTTCTCTAATTCAAACGGAGCCCATTCTATTATCACGCCTGAATTCGTTGGATTGGAGTACCAAGCGAAATTAGACCACATTTTCATCATTATTTCACAAACGCTCTTGTCTCTGTAGTCCCATTTAGGGTAGTCCTCTGGTAATGCCAAATACGGTAAGCCAAAGACGAAAATTAAATCATAGTTGTGTGGCACTTCGATCCACTCTGGGATACCCTCATTAGCTATATCCGAAAAAGGTTTTAAGTCAAACCGATAAAGATATACAGGGGCATGCTTGCTAATGTGCTTGGCGAGTTCGTAAGTAGTCGCACCGTGAACTTTGTCGGTGTAAAAGTCCAAAAAGAGTTTTCGCAAAATAGTTTCATTTGTAGTAGGCGGTATAGGTTTGTAGAAAAATGCGACTGCATCTTGTATGTGATGTTGATTGGTGAAGCAAGAGCTATTATCCACCGTAATATCAGATAAAATAACTTCTTCTCTCATAACGTCAAACTCTCTAGGACTAATGCCTGAGTCTTCACCTTCCTTCTGGAGGAGTAATGCATCTTCCATATTAGTGTAACCTGTTAAAAATGGTACAGGTGAGAAAAAATCATCCTTAAGCATTTTACTTGGAAGGTCTGGCAGAAACGGCGCCGATATATTACTGAAACCGCTATCAACGATCGGTTTCCATTCAGCTAATGGTTCTCCTATGTCTAGAAGTGCTTGATAGTTAACTCTTCTTAGGCAGTCGAGTAGCTGATACGTGGGTTTACGGAAGCAGCTAAAAGCATTTGCAACTTTATCGACAATTTGTAGCGAATTTCTAGCAATGTTGACTGTTGCTGGAGACAAAACGTTGCCACTCATTGCTATCGCTTTTTGGAAGAGTCCGGAAGAGTAAGAAGAGATAAGATGTAAGCCCACACTGACAGCGCCTGCGTCATGTCCAAATATACACACATTTTCTGGGTCACCACCAAAGCTTGCTATGTTATTTTTGACCCAAGTGAGAGCAGCTACTTGGTCAAGTAGTCCAAAATTTCCAGGTGATTCTGTGTCTAACGTTGAAAAGAATCCAAATATGTTCAATCGATAAGCGACTGTCACAAATATTACCTGTGAAAAATATATTCAGGTTGAATGGCTATTTATACGAAAATAAGGTCTGAAATATTAACTTTAATCTTGTTTACCTTTTGTTTCAATACCATCTGAAAAGGATTGATGTTATTGGGGCTTCCGCGCAAAAAATCTCCACCGTGAAAATACACCATCGTCGGATAAGTGTCCATTTTGAAATCTGTAAAGAAAACCTTCTATTAACATCAAATTTATTATCCTTGATATTTATTGTAACACTATAGAAAAGATAATTTTTTAAATTAAGTTATACAAAAAAAATAGAATATTTCGATTATGTAAAATAGACGTTAGTTTCTAACGCAAATACAGATTATTTGTCATTTCATTTATTTATACAGATGAATTAGAGGATCTTAATTTCTAATAGCATGTTGTTATGATTTTTTTTTTGAGACAAATATCTTTCAAACATTTATTATTATTTATTTATACAACTAGATGACACATAAGCTGACTGCTCACCTGGTGGTAAGCGGTTACCGCTGCCTATAGACCCCTGCAATAACAAGGAAAATCACTTGATATTGCAGGTGCGTTGTCATCCTAAGGCCTAAGTTGAAATGCCTTCCATGTCCAGTGGCACTGGCTACCTTTCCCTTCAATCCGAAACACACAGAACTGTTTCACGGCCGAGATAAGTTAGGTACCTACCTACAACACATGTGGGCCTACCACCTAGTAAAGTAAAAATAAAGTTAATGTAGTATAAATCACATAAATATATATCAACTATGTCCATAACATCATTGTTTTTATAAAATAGTAGAAAGTATGTATTTTTTTTATTTTTAAGATTAGTATATTTTTTATTCATATCATTAAGTTGATTTTAATTTCCTATATTTTACATGAAGAAATATTTTTATCAAACCCGGTGTTAAAATTCTTTCTTTCACGTTTTGCCTAAAACCCCAAAATTGGTTTATCATCATTCCGTAACTATTCATTTTTAATACACGAACATAATAGTTTAAATTAGGGATGTAACGGAGGTAGTTTTATCGGAACCTAAGTCGGAGTCGGAGTTTATAAATTTGATTTATCGGAATCGGAGTCGGAGGCAGGGTCAGAAGTGGTGGCATGAGAAAGAATTTTTATTTACAGACAAATAAAACATTCTTTAATCATTTTTTTTAAAATTATTAAATAAAACACAAACAATGAAAAAAAAATAGCATATTATTTCCAAATAAACAAGAACACACATTATATTAAATGAACAAAAGCTTTAAAACAAATTAAATCAAATGAATTGACTCCAAAAGTAGTCTAAACCTCCGATTAAAACCTCCGATTTAAAAGTGTCGGAGCCGAAGTCGGAACCGAAGGTGTAATAATAATCGGAAGTTCCGACTTAACGGAACCGGAGTCGAAGCTCCGTAACATCCCTGGTTTAAATACAGGGTCAAGGTCATACAGGGTCAACATAATAGTTTAAATACAACGCGCAAGTGATACCCCTGGTCCAAGCAAGCGTCCATAGGCTACGGTAACCGCATACCATCAGGTGGGCCGTATGCTTGATTGTCGCCTTACTGGTATCAAAAATATCTTATTAATATGATTTTATTTCCAAGTCCGCCAGTAGCCATATTTTTGCCTTCTGACAGACCGGTCTCACTCCGCGTAATAACTGTGAGTCTGTGAAGCTAGTACATGGCGGGCTGCTATGCGCAGCACTGAATAAGTATATACAATTTTAATTTACAAGCGTAATATTTATTAAACAATTAACTTTTATTACTGTTAGCCTTTTTCGTCGCAAGCTCGATGATGCATAGATGCTCGTAGCACCTTGAGCACCACCTAGGGGTGGTGCACGCTGTTCAAGACAAAGGGTTATGTTGACAGTATAGGAATCTCTCTGCTCCTAGACTGTAACGCTTAGAAAGAAAGAAAGAAAAAATATTTTATTTAAATAGACCACAAAGAAGTACTTTTAAATCGTCAAAAACACATTTTAAAAAACTATTACAAAAAATATACCTATTAACTAACAACGTCATAGTCTCAGTCTGTCCGTCATGTCTGAATTTACACCAAAAGTTGAACTACCGAGAAGATTCCGGCAACAAACTCGTGTAGTCACGCTTTTCGAATATTAAATTACAATATTTGTTGTTAAATAATTATAACTTTAAGCAGTGCAGTGCCGCCCAGCGAAAAAAAATATTAAAATTAGAAGAGAAGGTATATAAACGTATCAACAAAGTAGGTACCCAATGTCAAAAGTATTATCGTTATTTTCAAGCTATCTGACAATGCACAATCACAATATACGTATACAGAGGTTAATAGTCACTTCTTCGGTGACTTCTGGTGACCTTGCCGCTGGCACACAAGACCAAAAAGTAGTGTATTAGCGGTCTTCTGAAAGGAGGTGCTACTGCATTCGAGTGGAAGTGAAATAGCTCGGGTTAGTTTTGCAGTCGAATGGGTAATAAATAGTAAAATATTACTATGGCCTACTTCTCTAATTTTATTATTATATTAATATCTAGCACAAAACTTATGCATGGAAAGAATACAAGTTAACATCAACCATAACGAGCAAGAAACGACACGAGATTGTAACATTAATGCCTTGAATTTGTTTAACCATAAACTTAACTGCATTATTACTGTGACTCATAATGTTATGGCCCACGCCGAGTCATTATAGACGGGTCACTCGGTCAGTGTACGGTTCAGTCAATATAGTGTTAATTTATTTGCACATGCAAGGAACATAATGTACCTTATTAATATATACCTACAAACTAGACTGAATTAAGCGGATTAGTAGAATAATTCTGGGAATCATTTGTTTATGTATTTAAGCTTTAATGTAAAAGTTATATAATTGACTGCGCTGTCGCTTAAACTTTGGGAGTACCTGGCAAATTGTCTTTTTGTCTTGTTTAAGTCATACTGTTTAATATAAGTTATTATTACTTATAACATGGAAAAAATAACGGCTTTGTGCGTGTCGGACCTCTCGAAGTGATTGAGTTCCGATTATAATGCGGCTATCCAGGGCGGTGCCATCAATACGACAATAAATTGAAACATGGGCTGTATTAGTTCATAGAAATGCTTTGCCACTTTCAAAAACTTCTTAATAATTTGATAATTTTATGACATTTGTTTAAAATAATAAAACGTTGGCTGCATTTTTTATATAGATGATAATGGATCGCTACACCATTTGGAGTACGAACATTACTGCGTCCCAAAAAACTAACTACACTCATAATGACGCACTTTACCTTTCTTAATAGTCATACCCTGTATGAATTTAAATAACGTCCCTAGAGTTCCTTTAATGACTTCGGCACCATAAAACCTAAGCGCACTATAACCGAAAATGGGTTTATTTATACACCTATTCCACAACCAGACGATCAAACATCATCATTTTATTGAAGGAGTGACAAAACGGACATGAGTGGGATTCACACTTACATAATGCCACTGACATGGTGTTCCAGATTCATGACGAGCGCGAGCGCACACTCTCGTGCATGCACTTACACGCACGCGCCCACACACGCACGTGCACACACACGCACACACACACACATACAAACACGCACACACATACACACGCACACAGACACACACGCACACACACACACAGAAACATAGATACACATACTGATTATACACATTTTCTTTTTATTTATGTTTCTGCTTTAATTTTATTTATTTTTAAATTGTTATTAACCATAATATTACGCTTAAATCTTCTAATGTTATACCCTATTATGGAAGAGCGGTGCTTTCTAGCACAAGCAAATTCCTTGCTTAAAAGAAACCTCCAGCCACTACTTATAAACTGTATTAGACTAAGTATTAAGTTACGAAATAAAGATTTTTTGTATTTATTTTTGTATTCCTACTTCATAAGTAAAATTATAAAGCAATGAAACCTCATAAAGATAATACAGATGATGGTAAGGTTACCGTAGCTAAAGAATCTCGCGCTGCCCATCCTTTGTAAATCAAAAGGTAGCTATATGTTAACGCAACGGTTCCGCGATGGGCTTCGACGATCTTACTGCTGCAGGAACACAGCTGTGATCTTAAGGTATTTCTCTGGAATAAATTATAATAATAAATAATTATATTCCAGTTATCGGTCATCATTGTGCTAAAACCCTCGACCCTCGATACAAAGTACATTAGTACACACGACAGCACATAAAGTGTAACAGAAGCACTACGAAAGCCGCCTCAATTACAACCGCAGTAAGGGCCGTCTCAAGGTCAAACTGTTACGCTTGATGTGCTGTCGACTGTACATAACGCAGGAACGCAACAAACTACTGTTATTCAGTTGCGATGCGATCTTTTATGGGCACTAGAGTGGTAAATAAATAATCGTATACATATCGAAGTCGTTAATATTATTTTGAAATAAATTGACTTTAAATTATTTTACCTCATAGTCGAGTACCTATCTAGTACCCACCCTATTAAAATATTTCCATTTGAGGGCAGCAACCAATTTATTTCGAATACGACGTAAATTATGGTAAATTCATATCAATTTGAAGATTGTGGATTATTAAACGACATCATTAAGGAAATAACCTCGCTAGGAAAAAAATACTTATAGAATTGTAATTTTAGCTTCATCGTTGATATTTTAGGTCTTTAATTGTGGTGAATCTTTGCCTTTGTCACTAAATTTATAATTTTCCGCAGACAACTGGCAATGTAGAGGTTCTCGAGAGTCCATTGCGACATTTAGCGCCTTCTATAAGCTGTACCATGGAATGTTGTGAAGAGCGTTTCAAGCTTAAGACGGGCATTCACGTGCGTGTCATTCAGCTCAGCCCCCGCGCCAATTGCCAGGCATGATGATGTGGCTCGCCGTGAAATTTTTGCCTCACTTACGGGCAAGCCAGCGCGCCATGCCGATTTTATTATCTACGCAGCGACATTAGCGGTAGACGCATTCGCAATAATTATTTGATTTATTTTCTAAGTATAATTAAGTATTGATTCTGATGATGAGTAATGAACGAATTGACATTGGAACCGGCTGATAGGCTAAATTATTTGAGGATGGACGAACCTACCCTGCTTTAAACTTTTGCAATTATGGTTACTCCGTCTGTACAAAAACTGATAATAAGTGTTTATATACTTATCTCATAAACAATAGAAAGTGAAGAACCGAAAGTGTGGAGGTTCTTCTATAAGGTGGAGACTAATTCCCGCAGAAGATAGCACTTTGTCTAACCTCTCTTCATATTGTTGCTTCGAATGATACAATATGCTCTCCCATTTTTACCTAATATATCTCCAGTTGCCCCAACGCTAAGCCGACGTGCCAAGGGTTAAGCCAGAGATTTCGCGGGATTACAATTGGATCGAATGAACTCTTGCACCAGTATGTGAATTTAGTTTATTAAAAAACGTTATTGTGCCGCGAACCCGTGAGACAGTTACGGATTTATCTCCAAAAGTATCTAAGCTAGACAAAAGTAATGCCTGGGGGCAGGGATTGAACCCGCAAACTTTCACAATCCGAGTGACTGCTCTAACCATCTGAGCTACCAAGGACTTGGGATGATCCTATGAATTTCCTCTAGTCCCCTGTTTTTGGGTTAGAATCTATATACTATGTACCCTAACGTATTAATTAGATTTGTTTTTGTTGTTAGTAAGTATGATAGTAGGTAATTAATTAACATTTCGTCAAACACAGCTATTACATTTTCTCCATCTCCACCTCTCACCGGTTGACTGGTAGAGAATGATTAAGGCATTATGCTCACCCATTGTACTTTTTAGTGCAATAAAGAATGAATAAATAAATAAATATGTTTCAGAGAAATAAATAGTATAACTTATTAAGAATAGTATCAAAATTTTTTTTCTAGTTCAGATACTTTTGTAATCTTTCAAACTTTTATTTTAATGTTTATATTTATTATTACAATGAGCTGCTACCTACTAGTTATCATAATTATCATCAGCCTATATACGAAGGCCTGTGCCCAGCAGTGGAACGCTGGGCACAGGCCTTTCTACATTGGAGAAACACACGAGGAGTTTGGGCCATAGCGCACAATGCTGCGCGCTGATCCAATGTGGGTTTGTGGGTCCATCTGACATATTTAAAAAATATTTCAGACGTTTAGCTTGTGATGAACCATTTTGTGTTACCCTGTTAGAGTTGCAGCTTATGCCTTTACACTCGCTCATTCTTGATTAGATTGCGTGGTGGAGTAACGTCGTATTGGTTCCGATATGTAATCAAGAGCTATCGGAGACCTCGATCTAAGATTCTATGCATCTAATTTCTACTATCGGCGCTGAAGACGCACATAAATCGAAATCCAAACTTTGATTAAATTGCCCTCAGTGGATCACCAGGCTGTTACGATAACGTAGCTCGTAGATAGGAATACGAATATTTATAATGCGACAGTAACTCTATCTTCTGTCACGTTTTATTTAATGATGTTTGTTTTGCGTAAAACGTAATAGGAATCAATCCTATTATTTAGCGCTTTCTAAATTTAATCTACACGTATCCCTATTATTCCTATAAAAAATGCCTTAATAAAATTACTCCGCTAAGTTCCCCTCTTCGAAATATTGTCTTTGGTGCCAACTCCCTGATACTTTGAAAAGCTGTCAATGCATATATAATGTCTTGCGACATTATAAAAGTTTTCTTTGACTCGCTGAACACGATCCACAAATATGTGACTAATTTGCTGCTATTTTTTCTGTTAACTTTAGAGCTTGGTTTTACTTACTTTGCTTTAGTTTTTGGTAGTTGTATTTGCCTACAATTGTTTGATATATTTAATTTTTCAACTATAAAGTTAAAAAAAAAGTGAAATAAAGTGTTGGCAAATCTTATAAATAAAAATCAATAAAAACGCTTCACTTTAGAAAAATAATTAAAAAACACAACAAACTCGCACTCAAAAAAAAATCGTGCTACAAAGGAATAAGGTACCAAAATAACAGCGTTTAACTTAATTTGCTTGGTTATTAGTTATGTTAAACCAAAAAGATATTACCCCTGAACCCTTTTCAGATGAGAAATGTCGTATGTTGTACGGATTTTGTATACTTAGTTTAGGCATCAGTCTCCTACACTATAATTTGTATAATAAACACATTGCATTCCGAGTTTTATTATACGTCTCGAATTTATTTCCAAGCAGATAAATTATTATATGTATCATCTATTTTATGGAGTAACTTTTTTGTGCAGTTTCCGAGACTTTAGCTTCAGATTCACCCCTCTACATTTCAGAAAGATTAAAATTTAATAACACATTGAGTAAGTATACGACGTTTCATAAAATCACACTATTGATTTTACAACAAGCAACATATTTTATTGAGGAAAATCGTCACGTGTGTTGTGTCGCACGCTAACTGGGGAAATCGAAATGTCATACGTCGATAAATATACTCGTGCCCCTATATTTCGCAGTTACATCGGTATTTTTTCGTTTTTCATAGAACTAGATGACAAACAAGCTGACAAAACACCTGGTGGTAAGTGGCTACCGCCGTCCTCAGTTACCTGCTATTGCCTTGATATTTCAAGGAAAAAATACTTGGTGTTGCAGGTGCGTTAATTGTCATCCTAAGGCCTAAGATAAAATGCCTTCCATGCCCAGTAATTACACTGGCTATCTTTCTCTTCAATCCGATACACAGACAAATATTTCAGGGCTAAAATAAAAAAGGCGGTGGTTCCTACCCAGATGACGCTACATACTTAATACACCACCTAGTTAGACCCAAATCGATGTCTTGGCTGTGTCATTGCGTAATTTCTTTGTCTAGGTAGGCAAAGTGACATCTTCTTCTTTCTTCTTCTTTTATAGCCGTTTTCAACCATTACTGTGTAGGCCTTCTTCAGCTGCCGCCACTTGTCGCGGTTTTGTGCTGTCTGCATCCAATTACCTCCTACCACCCTCCTCACGTCATCCTTCTAGCGCATCTGCGGTCTACCTCTAGGTCACTTCTCCCCCCAAGGCCGCCACTACAAGATCGTCTTACACCAGGAACCATGTTTCCGAGCAACATGACCTGCCCAACGCCACTTAAGACCACACGCTTGATGGCATCTGCAACACCGCTTGTCTCTCTAAGCCATGCGTTTGTTTTATGGTCCCTAAGTGTAACTCCCACCAATTTCCTTTCTAATGCCCTCTGGGCCACTTGTATTTTATTAATACATCCTCTTGTTAGGACCCAGGTTTCAACTCACTAAGTTAACACTGGCAGGATACACTGGTTGAATATTCTGGCCTTTTGTTCTGCTGAAATCCTCATTCGAAAAGCAAAATCCAGTCTTGAGTAAGCGGCCCACATCAATCGTATACGTTTATCGATTTCATTGAGCTGGTTCTCCTTTCCCATTCTTATTTCCTGACCCAAGTAAACCTACTTATCTACTCTCTCGATAACAGTTTTGTTTACTGTAATAGCTACAAGGCTTTCTCTTTCATTGGTCATGATCTTTGTTTTGTGCAGATTCATTTCCAAGCCAACCTGTAGAGACGCTTCATTCAATTCATCGATCATGGTCTGAATTGGTCTGAATATCGTTGGGATTGTCACTTAGAAGTACAATGTCATCAGCAAATCGGAGGTAGTTCAAGTGACATATCGTCACGTTTTTCAGCTTTTAGGTAATTATTTCATTTGATTTTAAACTTTTTTACATGTAGGTATGTATGGATGAATATATTTTTGTAAATTTAATTAACAAAACAAGAGAGCTTATATTTTACTGACGAATATCACATATTTAATTTGCCAAGCCACAGATACCACATAGAATTGCTTTTTATTTTAATTGTCATAACACTCCTGGAAGTCATACGCGGCCAGAATATATAATATTTTTTATTTTATTTTATATACAAAGACATTATCAGAAAAAATACATCATCCTTAAAGAACTTGGTTATTGATTAGATTATGTTTTAAATAAAAAAAACTTTGATAGAAATAAAATCAACAACAAAGAAATAAAGTATTACTAATTTACGTCTTAAAATAAACCAATTCATGTACATTATCAGGAGTTAAAGACCATAACTTTTATCGTTTTCCCACATGCAATGAATAATAAACGTAAAAAGAACCTCGTTACACGAAAGTTTACATTTCTGAGAGTTCAGAAGTCAATTCTATAATAATTGCATACATTAGCATTGCATGAGAATCGGTGGCTATTTAAATGAGGTTAATAAAGAAGGCGTTCAAAAAGTTTCATTATGAAGCTTTCATAACTTCGCGATTCAAATTAGTTTCTATGTTTTTTCAAGAGTGATTTAGTTTTTGTTGCGAATTTTATCAGACTTCAGTATCTTTCAGAAGTTGAAGATCGGTAATACACTTACTCTTAAATATAATATTTCTAACCCCATAGGGACATGTAGGAACATGAAATCTGATTTTTTATTGTAACAAGTGTGACACTTCTGCTGGTTTCGTTTATAAGGTACATTAGTCATTAAATTTTAGGCCACTTTCTCAATTTTAATCCATCTAACCTAATATATAAAATTCTCGTGTCACAAATTTAGTTACCATACTTCTCCGAAACGGCTTGACCGATTTTCATTTTATATGTATATTAAAGTAGGTCTGATAATCGGCTACTATCTATTTTTTGGACATTATTTTTTATGGCAAAACAACGTTTGCGGGGTCAGCTAGTATACCTACAGGGTGGCACATTTAGATCAGTCAGTATGGGAAAATCTGAAACTATAAGACATACGAAAATCTCTTCTTAGGAACCATGTCATCGATTTTGGTAATAAGAAAAACTGCATTCATTCATTTAATAAAAACGTATACTCAGATCGGCAATCGAACCCGGACGTTTTGAAAAATAAAACTTACACTATTTCTATTTAGATATCGATTGTGTAGGTCTTAAGCAGTAAACTTTACTATTAAATATGATGTCTAAAATAAATAAAATTCAAAGTTTTCATATCCCTTAATTTATTATAGTAAGTGTTTGATACTATTATTATCAATACAACATTCAACTCCTTTATGTGCGTCAAATTGTCTCTATAGTTGTTTGAAGCTCTTTGCTGGTGTCGCAACTTGTTAGATACACATTACATATTTTTATCTGCGATAAAATTATCTATCTATGATTGTAATTGCTTACTTCTACTTATAATAATCAATTGAAAAGCCCACTTAGAATAAGTATGCAGATACAAAAACGTGATAAACCTCATTTGAAAATAGAACGTCTTGGCTTGAACAGAGACATGATAAACCTCATTTGTAAATAGAACGTCAATTTTAAAACTTAATGTTTTAAACTCTAATTAAATATCAAAACAGCTGGTTAGCCTGATCTTAAATATTGTACTTTATGGGAAGGATAAAACAAGAATGATCCTTTTGCTTTAATTGTTTCTTCTATTTTAAACAAAGTTTTTATCTTTAGCGGCCAGTTTGGAGATAGAGTTTCAAAAGATCCTATCAAGATAATAAAAAACCAAAATTTTCAACCCGTCTTTTACAATCATGAAGATCTTTAGTATCTTTGGAATTTTATTTTTCAAACATTATTGACTACTCCGGAGGAGCTCGGTGGCGTAGTGGTTTAAGCACTCTGGTTTCGATCACGGAAACAAAACAACTTTCGCCATGGTTAGTCCCTGGATGGGTCATTCAAATTTATAATATTGAGCTCCTCCGTGCTTCGGAAGGCACGTTAAGCCGTTGGTCCCGGTTGTTACTGCAACCGCTTTAACCCACCAACCCGCATTGGGCCAGCGTGGTGGTGTTATGGCCCAAACTCCTCATGTGTTTCTGTCATGTAGGAAGGCCTGTGCCCAGCAGTGGGACGTATATAGGCTGGTGATGATGATTGACTGCTTGCCTTGCTGAGTTTCTTACTTATTATTCACAAAAGCCGTGCACATTACGATAAAAGGAGATATATGTAGTTGATCATCTCTTTGTGCTGCTTGAGAGAGCCCCATGTTAAAGACCCAGGCACTTATAATTACCCGACTTTGCCCATCTTTTACGTTGGGCTGCCTCTGGGTGATGTGGGGCTCTCCGAAGCTAGTCTCCAGTATACCTACTAAAGCACCAATCAAGTCTTAGACGCACAACAGGGTACCAACGCAATCACTGTCATGCGCAGAAGACTGGACTATTTGGCCCGCTTTCGGGCCCACCGGGGAGAGGAACACCTTCGGAACTAAATGGACGAAGCATCCTTCTGTACCCTACCTCTTAATTATAGAAAAGACTGCTGAAAATGTAATTAAGTAAGTATTTGTCTCTACAAGTACTTACTAATTTGTCAGCATTGTATAACGAGCTTAGGGTTGTCAATCTGCCCAAATGACTCTGGGTAATCTCCATCAGCGCGAAACCTGGCCGTAAAACCGGGTTGTCTGGGGGTAGGCTAGTGCCTAGGCTACCCCTACGAAGTAAGGTTCCTGCGGAGTTTTAGTGGCTACTCCTAGTTCCGATGTCGCTATGAGGAAATAAAGGTTGTCAACCTAGAGTTTTTGTCAGATTAATTTGTTTTCTGTATTTTAATATTATGCTACTATTTTAACACTCAAACCTACTAAAATCAATTATTTGGATCCAATATAGTATTCGAAAATGTCACATTAAAAAGTTAATTCCTAAAACACCTTTAATAATCTTTAACTACAAAATGTATGATTTGTCTCTTTACAATCCGTAAGGACTTATGTAACTATTATTCTTAAATCGAGTTAAGATAATTTTGATTTATTGATTTACGAATATTAAATATTGGTCAAGATATCTATAGATTGATAGATGTGATTTATAAAACGAACAATCACCGTAATTTAAATATTAAACAAAGTGAATGTCTTAATAATTGACCCTTGATCAATTGACATATATGGGGTCGTCCATCGTAAAAGTTGCTTAGTTTTAATAATCGAAAATAAAGCGCTTTAACCACTACGCGAACAAACCTCTGATGAATAAATCAAATACCTACGTCTACGGCAAATGGGTCGGGCCGCATGAAAGTTAAATAATTTATTTTACTTTTTACATGATCAGAATAAATAAGTAAAACGTTTTAAAATCGCACGCTCAAGAGCCACATGTGCCTGATGTGCCCTAAATATGAAGGCAAATTTTCATTAATATGTAATTATGTATCGCTTGGTGCGTGACATGAATTATGGCTAAAATTTTATTACGCACTATTCACATCTGTTACGAGTACCTAAACTAAGTTGGCGCGCAATTTCAATTTTTGATTTCTATATTAAAATTACACTTTTTAAGCACTTCATAATAACTATATAATTTTTTTCCCTCACTCCTATTATCAAGCCCAAATTAGGCATATTTAGGAAGTTAGGGAACACCGAGGCCGGCATTACATTTCACTCTCGGGGAGTGCGCTATAAAAAGATGACGAAAAGAGCTTACTGCAGATGGTGTATCAACCAGGTGTGAGTGGAATCTCGCCGAATTTCTGATAAAATAGCCTGCTATAATGGGCTAGGTAGCATAAGCTCCTGAAGCTCCTGAGGTCACTCTCCCAAGTAAGTACAATCTGTATAAGCCTGACAAGCAAGCAACCTTACGGCGGTGGTCCAGGCTATGAAGCTTAGTCCCCACCAATCTCTTATCGCCAATAAGCCTCTGGCTCTACGTTCCACCGACTCCAGTGGCGAGTCGATACTTTGCAGAGCCATCCCACAGGTGTCCCAGAGACTTTGTTTTCGTAATCGAAACCACAGCGCCAAATATCTACGCCACCAAGCTGCTCATTACAATGCGTTTGATGTGAATCGTACTTTATTATTTATATGAAGAAAATTGTAGGTAAGTGGTATAAATATTATTATATAATGAAGAAATCGCTTCGGCTATTTTCATTAATAACGGAAATAATTACTTTATAGCAAATGGGGACGACTCCCTATGATAAAATGTTAATTTGTTTTAATTGCAGGAGGAGCTGGGCAGTAGTTTGAGGGCTTTGGCCTCGATTGCAAAAACAAAGCAGCTTTCAGCACGATTGATACTTTTTTTTAACCAGGGGAAATCCATTGACGGCACCTAGCCGCCACTAGCGAAGTAGAGGGTTGTGCACGGCTCGCGAGTGCGAGTGAAAAATAATAAAGATAGCGGGTAGTCCCCGGGTCGATTTAGACGCTGGGCGCAGCGTCTAAATCGACCCGGGGACTACCCGCTAAAACTCCTGCATAACTCCCGTACCTTTCGCGGACGTGGTCTGGGGTCTGCGAAGTATATTCACCAGACCAATTGATCCTGGGATAGCTCAATCAAAATTTGTAATTTCGAGCTCCTCCGTGTTACTGCAACCGCTTTGACCCACAAACCACCAATCCGCATTGGGCTAGCGTAATGGTATTACGACCCAAAATCCTCATGTGTTTCTCCCGTGTAGAAAGGCATATGCCCAGCAGTGGAACGTAAACTATAGGCTGGTGATGATAATGTGTAAAGCGGATACCACAATATTCCAAACATATTTTAATATCAGTATAAATAAATAAAACAATAATGAATATGTCGTATACATAAATAGGGATTAAACGCTACTCTAGTTATATCCGGAAAAGTAGGCTTACAGGTATTTTAAATACGTATCTGATACATATGAGTTTGTACGGAACCTTCAGCACGCTAGTCAGATTCGTACTTCTTCATTGGAGTAAAACTTTATAAAGGATATGTTCGATATTGGTACTTGAAAGCCCCCCACGATAAATTATATATTTTACGAAAGCTTATGATCAGCGGATATTGAATATACCCTGTTTATTTTGATACCCCGGCATTTTTGAGTAATTTTGAAGTGTTTGCAAGAAATCTAACCTTTGTGTCCAAGTTTGTCTGATAAATTGCAACCAATGTTATATTATTTCATACAAATGTCATGAAATTATCAAATGGATTTTTTTTTGTTGAAAGTGGCAAACCATTTCTATGTACTAATATAGGCACGTTTTAATTTACTGTCGTATTGACAGCACCATTGTATATAGTAACAAATAAATTAAAATCCTTATTGTTATAGAAACAAGAGCAGAAACTAATTTGCCGAGATTTTTGACAAAACAGTGGACGACATTGACATTTTGTACTTTGTCTGGAATGCGTCACTTTTTAAGAATAGAATTTTACATCTCTGGATAGCAATTTTTTAACCAGAATAATATGTTTCTTTATTTTTATGCAGGCATTAAAAGTTGTACTTTTTGTCCTATAATATTCTTAAAAATGTACTCTTTATATATCTTTTGTCTTGGGGGTAGCTGAGTACCAGCCCCCATACATTTTCAGAACATCTCCTTTAGTAACAACGTAAACAGTCCTATTACGGCGGTAGTTATAATCAACGCCCATTATGGAGGTAATTTTATTTTCGTGTTTTAATTCTTGTTTGGATCACCAACACAAATAAATCACGAAAATAAAAATACCCTATACTTTATTCCTATTTTTATTTCCGTGTTTTAATTCTTGTTATAACCAACAAGAATAAATAAAGTTAGTATAAATACCTTCGTAATAGGCGTTGATTTCGAATACGGCTGTAAAAGGACTGTTTACAGTTCATCTTTATGAAGATGCTACACAGTACACACACACAATTCTGGCAAGATTACGTATCATAAATGACAAAGATAATATTCTATTTAATAATCGCAATCCTTTTTGGGTTATCTAGTAAAATATATTTATCTTACCTACCTATGTATGGCTTCGTAAAAATAAACTGAAATGATAACTATCCTTCTAAAAGAGGCGACGCAGCGAGAGTCGCTGTAGCGAGACTCGACGAAAAGAGAGTCGACGCAGAGGGAATAATTCGAATAATCTTAGACGCCAACAACACACCATTCTAAAAATTGACAAAGATATTTGAAATTAGAATACAATTCGAAAGACGAAAGGAATATAAAAAGTTTTTAATGCTGAGAAAAGGCAGCTAGTTACGTGACAGTTTGCAAGGCTTATTTTTATATGATCAGGGTGACAAACAAGCTTGCCTCCCGCCTGATGTTAAGTGGTTACCGTAATCTATAACGCTTATAATAAGTAATTTATAATTAAAATCAAGAGTAAACGTTATGTTCACAGTACAAGAGACAAATTCTGTGTACATAACATAATGCATAATTAGTAAGCTCTGCCGACATTACTCACGCAGAAACACAAAACTACAAATTAGTGTCATTCATCTGCGCTTCTCTGTAAGGTAGAGGTGCCTTCAAAGTCAGACGTTCATAAAATATTAGGTTAAACAATATATAATATAATGTTGGAGATACTTTGGTAAACTTTTAATGAGTTATTGTATAAACAAAGAAGGTTAAAGAAATGTAAATTTCTAAGAGTATTTGTTATTAGTAGTTCTAGTTACGCAAGCTTGTGTCTGCGTAAAATTTTGAGGTAACAGAATAACAATTAATTTTGAGTGAAAAATAATGAAGAACTTAGTTCAACCAAAAATTTATTTTCAATTAATAGTTAGTTGTAAAACTTTACGCCATTAAAGTGCTTAGAAGACTAAATAAACTACCAGAATCGTCCAGCTAGACAGATCTTACTTCGAGAAATAGGTAAATCGATGAATATTCCGAAATCCCTCAGTGCCTCTAGTCTAAAGTGTTTGACCAGTGCGTCTCACCAATGGTGACATATGGCTGTAAACGCGTCTCAGGCAAGAGGTTTTATATCTTAATTAGATGTTTCTCTTGTAAATAATAAGATGAAATATTTTCATTTTTTATAGTTCTCTCTCTCTCTCTTTTATAGCTCACTTGCAAAGCGCCACTGACTGAAAGTCAACGTCACGACATCCCTGCCCTGATATAAGATGAATATTAATCCATTTTGTTTGCTTTAATTTATTGCATTTATAATAGATCTTACAGGATTACGAAACAAAATTTTGAATTAAGCGGTTCTGGGGGTCGATATCATAATATGTGCGCGGGTTTTGTTAGTGTGTGTGTGTGTGTGTGTGTTACATTTCTTATAGGGTTGTCAGGAGCAGGACAGAGTTTTATTAATTTAATCTGACAACAACAGTGGTCAGAAAGGTGTCGAATTTTCAGAGGTACCTAACTCTTGACAAGGAACACATCCACCGCCGTCAATTTTATTTCAGATTTTCGGAACAAACTGTATAAAGATTTAGGGTAAACTCGGCCACTTTTATTGTTTTTATTTTTCAGTCAAATTTTATAAATAGATCTTCAGAAAAGTTGATGCGGTCAGAACTGTGACCTAAATAAAAAACAGGGACAACTTTGACACTGCGCGAGTTTCCCTCCAAAACTTTCATTTTATTATTTTTGTTTTCTCTTTGTCTGTATTTTAGGTAGTTAAAAATGTTTACCAAATAAATTTTATTCATTTTACGGTTTTTAAGCACCTCTATTATTTTAATAATTTGATAGTATATAAGTACTGCCAAACTTATCTGTGGATTAAAAATATTAAACTGACCGTAAATGTTCTATTGTGATCTGTCGCCGAAACTCACAGACAACATGGCTTTATTCTACTTTCAGATATTAAATTTTCTTTCAAGCTCACCAAAATAAGGTTATTATTCATGTAAGATAAAAAGGCAATTTCAACGGGCAGGTTTGTCAATGTATGTCATATTTCTATGTCTTATTTGTTTTGAAGAATTTTAAGTAAGTAGGCAGATATGTGCATTGTATTAAGTAGGTTGACATCGAAAGTAGTAAGTAAGAAACAGTTGGTTTTTAGAAAAAAAGCACTAAAAAAGGCTTAGATTGTATGTCACAATCTATTATGTACTTAGGTGAATTTTTTCCCGCACACACTTGTGCTCGTGTGACCAAATCCAAAAAAAATGGATATCGTGAATAATACTACATAAAAGGTTCTAGAGAGGTCTAAACCGAATTTAATGTATCTAGAGCTGCAATATTAGATTTAAAAAAATGTTTTGCTAGATAAGTTTTTATTTTATTATTATTTATATTTATACTACTAGATGACAAACAAGCTGACGGCCCACCTGATGGTAAGCTGGTACCGCCGCCTATAGACGCCTGCAATAACAAGGGAAAATCACTTGATATTGCAGGTGCGTTGTAATCCTGAGGCCTAAAATGAAATGCCGTCCATGCCCAGTAGGTAATTACACTGGCTACCTTTCCCTTCAATCCGAAACACAGCGAACTGTTTCACGGCTGAAATAAGAAAGGCGGTGGTACCTACCCAGACGACCCTACATACGGGCCTACCACCTAGTAAAAAAAACCCAAGTACTATATTATTAGAACAGCCAACGTGTCACATACAAAGATTAAATTCTGTGAACTAATGCAAAACGTCCAACTTAAGGAAAGGTTTCACTAAAAAACAAGGTTTTTTTTATTTCGTATACATCAGTGCGATTCTTAACAGAAATATTCGAGATCGAGCTTGACGACTGACAAGACGACGAGCCGCCATTGATTTTGACGTCTGAGCACAGCGCTGCGCGTAAGTGTATTCATTGATCTCTACGTCGGTCGATCTCTTGGCTTTGTATGTTTGTCTCTATTTTGAAGATATGAAATGAAGTGCAATCGATATTTTTCGATTTTGTTTTACTTGTGTTTAAAATGTATCATGATGACTTCCTTCAATATTTGATTAACTTTTACATATATATACAGGGTGGTGCGCCGTCAATACGACAATAAATTAAAATATGGGCTATATTAGTTCATGGAAATGCTTTGCCACTTTGAAAAACATCTTATTCATTTGATAATTTCATGACATTTGGTGACAAATAATAAATATTAATGATAAAATATTAATTCATAGCCCATGTTTTAATTTATTGTCGTATTGACGGGACCACTCTGTATAAAAATAAACAACCTTTTTAGTTCCAATGATAAACGTTTATTTAGTGCAGCAGAGATTTAACAAACACGAAAAAATACGAAAACAACAAAATAGTATTAAAATAAAACTTAACAAATCTGCAACTGAAATGGTAGCGACTTAGCTTAATTGACATTAAGCTGACTAAGTAGCTACCATTTCAGTTGCAGATTTGTGCCCTTACTGGCAGCAGAGAGGAGCCTTGACGCTGGTTTTAAGTGGCACCATGATGAGGGTGGACAAATAACACCACCACCCACAAGTCTACGCAATTAATTACTGAAAATATGGGTAACCAATACCAAGGATGATAGAAGTAAATACATAAAAATTTGAAATAGCTGTAATTAAAACACGACTCGTGAAACGCTCTAGACGTTTACCTATTCTACGTTTGAAGGACTTTACTACTTATATTCATTTAAAACTATAAGATTGTTGTTTCCGTCTAAATATTCCAGTATTAAAAATCTCTCTTTTCTAAGAATCGTATATCGAATATATAGGTACATACTTTCCTACTTGGAAGTATGAATAATTTCGTAGTAAAATTGGTTTTCCGTATGTTATTACTTCCTAGAATTTGATTATTATTAGCGACACTACTGGATAATGCAATAATTCTGTGTTTTTTTTTACAAAATTAACGGGCGCAATCCCTGCCCAAAACTTGATTTTTTTATACCACTAGATGACAAACAAGCAGACCTGGTGGTGAGCGGTTACCGCCGCCTATAGAATCCTGCAATAACAAGGAAAAATCATTTGATATTTGAGGTTGATTGTCATCCTGAGGGCTAAGAAGAAATGCCGTTCATACCCAGTAATTACACTGGTACCTTTCCTTTTACCTTTTTTTATACAACTAGATGACAAACAAGCTGACGGCCCACCTGATGGTTAGCGGTTACCGCCGCCTATAGACACCTGCAATAACAAGGAAAAATCATTTGATATCGCAGGTGCGTTGTCATCCTGAGGCCTAAGATGAAATGCCGTCCATGCCAAGTAATTACACTGGCTACCTTTCCCTTCAATTTCTGTCATCTTAGGCCTCGTGATGACAATGAACCTGCAAGTGATTTTTTTTCTTGTTATTGCAGGGGTCTATAGGCGGCGGTATATAAAAAAAAGTATCATTATTCACAATTCTCTATAGTTTTATCTGAACTAATGATCGATATCCATACTAATATTTTATGTAAATGCGAATGTAGCTCTGTCTGGCTATTTCCAAAGAACCGATTTTGAAAAAAAAATTGACATGGAGATAGTTTGAGACCCTATGAAGGATAAATACTACTTTTTGATGTGATAGCCGACATCCATGAAGGCAAAGCCGCGTGTTGCCAATGGTTAAAATGTAGGCAGGAACTATTTCGGTCCCATAATTTTGTCTCATATTTTCGCGAGCACTCATTGTAGCATATCCGGAAAGGTTTTAATAATCTGTAACAATTTAGTAGAATATTATATTCTACGGTCCAAGCATATTTAAGGGACCCATTTTGACAGGCTAGCCCTGTTTCCTGATCTGCTCGGCTTCTAATATATGTACTTATGTCTAGATTAAAAGGTGAACACTAATGTTATAAAATATCAGAAATATAGAATGCATCTCCGACGTCTGGTGGATTCATTACTACACGACACTACACTCATCATCATCATCATTATCATCACCATCATCATCACCAGCCTATTTACGTCCCACTGCTGGGTATAGGCCTTCCTACATGGGAGAAACACACGAGAAGTTTGGGCCATAACACCACCATGCATAATGTGCCTTCCGAAGCACGGAGGAGCTCGAGATTACAAACTAAATGACCCATCCTTGGATCGACCATGGCGCAAGTTGCTTTAATTTTGTAATCAAAACCAGAGCGCTCGAACTACCACGCTAACGATCTCACAAAAAAAAAGGTTTCGCAAGCGCCACACATTTCTGCTTATTTTGGGCTAGATAATAGGTGTGAGTGAAATAATCTTATTAGATATTATTTATTTGAAATAAACCCACTTTACCGGATTTACTCGCGTTTAATTAGTTGTTACATTATTATTATACACCGGACGTTTTTAGTACTTTTCAGCGATCGTGGTCACAGACTGAAGTTGTCAATTGAAAGCAAAGTAATCGAACCGTCGGGTAAATATTAATAATGTAACATCTAATTAAACACGAGTAAAATCCCATAAAGTGGTTTTATTTCAAATATTTCGGTCCTTTCGATATCACCAAAAGCCCGTTCTAGTCGTTGGGGTCTTGCTTGAATGAAGATTGATGTTTCATTTAGTTTCCAATAGCGGTATCTACTCGACCGCTTGGATAGTCTGAAAGCTTAAAATAGAAACTCAATTGCGGGACGAAATACTTTCTTTTTCATACTTCAAATAATTTTCTATATTATGCTCTTTAGCTTCAAACATTTACTTACTAGTGGCTCGCGTGGATGTCGAATTACTTCTGTAGAGTATTCTTTGTCCTTCCCAGGATCTCAAACTTTCTCTATACCAAATTTCATCTAAATCGGTTCAGTTCAAGACAGACAGAGACATGTTTATTTTTGAATTTATAATTTTAGTACCTTTACCCGTTAAAAAAATTAGGTTCATTATGACATTAGAATTAATTGAAAGTTTGTTTCCAATTCTTTGAACAACACTAGAACTTAATAATCATGGGAGCAAAAGAGATTGCCCAAACTTAGGCCTCCCTTTGAACAATGTGGCTCAATGAAATAAAGTCCAATAAAATTGTCATATTTTACTTAGTTTCATAGGCTTTTTCTGCCTAAAGATATAGCTAATGACAACTATATTCTGGTCTGGATACAGGAAGACTAAACGCAGTGGAGGCACAAAAGATCCCAATGGGTCGAAGTGCACTGTGATTTAGATATGGCCCCAGCCCATAGTAAGATAAGATACTTCCATAAGTACATAAATTGTACTATTTTTTGAACCCTAGGATTAAAAACAGTTTTTGTTAATTGTTTTGTATGTATGTATGATTCGTAAGGAAAGTATCTATATTATCAAAGCCTATGTTATTTAGTTTCTGTACTTGTCCTTAGAGGGCGCTGAACAGGTCACTTGTAAAATAAATTATAGTCTCAACGATTACAATAGATAAAAGTAATAGGTTGGGGAAAAAGTTTCTTCGCATTTTTTAAGAAAATTCAAAACATTTTTTAATATAGTTTATTGACATTTAACTAAAGTTTGTAGGTACCATTTTGTTCAATAACTTTTTGCCATCTTGTAGGTAGGGACATGATCCCATTGCTATAGAAATTTTGGGGCTTCTGATCAAAATACCGCAAGCAATACAAGTGGTTTTGGCAGTCCTCTCGTGATGTTAACCTGACACTGCCTAGAGAATTCTGAAGAGAGCGAAACAGGTGGAAATCTGAAGGTCGGGACTATAAGGCGGATGCATTAACACCTCCCAGCCAAACTCTTTTAATTTTTGCTAAGTGGCTAAAGATGGACCGATCAAAGTATATATCTGATAAACTTGGATAATACAATCATAAAATATCCTTTTTTCTGATTTTAAAATAAAATGTTTTTCCTATGATATAAAACAAAATGGGCAATCTCCTTTATGAAAGTTCTCTACATCAGTAGCTTTCACTACAATAAATAAAGTAATTGGTACAATAAACGCGTCATAAACATAAAAATGTGAGTTTTCACTTAACTTTGGCATTTATGTATTGGTTTGTGAATAAATTATTTTTCATAAAACAAAGACACAATGGAAGTTGATATTGTAGTATTTATTTCTCAAACAATATCCAATATTATTATTAAAGCGAAGTAAGTTGTACAGCAGCAACAGAACTCGATTAACACCTTAGTCCCTTTTCATAATAACAAATCGTAATACTCTTGATAATTTTGTTAGGACACTGTGAATGATGTAATGTGATATAGTGCTAATCCACTTTTATAGCTGACCGTACGGCACTAAAGAACTAAGCTCAATCTATTCCTATTTTAATTGCAAAAGCACCTAACTATCAACTATCAAAATATCAACCGAATCTGCGGACTGTCTCAATCCGGATGAATTCTTTGACCACTGAGCTTTGGAGGAATTGCGACCACCCTATACCCTTACAATGTCAAAAGTATTCTCTTTTTTTAATTCGTTCGGCTAATAGGCCTTGTCACTGCGAGTTTATTTTAAATTAAAAAACTAATATATTAATAGTATTCAATATTAAAGTTAATTTTTTATTGTTACTTTTGTAGATAATTCAAATAAGGGTCACAAAAACTATAGCAGGTAAAACCCACAAATATTGTCTTATCGTGTCATTATGAATGATGTACCGTCGACAGTACATCAAGCGTAACAGTTTGACCTTGATACCACCCGTATTCCGTTTGTAATAGAAGCGGCTTTCGTAGTGAAACTGTTTCACTTAATGTGCTGTCGTCTATACTCCCTACCCGTATTATTTTGAGCAAATTTTTTCTTCTCGGCTTAATATGTGACATATAGATAGGTATTTCTCACGGCTCCGAATCGATTTACTAGCAAAGCCCGAAATTATCCTTGTGTCAATTACCCAGTGTTGCGAACTTCACAGTTTATCGATAACGTGATATTAATTTAATTAATGATGAAAACGTGACTGGTAATCCATACTTGTATTAAAGTGTGAAAGTAAGTTTTTCTTTCTGTTCGGCTTGTTACGGTTTCACTCCCAAAACGCTAAACCCATTTAGATGAAATTTGGCATGAGACTAATGCTACTCTTTGGCGCTATAGGCGACACTCACGTGGGCGGACCAACGAACGGCCTTTATAGTAAGTAATGTAAAATTGTCATTTCTCCGAGTGATGTATAACCGTTTTACCCAACTTTATACCGATCTATAAAGTTGGGTAACTTGTATTCTTTAAAAGTAATAAATGTCGAAAGATGAGCTCACGATTATTATTGTAGTCACGTAATGATCCGTCTGGTTGATGTAACCAGACGGATCATTAACTAACACCACCAACTGGTTAATGCCACTTGAGCGATATCTGAACCAAACCTCACTTTTTCTTATACAATCAGGTGGTGATAATAATCTATTAATGAAGCTTTTGCTTTAGACGCTCATAGCACTTTGTGCTCACGCATGGTCTAGCCTGTATAAATGAGCAGAAAGCGTTAAGTATGTCGATGGCATAGTAGGGAATGATTTCCTTTTTTTTCAACATAATGCTTCTCATAACTTATTACCTTTTTACAATAATTCCGCTATTTTTTTTTATGCCAGCTTTAGTTTTACAATTGACATATACTCTTGTTAATTTTGTGAGAACACTGTGAATGTGATATAGTGCTAAAAGAGGTGCTCAGTGGCGTATTGGTTTGAGTGCTCTGGTTTCGATGCGAAAAAGACAGCAATTTTCGCCATGGTCGATCCTGGGATGGGTCAATCAAAGTTTGTTATCTCGAGCTCCTCCGTGCTTCGGATGGCACGTTAAGCCGTTGGTCTCGGTTGTTACTGCAACCACTTTAACCCACCAACCCGCATTGGGCCAACAACTTTCTTTTAACATAATGCTTCTCATAACTTATTAACTTTTTACCATCAATTATTACAATGATTCCGCTAATTTTTTTTATGCCAGATTTAGTTTTACAATTGACAGTAAGTTTTGCATCCTGAATGATCCCTAGAAATCTGTGTTGTAACCTCTACGGAAGATCGCCATCCTCCTTCCTCTGTCGCTGTGGTGTAGCTTATGTATCGATAGTTGTCCATCACTATACCGTCGTACGAGTATCTTACTAATGATTGGCAATTAAGCTAGTCACTCACAGAAAGCTTCGTTCAAATTTGTGCCTTTCGTAATTATAACAGGCTATTAGTAGTTCTGTCTATTGGTCTGATGATGTTTTCAATTCACTTCATGATGCCGGCTTTAGTACGCGTCACACGTTTAAGGGTTGGCTGGAATAGATCTCATATAAAAAAAATATCAGACTTCAGAACAGGAGGAGGTAGCAATCGCCGCATCTTTTTTAGGTATGTTAGCTTAAATCTTTCTTATTCCAGTCGTAAAGGATTCCGGATCGCTGTGTTTCGGATTGAAGGGAAAGGTAGTCACATGGACGGCATTTCATCCTATGCCTCAGGATCACGATATGAAGTGATTTTTTCAACGTTATTGCAAGTGTCTATAAGTGAACGGTAACCATTTACCACCAGGTGGGCCGTCAGCTTGTATATCATCTAGCAGTATAAAAAAAATCCGTCAAGTGTCTCTTATATTATATTATAATATTTTTTTTGTGTTCAATTAGGTTTGTTCCATACAAATTTTGTCTGGGTCTGATGATAAAATTCGAAGATCCGAACCGACTCTTTTACATTTAATCTAAAAGTCAAACGATAGTTATACACAATTTTAACCCCCGGTAAATTACTACTGAGAGACAGGCAAGTCGATAATGCTTAATTTTCTATCCAATCTCTCCGTAACGATTTACTCGATAAAATATAAATTGACCTCTACTATTTTTTTCTCGCTCATACACTATAGTGTGCCCGTAAGATAACAAAAGATAACCTAATAACATTGACAGCGAATTATTACAATATGTCGCCTACTTATTTGAAGCCACTCGAGTGAAAAAATCCTTGGAACACTACTGACTGATATATTACTGAGCTTTATGAAGTACGACATTCTCATTCTCGTTCTGTGGCATTTCATTCCCTTCCGTTCCATTTCAGTAAACGAAGGATAGAAATATTTTATGAAACATTAATTTATATAACACATAGTCGCTAGCCATCCACACTAATGCGAAAATGACACTGTCTGTGTCTAATAAGATTTCTTTCACTCCTAAGCCAATGAACTGATTTAGATGAAATTTGGCATGGAGATAAATTATATCCCGAGAAAGGAGATGTAGGTACCTTGTGGCGTATTTATAGTGCGGGCTGATCGACCACTAATAGGGCAGAGTGGGGTATATTAAATAATAATACTTGATAATCTATATCTGCTTTTATATTTCGAGGTGAATCCACCCCAAAGAACCCATACCCAGTGCCAACATTGACCATGCTTAACATAATGTAAACGGCCTTGTCCGGAGTGACCCCGCGTCCGCAATTATACGGGAAATATTGTGTTTTCTATATATAAATATATCTATACCTTTAATGATACAATACATATATTTATATATATATATATATAGTAACACTATATTTCCCGTAGATACTCAAAATCCGAAGTTATTCTTCTTTCTATCATCGCACCGCTCGCCATCGGCAGAGAGTTCATCCTCACAAATTGGAACCAAAGTGGTCGCGTACTGTACGGTTTCAGAGAAACTTTCTCCCGCGTACGCTCAAGTTGTGGAATGAGCTCCCTGCAGAGGTTTTCTCGAATGAGTACAGCATGGGGTTCTTCAAAAAAGGCGTGAAAAGGTTTTTACAGGGTCGGCAACGCGCAAGTGATACCCCTGGTGTTGCAAGCGTCCATAGGCTACGGTAACCGCTTACCATCAGGTGGGCCGTATGCTTGATTGCCACCTTAGTGGTATAAAAAAAAATCTAGCACCAAATCGAACCGAGAGCTAACATACTCCGACCAGACTGTTTCACAATGACAACTCAACTGCCGAGAGCTAATCCTACCCTCAATAAATTAATAAAAATCTGATATAGATTAAGCATTTATTCCGAACACCCACTCTCCCCTTATTTTCTATAGCGATGAGCGGTAAACCTAATTTAAAATAAATAAACCTGTATTACCTACTTAAGTGGTGAAACTAGGTGAATCTAATAAGATATAATATTTAATATAAGTATGACATGATACAATATCGCGTAACCATTCAATTTGTGCTACTTACAGCGATCTCAAATATCATATAGTCAAAGGAAGTAACATCCTACCAATTTGGTCCATGATCCTACTAATAAATTAATATTCGTGGAGAATAACAAAAGAGTTTCGCGAACAACAATTATTATGGTTGCTTTCACTTTACCAACTTTGAGAAGTTTCTTCTCTGAAATTGGTACGGCGAGTTTGCGGATAGATTAAAGTTGTTACGTTAAACGGTCGTAATTTATGAAAGTTTGCAAAAAATTATCAGAATATTCATTATTAAAAATGTTATCCTAAAGACCGGTAAATGAGAATTTCAGATGAAAGTAAAGTCAGGTGGAAATGCAGTTTTCAGGTGTTCTTAATGCATTACGGTAGATTCATTTTAACAGACACCTCTGAATATTGAAAACATAAGTTTCATTTTTGAATTCTTCCATTTTTTCAAATTTGTTTTACGGCTCTGGTTTCAAGACCTTTTGATTCAGTCATAAAATGTAGGTATAATTTAATTTCTTCCGTTACGGTTACATAAGACAAGACAGTTCAATGCATCTTGGCAGAGTTTGAAGATCGAAGGATGAGCTGGATATCCACGATACCATTCGAAACGTATTTCTCAAGTCATTACCTTCTATCCTTCTGGAAGGGATAGCTTATATGTATACAGCTTAGAAGTAAGGCCACATAATGAACGTTTTGTTACAGTCATATGTCTTTAATGCAAAGGGGATAGTAAAAGTTTATATGGGATTTGGGCCCTGATGAGCACAATGTTTTTCGTATAGTCGTTTTATGGGCAGTACACTTCTCCGCACTTTTGTGACTTCTATGTTAGTTTTATGCAATACCTAATTATTTTTTAAACAAAATAAAAGAGTTGTTATAATTAAAGAAAATCATGTTATTCGGTACATTTTTGTCTACAATCTGAAATGCTGTATATGAGCTGACCTAAAGCTTTACTACTTACCTCCTTTGTGCAATAAAGCGTATTTGATTTGTTTTGTATTTTATAACGTTTCCCTTTCGTAAATATTCTACAATCGAAGTCTGGATATTATACTGAAACACAGTTCACAGCACTCCCAAGGGATTATCTCTAATCAGATTATGGCTAAGGCGATATATTAGAATAAAATGAAATATTGCTTCAGGAAGTGGAGATATGAACGTATATAGTAACGCGGTATTGCCAACATGCTTATTTTGCGATATAATAATATATTAGACATTTAATCTTGATACTAGTATTATTGTTAAAGTGATGTTAGTAGGCTTTTTAATGCCATTAACAAAAATGGGTTAACTAGATTTTGGACTACATTTACGAATGTCATACATTATTTTTGTGTGAAAATGATGATTTTCCAAAAGATCAATCATTTATTTTTAACCCCCGACGAAAAAAGAGGGGTGTTTTAAGTTTGACGTGCCTGTCTGTGTATCTGTGTGTCTGTCTGTGGCATCGTAGCGCCTAAACGAATGGACCGATTTTGATTCGGTTTCTTTTGTTTGAAAGCTGATGTGACTATGATGGTTCTTAGCTATAATTTATGAAGATCAGTTCAGGCGTTTGATGACTATCAGCTCATTTTCTACAAGATATTAGGATTTTACTAACTTTTACAGATCCGATTGATTTCAAATTTCGTATACTGTCACATCGATGACATTCCCATGACATACTAACTTTGAGCTGATCCTATACCATCAAAAAGTCTGCGAAATGCTTAATTCTTCAGAAACTTATAGCAGATATAGCGTGTTTGGGTTCTTATGAATAGTCTTAATGAGATGGTGTTAGATAGATGATCAATGACGCCGGGGGTTACTTAAAATTTTTAATTTTGCAATTATTATACTAGCTTTTGCGTGAAAAAAGTTTTTATGACAGTTTAGCTTTTTCTCGCAACGGCCACTTCAAGAAACCTTAAGTGTATCTGTTTTTACGGACCTGATTGTGATGAAACATTGCTGAAATTTTAAGTTGGATTTAGAGTTGCTAAAAATTGAAAACCAAATCAAATTTTTCCGTCGGTTTTTAAGTGATATTGTACAAAAAAATCTTTATTATTGTAAAGCTGTAACACAAACATTATACTATATTAGTTTACAATATGGCTTATTAGTGTTGTGTTGTGCAATAAAATTGTATATAAAAGTCATAGGTGCTTAAAAGTGACTGTATTGCGTAAATAACAGAATCACATAGCCCTAACTGTAGCAGGAAATAAACGTTCGTTCCGTTCTATCGATAATTACATGCTTCTAAATGTACAAAGCATATTTTTATACTGGCAACCCCAAGGCAGAATGGCATTGAGGCAAAGGCATAGTTGCCGCCCAACACACGCCTGGAAAATGACTTTCTTATCTGATTTGGGGGGAAAACTTGGATTTTCAAAAGTAGGTTAACGAAGGACTTAGAATAGTTTGCTTACGCTAGAAACAGTCATAGCGTTATTTGCGAAGTAAGTAAATAGTAATTGATCAAATATTTGCCTTGAAAGAAATTTTTATTGGGATATCTAAGTTAAGACATCATTAGTTTAGGAGAACGTCAACGACAAAACAGAGTTTTGCTTGTAGTTCTCCGAAATGACGATCATTTTATTTTTAAGATTTTCGTTTCTGTCGTTTTATTTTTATTAGTTAAAAGTGACAAACAATTAAATATAGATACAGGCCTAATATAGATGCTCGTAGCATTTCGGGAACTATTCACAAGCTGCCTACCACAGCCTGCAATCAAAAGAAAGCTTTGTGGCGACAGTATAGCAGCTCCCAACATTATGACACCTTCTCAATGAGGACGGCTCACTCACCGCAGGAATCAACACAACAAAGTAGTGTTATTTAGACACGATCTTGTGTAAGATGAAGGCCCTTAAAGGTGCTTTAAACTTGATTATACGTCTTTTATAGAGATATCTAGTCTTCTGTGTTCTTTTTTACTTCTATACATTTTTTCTTTTATACATTTTACCCACAGCTGCGCTCACGTGAGTATCGTTTATCACTTCAAAACGTATTCTGTATCCTTCCTAAGGTCTTTAACTATTTCCATAATAAGTTTCATCTTTATTAGTTTAGCCGTTTAGGCGTGAAAGCGTAACAAACGAACTCACTTTTGCAATAAAAATATTAGTACTTAGTTAGGATATTTACAAAGTAAACAACGCGTAAAATACACTTGAAGTAAACGCGTCTATACTAAAGTCTATGGGAGCAGATTGTAGGTATGATTTATATGACCTTTGTTTCATGAAAAAAATATGTTACACGCAATAATCGAATCTTTTAACTTGTCCGAACTGCTTTTGAATGGCCGATTTCTTTCTGCACTGCTGACCTTTAATTTATTTTTGCGTAGTTAAAAATGCAAAGTGCTTACATATATTTTCGATATTAAGATTATCTATTAAAACCTTTTTACACAATATTAAAAGGTTCAATTGATGTTCTTAATAATGTGACGATTCGGAAAATTACAAATGAATAGCATGACATAGCAATTTCACAGTAAAACTAATATCAAGCTTCGGTACGTTGCCTGCAAAGGTATTCATGGAACCCTTTAATCAAACACTGATAGAAAATGAATTGGTTGTAGCCCTCACTGTCACACCTGTTACTTCAGAAAGAGATGCCACTATGATTTTGACTTTGATCCGACGTTATTGACGACCGCCTGGCCGAGTGGTCTGTGCCTCTTGCTATACAGGCTACTCGGTCAGGGGTCCCGGGTTCGAATCCCGGTAGGAGCAAATGTTTGTATGATGAATACGAGCATTTGTTCACGAGTCATGGATGTTTATATGTTTATTTAGTATATTTCTAATATTTATAAACATATTATTATTAATATTTATTCGTTATCTAGTTTCCATAACACAACCTCTTAATGATGCTTACTTTGGGCTAGATAATAAAAACGTGTTTCCTTTTTTTACAGGCATCTAAAAATCTGATTTGGGTATCTATTCAATGATCAAATGCCAGTTTATTATTTTTAGTAGACCACAGTGTTTTGTTCAGTGTGTGCAGTTCATCATTATCATCATACCCACCAGCCTATATACGTCCCACTGCTGGGCACATGCCTTCCTACATGGGAGAAACACATGAGGAGTTTGAGCCATAACACCACCACGCTGGTCCAATGCGGGTTGGTGGGTTAAAGCGGTTGCAGGAACAACCGGGACCAACGGCTTAGCGTGCCTTCCGAAGCACGGAGGAGCTCAAGATTATAAATTTGATTGACCCATCCCGGGACCAACCATGGCGAAAGTTGCTATGTATACCGTGTTTTTAGTTGCTCAATAATTATTATCTTTTTAATTTTACATCATTATAAAACGTGAGAAAACTGTGGAAAGAAATGGGTTAGAGCCCTGCAATACATGAAACTTTAGCAAATAATACGCAACGTTTTTGTTGAAATATTAATTTGAAATAAAACAACTTTACCGGTTTTAACTCAAGCTTAATTAAATGTGGCATTTTTATTATACTGTATATCCGATATTTCGATTACTTTACAACGATCGTGGACACGGGAAGACTAAAAAAAAACAATTTTTATCGGATTTTTGCTCATTGTAAAAAATCAATATTATCAGTTGTAATAAAAAAATATCTTACCATCTGCTGGAACATATACGTTCAAATAAAGGCAATCTTCGGAGAACTCTTTCTTCCTCGGCTCCTCTAGCTGCGAATCAAGCAGCTTCATAAACAGTTCGTCGTGTTTATTCCAAGCCTTTTGTTGTACATCATCACTCTTCGCCTCACTTTGCATACAATCCGGAGCATATAAGGTAGCATTTCGCACGCCTTCCCATTGGGGCAAATCAGTGTATTCCGGGGCCGTAAACCTTCGGAAGTCGATCGGGGGCTGAGCGTACGGTATTCCTAAATACGCAACGATTCTCTTTGTCCTGAATCTCGTTATGTACATTCCAGCTATTGTCCCTTGATTGGTTAAATTTATTTGTTTAGGCTCTCTCGCAGACAATGCTAGCGTTATTAGAAGCAATAATACAATTATACGTCTCATTTCGCAGGCAAATTTAGATTTGAAATTTAAAAGTTAGAGTTCTAAACTTTTTGGAACGAGAACTGTAGTTTTGAATTTGAATTTGGTACTGTCAATTAATATCGCGATACGTTATCTTTTCATTCAGTTTTTTTTTTATTTACGATATGCACGGGGTATTATCCGTTCAGGCTAGGTGGTGGGCGGCCTGGTTCGACGGTGGTGCGTTACTGTTCTCGTGTTGAGTTCGGCTCGTAAACAGTGGGGCTGTCCGTCGTTATAGCGACCAAGGAATTGCTTTTGTGAGCTCGGAGTAGCATAGAAGTGGTCACTTGTAATTACAAAGGAGGGTCTAATCGTGTTTGAGGAACGCCCTTGCTACTTAAATAAAATTTGAAGTAAGTTATAGAAGGGTTTATTTAATTTTCAATGTTCGCAAATCTTTGTCTAACTAATTTCTTAGTAACAATTGTGTAGTTTTTTTTTATATACGCCAACCTGTTAGATGGTAAGCGTTTATCGGTGCGTAAAGGCGGGTGATGACGATAAATAATACGACATTAAATTAAAACATGGTATGTACTAGTTCATAGAAATATTTTACTACTTTCAAATACATCTTTTTAATTTGAAAATTTTATAACATTTCTATGTAATATTGCAGCCAATGTTCCAATTTAAAGTTGTATTATCTTCACCACCCTGTATATGACCTAAACCCTTTTTTTTTACGGGGAGAAATCCGATTACAGACCTACCCGCCGCTGGCTAAGCGACGGGCGTGTGTGGGGGTCGTCGAGCGCTAGCAGCACTGGAAATACCCACTAAAACTCCCCGGTAACTCTAATGCCCTTCACGGGGGTAGCCTGGGCTCTGCCAAAGCAATTTCACCAGCCCACCCCCAGGCAACCTGACCTTGTGGCCAGGTTTCGCGCCGATGGAGATTACCCAGAGTCACTTGGGTAATCCCAGACGTCGCGGCTTGTGCAATGCGTGCGTGGGAGCCAACCACGCACGCGGCCGCGCTTAGGGCGCATGAAGACGGGCAGTCACCGCCCATCTCCTCACACCCACCCGTCTACGCCGGATAGGGGCGGCTAGAGCATCCTCCTCCCGCTCCCTCTCCGCTGCTTCCTGCTGCGTGAGCATAGTCTCGCAGAAGGAGGCGACAGCCTCCTTCTGCGAGACTGAGGCGACAGCCTCCCATACCCTCTCGCTACCAACCATGGCTCTTACCATGGTTGGTAGCGAGAGGTGGCCGCCGCCGAGCGCCACACGAAGTTCGTGGCGCTCGTGTTGCCAAGCCGTGCACTCCACAAGGGTGTGCTCGGCTGTGTCGTCGGGGGAGTCGCAGTGATGACACCGCGGAGTCTCCTCCCGACGGGCAATACGGTACAGGTAGTGACCGAAGCATCCATGTCCGGTCAGTACCTGCACCATGCGGAAGGTGAGGCTGCCCAGCTGGCGCCCAACCCACTCCTCCAACACCGGACGTATCGCTTCGATCGTCCGGTGGCCAGCTGCTGGGGATGATCTAAACCCTAAAAACATCTATGTTCGCATCCAATCTTCATATAGCTCAACATTATTTTACGTATGTACGTCATCATCACCAGCCTATATACGTCCCACTGCTGGGCACATGCCTTCCTACATTGCAGAAACACATGAGAGTTTGGGCCATAACACCACCACGCTGGCCCAATGCGGGTTTGTGGGTTAAAGCGGTTGCAGTAACAACCGGGACCAACGGCTTAACGTGCCTTCCGAAGCACGGAGGACCTCAAGATTATAAAGATTGACCCATTCCGGGACCGACCATGGCGAAAGTTGCTTTGTTTTCGTGATCGAAACCAGAGCGGTCAAACCACTACGCCACCGAGCTCCTCATATGTACGTTGCCTACCTTCATTAATTTTGTCAACCTATAAAAAAATATATTAATTTAATATATTTAATATAAATTACCGCGATGTTAGATATTTGTGCACACACTTGTCCAATGTTTAACTTATTGTCATTTAAGTTTTTCAGTACGTTAATATTATGTAATTCTTATCACAAATAAATAGGTATTCTATAACCATTATAATGGAAAAAGATGTTGATACTTATAGTAAATGAATCACCCCGCTCTCAACTTAGCACTTTTTAAATGAGCTCTGGCGACCTTAATCACCGCAGGAAACAAAACTAGAAAATTTCCCACCTAGGTGGAGCGACCCTAACGGGAGGCTTAGAACTGGAGTGGTAAATATCTATCTCTATGTTCTATCTTTATCTCTCTAGCTAGAGTAAGTAAATTTCATTGCAAATATAAATGTACTTATTTAACTTATTTCAACTGCAATATATTTGTAATCAAGGATTTTATTCCACTATAAAAATATGGAGCTAAAAGACATAAGTAGTTTAGCTATATAGTAAGCATAACTGGGGCTCAAATAAGTTGAGAACCTAAATAAAATCTCATGTTTTAGGCACTGATTAGAGAATAGTTAAGTATAAGTACGAATCGTCTTTGGAGATTATCTAATTGACAGGCATCTTCTAAGGTGCCCTTCTATCTTTGAGAGTGTCTAGTAGAACAGAACCCTTTAAATATTTGTGTTGATAAGATACTCAACTCAAATAGTTTTCTTTAAAAAATATATAGAGTTCTATATATTTTTTAAAGAAAACTATTTAATTTTCACAGTGCCACTTCTAAACCTTATCAACGCTACAATAATGTAAGCAGGCAGTAAGCTTGCGACGCCGGTCGCGTGACCAAACTAAAGCCTGGAGTCATTGCATTGCTCCCGTCCGCGACGTCCGCCACATCTGTTTCTATGTGGGTCACACGGAATCGATTGTTTTACGATTTTACTATTCGCTGAAATAAATACACGAACTTTTTGCTTTGCTGTCATATATTTTTTTTTTACGTTTTGCTACAAGGAGCGCGGTGGCATAGTAGTTTAAACGACCTTGATACGATTCGAAAACAGCAACGTTTGCCATGGGCGATCCCAGGATGACTCAATCAAAATTTGTAATCTCGAGCTCCTCCGTGCTTCGTAAGGCACGTTAAGTCGTTGGTCCCGGCTGTGTCTGCAACCGCTTTGGGCACAAATGCGTATTGGGCCAGCGTGGTGGTGTTATGGCCCAAACTCCTCATGTGTTTCTTCCATGTATGAAGGCCAGTGCCCAGCAGTGAGTTATAGAGGCTAGTGATGATGTTAAACTTCGCTTAGTGTTTTATTATGTATTAGGTAATTAATTTTATTGATTTATGTACAAACGACAGCTCATCAAGTGTAACAGTTGCATTACGAAAGCCGCCTCTAATACGAACGCAGTAAGGACGGTCTCAAGGTGAAATTGTTACACTTAATGTGCTGTCGACTGCACACAAAAGACCGACCCAACTGTTTTAGCTGTAGGTACCATCCGAATTTCCGACTCTGCAGCTGATACTAAAACATTTTTTGTATTTACAAATAAAAAAGGAGATCATTATGATTATCATCTATCAAGATACCTAAGTATAAATAATTATATGTCTTTGACACACAGTTTTATTTGATTGCATTATAATCTTATACTTAAATGCGAAAAGTAACGTTTTAAAGGAAATGTGGCATGGACACAGATTACGTCTTGAAAAAGGACAAAGGTTACCTTTTCCGCCTAGGTGTGTGAATGTTATCTAACGCTCACATGGGCGGAGATGCCAGCCGCCACTAGGTAAAATTAAATAGTATAAAATATTGCGTGAGAAAAATTACGTAACCGCTTCCTGTAAAGGAGCATAAATAGTACGAGTACGTATATCTAGTAACTTTCGAAGAAAAAGTTATACGACACGCACGAGGAAAATTCGGTAATTCGTCTTTTATCGCGGGTACTGACTTCATAAGCCAAAATTATGGCCTTGAATATTTTTGTAAGCCGCGTAAGACTCCCGGGAGCATATGACATTCAATAACTCTTTGTGTCTTGAATGTGTCATATTGTCTTGATTACTAATATCATTGTAATAAAAAAAATATCTACTATTTTAAAGTACTTCTGCGTGAGTAGGTACACAAAACTGTTATTTTTTGCGGTATAAGAACATACGGGTTTTCTCCGCAACCTGATTTTTGCGGTATAAGAACATACGTGTTTTCTCCGCAACTTGATTATTGCGGTATAAGAACTTACGGGTTTTCTCCGCAACCTGATATTTGCGGTATAAGAACACACAGATTTTCTCCGCAACCTGATTTTGATAAGGCCACATACAGTTAGTTGTCCGTAAGAAAAACAGTCTTGCCGTAAATCGATGCTTACGTGCTCAAATGTTTGTCCCTGTGCTTTATTTATTGTTACAGCAAACGATACCTTAACCATAAATTGGACTCTCTTGAAGTTAAAAGGCAGATCATTAGGAATCATTGGAAAGCGGGGTATGAGCAATCACAGTTAGTTGACACTTAAAATTAATTCGATTTTTTCACTTTTAAGAGGTTCATTTAAATTCCAGCTACTTAACTGATTCAATATACTTGTTTTATCCAGATACATGTTCTTGCTCGTAACTGTACCTACTTGTAAGTACTCAGACCTTAAGGTGAGGTCTTGATGAGGTCCTCTACAAATATAATCGAAGTTCACATCATTAGAATACGTTGTTAGAAACGGTCAATATTAGTCGTAGCTAACTCTCAGAAAGTACGCTCATAGAAGGGTTCAGAGTATTCTGACTAATTAGACAAACAATTATGCGAGACCTTGGAGGTGTATTTTGTCTTAAATATATTAAAGTCTTTGTTGTCTGTCTGTTACGTTTTTGACAATTGAAACAAAGATTTTGTTTAACTCCCAAATAGTATCCGAGTAAATGAAAACATTTTAAAATAAACTGTGTCAAATTATAACAAATCCTTTTACCAAATCAAACCATTTAAATGAAGCATTGTGGAAATGAGTATTTGAATGAGGAGGATTACTTTATATTAATATTTATATTACTTTATATTAATAAATGAGTATTTGCATTTTTTTGTAAAAATAAAGAGAAAGCGTTCTGTTGGCAGCATAGAAGACGAGTCCCTGCACCAAAAATAATGGTTTCTCAATGAGCTTATTGAATGCTGATGTTTAATAAACGGCCTAGGCGTCCTTTCAACTGGATCTTTTAACCAGATCGCTGCGACCACAGAACTCCGTGGCTGCTACAACTTTCAGTCATCTGGTTAAGCGTTGCGCTCAAAGACTTGACTTTCAGTCTTTCAGCCATTTGATTGGATGCCGGCGTTACATGTACGACCGAGGCGTCTAATTAAGTAACTAATTTAACCAGATGGCTGTGCTATCTTTGTACGAAGTCGCCTCGTTTATTTGCACCAATTATGAGAATTATATTTGGACAAACTGAATAGAACCTTTAATTTTAGTTTCACCTAAAAATAAAAATAATAGAAAAACTGATCCTGATGTTGTTTTAATTTTTTAAATCTTTTACAGTTTTTGTGTACTTGCATTATTTGCTATTAAAAATCCACTAAAAAGCACAAACATTCAATACTTAACCAATTTTACGACGGCCGAGCACGACACGATACGGTATTGGCATTGCAGTGTATAATTTCATGGGTTTCAGCTGTTATGTAAAAGTTGCGGCCATTTAGTAGTAACGTTCAAGGTCTAATGATTATGACACGCTTTGTAGAAAGACTGTATAGACTGTAATTTAGAAATTCGTTATGTCTTGTAACTTCAATCGTTTAGCGTAATACAGGAACACAATATCTAGTTCTTTATCTGCAGATGGAAAGGTTAGGTGGTATACCCGTTCATATAGGGACGTCTGGGTAGGTACCTACTTAGGTCGTGAAAAATTTCGCTGTGTTTAAGGTAGCCAGTGCTTTTACTGGGCATGGAAGGTATGTTAGGCTCTAAAGGGACGACCACAAACCAACAATACCAAGTGAATTTTGTTATTGCAGGTGTCTATAGGTGACGGCTATGCTCAGGGTTTTTCTGCGCGATCAAATCAGAAATGTTGAGATCCGCAAGAGAACTAAGCTTGCCGACATAAAGGGATTGCGAACTTCAAGTGGAAGTGGGAAGGCCACAATGCAAGGAGGACTGACGGCCGTTGGGGCGGAAAGATCCTCGAGTGGCAGCCGCGTACCGGGAGATGCATCATTGGCACCCCCCACAAGGTGGACCGTAAATCTGGTGAGGGTCGCTGGAAGCCGATGGATGCGGGCAGCGCAGGACCGATCGGTTTGAAAATCCCTGGGGGAGGCTTATGCCCAGCAGTGGGCGTCTCTCGGATGAAATGATGATAATAGGTGTCGTCAGCTACTTACCACCAGGTGGGCTGTCAGCATGCTTGTCATCTAGTTGTATATATGTCGGAGAAACAGGTAGTCCTCCACCACTTCTGATATTTTCGAGAATAAAATAAAGGCCAAATATTTTACCGTGCCAAACAGAATACCTTCTCTTATAAACTTTCACATCATTGAAATAACACCTATCCAATGAGTTTCACTATGTAAACCGATAACAACGCGGCCCATGGGGCCCCGGAATCTTCGGGTATGCAACCTCCAACGCCTCCATCTTCATCCTTACGCCACCTTTTACGATCTTTCTACTATTCACCATTAGAACTACCGTCTCACATGATAGGTAAACACATGGAACAAACTCACCGGGAATCAGCAACCAGTGAAACCAGACTGTTCACCTGTCTTCTCATGCTTCTGGTTTCCGATCCTTTTTCTTATCCCTATTCTGTTACGGTAGGTACCTACGGTTCTATTCGCGCCGCTGCGCACAAACCAACAAAAACCTACGCAGTTGTCCACACCCGACATAAACATTATAGAAAGGTACCACATTAAGCTAGATGATCATGGACTGCTACACCATTTGCAAATGGTTTGCAGTAACGACCGGGAACAGCGGCTTAACATGCCTTCTGAAGCACAGAGGAACTCGAGATTATAAATTTTATTGATCCATCCCGTGACCGACCATGGCGAAAGTTGCTTTGTTTTCGTAATCGAGCACTCAAATCACTACATTACCGAGCTACTCAATGAAAATGGAGGCGCTTTGTAATTTAACAAGCTTTTTATTCCAAAAACCAATTACTAAAAATAAAGGCAGGCAGACTAGGTGGGGCGCGCGTGTCCGCGTTTACCAAGAAGTAGTTGAAGGGTGTCAAACTCTGAGTTACTGAGTCCGTATGGCAGGGGCATTGGGAAGCTTTGGACAAAGGAAGGGAGCTCTATTGGTTTTTCCCGGATGAGGTGGCTCAACTCAAGGCGACTTGAGTAGAGCCGGTCTATGAAACCTCCCAGATACTGTCACGTCACGTCACGTGGGACCATACTTCTGAAGGGGTAGTGAGGTAGAGGAGTGAGAAGTTATGTGGGAACGGAGGCAAACTGAAGGAGAGAGAGAGGGGGAGAGAGAGGTGAAGAAAGAAGACGGCGCAGAAGAGGGTGAAAACCAGCACAGAATGAGTAAATGGTAGTCAATGGTAATACTTCGTGTGGGCACGAACGTACTGGAAGGCACTGAAGGCGTTCCGCGTACGTCCGCATCAAATGAGGGAGAGGGACCATAGGGACATGGCGAACGATTATAATTTCTAGAGAGTCAAGAAGGTGAGCTGTGAAAGAGCCCCGAGAAAGTAGCAGTGCACTCTCCCATAATTCGGCCTGCATTACGAATTTTGTTTAGGACCACTTCCGACATTGTTTTTGTTTCTATGTGGTCATAAATAATAACCTTGAACCTACTAATCACTCAAACAGTCACACGAAAGCTCTTCGATTTAAACGACCTGCCTAGGCGTCCAATTGAATGGCTAATTTAAACCAGACGGCTGACATGACGTTTAGCCAACGACTTGGCTAGTTGTAAGAAAGGAAGAAAAAATATTTTATTTAAATAGGCCACAAAGAAGCACTTTTAAATCGTCAAAAAACACATTCTTACAACTATCACAAAAAATATATTAACTAACAACGTCATAGTCTCTGTCTGTCTGTCATGTCTGAATTTACACCACCGGTCCCAAAAGTTGAACTACCGAGAAGATTCCGGCAACAAACTCGTGTAGTCACTTTTTTCAAATATTAAATTACAATGTTTGTAGTTAAAAACTTCTTGTACTTCAGCTGTTTGATTGGATGCCAGCGTTCAATCAACGGACTAGGCGTGATTTAACCAGACAGCTGCGACATATCTACCCCCTCAAACGCCACGCACTCTGAATCAGATTCATATGTACATGTTCATTTATGCGAATTTACATTATGCCTAGATAAATAGAATAACGGATATTTTAATAGAAGTCTTGTAATAGTTGGGTCGTGACGTGATAAAGGCCAATATCTACGTTATATTTACGTTGGGCACGACCCTTTTATAACAAAAACAACGTGTTAGTTTTTCAAATAAATTGGCCATAACCAAAGGTAAGCACCTCATAGATTGGGCGGCGCGTCAAAATAAATCTATGTAGGTCGTAGAGACTGCCAGTCTTTACTTAAGAAAAAAACAAAAATCGAACTATTATTGGGTACTCTGTTAGAAGATCTATGTTAATATACCTATATGACCGCTATAAGTTCTAACTGGTACTAATTACGCTTTTTCAATCCGAATTTTCGCATTATTTCTAAATTGTCGCAGTTTTTTTTAAACAGAAGATGTACATACTCTTTTTCCCTACATATTAAAAAGTCATTTGTTTCTCTTTGTAACATTGATGATTTAATGTTCTCCGCGTCTGCCATAATTTCACATTTTCGCTATCTCAGTACAATTGACTAAGTTTGGTTTTACTTAAATTGATTCATCTCTATAGTTTTTTTTAGTTGGTAATAAAAACATATAACCACACATCTAGCTATACAGGATGGTGCCGTCAATACGACAATAAATTAAAACATGGGCTACATTAGTGCATTGAAATGGTTTGCCACTTTCAAAAACATTTTGTTCATTTGATAATTTCATGACCTTTCTATGAAATAATGCAGCCAATTTTGTACTATTTTATACAAATGTCATGAAATTATCAAACGAATACGGTGTTTTTGAAAGCGATAAATCATTTCTATAAACTAATATAGCCTATGTTTTAATTTATTGTCGTATTGACGGCACCATCCTGTATAAAGTATCATGAAAACCCGAAGCTATTTATCCAAGCATTGAAATCATTATTACTAAATACTATTTATAGCACACAAGAGTTGTTTAGTGATAAAGAAAATGGTACATTAAATTATAAAATACTTCAACATTTCTTAAAAAACTAGAATAATGTTTAAGTACTTAGTTGATAATGATTATTTAATGATTGGAATTAAGAATTTGGTTTTTTTTTAAATGTAATTATAACCTATTATAGTTTGTTCTCATAAATTGCAATGCCCTTGCAGGGCGTCACACGTAGATCTACTTAGCTTATACCTTCCACCGTATTGTATATATGTAATGTGACAACGATTTTGAATGGAATTAAAAGCTTTGTTACAATATTAGTTAACATTATTAGTTTTCAAAAACTCATCAACAACTTCCAAACCCGGACAGGGTTGGAAGTTGCCTCTTTCTATGAAAATAAATTGCGAAGTCACCTCTAACACTAACTACACTTCAAAAAACCTCTGCGATTATTAAAAGTTTGTTGATAATACTTAATATAAGGTTCTCTAAGAGTTCTCGTAAATATTTTAAGGACTTCTTCTTTTCATATTTATCCCGCTTCTTTGAATAAGTAATAGTTTTTTGGAATTTTCCAAATAATTTTTACAGTATTCTTTTTTTTCTTTAGTTGTTACCTAAAAAGTCACAGATAGGAAAAACTGTAGTTTTTATCGCCTCTACATTGTAATTTTTAAAAAGTAATCTTATTAGAGAAACTTAAATTTACATCTGACGATTTAATTATAAAATAAAATCTTAACCCAGAAACATCTTTATAATATTGATGTACCCAATCGATTGCAGATTATCGAAATTTTGATCTTCTATCTGAAATATCATGGAATCACAGAATTCAGAATACTCACAAAAAAATGGAGATCATTGTTTTAAATAGGACATAATGTCCCAATTCGAGAATATCAAATATAAAACTTCTTCAACTTAGATTTCTGAATGTTATTTAAGTGTTACGAAATGAAGGTTTACGGGTAGAGGAAGATATTAAATAGCACTTCAAACATAGCCGTTCTTACCAATATTGGATTAGACTATGACAAGAAACGTAGCATTACGCTAAATAATATGTAAAAAAATTGTAATTCACCTTTAAACGAACATCTGACTGGAAAAATTACTCAAGCAAAATTAATTAAATCTGATAAGGCAATATATGAGCTTTTAGGTTCATAAGGAGCTTTTGTCTCCAGAAAACCTAGGTCTATTGTTCAGATGTTCGTCATTCTTCTCTTAATGCGGGTAATAAGTAATACTAAAACAGTTACAGTCGCTCGCCATTCAGGATTATGACGTGACTTGCATTGAGGTACTTTATTTCTAGGTCATCTAATGTTAAAATATCGTAAGAATTTGTCAATTTTAGAATTGTAGCATTGTTCATGACTATGCAATTGACAGAAATATTGGAAGATAAAATTAATAATATGTGGCTGGCTAATAAACAAAACAGAAAAGAGTTTGCGAAGCTAGCGGCCGGTCTTTATAAGTTTCTTTGTTTCGTCTCCTAATTTTCAACCTAGCAAATGCTGTTAAAAAACACAAGTCAATACTTTATGATTTCTGTCCTATATACTGTAGATATTTGAATGAATTTATGACATTGTTTCGAAAGTCCATCTTAATATGGAATGTTATTCTGGAAAATACTAATTATAAAATTCTTAGAATGTCGACATCCAACTTTACCCAAAATAACGAATATTATAATTTAAAGGAACGGTCGTTTTATGAGACGTATGAATTCAGAAACTGGTGTTTTGTCACATTTATATTTTGTACCTTCTGGGAAATTTTGACATGTGAAAATATTATTTACAAAATAAGTAAAAATAAAATTAAATGTAATTTATTCAGTGCCGTAAATGTAAAAAGAAAACAATCGGTACAAAATATAGGTAGGAAACATGAATTCGTTAGAATACAAAAATATAATGAAGCTTATCTTATCGTCCGTTACCAACCCACAGACGCTCACAAACAAAACAAAATCCATTGGGTATTTTCGATATGTGAGTAGGGGCGAGTAGGGTAATTCCGAACGCGGGGTTAATTTGAATGAGGCCATGCACATCATGATGGAAAAGGATACTATAATCATCATCAGGGGTCGACGACAAATACTAACTTGGCGATCTTCACAAATGACGTCCTGTTGGGTATGGATGGTGGAGGCCAGGTCGACGTAGTCTACACAGATTTTGAGAAGGCCTTTGATCGCGTTGACCACATAATTCTTTTGCGGAAACTGCAGGAGCTAGGAATTCATGGAAATCTTTTGAGGTGGACTGAGTCATATCTAAAGAATAGAAGTCAAGCCGTAGTCATAGGTGGAAACTGCTCTGATTTTGTTTCAGTACCATCAGGCGTCCCACAAGGCTCAATTCTTGCTCCTATTTTATATGTTGCATATCTTTATGACATCGCGAAATGTCTTAGACATTCTAAATTCCTTATGTACGCCGATGATACTAAAATATATATGAAAATTAGAAATATTCAAGACTGTTTACTATTTCAAAGTGACCTAAACCATTTAAGCATTTACTACGCTGAAAATCGTATAGGTGTCAATATATCAAAGTGTGCAGTGGTCTCATTTACACGACGAAAGAAAAAGTCAATTTTTCTTACACAATCAATGAGATCACTATACCGGAAAATAATATTGTTAAAGATCTAGGAGTTTTTATGGACTCTAAATTACTTTTTTCCCATCACATTGACTACATAGTGAATAAGGCGTATAAAAATTTGGGTTTTATTCTTCGAGTCACAAAACCTTTTACTGATGTTTCATGTATAAAGCTATTGTATTTTTCATACGTACGAAGCGTTCTTGAGTATTGCTGTAATGTATGGGATCCACAGTATGCTGTTTATGAAGACGCTATCGAAAGGATTCAGTCGAAATTTATGAAACATCTCAACTATCGCACCTTTTGTACTAACGATATGGATTATACCGAGAAATGTAAGCATAATCGATTTCTAACGTTAAAAAACCGGCGAACACTCATTGACATGACACATTTATGCATGATGTCTGTAACGGAGTTATAGATTCTCCCGAACTTTCTTCTCTTTTCTTTTCTTAAGACTACGGGCTCCTGGAATTCATACCAGGCAGGCGGGTTTGTTTTGTATACCTACTACTACTAGCAACTATGCAAGAAATTCTATTGTGTGTCGTACGCAGTTAAAATTTAACGAACTGTTTTCGTCCTTGGACATCTTTCATTCAGGTAAGTCAAGTTTCAAGCAGAGTGTCGTGAACTTACTCTGTGATATTGGATGAAATACAATAGGCACACAACACAGACAAACACCACACACACCACAGTCAAGCACTCATATACACATACGATACGCAATGGGCATAATTATCTTAATAGAAATATTTACAAAACTTTTTATGGCTAATGGATTCTTAAAATAAGTTGAATTTTTTTTGAGTTTTTCTCTTTAATACCAAGAAGATCGAGATTGTTTAACTACTGTAATTTAATTGTCTAAATAATGAAAATCTATAATTGGCAATATGTTTAATAATATTGTGATGTACCTATTATCTTTAAGTGCTGTGGATTTTTTGTAAAACCAATAAAAAAAAAATCATATATGCTGGCTGAGACGAAGACTGTTCATGCGAACAATGACACCAGGGTTACATTGTGTAAAAATTATTTACCTCATAAAAATGTAATAAAATAGATTAACAAATTATATGAAAAAAGATGGAATGACAATATAAAACAAAAAACTTCTTCTTCTTCTAAAATAATCGGCGGCATCTGTCGTCCATAAATATACAAAGGAGGCCGTATGCTATCTTCGCCTACGCAACTTCTTTGTAGGTTCATTTTGAGCACGTGCTTACTTTTCTGTGATAATAGATAGACCTACTTTCATGCCAAAGACTTTTTCCGAGGAGAAATCTGATTGCAGACCTACCTGCCGCTGGCTAGGCGACGGGCGTGTCATTGGTCCCAGTGTCATTGGCGCTGGGGTCGCCCAGCGCCAATGACACTGGGAATTCCCACTAAAACTCCCCTGTAACTTCATTGCCCTTCGCGGGGGTAGCCTAGGCTCTGCCAAAGCAATTTCACCAGCCCTCATGCCAAAGACCTAGCCATGAAGTTGAAGCTTTTTTTCATTTTATTCCATTTGTAACTTTTAAGTTAGTGCCTACAGTTATAACTTAAAATATCAAAAGTTAAAATTATTTACCTTTTAGATTTTAAAAATAGTATTACTAATTTACTAGTGCATAGTACTCATAGGGAAGTGATTGCAAACATCTCTTTCAATGTGTCGCCGGTTTTACTACATTTAACCATAACTATATTTAAATCCTATACTCTGTTTTATTATTGTTTTTATGGAAATGTATTTTTTCTCAATTTCGTTATTATGAAGGGCCGTTATTCAGAGTAATTCCGTGTTCGTGAAATGAAAATATCTTTATTTAAACAGTTAGTGGCCTGAAGCATTTTTAAATCGTCAAAAATCTGTCTGCCTGTCTTTCATATCTGAATTTACGATCACTAACAATGTCATAATGTCTGTCTGTCGTGTCTGAATTCACACCGGTTTCAAAAGTTGAACTACCGAGAAGATGGTCAACAGGCCAAAGTTCAACAGTTAAAATACTCACCGATAATCATATAAAACATTTTTAAATTTGTATGTGTCCACACATTCTTATCATCTAAATATTCTTGAACCTTATAGTAGCTTTTTTTCATTAAAGTTTGTTTGATATATAGCTTAAGATTGTGAAAACGCAGTTCAGTTACATTTGGTGGGACTTTGTTATAAATGTGTAAACATTTCCCCATGAATGAGCGACTTGTCTAATGAAGTCTAAAACTTGGAACAGTAAGTTTATTTTTACATCTAGTGTTTAAGTTATTGATATCACGATGTTTTGAAAAAGTATGTTTATATTTATGAACATACATATGTATTGAGAAGGTACAGTCAAATTTTAATTTCTTTAAATTAACCTCTGAGTGAATCACGTGGATTGAGTTTGTTAATAACACGCTTTTTTTGTAAAAAATAATCGTAATTACCCAACTCTCCCCTTCACATAGTAAAATAAGTACTAAATATGCTCAACTAAAATTTGTCTAAAGTAATGTCTAAAATTCCGGATTCAGACAATGCCGCCATTGCTAGTATTGGATTTGTAGTAACATCAACGGATAATATCGAATAAGCTTGCGATAGAAGCTCACATACGTACTCTATGCCACCAAATATCCCGTTTTCATATTTTATGTGGAAATTCATACTCCTTTGTTGTGGGTACCTACACAGAAGGTATTGAGATTTCATACATCGCTGCCTGTGACTTCGTTTGCATGGTATATTTCTATTTTGGAGTTTCAGGACAAAAAGCGATATCTATATCACTGTATCAAAGTCTCTACTATTTAACATTCAACAGAATCTTTTTGAATCGGCAGACAAAATTTTATCCAAGCAACTTTTGGCATTGTTAGCAATTATTTTTATTTTATTTTTATTAGACTAACTGTGCTTTTGGTATTATTGCAAAGTATTGTTAACAGCTAAACAATCGATCGATGTTTTTCAGGCCTCGATTTTTTGTCGTGTGTGGTGTGTATACTCACGCACTTTATTTACGGATCTGAAAATCAGATAAGTATACATTTATCTGATTTTATTACTTTATGTAGACACATGTAGAACAAGAACACGATTAATGGATTTTGCCTTGAAACATTTCATTTCCGCAAAGACCTCTTCAAAATAAGAAAACTTAAGATTATTGGTAAGCGATAACTTGTACTTAATAAGAAATTGCTTTAAATAGTATATATCATTGATATTCACAATATGTGGAAGCGTGTTTTTGTAATCCTGATAGTTATTTATTAATGAAATAATTTGTGCATTATCGCTTACTTTACACACGCGATCCTTTTTTCCTCTCGCCGATCTCTATCCGTCTCCGCTGAATCAACGTTTCGATAGATCCTTAACAATTTTCTTATATAAAATTTAGATATTTATTTTTTCTAACTAATAACTAATGACTAGATTCTCCCAGTCGATCTTTCACTGAACGTTCAATTAACATTTCATATATATATTAATCCCGTAAGGAATCTTACATAATAACAATATAACGGTCACATAACATTTCTTCGTGACGTTGGCAGCATATAATTGACTTGAATGGCACGAAATTTTTCAAGGGGTTGCTTTCCCAAATCGTTTAGATCTAACCTTGATTTTCGGCTACCGTCCGAATTCAACAATTTAAGCAGTTCAAGGCGGCATTTTGTTATTCATGAGTTCCAATAGAAATTATCAGATCGACCGTAGGTACTAATGGTAAAAAAGAACACGCTAAATTCGAAGGTTGTGTTTATAATAGAGTATTTAATTACAGACTGTTGATTTTAACCTTGCATAGTGTAGGAATGATTGTAGGGCTCATAAAACATCGCCCTAAGTTGAAATCAAACGTTGAAGTAAATAGTTTGTTACATTGCACTTGTCATTTATTATCCAAACATTGTCATTTCATGTAAATTCTATTAAGCCAATGCAACTAGGTGGGTAGGTATTTTACTAGGTGGTAGGCCCGAATGCAGGGTCGTCTGGGTGGGCTGGTTTGGGACTGTCTAGAACACAATTAAACTACATTTGATGTTTGCTTAGAGCTTAAAGCGACTACTGCATAATGGGTCGAACATTAAAATCTACTAAAACACAAATTGACTAATACCGAAAAAACCTATAACACATTTTGCCCCCTGTTGTCTTTTGTTTTTGAATGCAGGTCACAAATAAAAATACAGCACTATGTAATAAATAATAGATATATTATACAGCAAATGAAAATAAAAAGGAAAGTATTCCGACACTTAAATAACTTAAAAATTTAAACAAAAAATAAAACCGACTCCAAAAAACTGAAAAGGATAAAATAATTAAATTTTAGTAGGTACTCATCCCCTAGGAACATATATTTGGAGTCGGTGCTTTACTATATATGGTTTCTGAAAATAACTTTTTGTTTAAATTTTAATTTTCACGATTTTTAGTGATAACTTTTGAAGGTCAAAGCTAGATGGGTGACCGTCAACTCATATTGTTTTCTACTATCGTATAATTTCACTAAAAAATCATAGGAAAGCAAATATCCGCAACTTCGCATACGTAGACGACTTAATTTTTCCAGTTTTTTTGATTTAAAAACCAAACTACACACAAAAAACAAAAAATTTTTATGGGACCAAATGGGAACTATCCCACATAGAACAAAAAAAAATTATCAATATAGGTTCACCCAGTCAAAAGTTCTCAGGTAACAAACATAAAAAAATAAAATAAAAAAAACATACAGACGAATTGATAACCTCCTCCTTTTTTTGAAGTCGGTTAAAAAGAATCTTCACGGTATTAAAATAAGTTCGGTACTTTATTTCGACTCTTTTTTATGTCTTTTATAGCTTTTAAAAATCGATTAGTACAATTTCTTTTTTTATTGATTTTGTTGACTCTCGGCAGTATCTTCCATCAAAAAGAATATCTTTCTTTTTCTTGTTCTCCCGTTTCAAAAAGGCACCTGCCATCGACATGCTTTGATATCCTGCTTCTTTTTTTAGCTCGAACAGAAACAGAGTTGGATTTTTGTTCGTGCGGACCCCCAAATGGCGATGTCATGCTTCTAAAGTATTCGTAGTCCTGTGTAGTTCTTTACAACAAGAAATCAAAGCAGTAATTCTTAGCCATTGATTTAAAAAAAAACAATATTGTTTATCTCTATTAGCTCATCATATCGCCTGTATTATATAATATATCTTATAAGTAGTACACTTTACTTAAACAGACAGGTAAACATTAAAAGATGGGAAGTAAATTTTCTACCCGAGTGTCCAGACAATTTGGGTTTATGTCACGATGCCATCTAGGAAAAATATGCGCTAGTCAATTTGTGTTATAGTAAATTTGAGTGACAGACCGATAATGTAGTAGTCACTTTAGGCTCTAGGCAAAAATCAAATGTAGTCTAATTGTGTTCTAGACAGTCCAAGACCAACCCGTCGTGGGTACCACCGCCTTTCTTATTCGAGCCGTGGAACAGTTCGCTGTGTTTCGGATTGAAGGAAAAGGTAGCCAGTGTAATTATTGGCCATGAACGGCATTTAAGCTTATGCCTCAGGATGACAACGCACCTGCAAAATCAAATGATTTCTCCTTGTTTTTGCAGGTGTCTATAGGCGGCGGTAACCGCTTACCTACCATCAGGGGGGCATCAGCTCGTTCGTCATCTAGTTGTATAAAAAAAATACAAGAGACATTCTGAAGAAGTAATTTAGTTGGAAGACCTAGAGACTAAAGATGATATGTGTGCTTAAAAATCCACATCGTTTTTTCGTTTCGATTCAGACGTAGGCTTACTTTAACAGTCCCTATAAAAGTCGTGTTTACGAGTAAAGGTCGGAATATTCCTCTCCACTGGAAAGACAAAGAAATATTAATACATTTGAGGTCGATAATAAAATGAGTCTTGAATATTCTAATGTGTTGTTTAGACTATGCAATACATTTCTATAGGTATGAAACTTACATCGTGTATTTGGGCCTTTATTAATTTAACAATTAAATAAATTATTACTTTCTTTTAATATTTCAATACTTATGATTAATAAACAACACAGTAGATGTCACTGCGCAAAATACAAAAGAAACTTAAACGTTTTTGATGGCCAAATAAAAGAGTTGTGATGTCCACTACATTTCAGCAATTTGAATAAAACAGCTATACAGTAAAATAGATTATCACCAGTCACGCGATTGAAGCACGAAACTATTGGCACAGGCATTCTATAGCAGTGACCTATCCTTAGGTACTTTAATGTTAAACTGGCAATGTTGGCCAAGCCTCAGCCAAGACGAGCGTATGCAAATTGATACAAGGCAAGTGGTACCGTACACACATTTGGAGAGTACAAAGAGGACCAATTAAAACAGCCAATGGTCACAATGGCAGGGCAAGACCATGTGCCGTCTATACGTTGGTATACTTACTCTTCACTCGCTCATGTTGGCCCAACATGTAATGCCGGCATCACAAATTTAACTATCCTCGAGTCCAAATATACAGTGACTACTTCGTTATTTTGAGACCTTTACAAAGGAATTTCTTGGAGACATTAAACTTGCTATGGTATTGTATTTACAGTTTATAATTTGAATAAATAATAACATTTGTGTATTATAGATCGACCTGAATTAATAGGGCCGAATTCACGACAAAACTTCATCTGTCTATACCTAGCGATTGACTATACCCTGTGGGTTCACGAATGCATATAATTAGATCATTATTTAGTTTCATCGGATTATTATTGAATAACGAATTTAAAGTACATACATTGTTTGATCTGTTATAGAACTAATCAGACAGATTAATTTTGTATTTCTATAGTACGTAATACAAAAGTACATTGCTGGCTAACGGCTACAATTCATAAATCATAAATCATTTATTGCAATAACGTAATATATATAAACGATATCTTAAGAGCTAATATATTCAGACATTATTATGGACCCTGCTGGGCACAGCAAAATAAAGCTAAGATAAGTTTACGTTAATTAATAATTTATAAGATAGGTTCATTTTCACAAAATATCATATCAATTTCATTCAATCGATGTACATTTTACATGTTGTCTGGATATTTCTATTTATTAAAATAAGAATTTTTCATAATATTAGGCAATTTTATTATAATTCTACATTATGTCAAAGCTATCATTGAAAAATTCCAGTATTGTATAATATAATAACACTTATATATTAATAGAGCCTTTAGTGGCCTTTCAAATTTGTTAATTTTATCTTCCCTTTTTATTACTTCTGGTACCCTATTGTATATTTTGACACTAATTATATGACGCTCCTAGTGACGCTCCTAGCCCGAGAGTGCAGTCCCAAAACTAGCCCACAAAAACAAGTATTTTTTTAGCACAATTTGTTGAATTTAACGCAGTGAAAAAAAAAATGGTACTCTTGGACATATTTCTGATAATATGCATGTCGCCAAAACACATTTTAATCAAAATCTTTTAATAAAAAAATGCCAAAGTCACCCATCAAAATCAGCTTGCAGAACAAATTCTGTGTTCTTACTAAAGTAGATGTCAAAGGTTTTTTTCTGATTTTCAAAGAACGAGCTCGTTATATTCAATTTTATTGGTATCGGAAGAGCTCGGTGGCGTATTGGTTTGAGCGCTCTGGCTTCGATACGAAAAACAAAGCAACTTTCGCCATGGTCGATCCTGGGATGGGTCAATCAAAGTTTGTTATCTCGAGCTCCTCTGTGCTTCGGAAGGCATTGAATTCGGCCCATTTTCAAGCCGTTGGTCCCGGTTGCTTCTGCAACCGCTTTAACCCACCAACCCGCATTGGGCCAGCGTGGTGGTGTTATGGCCCAAACTCCTCATGTGTTTCTCCCATGTAGGAAGGCCTGTGCCCAGCTATGGGACGTATATAGGCTGGTGATGATGATGATGATTGTATTTGAAAAAAAAAAGTATTTGTTGTTGGATGTTTTATAATTTCATGTAAGTAGCTAGATTTGTTTTTAAAACATTTATTCTAAATTCTTCAGCCGATTTCAATAGCGACTCGCGCTTTTATCCATTCTTCTCTTTCCTTCATACAGCAAACGACAGTGATCGCCGAGGTGTGCTGCTAGATAGACCTGTGTCGCTTCTTTACTCGCGGTTCTTATTCAATAAAAAGTAATAGCAACTTAATTATTCTGTGTGGTGATAGTTCAGGAGTTAGGAAAATTCACATAACAAGGTGTATAACCAAGCTATTCGAATTAAATAGCAAAAAAATTGTAAAATTACTCTGTGTGCATTTCCATATGCTACAAATATGGATTTTAATTATTACAAGCAAATTCATTATTTGAATGAACATTTGTACAATTTGACGTGTCGTCATAGTGACGCGCTTTTATTTTTTGACTGTAACAAATTTGTTACTAACTTTACACTGACCAGAGAAACATTGTATGTGTCACCTAGATTTAAAAGACAAATTGCTACATTGTTAGCATATAATATACGGAACAAGGTTATGAATACCATAACTAAGAAAAATAAAAACAATACCATATTTTCTAATGAATTGGTCTCACCTAATATTAATTCATTATCTTTAAACTGAACCATAAGACAAAACCTAAGCCTATGTTATTAAATATTGTTTACAAAAAGTCAAGATATTCATGTGGTATGTACTGAACACTGGCTAAAAGTTTTTGAATCAGTGTCTATTGTCAAATTTCAGTTCTTAAGCAATTTTGTAAGGAAATCTGCAATTCATGGTGCCTCTTTAATACTTGTTAACAATGTGTGGAATTAGAGAGTTATGTTATAGTATGTGTATCGTCAACTATATATTTGCCTGTGGTTCTTATTATAGTTCTACAAGACGATAAAGTAGTTCTTACGTAAAAGGTTAATGGAACGAGAGCGATTGGCTTCTTACATTAATTTATTCTTATTTCAATTCTTTCTAATTTACATATAGGGTATGTTCTACCTATAAGTCTATACAAGGGGAACCCACAGTTCCCCAGGAGGACCCCCACCAACCCCTTATAGTCCTTCCCTGGCCACCATATTCTTATAACATTCTATATTCTAAACATTATTCTAATTTCTATGCACTCTCATTCTCCTTCCACGAACCTACATTCTTATAGAGTAATTATAACCATAAATCACTTACTTAATTATTCGCAGGTTTTGTAGTTCGCAGGCTTCCTTCGCGACACTCCCGACGGCCGAAAAGACGACGGCTAACTGACGTGTCCATTCAGCGATCTTCTCTCTTGCTCTGAAGACTGCCTCTCTTTTAGTCTTCATTCCTTTATTTTCCATCTCTATGTTTACAAGTGTCTTGTCCTGGACTTGGTTTTTTGATAACTCATCTTCTATATGGGGAGTAGGTTCCATATCTATCCGCGGTAGTTCTATGTCATTATTGTCTCGTTCATCTGAATATGTGGTGTCATTGATCACCAACGGTTCAAGATGGTTACTAATTGTAGGATGTTTACTGACAATTTGATTCTTATTCACTTCCGGGAGCTGCATTCGTTCATATTGGTTTCCTTGTAGAGTTTTTTCATTAACTTCTGGTTCCTTAACAATCTCTTCTATTTCTAAAGGATATAAGTGACCTATCGAACGAATTAGCTCAGAATCTCCAATTCTGACCTTAGCCACCTGACATTCTCCGTCAGCACCTCTCATTAAGGATACAATTCTTCCTACCTTCCACATATCTCTGTTCTTAGAATCCCCTTTAATTTGAACTAAGTGGTTTGGAAGTTTTCTTGATACTGTCTTTGGTTGTCTGGCGGAGTGATTGTATCTTTCTCTCAGTCCTAGTAGGTATTGGTTGACAAACATCTTCTTGTACTCTTCTAGAATAATATTTCCTCTTTCCATCCTTCAATCACCTCATTTTTTGTAATTGTTGCATCTGTATAGTTATTCTTTGTTGATTTGGTGATAATACACTTCCCTAGAGTGAGGAAATCAGCCGGCTTTAGAATGTGCTCAGGTTCCTACATGAACTAAAGGTCTTGTATTGGTAATAGCTTCTGTTTCTTTAATTATTGTCAGTAATTGACTATCTGACAATAAATGTTTGTCTAAAGTTCTTCTCAAGCAATGTTTGACTAGCTCTATCAAACGCTCATAAAACCCTCCATGCCAGGGTGCTAACTGTGGAATAAATCTCCATTTTATTTTGTTCTGAATGCAGTATGTATTCTCTAGGATATCAGCGGACAATTTGAACTGTAATGCATTATCTGACACGATCATTATTGGCACACCTCTTGACGCTATGAAGCGTCTTAGTGCTTGTAAGCATTCCTGTGTTGTAAGATCTGTTACTATTTCCATGTGTATCGCTCGTACTGCCAGCCAGGTCATTAGACATACCCATCGTTTTTCTTTTCCTGTGGCTGTCCGTACATATAGTGGACCAAAATAATCGATGCCGGTATATGTAAATGGGGCGCTGTAGTTTACTCGTTCTGGTGGTAAGTCTGGTGTGGGTGGTAAGCTATATGGACCACCTCCATGCTTGACGCACCTACTACATCTTCTTATGACTTTCTGAACTTGAGATCTTCCTTTTGGTATCCAATAATGTTGTCGAATAATACTTAAGGTGTGGGACACTCCGACATGATAATTCTTCTTGTGGGTGTCCTCGATAAGTTGATTTGTGAAATTAGAGTCACTTGGTGTGAGTATGGGGTGTTTCTTATCATACTCCCACGATGTATGGGCCATTCTGCCCTGACATCTTAATAGACCATCAACGTCCATGAAGAGTCCTAGGTTACGGCTTAGGTTTGTTTGTTTACCTTTTACTTCTTCAGGAAAATATCTTGCTTGTAGTCTCTTAAGTGAAGTAATTCCACCCAACCTAGTCTCTTCGGGTTCAATTGGGATGGTTGCACATGGTTCCCATTCTTCATCTAGTTCTTGTATGACCTTTTCTTCTGGGAATGCAGTGAGCAGAGATTCCCCGGCCGCGCAAAAGACTCTGTCTTCATATTTGCACGGCCACGAGTTCTCATTCTGCTGCAAGAATTTGGGGCCATAAAACCATAATTCTTTCTTGTTCTTCCATGTTTCCGGTCTTGTTGCAATGTCAGCTGGGTTTTCGTTCGTATTAATATAACGCCATTCTGTATTCTTATTTTGTTTTATTTCATTGACCCTTCTGGATACAAATGGGTGTAGTAATTTGTTCGAATTCATCCAGCATAGTACGATGGTACTATCTGTCCAAAGGTACTGTTTACTTATAGGTATTCCCAGTGATTTTCTTATATATGTGAGTAAGTGGTTACCAATAGTATATCCTAAGAGTTCTAATCTAGGTATCTTCAAATTTTCTTTTTGTTTGATAGGTGTAACCCGTGATTTTGACATTATAAGAATTGATTTAATTCCATGTCCTACTATTCTTAAATATGTTATTGCAGCGTAAGCTTTCTCAGAAGCATCGGTAAAACAGTGTAATTCAAATTTTGTTTCTTTGTTGATGTTTATGTTATAGCCTATATACCTTGGAATTTTTATTTCTTTTATAGTTTGCAAATTTTCTACAATAGATGACCATTTATCTTTCAGATCTTCTGGCAAGGGAGCATTCCAATTTAATTTCCTTAGTCACAGTTCTTGCATGAATAGTTTGGCTGGTAAAACTAGTGGTGACGCAAACCCACATGGGTCGAAAAGTGATGCTATTGTTCTTAAAACCTCTCTTTTATTTTTAATGTTTTTATGTAATCTATACAAAATATTTTTTCATTTAATTTTATTTGCATTGTATCTTCTCTAACATTCCAAATCAGGCCAAGAACTTTGACTGTTTCTATATTTTTTGCTTGATGTATTTTTGGTATAGACTGGAGGAATTCTTGATCATTAGAGACCCATTCTCTTATATTCATGGACAATTCTTGGAATACATTTCTAGTTCTTATATACAGGTTTTTTGCTTTTTCGACAGATGATGTTCCATTCACTAGATTGTCTACGTAGCATTTGTCGGCCATCTTCTTTAGGAGACTATTATCCTTTTGTGATAAATGGTACCTAATTGTGGCTGTTAAAAGAAAAGGACTTGATATGATTCAAAATGGTATACGACAAAATCTTAGATGAACTATGTTGTCTTCTGTCGTGCCTTTCGCGGGGTCTTTCAACCATAGAAATCTAGTTACATCCCGATCTTCAACCTGTAGACCTATTTGTAAGAAGGCCTTTTCCATATCTGCCTTTATCGCTACTTTATTAGTTCTAAAATTTAAGAGAAGTGCATTTAAGTCTTCTATCATGGATGGACCTCTATACAAACATTCATTTAGACTTCTTTGGTTCTTCGTTTTAGCGGAAGCGTCATATACGATGCGACTTCTTTTCCCTTCTTGTTTAACAATGTGATGTTGTAAGTAGTGTACGAGAGGTGATGCCTTCCTAAATTCCATTGAAGATGGCTCTATAATTTCTATTACTCCATTTTCCAATTGTTCACCCAAAATGGAGTCATACTCTTTCAATGTTCTTAGATCCAGTCGACGGACAAGATTTGACAATCGTCCCATAGCCAATTTGAAGTTAGTAGATAACTCTACTGGATGTTGAATCCAAGGCCACTTCACAAGGTATCGCTGATTCTCATACTTCACTGTTTCGTTAAAATGTTGTATGGCTTCTTCTTCCCGAGTAGTTTTGGCAGAGTCAACAATGCCGATGCTCTCCAAGGCCCATAGGAATTTCATATCCAAATCTCGAAACGGTAAATCTGGTTCAGTAAAGTAGCGGAAGTGAAATTCTTCACATTTGCAGTATGTTACAACAGACAAAATATCTTTGTGGTTTTCTTCGATATTCTTAACACTTCCGGTAACAATCCATCCAAAATCAGAATCAACAATAAATAGATTATCTTGAATCTTGATTTTTTTTGATCTTATAAATGTAAAATAGTAATCATTTCCTATCAAAATATCTATCCTTTCCCCCACTGTGTTGTCATCAGCAGGTATATCTGCTATATTTATAATATTAATAGTAGGCACACTAATTTTCTCTATTATGTAAGGCATATTTACCCGTATTTTCTTTTGAATTCCTCGTTTTGTATTAATGGTGATTTGTACTGAAGGGCTGCATGTTTCCTTTGGTTTGTTTGATCCAAAGGTATAAATAATCAACAGATCTTCTGAGTCAGGAGTCAATTTTAATTTGTTTGCTGCTTGCCTGGTAATATAGCTTCTTTGACTCCCGCTATCAAGCAGCAGTCTGCAGGTCATATTATTGTTGCAATTTTTCACTTCGGTTGTGGCTGTCTGTAAGAGGGCATGATTATTATAAATTTGCGACAATCCAAGTGTTTCATCTGAAAATATCATGGAGGTGTCCTTACCTATCCTTTGTGGACATAGAGCTTGATTATGATTTCCTTTACAATAAAAACAATTATTCCTCAGTCTGCAATTCTTAATACTATGACCCTCTTTGAAGCATCGGAAGCATTTTTTACCTAATATTCTCTTTCTTTCTGTTAGTGTCTGTACTTCTTTACAATCACTATTGTAATGACAGCCCTTACAAAACATACAGTCTAGCTTCATTCGATTCTGTCTCTTATCATTAGAATTAGTTGTATGTATCCGTTTTCTATTGAATTGATTATTTTTATTTTGATAACTATGTTTCTTTTGATGACTAACGTCTTTCTTGAATCTAGACTGTCCTCTACGGTCAGTATTAATGTTTATGAGGGTGTCAGTGGTTGCCAATTGACTTGGCTTGATTAATGTCTCTGTATCCATTCTGTATGACTTTTCTTTTGCCGAGATGATATGTTCAAGATTAGATCTTAGTGATTCTATTGTATTGTCCTTTGCAGCTAAGTTTAACTCATAAACAACCTTTTCTGGAAATTTTTGTAATAAAGTTACTCTCAAATGATTTCCCTCTGTGTATTCTCCTAATGAATTCAGAATGCGTAGGTGTTGTTCTACTGCATTTAGTGTATTTCGACAATCAGACGGTGTGTCCATTGCTGTAGGTAAATTGTACAGTGCCTTGTAGTGTGCATCAATAAGAATATGAGGTTTGCCATATCTTTTTTGAAGAGTACTTAGGGCGATAGCATAATTTGAATTCGTTGTCGCTAAACCTTCCACAGAATCTAGTGCAAGACCTTCCAAACATCCTATAAGTATAAATAAGATAGTTTGTCTGCGTCACTAATGTTTTTCTTATGGACGGTGGATTCGAACCGATCCCAAAACTCGTGCCACTTGAGAAGATCTCCGGGAAACCTTGCAAGTTCCATCTTAGGTAATTTACAGTTGTTAAAGTTGATACGATCAGTTGACTCATTATTCTTGAAATATTGAGTTTGAGACACAGCCACCACAGCTTCTATGGTTGCTAATGTCTCTTCCGCAGATAGTTGCAACTTTGTTCCCCTTGTTATCAGGTCTTGTGAGCACTGATTTATAAATGTATGAATATCTGGATTACCTCTATCTAAAGATTGTTTTAACAAGAATTTTGCTTTCACTAATTCTTGCAGTAGTATGGGTTCTGTCTCAGCCATCTGGCATGTTTGACGAGCCTCTCTTAAAACTTCTTCAAGTCTCTCAAAAACAAGTATGAGTCTAGCTTCCATTTTTCTAATTTTCTTTTTTTCTTTATTTTTGATTTTGATTATTAAAACTGTTTCTGTAACAATAACATATGACCTCGAGAGGGGTGGAACACAAAGTTACATTTTAAGTAAAGGTTATAGATAATATATTGATAGTAATTAGCGGCAATAATTTATTAAACCGGAGTATTTTGGTTACGGCCTTAGCATTAATGATTAACGTCTCAAATGTTAATGAATACCATAAAACGCCGTTGTAACCTGTATTCATAAGGAAATAATCCCTTTTACGAAAAATCAAATATAAAGTATTTGAGATGAGCTTCAATCCTCTCAACTAGCTTGGTGGCGTGATTGGTTTTCGGCGTTGTTAAACATTATGCGTTACCTAAGGGTTCCGGTGAGTCCAAGTAAATATGCGTTATTAATATTACGGACTGTGATACTGGTTGGGTCGACAATCTTTGTTCTATAAAATGTTCCAATGATTCACTAAAAGATATTCTAAATTGTTGAGTATACACGTGCCTACCTAATATGGCTGCCCGCTATTTCCCGTAAACGAAAATTTCCAATTTCCAGCTTATATTATAACTCACCCGACACGATTTCTCGAATATCACCTCTTTCCTTTTATTTCAGCGTGTTAATCTTAAGATTAGGTACAAATCAAACTTATTGAAATCAAAGTAAACAACGAGTGTTAGAATGGCGGTTGTTACTTGTTAGTTCTTACTTATTTCTTTCTTCGTCTTAATATAATATCCATCCGATGAGTATTAAGTTTCTGCCACAGATAACATATGTTTCTGTATGTATAGTCATTGGTATGTATCCGTCACATATATCGTACTCGGGTGAAATACAGGTTCGCCAACCTAGCGCATGAAAAACGTTCCGGGGGTACTTATTATGTTTACTATAAGAAGATGACAATCTAACAATTGGGAGTATGAAATGTTTACAAATATTACTTGCTTTCTCGTGATAATAATAAATGAACGTAAATTATTATTATTATCTTATTATTTTATTTTCACTGCGTGACATTTTGGTTCTATCGTCGACAACGAATTGCGTCGCATTAAAAACCTGAAACACTTACCTCCTTTTCTCCTTACCTATAGTATAATAAGGTAGAAGACATCTATGGAAACCAAAACAAATAAGGTTGCTTCAATGATTGTTGGTCTAAAATACGTCCTTATATTGTAATTATTATAAATAAATAAATCTTAGCTAAGTTTATCAACCCAGTTTTTAAACCATCGTTACCAACACTGTACATGTTGGTACCCGAAATAAAACACCATTTATTTAATCATTTATTTATTTTATCTTCTCAGGATCGACGCATTGTACATAAAATTAAATCTTAATTATTTACCGTATAAAATATTCACATATACACTCGTATCTTGAGCTAATTAGGTCAAGATTAGGTATGACAAGGAGTGTAATCATGTCCGCAAAGTAAGGTTGTTTACATTCTAACGAGATGCCGGGTACCCACAATAACGGTGTATACATGTGCATCATGCATCAGCCATCATCCACATTACGTGGAACTGGTTACACAGTGACGAGCCTTTCTACGTCTCAACGATACATCGTTCATCTGCGAGAGCGCTGGGGCGGCCCAATTCTGGTGTCAACTGTGCTACACGATCTTTCTCCCCAGCAACTTGGCCACTTTCTTTCTAATGTCGCTTCTGTTCTGTGCAACATCTTCATGCCACGCATGGGAACCAATAGTTGCTGAAGCGATCGTGTTTCATTCTAATTCTTCTAGTCCTAGTTAGTTCTCTTTTATTCTCACAAAAAAAAATGACTGCATGCTATGACGCTAGTGTTCAGCGAGCCGATCGAATCTTAATCTAACAACCTGACCTTCTATTTATTTGTCGTTTCTTAACGACCCCTCCATACACTGCATATGAGGGTTTTAGCCATTAGAACGATCCCGATCTTTTTACTCACTAAACACATTATATTCTTTATATTCTGAGTTAAAAAAAACCATCATACCGTGATCCCAGCACCTCCACCATTTTATCGTCAACTATATATTTGCCTGTGGTTCTTATTAAAGTTCTACAAGACGATAAAGTAGTTCTTACGTAAAAGGTTAATGGAACGAGAGCGATTGGCTTCTTACATTAATTTATTCTTATTTCAATTCTTTCTAATTTACATATAGGGTATGTTCTACCTATATGTCTATACAAGGGGAACCCACAGTTCCCCAGGAGGACCCCCACCAACCCCTTATAGTCCTTCCCTGGCCACCATATTCTTATAACATTCTATATTCTAAACATTATTCTAATTTCTATGCACTCTCATTCTCCTTCCACGAACCTACATTCTTATAGAGTTATTATAACCATAAATCACTTACTTAATTATTCGCAGGTTTTGTAGTTCGCAGGCATCACCCTTTCATAACATTTTCTCCTTTTCTCCCATCTCGTCATGCACGTTGTTACCTCGTCCATCCCGCCATCATGTCGTTGTCTATTCTTTTTTTCTCTCCTCCATAACTATTAAAATTAAGCAAAGGGTTTTTACTATACAGCCAAGATGGCGAATATTAACAATTCTTATGTTGGCGTTTATTTTATACTTACTATTTTACTGAGGATCGCGTTCTTTCGCGACAATGTGTGTACAGACCACCTTCTGGAAATTATAATATATTTGAGTCCATAATGGAAGATGAACTCAAAAAAATGAGTACTAAAAGGAAACATATTATTATCTGTGGCGATTTTAACGTTAATTTGTTAGAGAACACATCATCATGTACACGTTTACTCTCCGTTTTTAAATCCTTTGACTTAGTTAATCAATTTCTAGAACCTACTAGAATCATTAGGCACTCGGCCACCTGTCTTGATAATATTTTTTCAAATAAAGACCCTGTTTCAAAGTCTGTTATAACCAATCTTACGTCTGATCATTGTGGTTTGCTGATTGCTTTTGTTGATAACTTATTGATTGAACCAAAATATTCAACATATAGACCTATTACGAAGAGTCGTGAAGACATTTTTATGAATAAATGTAGCCACACTGCCATTCACACATTCCAGCCCGGACGATCAATATACTTATTTGTTTCATGTAATAAAATATGAGTTCGAAAATACCTTCACAAAAAAGACAGTTATATCTTCAAATAATGAAATGAATTTTGGTGACTGGGCTACTAAAGGTATATATAAAAGTAGAAATAAGATGTATGAATTATACGCACAAAAGAAATACAACCACAATAAGGACTTTCATGAGTATGTAAAGAAATATTCCAAGACTTTCAAAAAGATATGTAACTGCGCCAAATCGAAACACATCCGAGACAAAATTGAAAAATCTAATAACAAAACAAAAACTACATGGAATATAATAAACCGTGAAACTGGTAAAGTCAAATCACAAAACACCACGTTCACAATAAATGTAGATAATCAAATTTTTAATTCTGACCGCGCAATAGCTAGCATCTTTGAAGCTTACTTTTCAAAAATACCTTTGATTACAACATCTCATTTAGATTTTTCTTTTCTTGAAGCAAGTTCCATCCTGAGGCATTGTGTGCCCGAGTGTAGTGAGACGTTCCAATTTACCCATGTTGTTTCTCAAAAAATCATTAAAATTTTTAAATCCCTAAAATCAAAAAATACAGGGGATTTATGGGATGTATCTGTGAAATTAGTTAAGAATTTCATTGATATTATTGCCCCTTATCTCGCGCAAATTTTTGATAACTGTATAGATGAAAGTATTTTTCCTAATTTACTGAAATACAGTAAGATTATTCCGCTATTTAAATCAGGTGATAGAGGGGATCCTAGTCACTTTCGTCCAATTTCTATTTTACCAGCGCACTCAGTAAATTATTTGAAAAAATTATTTTGGAACAATTGATTAAGCATTTTAATTTAAATAATCTTTTCCATAGTGCGCAATATGGATTTACAAAGGGGCGTTCTACTACTGATGCTGGTGTAGCTCTGTTAAGGCACATATTTGATGCATGGGAGAATTCACAAAATGCTCTTGGTATATTCTGTGACTTATCAAAGGCATTTGACTGCGTTGACCATCAGACGCTAATTTTAAAATTACAACACTATGGGGTTACAAATTCAGCTCTGAAGTTAATCTCATCTTACTTAAGTTCTAGATCTCAAATAGTTGACATCAATGGAACAAAATCTTCAGGGTCTTATGTCAAAATAGGAGTGTGGAACTCCTATTTTGACATAAGACCCTGAAGATTTTGTTCGATTCTAGAGCCCTTTTTATTTTTAATATACGTAAATGACTTACCATTCTTTGCTAAGGAATTTTGTGAGATTGTGTTGTTTGCAGATGATGCTTCTTTAATTTTTAAATGTGATAGAAATAAACTAAACTTTGACGACGTAAACAATGCGCTAACTCAAGTAATGAATTGGTTTACTGTGAACAATTTACAACTGAATCCAAAGACTCCTAAAAGTATTAAAATTATTTTACCTAATGTTAGGGAAGTGGATACCAACATTAAATTAAATAATCAGTCGCTAAATTTCATTAAATCCACCACATTTTTAGGCTTTTCAATCGATGCGAAACTCCAGTGAAACCCTCACATCACAACACTTTGTAGTAGACTTAGCTCCGCGGCTTATGCTATTAGAAAAATAAGGCAATATATTGATATTGCCACGGCGCGCTTGGTTTACTTTAGTTACTTCCATAGTATTATGTCGTATGGTATTCTTCTGTGGGGTAAAGCAGCAGACATTGAAACAGTATTTATCTTGCAAAAACGTGCAATTAGAGCAATCTACTGCCTTGCTGCTCGAACATCTCTTAGAGACTTATTTAAAGAAATAGATATACTAACAGTTGCTTCTCAATATATTTATGCTTGGATTACTTTTGTGCGTGAAAATTTTAAATTCCTACTTAAGACACAGCGATGTACATGCATTAAATACAAGAAATAAAAATAAGTTGATCTTACTGTCTCTAAGACTGCATAAAGTTTTTAATACTTTTATGGGTCAAAGCATACATTACTTTAGCAAGATTCCTAATAACGTACTAGACTTGCCATTTGACAAATTTAAAATTCACATTAAGAAAACTCTAATGTCCAAAGGTTACTGTACTATTAACAATTATATAAATGACAAAAATGCTTGGTTGTAACTTATAGTGCCATATAGTTATTTCCTCCAATAGCATTTCATTGATTTTCTGGTTGCTGGAAGATGTCATGCTCTCTATTAGTTTCTGCGGTGGTGGCATCGTGTGCCGGGTCGCTCCGTTCCCTATAATATGGTTGAGCGGAGCGATGGCTGGCACATGCGTCGTACGTGCGAACAGGTGCCACTAGTGGAAATAGTCATCTCTAAGCTTCCTTGATTTTGTAATAACTTACCTACATATTAATCAATAGTATTATTTTTGAGGGATTTTTGAGGTATATGGCGTTATAGGAATTATATAAAACAATACAATTATTATTGTAATGACGTGGTCAGACAAGTGTTTAAAATTAATGAAAGATGTTTGGCTTTATCAGGCCTTTGTATATTAATTGTTGACTTTTGTGTATTATAATTATAATACCTACTTATATTGTGATGGTGCATTGTCGGACAGCCTTTAAATAAAGTAAATATTCTTGTCATTAGGTACTTATTGTTACGTTAATATACCCTTTTTTATACTCTATGCGACACTGCACTGCTAAATACTATTACTGTGTAATTTAACATTGTAACTTAATGATTGAAAAGAGTGACTACACGAGTTTGTTGCCGGAATCTTCTCGGTAGTTCAACTTTTGGAACCGGTGTAAATTCAGACAGACAGATAGACTGACAGACAGACAGGCAGACAGACTGACTTATACTACTTACCTACTAATCGTAGGTATTTGTAAGAATACTTTTTTTTTATACAAAGCACGACAAATGACTCAACACCACCTGATGTGAAGCGGTAAGAAGAGTCCATATGCGAAGACAGCTAGTGCAGTTCAGACACTCCTCTAGCCGCCTCCACCTTGCCGGCCCGAAAGGTGCTTTTTCACGCCTCTTTTGAAGGAACCCATGTTATAGGAAGAAGGGAACACATGTGCTGGCAAAGAATTCCAAGTTCTGGAAGTTCGACAAAGAAAAGAGCTACTAAATTTCTTTGTACGTGATATTGAGGTGGAGACAGTGAATTGATGACTCCGAAGATCGGCACGCGTGCTCCTGAGTACGAAGGGGGAATGGGATAAGGTCAAATAGCTCTACAGAACACTCTCCGTGATAAAGCCGATAGAAGGCGCTAAGCGACGCAATGTCTCGACGCAATTGCAGGGGCTCAAGGTTGTTGGTTACCTCTACATCGCCAACGATACGGATAGCACGACGCTGCAATCTGTCCTGGGCATCGAGTAGGTACTTGGCGGAGCCATCCCACAAGTGCGAGCAATATTCCACGCAAGACCGGACCTGAGTTTTATACAGCAGGCATAATTGGTCAGGCGTGAAAAATCGACGCACCTTGTTCAGGACATCGAGCTTCCGTGAGGCTGTTTTGATCACGGTTTTGATGTAGTTCCTGGAATTCAGATCGCAACATATCTCCATGCCTAGCAAGTTTAGGGAGGCCTGTGCCGAAAGAGTCGTGCCCTGAAGAGACGGAAGGGGAAGGAACGGCGACATTTTGGCTGTAAACGCGCACACCTGTGTTTTCTTAGCATTGAACTCAACAAGATTGTTAGATCCCCATTCAGATACGAGGTTCAACACCCTGTCGAGCTCAATGGTAAGATTCTCTCTCTCCCTCTCGGTTTCAGCGCGCCCAGCCCCTGGGCGACCGTAATATCCTCTATGCACTGTACTGTCATCTGCATAGCAATGAATGTTTCCTAACGGAATCATGTCATTGATATGAAGAAGAAAGAGTGTGGGGGATAGAACAGAGCCTTGTGGTACACCAGCATTCACTGACATGAACCGCGAAGCGCATCCATCTGCGAGGACACGGATTCTTCGCTCATGCAGGAAGCCGGCAATCCAGTTACAGAGCTGAGCGGGCAGACCGTATGCCGGGAGCTTGGAGAGAAGAGCCCTGTGCCAGACCCGATCGAACGCTTTGGCAATGTCAAGGCTAACTGTTACTGACTCACCACGTTTGTCAATATCTTCACCCCAGACATGCATTAAGTACGCTAGAAGATCACCCGTTGACCGTTTCGGCCGAAACCAGTATTGTCGATCATTAATTAATGAGTGATCTTCTAGGCATCGGATCAGCTTAGCTCATAAACGCAAATCAGATAGACTACAAGAATTTCACAGGGATATCCTAAGTCCTGGGTGGCTCAGTGGTTAGAGCAGTCGCCCGGATTGCGAAAGATCGCGGGTTCGATTCCCACCTCAGGACGTGAATTTTTTCTACTTTTATATTATTTTAATTACTAAATGAGAGAAACAATTTTTTCAGCGTTGAAAATTCAAGTCAAGCATCAAATTCCAGATACAATTTATTTTTCAATTGCCATAGCCCTCTGGAGGGATAACGCCGCTTGTCAGAAACCCTCCCGAAGAAACCTTTACAAATCAATGGATTGTAATATCTAAAAAATGAGTTTCTTGGTATTTCATTGCTTAGCCAACCGATGCAAATAAAATCTTATCTCAAATTGCTATTACTTAGGTGACGGTTTAGAAACAGGAATTACTATTTTAGAAACAGTTTATTGAAATTTATAAATTAAGTAATAGTAAATGTTCTCGCTTGTGTAGGTACATACTCGTACATTTAATCAATATAAATGTCTTATAAAATAAAAAAATGGAATTTATTCCATAAAGGCCATTTAGAAGATTACAAACATTTCTTGAACTCATTTTGCAGTAAAGGCTAATAAGTTTGTTAGGTATTTCTTTAGTAGGGACGTCTCGACATGCGATTCTACCGGCTAGATATCGATATTTATAGAAAAGAGTCGGAATACCGTTTACAAGTTTGCTCCAACTTTTAAAATTTAGTATTGTCTTACATTTTCGCGAGCACTACACATTTGAAATAAAACCAATTTACCGGATTTAACTCGCGTTTAATTAGATGTTACATTATTATTATTCACCCGACGTTTCGATTACTTTACAGCGATTGTGGTCACGGGAAGACTGAAGATGTCAGTTGTCTTTGATAAGTTTTAAGTTAACTACCGTCACTTTGTGTTATATTTTGAGCGGTCCGAATTACGCATACGGGCACCGCAAACTGACACCGTGAGCTCCGTATGCGTAATTCGGACCGCTCAAAATATAACACAAAGTGACGGTAGTTAACTTAAAACTTATCAAAGACAACTGACATCTTCAGTCTTCCCGTGACCACGATCGCTGTAAAGTAATCGAAACGTCGGGTGAATAATAATAATGTAACATCTAATTAAACGCGAGTTAAATCCAACAAAAAACGAGTATTTTTGATTTACAATAATGTTAAAATCAAAAAGGCATTTGTAAAAATACACGTTTCGGATGTTGAAATAGAATATTTCGACATTGTAGGGTGGACGTTAGCTCATAAACGCAAATACAGATAGACTAGGAGAATTTCACAGGGATATCCCAAGTCCTGGGTGGCTCAGTGGTCAGAGCAGTCGCCCGGATTGTGAAAGGTCGCAAGTTCGATTCCTGCCTCAGGACGTGAAATTTTCCTAGTTTCATATTTTAACAACATATTCTTTTAAAAATTTAATAATTTTCGGGAATCAGTAGTCTTTTCACGTTCAATTCACCATCTTGTTGAAATTGTCAAATCATATTTATCCATAATAATGCGGGAAAAGGCAATTTCGCACGTTTGTTTGAAATAAAAAGTGAATTGAGTACCTATTAGCTAAAGGCGGTAATAGTATATCCGACGTATATCCCGCTCATCTTTGTAAATTACCGATTTCCGAGTAACCTCGATATATCGATATCAGATGCATCCCTAATCTTTTTTGTTGAAATGATTCTAAAGGAAACACAAAAAGAGAAAATACATTAAGTAGATTGTAAAACTCAAATTCGATGATAATTGGCAGTTACTTCAAAACGTGAAAGAATTTTACACGGAAAATTCACTTACTTTTTTACCTATTTTTATGTTAGCTAAAGGACCTGTTCATTGAATCACTTTTCTAAATAAAACTATAATAGTTGATATTTAAATTACATTTGTTGACAATTTCATCAAAGAAGGGTCTCATTCGCTAGACCTTTTCGGAATAGGTTTCTTTATGCATTTAAGTCTACGTTAATTTAAGGTCAAGTTGACTTGGAAGAGTTTGTTGAATTAGGATTTCGTAGGGTCAAATATTGTCTATGACTTAGACCTATCTAGAACTAAAATAACATGGCCGAGTTACCAGTCCCCAAGATCGAGTAGGCAGATGTTTGTATGACGATTACGAATATTTGTTTATGATCACAAGTCATGGACTTACAAGTATAGTATGTTTCAAATATTTTTTTATATATAATTGTATATGTTTCTCCGTTACGAACTAGAGTTCGTTAACTCCATTAACAAACTATGAATGCATAATTTAGGATATTATACTCTCATGTATTATAAAAGAATATTATTATTATCATAAGGTTCTCCCAAGTCCTCGGTAGCTCATTAGTGAAAGCAGTTACACGGATTGCAAAAGGTTTGCATGTCTTTTTTTAATTCCCGCATTGTAGGCATTTTTCTTATCTTTTAAATGTTTATGTACACAAGTTAAGTAAAAAAACAAAACAATTAAAACATTTGTGGTTAAATAATTTCATTCACCACAAAAAAAAAGATGAAAGCCGCCCGATGCCTGTAAAACACTTATCCGGAGTTACAGAGCTCTGTTTAAATTACTCGCCGCATGGGCATGCATAACACTACAAATGTCTCTGGTGTAATTTGACAATAATCTTCATTTAACTGTCAAGCCAGTTAAATGAAGTATTATGATTAGCCAGCCATGATTATTTAAATGAAGTATTATGATTAGCCAGTATTATGATCCCAGGAGTATTAAAAAGAAAGAAACAAAAATTATTTATTGGTAACATTATGAAATTACATCACAAAAAAGAGGCACAAAGTATTAGACACAATAATGTACCGAAATGGTCGCCACTCAGCTTTATGCCGATGGCGAAATATCGCGGCCCTGGTTTTCAGTGGAACCAGATAACAAAAGGGGAGCACTACCTATTAATTCAGTTTATCTGACACTGTATGCGTAACAAAGTGAATACTTATACATAACTTTATGGATAAAATACTTATAAAATACACATGTAATACAATGACCACATAATGGCGCTGAGTAATATATCCATATATCCATTTGATATATGGATATATTACGCAGCTCCATAAATTAAGGAATAAAAAATGCTAATCATTATGTACAGCAAAACGAATATTTTTTTTCTCTGAATTCGAAAGCTATTTATATTTGCTTGAACTCTTTTATTCGACTCTTGATTCTGGGTATTTTGTCGATTCTTTTGTGTGGAGAGATTAGAAATATTCTCACGACCGTCCTCCTATCCAGGAGAGCTATTGTTGGTGATTTCTCTAGTACAGTAAGGGTCACGGTGGGCCCATGCAGCATATGTTGTGGTAAGAATAAATGGATGCATGGGCGCTAAGAAATACTTAGTTATTTATGATATTACTATTATAAAGTGCGGTAAGTTGGTTTTTACAAACGAGTAGAATAGTCACTTGTTTGTAAAAACCAATATCCGTACGTGTGTCATACAAAGTTTATCAGCAGATTTGCGAGAAAACAGTACAACAGTAATATTATTTTGTTTTTAAATAACAGTCGGAAGATCACAATAATATTTTACGTTGCTATTTTGAAAATTAGAACTACATTTTTCATCTTATTTTCTCTTTAATATTAAAATGAGACAATTGAATTGAGGTAAAGCGCTTCCAAAGAGATTCGATCGCTTAGCCTATTTACCCTCATAATGTAAAAACTCCTTGGTGTTATTTCTTAAATATTTTTTAAGGAAATTAAAAAATAACATAAAGAATACATACGGCGCCATACGCGCGGTAAAACCTATTTTACCGCACGCTCCGTTGCATGGTGCGTAATATTTAACTTTCGAACAATACATACAGGCTTTGAAAATGCATTTTTGGAGCAAATGTGCTGAAACAATATTATTGTGCGTTATTATTTTCACTTACTTTGGAACAGCCGACAGCACATCAAGCGTAACAGTTTCATCTCTTGAGACCGTCCTTACTGCGTTCGTAATAGAGGCGACTTTCGTAGTGCAACCGTTATACTTGATGTGCTGTCGTATGTACCATGCACTTGATTGCCACCTTTGTTATATAAAACATACAAGAAGTTTAGAAAAAAAGAAAAATAAATGAATAGGTTTATTTTATATTTTTTTTTTCTAAACTTTTTGGTTGCTTATGTATTTTTTTGAAAAAAAAACCATAAGAAAAACATAAAAGATAGCCCTGCCTCATATATCCGAAGCGGAACAGACATTTAGAAGTTAGATCTATGGAATCAAGAAACTCACATACAGTAGGTACATATATGGGCCTTGAAAACATAATACCCCTTTTTAGTCAGTCGTATAATAAGTAGGCATTCTATTGTTGAGGATACACCGGCGCGGTGGTAGGGGGTGAAATTTGATACTATTTACCAATCATAGCTAACAGTTTGCAACATCCGTACATTTTGCAGCATTTTTTTATACCGCTAAGGTGAAAATCAAGCAACAGCCCCCCTGATGGTAAGCGGTTACCGTAGCCTATGGACGCTTGCAGCACCAGGGGAATCACTTGCGCATTGCCGACCCTATAAATACCTTTTCAGCCCCTTTTTGAAGAACCCCATGCTGTACTCGGTCGAGAAAACGTCTATAGGGCTCATTCCGCAACCTGTGCGTACACGGGAGAAAGTTTCTCTGAAACCGTACAGAACCTACATGCCCCGAAAGATTTGGTAAATATTATAAATTTTTCGCAATACATTTTACGACATATCCTTTCTGTGTATGCACAGTAATCGCTTAGCATTTCTGGAAAAAGGGTGGCCGTTACGACATTTTCTATAAAAACTTAACAATCAAATATGGTTTTCTCTGTTCTTAAAGGAAACTAAGCTTTTAGACTCTATTATTAGCTTATGAATAACATTGTCAAGGAGCAAAAATAAAACTTCAAAAGACTTTTCAGAAAACGTCAAAGAAAATTCCAACTTCTGAATTAGTGACGCAAAACCGTAGCTTAACTTAGTATTACAAAAATTCTGTTTGAGAATAATGTTCTCTTTTATATCCATTAGCAGGTAATGGATTTCCCATTTGGTTTGTAGGAAAATTTTAAGTGAACCCAACTTATACAAAGTTGAAAACAAATCACAAAAATAAGAGGAAACGTTTGTATTTTTAATTTGTTTTATACTTCCTTTAAAACATTTTTATGTTACCTCTGCAAAATATATTAGAATGTCATACAAATATAATACCTACGGAACAGTTTTTAATATTATTTGACAATATCTGAACAGAATTCAATGCAATTGCAAACTATAGCTATATATAATAAAAGCCAAGTGCGAGTTGGACTCGAGCACGAAGGGTACCGTATCTATAAACAAGCGTCTAACTGTAGCCGTTATCAATATCGAGCAAACGCGTTTGTTGTATGAGAGCCCCTTTAAATAATTATTTTATTCTGTTTATTAATATTTATTGTTACAGCGGCAACCGAAATACATCATCTGAGAAAATTTCAACTGTCTAACTATCACGGTCCATGAGATACAGCGTGGTGACACGGACGGACGGACAGCGGAGTCTTAGTAATAGGGTCACGTTATACAATTTGCGTACGGAACCCTAAAAACAATTCATTGCGTATTTTAATTTTTCAAAAAAGGGAGTAGTTATGATCTAGTAAATAAAATTCGTGTCACTGTCTGTTGCCATACTCCTCCGAAACGGCGTGATCGATTTTCATGAAATTTTATGTACTTACGAGTATATTCAGTAGGTCTGAGAATCGGCTTTTATCTGTTTTTTTGGTAATTTTTTTTTTATGGCAAAACAACGTTTGCGGGGTCAGCTAGTATAAATATATATACATAAAGTACGACACATTGAATGATGTGTTTTCAATAAGATCTCTATAACTAGGGTTACCAGTAGGTAAAATCGAAAATCTGACTGCAAGTGTTAAAAAATCCTGATTTCTGACCAAAAGTCCGGTCTTTAGTTGTAAATAAAACTCAGTAGATTATAACTATGGTTTATTATCGTTTATAAGAACATTATTTGTACGTAATACTCACACAATATCATTTAAAATATCTTACTTGTACTTATATTTCTGTCCACTAGCAACATCATTTCAGCCGAGAGACGCCCACTGCTGGGCATAAGTCTCCCCCAAAGATCTCCATCCCGATCGGTTCTGCGCTGTCCGCATCCATCGGCTTCCCGCGGCCCTCACCAGATCGTCGGTCCACCTTGTGGGAGGCCTACCAACGCTGCGTCTCCCGGTACGCGACCGCCACTCAAGAATTTTTCCGCCCCAACGGCCGTCAGTCTTCCTTGCAATGTGGCCTGCCCACTGCCACTTGAGGCTCGCAATTCTTCGGGCTATGTCGGTGACCTTAGTTCTCCTGCAGATCTCATCATTTCTGATTCTATCACGCAGAGAAACCCCGAGCATAGCCCTCTCCATTGCCCTTTGTGTGACATTGAGCCTTCTTATGAGGCCCATTGTAAGCGGCCACGTCTCAGTTCCGTAAGTCATCACTGGCAACACACACGAATTAAAGACTTTCGTCTTGAGACATTGCGGTAGTTGGGCCGAGAATATGCTGCGAAGCTTCCCGAACGCTGCCCAGCCGAGTTGGATCCGTCGATTGACCTCTTTCTGCTTACCAAGTTGGACTATTTGTCCCAGGTAAACATATTTGTCAACAACTTTAAGTGTAGAGCTTCCAACCTTTACAGGGGGTATGACATGGGAATTCGACATTATTTTCGTCTTATCCATGTTCATTTTAAGACCCACTTGTCGGGAGACTCTACAGAGGTCGTCGAGCATTGTGCCAAAGTCTTCCAGGTTTTTAGCCATGACTACGATATCATCAGCAAAACGAAGGTGAGTCATGTCTGCCGTTTATGTTGATGCCAAGTTCTCTCCAGTCCAAAAGCTTAAACACATCCTCCAACGCGGCAATGAACAATTTTGGCGATATAACATCGCCCTGTCTCACACCTCTCTGAAGACGTATTGGTTCCGAGTTTTGGTCCTGAAGGCGGACTGACATAGTGGCGTTTTCGTACAGTGACTGCAGCACTTGGATGTACCGATAGTCTAATTAGCATATCTGGAGTGACTGAAGCACGGCCCACGTCTCGACAGAATCGCAGGCTTTCTCATAATCTTTCACTAGCAACAGCTTTTAAAAATCTTTTTTTGTGGAAATTTCGCTGTGAAATTCTTTACACGTCAGTTTTTTAAAATTATATTGTGTGAGTAGTATTGCTCTTATTGACTCCACAGACAATCTGTTTCTCTCCTTCGCTGCGAAATGTAGGTACTTTGCACGGTGCGTGCGAATCGCTGCGGTTGTCCCTATATTGATTGACTATTTAATTATTTATTGACATGATTAAAAATCATCATTAATAGGTATAGATAAATGTAACACGTTATTACTTATAGTAATTAATTTGTCTTCAAAGAGTAAACATCCTTTGTTTGTGTTTCCCGTTAAAACTATTAATGAATAATCTATTCTATATAATAATAGATATTACGAAAAGGTTTTGCAAAATTGCACCAATCGACAAAAAAGAAAACGTAAGAGCGGTTACGCCGCACAACACAAACATTTGATTTTTTTTTATACAACTGGATGACAAACAAGCTGACGGCCCACCTAATGGAAAGCGGTAACCGCCGTCTAAGTATAGATACCTGCAAGTACAAGGAAAAATCACTTGATATTGCAGATGCGTTGTCATCCTGGGGCCTAAGATTAAATGCCTCCCATGCCCAGTAATTACACTGGCTACCTTTCCCTTTTCCTTAAAATTTAATTACAATCGAAAATATTGGAACGACCGATTCTAATTGGACTACATCGATAGCATTTACGATGCGTACTACTTTTAAGGCTGATTGGAAACAAAGAAATTATTATCATTATTATAAATATAAGTAAGACAGGCTAGTCTATATAGTTATCAAACTATTTTCGAAAATCAGTATTGTAAGAGAAATTTTTAGCCTTTCATATCAACCAAAAAAAAACACAATAATATCTTCATTATTAGACTCTTCGAAAAATCCTTTCACTAGCCTGACTTACTTTTATGTATGACAAGTTTTGTTAAAATCAGTTTGTATGTTTCTAAGTATTTCGTTTCATTTGAAAGTTTATATAAAAAACCGGGCGGCGTAAATGCTCATTTATTTATTTATTGAGAAAACCAACAGCGTTACAAAATACACTTACAACTAGATATTTGATATAATAAGGCCAATTACAGGTTTCCCTTTAAATATTATACTTAATTAAACATAAATCACTTTATTATTCACCCGACGTTTCGATTACTTTACAGCGATCGTGGTCACGGGAAGACTGAAGATGTCAGTTGTCTTTGATAAGACAAGATGTCAGTTGTCAGTTGTCTTTGTCAACTGACATCTTCAGTCTTCCCGTGACCACGATCGCTGTAAAGTAATCGAAACGTCGGGTGAATAATAATAATGTAACATCTAATTAAACGCGAGTTAAATCCGGTAAATTGGTTTTATTTCAAATGTTTAGTGCTCGCGAAAATGTAAGACAATACTATAAATCACTTTACCCACTTTATAGTAACTTTTTAATGTTTATCTAAAACTATTGAAATATATACTAAATTATATACATAAAGGAACAAAATCAATTAGCACTGTCTAATAGACTTAATTCTCCCAAAAATACACGCACTCATAAAACTATCAAAAATAAATTAATCATCATCAATCATAAAATCATCATCATTAATCATTAAAATCAATCATCATCATGAATCATTTATCTCATAAAATAATATTTATACAACAGATTGATATACAGGATTATAAAAATACAAAATTAAAAATTTTAAGTAACCCCCGGCGTCATTAATCATCTATCTAACACCATGTCATTGAGACTATTCATAAGAGCCCAAACACGCTATATCTGCTGTAAGTTTTTGAAGAATTAAGCATTTCGCAGACTTTTCGATGGTATAGGATCAGCTCGAGGATAGCATGTCATGGGAATATCACCGAAGTGACAGTACACCAAATTCCAAATCAATCGGATCTGTAAAAGTTAGTAAAACCATATTATTATGTGGAAAATGAGCTGATAGTCATCAAACGCCTGAACTGATCTTCATAAATTATAGCTAAGAACCATCGTAGTCACATCAGCTTTTAAACAAAAAAAACTGAATCAAAATCGGTCCATTCGTTTAGGCGCTACGATGCCACATACAGACACACAGATACACAGACAGACACGTCAAACTTATAACACCCCACTTTTTTCGTCGGGGGTTAAAAAGAAGCGGGAGTATGGGTACCCAACCCGGTAATTGAAGAAGTGTGAATAAGCGTCGGCTAAAGTTACTTTGGGAAAGGGAACCGATTACTTGTCCGAAAAACGGTGACCATATTTTTGGACCTCTGAAATATCAATTGACAGTATTGCTTTACCGCACTACTTTCATTGATTTTCAAAATAACTTTTAACACTGTGCTACTAAATAAAAAATAGTGTTGCAGTTATTCTACATGCATATTAATTCAATCAAACTATTTTTAATACCACTAAGGTGGCAAACTATTTTTAATATCACTACGGCCTACCTGATGGTAAGAGGTTACCGTAGCCTATTTACGTTTGCAACACCAGGTGTATCACTTACGCTTTGATTGCATGCTGCATGCTTGCTTGTTTGTTGCATGCTTGCTTGTATGCTGCATGCATGCTTGCTTGCATGTTGCAGGCTTGTCTACCTGCTTGCCAGAATAAGCGAGTTGAACCCATAACGATCGGTTCTGCTAATGATTGGTCTCGGTAAAGATCGATTCTAAATTCATCCGATAGCAACTGGACCGAATAATTTAATATCAATTGGACCCTTAATTGATATAATTGATTGAAGTAATATTCGAAAGGTAAATTATGTAAAGTTCCACTTGGTATATTCTTCAATCTGTTACTGTATTTATCAACTTAATACTTTAAAAGCTTAGTAAGAACACGGAACACAGAGCTTCGTTGTCTATGTAGGTAGGTATTATTTTTGGTTTCGTCCTCCTCATATGTTTCTACCATTTAGAAAGGCCTGCGACCATGATAATGATTCTGTTTGATTTGTTTCTATAATTAAATATTTTTTAAATAGTTATTACTTTGAGCTGCATTAGATAGACATGTGTATTGAGCTGCTATATTCTCTAAATATGTTATGGATAGTAATCCCATTTCCCAATTATTAAGACATGTCCTAGTTACAAATAGATGTCACGATGGCAACGTGGTGCCGTCAATACGACAGTAAATTAAAACATGGGCTATATTAATTCATTGAAATGGTTTACCGCTTCCAAAAACACCTTATCGTTTGATAATTTCATGACATTTGTATGAAACAGAATAAAATTGGCTGCATTATTTCATAGTGATAGTAGTAGTATAGTATAGTAGATATATCGTGAAATTATCAAATGATTAAGATGTTTTTGAAGGCGGCAAACCATTTCTATGAAATAATGTAGCCCATATTGTAATTTATTGTCGTATTGACGGCACCACCTGTATATATCCACTGCTGGGCACATGACTTCCTACATGGGAGAAACACATGAGGAGCTTGGGCCATAACACCACTGAGCTGGCCTAATGTGGGTTGGTGGGTTTAGAGCGGTTGCGGTAACAAACGGAGTTAACGTGCCTTTTGAAGCATGGAGGAGGTCGAGACTATAAATTTTGATTGACTCATCCAGGGATCGACCATGGCGCTCAGAGCGCTCAAACCACTGCGCCATCGCCACCGAGCTCCACAGTTACAAAATGAGTCCGCATTTTTTCTTGAAGGCAAAGACTAGTCGTACTGGGTGGTTAACAATAACACAATGATGTGTTAAAACGGGTGACATCAGGAAGAGATAAAACCAAATTTGGAGCGCACACGCACCCGCGCATTTACAGAAGATCACATCTAAAGAAAAGAAAGAAAGCTTCGTGTTAGGAGCAGGGGACTTGACAGGAGTCAACTCCTCTGCTATACAGAGTGCCACTTTTAGATCGGTCAGTATAGGAAAGTCTGAAACTATAAGACATACGAAAATCTCTTCTTAGGAACCATGTCATCGATTTTAGTAATAAGAAAACTGCATTCATCCATTTAAAAAAAACGTGTACTCAGCTCGGAAATCGAACCCGGACGTTTTGAAAAATAAAACTAACACTATTTCTATTTAGATATCGATTGTGTAGGTCTTAAGCAGTAAATGTTACTATAAAACACGATGTCTTATATGAATAAAATGCATTGTTTTCATATCCTTTCATTTATTTTAGTAAGTGTTCGAAATTTATCACGTCGTCTTTGTATATTTGCATATAGCATATCTGTATATGCACTAGCATGCGCTAGTCAGCATTACAGCATAGGAATGCTGTCAGCATAAAGCTTTCTTTTGATTTTTACAGTGCAGGCAACGCGTGAGTAGTGCCCAAGTTGCTACGAGCGTCAACAGGCTACAGTAACCGATTACATCACGCGGGCCGTTCGCTTGCTTAACACTTTTCGTATAAAAAAAGATTCTGAAAATATTTTGGTTGCTTTGGGTGATAGGGTATCTCTTGAGCTTAATCTGTCAGGCAACGTGCTTCCAGACGATTCAAAGAGAACATGACATCGAAGCGATGAGACGTGATTTGAATTCGACGCAAAGCAAAGAAACCTCTACAATTCCGTCGAGACATTCTCACGCATTGCGCTTTATATAATTTATTGATATTTTTGAATGTCACATAAAAGTAAATAAAAAAATATATTTTAAAGTAAGGCGTTGTGAATTTCACAATTTAATTTTTATATCAGGATTAATTTATAAATACCTACTGATGTCTGTGCTTTAGCAGCTTTTGTTTTATCGTGTAGTGTTCAATTGTAAAGTATATTCATAATCCAGACACAATAAATATTCAATTGTTAAAGATACGCTGGCATGGGAATGATGTAAAACAATAGTTTCAATAATAAGGCGCAAAATCTCGTATATGCAGACTTTTTTAACAAATTAAAGAATAAGTTCTATTTAATACTTACATTTTAGAAATTTAATCTTAAATTTTATACAAGTACACACGACAGCACATCAAGTGTAACAGTTGCACTACTATAGCAGCCCCTTGAACAGAGTAGTTGACAACTTTATTTTTATTTCATAAATAAGAAGTTTATAACTCAAAAAGAAATGTTGCCACAGAAATAGTATGTCTTAGATAAATAGTTTCAAAGACATAGTGGTATGTTTGATATGTTGCGGCGCAACGTCCAAATTCGCACCATAGAAAATCTACGGAACAGATGACGTCACATGTTCCCTTAATACTAAGAAATGTATGGGCGTACTATCAAAATTAATAATAACTATGTATTAAGTATGATTTTAATAATTGTTAATTGATGTCAGCAATCTAATATCATTAACATTTTTAATAAATAAATATATTTTTTAATTTTTTATGTTTTGAAACAGGACAACTTCTTTTTTATTAAACTAGATGACAAACAAGCTGACGGCCCACCTGATGATAAGCGGTTACCGCCGCCTATAGACACCTGCAATAACAAGGGAAAATCAGTTGATATTGCAGGTGCATTGTCATCCTTAGGCCTAAGATGAAATGCCGTCCATGCCCAACTTCAACAATATTTCACATCTTTTAAGTTTGAATTGTTTTTATGGGTAACATTGCGTATATTTTTGGAATTTGTGAAATATAGCGCCATATTCAAACTTAGGCAACATCCCAATTGTTACGCTTGATGTGCTGTCGACTGTTCATACAGATAACGTATTCATTTCGCTCAAAGACAAACGTTTAGTATACGTAAATCTTCAATTTAAATTCTAGAGGATTCCCCAAAATCACTGATAGGTAAAGCTGATTGCACGTGATCAGTGTAGCAAATCCCAGGAAATGAAAATAAAACATCCCGTATTTCCGGTGAGCATTGATTAATGATTGGATTAACAACTAGTTATAATATTTAGCATATTTACCATAATATTCGCCTGACTTATTTTGATTGGGTCTCTCACGTGTTCATCGATTTCGTAAGTCCGTAACGATGGGTCAATCAATATTTTGAGTTTTTTTTTAATACCAGCTGATCTAACAGATTATTATCTGTGCCCAGCAATGAGACGTATCCTATATACGTTCCACTTCTGGACACATGCCTTCCAAGATGATCATATTTATTCAGAATATATTTAATTTTTTAAGTATCAGATAGCAAAGTCTAAAAAAAATACTATCAGCGTAGATATTCAATTTTGGCAAAAAAATTGTTCATGATTTTATTTACAAATGAATAATTTCTGAAATAAATAAATAAAAATTTCGTCCTATATGATACAATTCTGTAACACTTACATACGTCTAACTGAGAACGATTCACAAAACCTAAGAGGAACCTTCACCTGAAAATATTCCCTCTTAGAATTTTCAACAAGCCCCGTTATTCTGTTATGATGACAAAACAATTTTATTAAAACTGCAATATCCTGAAGAGTTGAGATCCGTCGTTTTGAAAGATTATTATGAGACGTCGGTACCTGCACATCTGTCTCCATAGAGCTTTTAGTTGGACAAAGTACTTTTGGTACTTCTGGACAAATTATGAAGAGTGATGTATCATCTGTAGGTCTTATTCAAGCAATTTTGCGGGTATAAAGCCGGGTATAGATTATTTATAATCTATTTATAACCTTTAATGTAGACGGCTTCCGCGCACGCTGCACGCATCAAATGAGGTGCGTTCCGAGCCTGCACTCCAAACACTAAGTTGGTTTGTAAAAAAACGACATTAGGTAGTCCCTGTCATTGGTGGAGCCCTAAGCGCGTCATTGCCAGCCATGTCTAAATTTTCCATGCTTGCTCGCGACGGGCGTGCAGAACTGTCGCAAACGTCCGTCCTAATCACCGCGAAGACCAACGTGCGCGCTACGAATGCATGCAAAAAATATACGCAAAAATATTTTTTTTCAAAAATAAAACCGACTTCAAAACACGAACGAGGAAAATTTATTATTGTTCAATTACCTCCTAAAATGTATTTTTTGGAGTTGGTGCTTCACTTTCTATTGTCTCTGGAAACAGCTTAGCACCAACTCCAAAAAATACATTTTAGGAGCTAAGTAGGTAATTAGTTACTGAAATTTAATTATTTTTTCCTTTTTAGTGTTTTGAAGTCGGTTTTATTTTTGTTAAAAAAAATTGCATTGCATGTTACCTTACATGTCGTGTTTCATAAACATTTGTACCCGACTTGACGTTCGTTTCCTTTGTCTAGATTCATATTAAGTGTATAAGGTACCTATATAGCCAAGCCACCATCATCATTCCAGTCGACTCACGTTCACTCCTGCCCCCTTATTCTCAACTGTCGAAATAGATTGGAATATCGGAAGCTCTATGCCTGTCACTTTTTATCACGGTGCGTCAAAGCGAGACGGCATGTGACTTTTTGAATCAAATCCACGATCCGACAGTTTCTGAACTGGGGCTGGACTAATACCTCCCTAAAAGAACGATACTCATGCTAACTTTCATTTAAATCAGCTCAGCGGCTAAGGAGTTTGAACGTACAGACATACAGTGACTTCCGCATTTATAATATAACTATTATGTACATTTAAATATTACTATTTATATATTAGGTGGACAAGTATGTTACTTGTCCACCTAATTATTTCTTCTGTACTCTGATTGACTGGTAAAAAATGTTTAATGGCATTGAGTCCTCCAATTGTGATTCAATAATGTGCGAAGAAGTTTTATTATGTAAATAGGCAAAGTATTATAGATATTTTCAGTGAGTAAAAGATAGTGTGGGAAGAGGGTTCCCTTAAGGTTCTGAGATGGATAGTTACCTAGCTGACTGGCGTGGCGCCTTGCCCTAAATACGATTAAGAAAACCTTTGCGTATTAGAGATGAATTTATTGCTAGTAAAATCAACTTAGAAAAACACTACGTTAATTTACGACATCAAAAAAGAGAGTGTGAGTGACAACGTCAGTAAAAAACCCAAAAACTTATAATTATAACATAAACTAAAACATGAAGGTTTTCTACCCGCGACATACTCCCGGCGTTGCAGATATGGACACTTAACCAGACTAAATCTGCAATAAACTCAAACATATTTACAAATATTCACAAATCTAACCTGACAGGAACCCTGATGGGACGCCCAGAACGAGTGACCTGAGATTCCATCATGGCTTCTGGTGGCTTGGATAGTCCAGGACCCACATCCGAACCCACAGCCGTATCCTGTTCCTTTGGGATTGAGACCTCTAGTGGGAACAACCTCTGCAGTGGCCTAACTATCTCCCCAGTAGCTGTTCTGATTCTAGCAACCCGACACAGCCCATCAACCCCTTTATAAATGCTTACAATTAACCCTAAAGGCCAATTAACCCTTTTCAAACCGTCTGACCCGATCAAAACAATATCCCCAATATTTATAGGTTTAGACCTATTTCTGCACCTCTTTTCTACTAAAGCTGATAAGTACTCATTACGAAAACGAATTTTCAGATCATTGATCAGCTTCTGAATATAACGCCAACGGACAGTTAAATTCTTCGAATCTAAAACACCTAAACTATCATTATCATTTCCTAACCTATTAACTAAAAACATGGACGGAGTGAGTGGTTTCAAATTTTCTGTGCTGTCAGTGACATACGTAATCGGACGGGCGTTGATCACGGCCTCTACTTCACACAAGGCAGTGTACATCTCTATTTGGTTTAAACTCGCTTTGCCCAACATACGTCGTAAAATGCTCTTCATCAACCCGACCATACGCTCCCAAAACCCTCCCCATCATGGCGCTTGCGGTGGTATAAAGCGCCATTCTATTTTATTCACACTAGTTTTAGCTGCTGCATCCTCCCAATCAACTGAATCCAAAACATTTTTAGTCCCTCGGAAATTTGTTCCATTGTCACTGTACATTACTTTCACATTACCTCTTCTCGCAACAAATCTCTTCAAAGCCAATAGAAAATCTTCAGTAGACAGTGACACCGTAATCTCTAGATGCACAGCTCTGTATGTGGCACAAGTGAATAATACCACCCAACATTTTTCACCTGATCGAAAGTGTAACGGTCCAGCAAGATCAACACCGCTTATCTCGAAAGCATTACCACATGTGATTCTACCCAGTGGGAGGGGAGGAGGGGGTACACCACACGGCTTCGCGCTATGACGTCGACAAATCACGCATTCTCGCACAGTCTTCTTAGCTAATCTCCTAATCCCTATAATCCAATAACTCTCCCGAAGATTATTGATGAGAGTTTGAGAGCCTGCATGATGGTCTGCTAGATGCCTTTGGACTACAAGTCTCTCCACTATTACATTCGTATTTGGTAACAAAATAGGATACTTGAAGTTTTCCGACTCGTCTGCCAAAATCAACCTAGTCTTAATACATAACAAGCCATCTTTATTATACATTGTTCCTATACTTACTTTACCTAGAACATCTTGGTTCTCCTCTTGAATCAGTTCCAGTATTATCTTCTCTGCATCTTCATACTCTTTACCAGATAAATCCTTTCCACCTCTCTTTGAATGTTTCCTTTGAAATTTCTCATTAACCTGAACACTCAGTGTATTTCTCTTCACTTCCTTATTTACCTCATCTTCATTCGGTGTAGGATCTGAGTTTGGCCACTCTGAAGGTGGGCCATGCAGCCAAGCCGGACCCTCCCACCATTTCGCTTTCAGCAGTTGCAAGGCGTTGCACCCACGCGATGGCAGATCAGCAGGATTTATTTCACCTGGCACGTGCTGCCAATCTTCTACATTAGTCCTTCGACCTATTTCTGTCACTCTATTATGAACAAATACATTAAGGCTAACTTTCCTTCTAATCCATGCTAACACTATGCTAGAATCTGTCCAGTAACACTCTCTAAAAGTCAGTTTCAAGTTCAACCCTTTTTTAATCTCACGAGCCAATCTTGTTCCCAATAAAGCTGCTATTAATTCCAGTCTCGGCATAGTTATTGGCTTTGTCGGTGTTACCCTCGATTTCGCCATTAATAATCGTACCGACACAACACCTTCAAATTGTGATCGTAAAAATACGCAAGCTGAATAAGCAGACTGACTCGCGTCGCTGAAAATGTGTAGAGTATTATCACTTAATTCTGTATTGGTATCACTAATACACCGAGGCAATCTGCAGTCTTTAAGATAACTTAGATACTTGAGCCAGTTGCATACTCGCTCTGATAACTCCTTAGGCAACGCTGAATCCCAACCCACATTTTTAATCCAACATTCCTGAATAAGAAGTCTCGGAATTAATGTAACAGGGCACACTAGTCCCAACGGGTCAAAAATACTCTGTGTAACCGATAATAGTTTTCTTTTCGTAACTTCACCGACTTCATTTATAGTAAGAGGTACCTTGCAAAACAATTCATCTTTTAGAGGATCCCATGTCATTCCTAGAACTGAAATACAGCTATTTTCGTTATCAGTAATAATCGGACCTGTTACCCAACATCTTAGTTCGAATTTTCCCTCATTCATCACTCTTTTGGCCTCTTCTATAAAGTGTCTCATCTCTTCCTCACTATTTACACTCACGACACAATTGTCGACATAAAATGCATCTCTTAATTTCGTTGCTACTATATTGTCATATTTATTCAGGTGGTGTAATATCGTTGCTGACAGCAAAAAGGGACTAGTTGTCACTCCAAAACCTACGCGGCAATGTCGATAAGTTTTTAAGCCATTCCCGACATTGTTGAAATCCCGCCACCAAAGAAACTTTAAAAACTCACGGTCATCTGGACTTATCGATATTCGTAGGAATGCCTTTTTTATGTCAGCTGTAATGCCAATTCGCCCCAATCTAAAATTAATAAGCAACTTAGGGATAAGCTCGATAAAATTGGCACCTTTCTCTAGGCAATCATTTAGAGACAAGTAATTTTGCTCAGACGCAGATGCATCAAACACTGGTCTAATTTTCGTGGTCAAACTTGACTCTTTCACAACCGCATGATGTGGCATGTAGTGGCCTTTTCCTGCATCGTCACCATGAACCTCCTCAATAATACCACTATCTTACCACTCCTGAAAAACTATATTATAGTCTTCTAAAATTTTTAGCTTAATCAACTTCTTAGTAGTTGACCTAAGTCTTTTCTCTGCTATTTTATAATTTGTAGGAAGATTATCAAATACATCTCTCCTTGGCAACATAACTTCATAGCGCCCCTCATTATTAACTATTATAGTACGCTCGAAAAAATTTACTACCTCCTCTTCAACACTATTTTTTGCTTTAACCTCTGTGTCATCCCTAATCCCCAAAGTCTCTAACTTCCAGAGGTCATCAATATCAAAGGAACACGACAAAGTACTTACCGACGCCTCGTTAGAGCAATACACACCGACCGCAGGGCCCTGGACTGTCCAACCCAGTCCAGTCTTCATAGCTAGCAAACTGTCTGTCACTCGAACTGATTGTCCCGTCAGAATGGTACCTAAAACATCAGAACCAATTAACAAGCTAATCTCTTCCACATTATTTACACAATCAGTTATTTTTATACCTTTTTGCTGCAATTTATGTAACAACTCTCCCTGTCTTACTTTCGGCAAATAACCGCAAATGCTCTCTTGCTCCATCATATCAATAGTAATTCCGTAGCTTCCGTCTAAATTAGCGAGATTCACTTCATACACCTTATGAACATGTTTTTTTGTGACTACTCCGCCAAATAGTGTATGACTCATCTCCTGCTGTCGCATCGGTATCAGCTTCAGCTTTTCAGCTACGCTCCTCTTAATAAACGACCGCTGAGCACCTGAGTCTAGTAAAGCTCGTACGGTCAAACTATCATTTCCGTGTACTATATTTACCATCAACGTTTGTAGAAGTACAGTATCTGCTTTAGACAATGCCGTCTGATTCAACACCGTTCGATCATCATTTATATTGTCAACTGACTTTTCTTTTATTACTGCACACTTGACTAAGCTTTCGCACATAACAGGATAATGTCTTCTTTGACAAGCAATGCATTTAACGTGCTTTCTACATTTGCTTGCCATATGCCCAATCTTTAAACACACATAACAAGCGTTTTTTCGCTTCAAAAAATTTCGTCGTTCTTCCAAAGTCATTTTAATGGCAAGCGCACATTCGGAGCTTGTGTGCGAAGTTTTGTCGCACCATATGCATGTTTGTGTTTTCTCAGCTTGACGGTCAACCGTCGTGAGATTCTTTACACCTCTGTCGTTCTTGCTTGTTGCTGTGAAACAAGATGCTGACGGACCCGCATAATAATCTTTGGTGAACTTGCTCCTCGCTAACTGTATCCGTTCCTCAGACTCTACTTCCCTCTTTATGAAGTTCAATAGTTTCGACAGTTGGCTACCCCTTTCCGTCTGCATGTGAGATCGGTTCCAAGCACGCAACGTTTCAACTGGCAACGCCGATTCCACCATGGGATATAAAAAGGATGCATATTTGTCTTGTGTTACGCCTAGGGACTCCAAAGCTAATATCTGTGTCATAATTCTATCGTACAACGGACCTATCGCAGTACTTGATGCTCCTTTAGCTTGGGTCAGTGTCAACTGAAGCAGCTCCCGAACATAGTGTTCAATTATAATATCATCGCGTGCAAATCTTTGTTTCAGTTGTTCTAACACTTTCGGATAATTTTCTGCTGTTGGAGGAAAGCTCTCAACTAGCTCTCTCGCACTAGTACCTATCTCCATGCTCTGAATCAGATACTGAAATTTATCTTCACTATCAATCTTTTCATCTGTATCTATCCTTTTGAACTGTGCCCAAAATGTAAGCCATTTACTAATTTCGCCATTAAATTTCGGAAGTTCTAACTTTGGTAAGCGCAAGTGACGAGACATATGTGGTGACTCACCATAGCCAGTGACGCTGCTAGCTTCTTTAATAGTATTTTTAGATCCACTTACTGAATTCTCTAAGGTCTCTTTAGCTTCTTTGACTCTCTGTTCTAAGTAGCACCATCTTGACTCATACTCGTCCGCCATATCGCTTTCCTATTCTACTACTTTCTCATCGCGACTTTCACTCTCCAACCATATATTGAAATATTTGTTCTGAACAACTACTAAATTATCATAATATTTATTCAACTTTTTGAACTCCGCATAAATATGAGACGTCTCCTTCTTTTGTAAATATTCTTCCAACTTACTGGCACAAATTGAAAATCGTCTCCGTGCTAACGTACGTTCTATTTGCAATCTATCCATGGTCTGTTCTTCAGTCACGGTCGCCATATGTGGGAAGAGGGTTCCCTTAAGGTTCTGATATGGATAGTTACCTAGCTGACTGGCGTGGCGCCTTGCCCTAAATACGATTAAGAAAACCTTTGCGTATTAGAGATGAATTTATTGCTAGTAAAATCAACTTAGAAAAACACTACGATAATTTACGACATCAAAAAAGAGAGTGTGAGTGACAACGTCAGTAAAAAACCCAAAAACTTATAATTATAACATAAACTAAAACATGAAGGTTTTCTACCCGCGACAGATTGTTTTCTTTCTGTTAGATACTAAAACAGTCTATTACTCATAGAGGATCCAATAGCAATGTCCATTATTCTACGTAAGCTTTATTATTATTATTGTTAGACTTTATTATTGATTCCATTAACTCTAATAACTATCTCCGAAAAATAATTACAGCCTTTTTCCCGGAAAATCTACCCAATCCCTAGAGACGAACAAAATATGATTTAGGTTAAAGATAAAAGCTAATATACTCCTTATGTGAAACCTAACTCTGTTTCCGTATTTCTTAACATAATTTAGGTACCTACTACGCCATGATTCACTTGGGCTTACCTTGCTAATCTTATAAGCTATGTCAGAAACTTTAACTTTCCTTATGGATGTCTTTATTTCTGTTATAGAATCAGAAATAAAGACAGATCTCAGGTATACGCCTAACATAGCTCGTTCCATAGCCCGTTAAGTGACTTTGGAATTTACACAGGAGGCCCATAGTAATCGAACACGTTTCACAGCCGGAATTTCATTCGCTGAGGAATTTAGTTTGATAAGATCTTTCTCTGCTTTGTGAATATAAAAGAAAATGTATTACTTTAATGCAAATAATAGATTCATGTGGAGCAATAATTGGATACGATATGGTTTCTCATAGAGTTTTCCGCGTATTTAATTGGAAAACTCGGGGCTTATGAATCATTGCCAATGAAAAGTTACCTGTCAGAGTACGTGAAAACCTGCTCTAATATACGATACGGGTGAAAACAGGTACCGTTTTAATCTAATTCTTATGTTAATAAACATGAAGGTTTAAAGTGCTCTAAATAACACAGGTTCTTACATTTTAGTGTGTATGTCGGAAAATTACTTACCTATACCAATATTCCTTTTAATTTTTTCCCTAGATAAGTCATACCAGTATGATTATGTTTTTATATTATTAGTAAGTTACACTAAGTGTGTTGCCTACTAGTGCTTTGTTAGATATAAAGACTCTTCTAACATTATGGTATTTTGCACGATGCGTTGTGTTCAAAGCACAAGGAACGGGCAACAGGGGGTTATTGTCCAGTAATCGGAATAAAGACTTCTACACTCTCACCTCTCTGGTCTTAAACACGGTTCGATTTTTTCTGTTTTTATTTCAATTGTTCAAAAACTTTTTGACGAAGTTCTAAATACCAGATTATTCTTGAATACTTTTACATACACTGAGAAAAATATTTAGCCAAAAGACTTTGGCTACATTAGTTATAACCAAAATTTAGCGAGATATAATAATAATGTACTGGGGCTGATTTTTGACCCCAGCTGGTCTTTCAAAGAACACTTCCGTCACCTATGTCCCAAATTGACCTGAACGGTTGCGGGGCTTAGCCGACTCTTACCAAACATAGGAAGGCCCAATATTGCTTGCCGTCGCCTTTACACCGGGGTGGTTAGAGCTATGGAATTTTATGGCTCAACCATGTGGGCAGAGACCCTATCATCACATAAAAGGATCCTGCTGCGGTAATCGCAGAGGACCATGGCGATCAGGGTCGTACGCTGATACTGCACAGTGTCGCTTGACGCTGTGTGTGCCTTGACAGGAAATCTACCCTGGGATCTCGACGCGCTAGTGCTGTCTGAGGTCTACAGACATAGCGCAATGGCGGGATCATGCCCAAAGGGCAGTAATGGAGGAGTGGAGGCGACGGCTTTTGGTGCCGGTTGCCGGTCACTGAACCATCGTAAGTATACAGTCAAACTAGGCTGAATGGGTGGATAGGAGACACGGCTCTCTCTCTCTTTAGCCCTGACAGCACCTGCAGGAGACGCATGCAGGTGCTGTCAGGGCTTGGATGCTTTGGACGCTACCTGCGTTTTATCGTTAGCTGGGAGGTATGCCCCCGGTGCTACAATTGCGACTTGCGGTGAAGACACGGCACAACACACGCTTGATTTCTGTCTAGCATGAGCCGGAGTGCGCCATGTCCTCGTAGCATGGCCGGCAGTGCAACATCCTGAGAGGTAGTCACATCTTTCTGCGAACAAGTATTGCTGCAGAAAGAGGCCGCTAAGCGGGCCTGAGAAGAAAATCTTGTCATGGCGCCGAATAGCAGGCAGTGTACAGGTCGCAGGAGAAGACTGTACACGGGGCAGCGGGCGTCGGAATTGGGTTCCGGCGTCTGCAGCTACTGTCCTCTCATTGTAGGAAAATACCTGATGTTTTCAGCGGGTATTTCCCTTCCTACTTCTTGACTAGGCGCGTTTACCGGCCTCCACTGGCGCTATCGCGGACGCCTACTTTGTTTTACCCGCGTCGTTCTAGTTAACGGTATGACGGTAAACTGACTGTTTTTAGTGAGTGTACTTTGCTACGTTCCCTGTGAACAACGCGAGTCTCACATAACCCTACTTCGGTTCAGCCCTAATCTATAAAAGATTTTCAGACTGAAAAAAGGTTAGAACTGTGACTGAAAACAGAGCGCGAGTTGAGCGAGTGAACAACGGCTGGCGAGACGCAATCAATCCAGCTTCAAAACTTTTTGTAGTTTAAGCTACATGTACTTATTAATTGTTTTAGAAACTAAATCACGTAGCATCAATAGCGTCGCCCAAGTCGTTACATATGTGTATAATTTAAAAAAAAAGACAAATGTAGGTACATACGTGATTTCCAAACTTTGTCAATATGTTTTCGGTTCATTGAAAATTATGGAACACAAAAAAGGGCAAAACTTTTTTGGAAAACTAAAATTAGTAGAAAATGTTGCCAATTTGAGATAAAACACGTTGCAATAAGTAGTGTTGATGTAAATATAAAATATTCAAATTAACAATAAGACACTATAAGCAAATATATAAGTATATATTATGTATGAAATCATATCAGATCCACGCCTGAAGTGAAATTCGAATATTTACTTTCTATCTCGAAGATGGAGCTAAGCTGCTTACAGCGTTCTTAAAAGACTGTTACTTGATGTTAAGATGATACGTTATTCCTATATTGTAATGTTATATGGCTTGTTGTTCTGAGACTCTTAAGGAAATTAATATTTTAATATTGATTTTGTCCAGAAACAGTCTGTCTTATTTTTGGAGAGCTTTTTGAGAAATAATTTTCCATCAACATTTTGTTTCATTGTCAAGACATTATTTAGGAATATAACGGTTTCAAAATTGTGACGGTAGAGTAAGCTTTTAAAGTGTAATACAAAGACTAGAAAATAAACATGAGGTGGTTGACATGTTATCTACCTCATCATCTTAGGCCTTTTACAGCCTATATATGTCCCACTGCTGGGCACAGGCCTTCCTGCATGGGAGAAACACATGTGGAGTTTTTGGGCCATAACATTACCACGCTGGCCCAATGCGGGGTAACAATCGGGACCAACAGCCTAACGTGCCTTCCGAAGCACGGAGGAGCTCGAGATTACCTATTGTATTCAAAATTTCAAGCTCAACAAAATAAATTTACTGTTACTATTTTCAAGCTGCCCTAAGTTGTTTATTAGTCGGAAAATGTAATATACATCGCCTCTCAAAATGTAACAGAAATCAATTGATTTGGACAGTAAAATACAGTGTTTTCTGTAAAAATACGTATAAAAACTGTATTATCATCATCATCATCGTCATCACCAGCCTATATACGTCCCACTGCTGGGCACAGGCCTTCCTACATGGGAGAAAGACACGAGGAGATTGGGCCATACATAACACAACCACGCTGGCCCAATGCGGCTTCGATAAAAAACTGCAAATATGATTAATTTTATTAGTGACGTGATTAATTTAGGGGTCGTCCGCAGTCTTTTGTTTCCCAATACGCAATCTTTTTTCTCTGTGAAGTACCGTCTATATGAAAAAATAGATGCTAAGTATTCTAATACATGACTAGGTATATAAGATAAAGCTAAGTATATCTTAACGAACGACTGTGATGCAAAAAAGCGAGTTACTAAAGAGCAAGAAAATAAAGTTTTTTCTCATTCAATTTTCACATAAAATAGAATCTTTATTATGCGGCTTCACGATTTCTTTGTATTCGAATGACGCGCGACGTGATGTACAATAGATCAACTATTTATACCACAGGACAGAAAGAGGTTTCTTTATCACACAGCTCCTAGAAATAAACAAAAATCAAAACTATTTTTTGAGATGGCTGTGATTCATAAATATTTGTAAGAAATTAACACAATGTTAGTAGTTACTATATTGTGTTTTGTTTGTATCAGCAACCATATTTTATTAATCATACAGCCGATAACTGGACAATCCCCATGTCACTATTTCCCTAAGTACCTACGCTGTTGTGGCTACTGCCACGCACTCTGTACTCCAGCCATAACGCGGTCTTTTTCATCATCATCAGCCCACAACAGTCCACTGCTAAACATAGACCTCTCCATAGGGACACCACTTGGCTCGATCCATGGCTAGCTTCATCCAATTACTGCCAGCCACTCTGCGGAGACCGTCATTCCACCGAGTCTTGGGAAGCTATTCCAGCGTATTATAGCGTCTATTCCAGTCTAGCATCATGAACATATCCTCCAATGCATTTGTGAACAACTTGGATGCATTTGTGATCCTATCCCCATGCATTGAGGCGTGAACCAAAGGGGACGCCCTTGTCGCATGCCTCAATGCATGGGGATAGGGTTACTCTGCTGATTCTGTGGTTTGGAAGTTTCCATGGTTGCTGCGTCGTAAAAGCATCTCATCACTTGGATATATCCCCAATCAACTTGGCTTTGCTGCAAAGACTCTAGATCCGGCCAGGTCTCGATGAAGTCAAAAGCTCACTCATAGTCAATGAAGGCTAAGCACAAGGGCATGTTATACTCTTTGGTCTTCTGTATAACCTGCCGCATTGTGTGAATACGATATATGGTGCCATATTCTCTTCGAAACCCTGCTTGTTCTGGGGGACTGGAATTAGTCGAGTCTTCGTGCAAGACGGTGTGTTACGACTCTAAAAAACAGCTTGTAGAGGTGGCTTAGGAGTGAAATAGGACGGTAGTTCTTCAACAGCGTCTTATCTCCTTTTTTCAAGAATAGAATGACCACACTCCTTCTCCATGCTTCTGGTCTTCTTTTTGCATGAAAGAATTTGAATGTTTCGGGTGCCTTCGCTGGCGGACGTGAATAGTTTCTATTCACGTCCGCCAGCGAAAGCACCCGGGTCAACCACAACAACGCTCTGAACGCATTGTTGTATTGAATACATAGAGCACTGTAAGCTTTTTGGTATAGTTGGTCGATAAGCTGTTATGCTGGAGTGAAGAGATGCACGTACAGTCAGCTTTCAAAAGCGTAAGTAACACCGTACAGCACGCGACCACTGCGGTCGCGGTCGAGGACCAAAGACTTACTATTGGTCCCTGTGGTTACTGCAACTGCTTTAACCCACCAACACATATTGGGTTTTTTTAAAATGTAAGTATTCTATATTTTAAATGATTTATCTACCTATAACTACTATAAATTATTTTTTTATATATATTGCCTTTGTTTTTGTATATTAATTAGTGATTATTTTTAACTGTATTAAAGTCCTTCAGCCTGAAACACAGGATTTCCTAGTTCAGGCACATTGTTGTTTCTAGTACCTAAGTAATGTTGTAAGTATTTTAAACTATTTGTTATGAATTTTCTGAATAAATTATTATTATTATTATTATTGGCAAAGCATGATGGTAATATGGCCCAAAGAACCTTATGTATTCCTATCATGTAAGATGGCCTGGGCCCGATAGTGAGATGTGTAAGGATTTTGATGATGAGGGAATTTTCAAAGTGTGATTAAATAAAATAATTAAATCTGAAAATGGTATCAAAAAATACTTTTAAAGGATTCCTGCATCATTAGGTACAATCTGCACTGCAATTGCAGCACCTCGTGCCTTACATATTATAATTCTATTCGAAATCGAACCTGTGACAGTTGTTGATAATTTTCGGCATTTAATATTTCGTATTCGGCGCTCCACGCAGAACCCGAACGTATTTCAGTTCCATTTTCAATATAGTTTCAATTTCAAGCACTCGTTTTACCTACTGATTTACGTTAAACTATGTTATAATATAACATTTTAAAGCATTGGTTGCTCCGTGGGAGTTTGGCAAATAAATAGAAATAGAAGTAGTTATGTTTGATTTGCTCCAGTGGATATTTGTTTATGTGTAAACTTTACCTTTTAACTCACGATAGCGAATTTATTTATTGTAATGTGAAATAGATGTAACGGCAACAGAGATAAAAGGTTTTGTGTTTACTGAACTAAAAATAGTTGTATAAATATTAATTTTTCTCTAGAAATACTTATTAAAGACATTCGCAAAGGTCCTAGAAAAAAGAGATATAAATGTAAACACGAAATCATAATAAAAGTTTTTGATTGAATGATTCCCAATAACTTTTTTCATTATTTTTAATGTTAAGTTCGTTTTTATTTACTAGCCTCGTTATTGTTTTCCATTTCTTATTTGCCTGTAATCTTTTTTTAAAATATTTCAGGCAACTACAACGTATAAAAACATGGGCTCATATAATATATACCTTTAAGACTAACATACATATAAATGACTAGCTATAATTTTATATTACCTATCTAATATGTATATCCTTATTGATATCTCTAGCTTTATCCGTTGATCTAATGGCCGTCTAGTTCAGTAGTG